>CM046439.1:39662822-39775322 GCA_025506505.1 Flaveria sonorensis | reverse complement strand
GCAATAGTATATTAAGCAAAGAATTCATTTAAAGACAAATGAGGTTGGCGTGGTATTTTATAATTATAGTAACTACTTCCGATTGATTACTGACAAAATATTTGTGGCAAAATAGTTCCTACCAACAAAAATCCTAAAATTCTATTAAAAAATCTGATCTGAAATCTTATTTTAAAATTAGCGATGAATTACTAAATAACATGATATGCGCACTTGTCTATATGTGCCAAAAGTTACCAAGAAAAAGGATGTGTTTCATCTCTTGGTCGAAAGCACTACATATTTCATCACTCGTTGTTGCTTTTCATGACACACATATATATCTTTCATAAAGATAACAATATTTATTATAATAGTAATGCAAGTACAAAGCATGCAGCCATGCACTACATGTGAATAGTATTATTATTATAACAAAAGGATAAAAGAAAATGCTAAAAGGAGAAGTACGTTATCATCATGTACCTGTGTGTATATAATACTTATAAAACGAAAAAAAAAAAAAAAAAAAAGAGGACAAAAGGGATTGTTGTAAGGCCCATGTATTCCTTTTAAACATCCTATAATTATGCCTTTCTTTAGTTTTATAATTGTGCAAGTGCTATTTCGGCCTGCACCGGCTGCAATTCTTTCAGAAGATGCTACTACGTGCTATAATACCTTAACATACGTCGCACTCGATGATGCATGTAGCTTGTCGAATCATATATACACATGTCTTGCCACATGCCCGACTCGTAAGAACTGCACTTTCAAACTTTAGCATATTTCTCCATCTTTTTTCTTCTAATTCCTTTCTCCAACTTTGCAATCTAGTTACCATAGAAATCCACAATATCTAAGGGCAGTGGTGATCAAAATCTCTCCAAGATGCTTTTGAGGTACAAATTAACATAATCTAACTTTCTTTAAGCATGGAACATAACAAGCTAGGAAAGCACCTTTTTCACCAAACATAAAGCTAAAAACATTAAAATATATTCATAATACGAAAACATGAACTGATAAATGTAAACATCTATTACACGTGAAACGTTTTGAATATCTGAAAATGTTGATATGCCGGTTGGAGAATGGAGGATCAGTTCTGGAAATAAGAATGGAGTCACAAGATTTGGAGAGATTTTCAGTGAGTATACGTTTTGCCAAGTTCAATGCCCATGACAGTACCCTAAGGGTATAAATTTTTTTTCACTATGATGATTGCTCTCTTGCTCGTCTAACTGCACCTCTTTTGGTCCATCTTGACACAAAGTATATAATGTTCGTTGTACACGTCCATGTGACACAAATTAAGGAGCGTTTGGAAGGCTTGCGAGAATGGCGGGTATGAATTCTCATAACCAACATTAATTACACTATGGACTACGGGGTCAAGTGACCCCGCTGATTTTTGAGTGGGTAGTATACCGTATAATACCGAAAATTTGAGTGAACTCATGGTTTTTCATAAGGTGAACCTATTAGTATTTTTAGGTCCAAAAAGTAATTTAAATTTGGTGTTGGTTTACTGGTTAAACTCGTGTGATGATGGAGATTAGGTCATGGGTTCGCCCTTGCACCCTTTTTTTTATTTACAACTTATTAATTTGTAAAATTACATTTTTACCCTTAATATAGATAAAAAACCTAACCTCAAACACTCATCCCAATCGACTATTATGATCTGTAATCTATTCAAACAACCCCCTCCCCCAATCGGCCATTGCTCAATTGCACAACCCCTGCCCCCTGTTGCCATCAACTCCGCTGAGCGGCGGACGGCGGCTAGTACTCCGGCGGGGGCATTGGATACCAACTACAAAACCCTAATTCATTTTCCTATTCAAGCTTCCAAGTTTCATTGTTTCAAGGTTAGTTTTTTTTAATTTGTTTCTTTATTTAGTTGTCTATAAATTAAGATTCAAAACCTAGATTTTTTTTGGTGTTTTTATTCTTGTTATTTGTTCGTTTATTTATTGGGTGATTCAAACCCTAGATTGTGTTCAAGCTCTAATTTTGTGTTTATTAGTTTATCACAATACATAAAATGTGTATGCTAGATTTAGTGATTTTCGATTTAGTGATTTTAATTCTTGGGTAACCTTGAATTTTAAAGAACGTTGGGGGTTTGAGTGTGGATTTGTTGTTCTAAAAACATAAGAGTAATGATTTTAGGGGTTTGTTTTAATTATCAACACTACTATTTACATTGAAAGCAATATAATGCAAATCAAGCATGTCGTAAGAATCATGAACAATAATAAAACATACATTCACATGAGTTTAATTTCACATAATATCAAACTGTTGTAAAGCATATTTGGGATTGTCATAATTGTGAATCATCGAATTATAAGAGTTAATTATTAAGTCTAGCTGTTAACATGTCAGTTTTCTAATAATCTAGGTAGAATTCGCATTATTAGATTTCTAGAACTTGTGGGTTGCGATTAAGATTTGGAATGCTCGTATAAAGTTATGTGTAATCTTTTCATCCTAATCAAAAAGATGAAATTAGAACAACATACTTGACCCGAACCGATTGGACAGACTGGAAATTTTTATGTCATATTGTTAAAAACCTAATCACAAAAAGTAACCCCTTAGGAAATAGTTTCTGGTTCTACCACTACATAGAAGTCGCCGACTTATATGTGTGTATATGTAGACGAGGATCAAATGATATGTGTGTGTATATGTATTCGAGAGTCAACCGATCAAATGAGAATTTATGAGATCTAAGATAACCAATCTTAGTCATTGGTTTTTGTTTATTTTTATTTTTCATAAGATTTGAGATATAGGACATGGTAATAATTATGCTTTGGTTTGTTTATACAAATGATTATTTGATCTTTGTTTCTCCCAATATGGTTTTAATGTGACATATATGTGTAGGTCAAACAGTTCATTTTAGTTTTAGTATTTGTTAGAAATAAAGAACCGGACCCGACCCATGTCTGACCCGCACATAAAACATAACTGTTATATTGGCAGTTTTTCACAGTTTAGTAACTGCCATAAGTGTTGGACTTAATGTAATTAAGAAATTTATGTGATTAGAAAATCAAAGAAGACTAATTGGGTGGCCACGGCTCCTAAATCAAGGGGGGGGGGGGGGGGGGGAGGTCTCTCGGCATTGGTAACATCCCGGATGCAAATCTGTCATTGCTTGCCAAATGGTGACTCATAATTTATGGATCAAAAGTTCCAAAATATCAAGGCTATTCATTATAAACCAAGTAAGCATGTTCCTATTCCTATTAATGCAAGAATTGGTGGGGTTTGGAAACATATTATTAGTATTGACAAGGACCTGTTGAAAGAAAATATTAATTTATCAAATCTAATAAAGGCAAAAGTTTGTAATGGGGCTTCTGTCCACTTTTGGTTAGATCACCAGACTGGAAATGGGCCCCTGAAAGTCCAGTTCCCTGATTTATATGTGATCATGAAAGAAAAATCATGTAAAGTAGGTGAAAGGATAAAGATGGGGGAGATTGGGATCATGTGGAATTGGAAGTGGTTAAGGCATCCGAGCAGAACTGAAGAGCTGGAGCAGCTACAGGTGCTTACGGATTCTATTGATGAGATTAATTTGACAGATGGCGTAGATAAATGGACGTGGCTGGGGGATGACAGGGGAGAGTTTTCGGTCAGGTCTCTTAGATCTTTGCTTGAGCTTAACAGGATGCCATATGATTTTAGCCCTCAACCGTGGACACCTTGGGTGCCTTTGAAGATAAACGTGTTTGCATGGAGAGCAAGAAACAATAAAGCTCCATCTAAAGAGGTTTTATCGGTAAGAGGAGTATATCTTAATTCTATTGAATGTTCTTTATGCTTTGGTGCGTGTGAATCCTTAGATCATGTATTGGTGCAATGCCCATTTGCATCGGTTGTTTGAGATCATATCTCATCTTGGTGTTACAAGTCAGTCTTGGAAAAAGGGTTTATTAGAACTATTCTCCAGGCTCCTTTTGGAATGGATGTGAACTCCAAACACAAAAAGGCGGTGTATGTGGTGTTTCTAGCATCCTTTTGGAGTATGTGGAACTCGAGGAACAACCTAATATTTAACACAAAGCCCGTGTCAGTGTCAAGAGTGGTGGATGAAATGAAGTACATGTCATTCTCATGGCTGAGACATAGAGCGAAATTAGGCAATCTAGATTGAAAATCTTGGTGTGATTTTTCGTTCCTTAACTTTCCGGTGTAATTTTGTTTGCTGTAGTGTCCTAGCATCTTGCTAGTGGCTTTGTTTTCTTTTAACAAAATTTGCCGTTAAAAAAAAAAAATCAAAGAAGAAAGTCAAATTTACTAGGATAGTTAGGGTTATAGTTAGTTGTGGTTAGTTAGTTATTAACTACCCATTGTTCGGTCAAACTTCATACATAGTTGTTTTTTTTTCCATGAACATTCATTTTTTTTCTTTTTCATAAAATGCTTTCTTTTTCTACCCTTAAACCACTTACTTAACCAATAAACATTCATTTTTTTTTTCATACAATGTTATAAATAAATCAAGATCGACTATTATTAGTTTTCTTTAACAATTATGTTCTCATATGTAATGAACCTCACTATACACACATATATTGTGCGCGTGCAGATGCATACATACACACACGCAGGTTAGGCTCAATGTTTTTAGAGGCACCCAGCGAACTAAAAAGCTGGGGCCTCTTCCAAAAACTTTTTGATAAAATTATTCATTCTTTATTTAGGTTTGGGACCGACAATATCAAACAAAACATCCTAATAAAAGAGGAGTCGAAATCGTAAAATCAAGGGTTAGCACAAAATAGCCTAAATCACTAATGAACAAAATGGCTTAAATTAAAGAGAAATCTAAATCGTATTTAAGTATTGAAACAATAATATTAAAAAGTCTATAGAAGCATAAATCACGGATGAACAAAATGCCCCATCAATGAAATTTCAAAAACGTCTGAAGCCTAATTGAAAGAATAATTAAGTATATCAACTATTTAAATACCTAAGTATAATTTGAAAAAACCTCACTAAAACAACTAACTTAATATTTTAGTTTGACAAAAGAGTATCATGCTAACGTAATAAGTAAATCATAAATCAGAAAAAATCAGTAATTCTAACGAACAAGATCAATAAACAATAAAATCACAAATCAACAGCCTAACCTAATTAGCAAATCACAAAAAGCCCGAACAATTTACCCTTTAGCAAAATCAATAAATTAAAAACACAGTTCACAAAATCAAGTATCAACTCAAGTTTAATAGGAGTATCAATTCTTGTAATTGTAAAATCATATCAACATTGAGTCATAAACTCACTTAGCCTTGAACTGCCAATAGCGATTCTTAGTTATCTTCGAACCAACCAAACAGCCAAACCCAATAATAATATACAATTTTTTTTTCTAAAGACGGAGGTCTTATTTTTTTGGGTCCCCACTCCCCAGCTCTAACCTCACCTTCTAATTCACTTGGGCCGGCCCTCCTCACGCACACACAAATGCATATACACATAAAGTTAAAAGCGGGATTGAGTTATATAAGAACTAAAAAGAAAAATTTAGGATGTCATCCTACAAGTCGTGAATCCTGGAGATCACACAAAATATTATTAGTTCTTTGAAACCAGAAAATATGTTTACTCTTCCGTTGGTTTACAGAACGTGTAGAACAGCTTTATTAAATAGTTTATGTAAAAATAATTGTGTAAGAAATTAAATACTACTTTATTAAATCTGAGTAGGTAGATATCACTCTATGTGATATCTCAATTGATCTTTTCTAATTTTTTAATTATAGTCAAAAACTTTGGTTTTAAATTTTATAAACGACTCCATCGTTCGGATTATCATGCAACTGTATTATTTTCCTTTCATTTATTGTTATTTTTTATTGACAAATTACAGTACCTGTTTATTTAAACGTTTTTAAGCACACCAATTAGCATGGTTAATTAACTTGGACTCCCATCATTATTTGTTTTTACTTTTTAAAGCACTAGTAGAGAAGCCCGCGCTTTGCCGCGGGTGTGAAATACGAACACATTACTCGTGGGTTTAATATTATATAGTCTTACATTCTAACTGAAGTCAACGCGATTCAGTTGGTATTAAGTTAATGAGTCACTCTGTATGTGTACGAAGTGTACAGAGAAATCGAGTTTCAAAAATGCCTTTTTACTCTGTAAATTCGTCGATAACGTCTTTTTGTGCTGCTTTTTCGCTTGCATGCATAAAACGACAGCTTCCGGCTATTGCAAAAATTAAAGAAGGAAAATACATTTTCAAGTTTTGAGAATGTTGATGTGAACAACATAGACTTGACTAAGATATACTTTTAGATGGGCGTAACATTTATAATCGTATTGTGAGACGTTAAAATGACAACAACAAACATACCAACAAACACACCAATAATAATAACAATGGGTGCGTAAACATTATAAGTACGGACGATGAAAAGAACAGGGATAATAATTGAAGTAGTAACCTCAAAAACAAGTAATTAGTAATTCACATGGGGAATAAGAGTGTGTAGCATTGTATCACAGAAAACTTAAAAAGCAAAACAGTAAAAACTTAGTTGCAAAGTCTAGCTGAACTAAGTATTGATGACATAATACTCTTAGGGAACACACAACCGAGTTCGCTATATCTCACGTCAAAGTCATAAACATCCCCAAAGTCATTCATCATTATCCATTTCTCATGTGAATCGGTGTAAGCACTATAGCCCCATAACCATATTAGGATTTGAGCGATACACTAAACAAACAACACCTTCGTCTATTTGGCGCCATCCACGTGTATATACATGAACCTAGATGAAAAGCCTATTTTGACTCGTGTTTCACATTTGTCAGCCTATTCTGACCCGTGGCATTCGCCCCTCGCCCATTCGCCTGATATCATCTCCCTGGTAAGCTATTTGGAGCCTAGATATATACAAAATCTATCCACTACCAAATTAGATTTATGTATGTATAGTAAAATTAAGTAATTAATGCAGACACGAACCAAATGAATTTTGAAGATTGAACAAGAACAAAAACAAAAACTTTAAAGATGAGTAAATCACTTTCCTCCCTCAGTTATTTTCTTGTAACGGGTCAAAATGGGTAAATATTTAGGATGGGTAAAAATATGTTGGGTTGGTTAACTATTGCACTCCCATTCATATAGGTAATTCGAAGGGTTAAATATGTTTTTAATTACAACTGAAAATTATGAAAGATTTTAGGTAGAGGTGGCAAAATGGGCGGGTTGGATTGGGTTGGTTGTGAGGTCAAGATGGGTTTGGGTCAAGATGGGTTTGAGTCAGGATGGATCATTTAAAAAAAGATCAGGATGGGTTTGGGTAAAGATGGATTCGGGTTAGAATGGGTTCGGATTAGAATGAGTCATTCTAAATAAAAGTTATATAAATTAAATCTAAAATTACCAAAACCCCATTAAGCAACTTTGTGCAGAAACTCAAGAAAAATGATGATTGCCAAAATTACCGAACACCGATCGATTGATTTGCCAAAGTCAAACACATTTATCAAGATTCAACTAACATTGAAGAAACAATAGAACATAAATGGTGATTGGGTTGGTTACCATCAATAATTTGACAAGTATGGGTTATGGCAACTGTGGTGGTGAGATGCTGATGGTCAAAATGGTGCTACGGAAGTGTTGCGGTGGTCAACTTGCTCCGCTGATTCATCGAGAGAGATTGATACCAATCGATGTGGGTGCGGTGGTCGATTAGGGTAAGCACAGGTCGATCAATGTGGGTACGGTTGTCGATTTGTTTCAACGGTTATCGATTTGAGTTGTAGAGTTCGATCGATGTGGGTCAGGTGGTTTGATTTGGGTAGCAAAGGTTCGATCGATGTGAGTGCGGAGGTCAATTTGAGTTAAAGAGGTTCGTTTGATGTGGGCGCGGTGGTTCGATTTGGGTAGCGATTTGGGGCTTTAGAGTTTGCCATTTGAGGTGATGATGGGCTAATTCAAAATTTGAGACAGGACAGATACCCATTTTGACCCATATTAGTTTTTCATATGTATATTTTCAACCCATCTTGACCTCCTTATCTATTTTTTTAAACCATCCTAACCCATATCTATTTAAAAAAACTCATTCTGACCCAAAATAAAACATTTGGGTTTCTTTTGCCAGGCCTAATTTTAGGTCTATGTATAAACTAATGTATTCTTTTTTGAATTCTCTCTTTTGTTAACTCCGCAACTAAATAATGAACTCTAGTCTGATATCTACTCCGCGCATAATCAGTTTCTTGTTGTATTTTCAGATAAAACTGGAAGGCACATAAAAGTGGACGGCAAAGGTGGCGAGTTCGTATTTAAACGGGTAGAAAGTCTAAAAGCATACAAAATTCTACGTAAATTATTAACAAACATTAATGCATATCTTGCATAGTTGTTTTGCCAAAATATCTAGAGTAGCCTAGGTTCAACGATCACCGCAACTAAGCAGTATATAATCAAACATTTAAACATCATTTTAGAATATCTCTCACTCTCTTGTTAAAAAAAACATACAAACATATCATGAAGTTACTTGCTACTTTTTCCCTTAAAACTAACTCTTTAAGCCAATAATCATGCATCAAAACTAAAACAAAATGAAATAAAAGTAGAAATTTTATTACCAATCCTAAATAACTTACAAACATCCCAAAAAAATCATGATGACTAAGAGATTAACATGCTATATCAACATAAAGGAAATAAAAGTCTAATTTGCATCAGACCGTACCTTAATCTACTCATGTCCACTCTGCTAAAGATTATAAGCCTCTCTAATACAAAAAACACCCTTAATCACTTATGATTTGCGGACCACCTTCAATGCATTTTTATCCAATTTCAGTTCTTTTTCTCCCTTTAGCTGCTGCGAGCTTCTTTTGCTTATATTGAAGAGTTGTTATACGCAGATCCAAAACAAGTACACGATGTGCACTAAATCATTTGCTAGTACATGGTATATGATTTTCTGATAAGCTTCCAATGGCATACTCGGATTTACCGGTCTGAAATCAAAATTTAGAATCTTTAACTCTACCCCATGTCCAGACATTCAATAGAAATAAGAATTGACCACAAAAGTAATAGTAAACACTAACCAACTATGAGAATCTGCAACCTAAGTGAAACCAAAATATAGTAATTGCTCTCGGTGCACTTTTTGAAACCCCTGATGAGAAGCTTCCAGTTGAATGCAATCCTTAATCTCTCATACAACGTAATACCCCTATCCGTGTTGCTCATTGGTGGTGGTGTGCTAGAAGATCCTGGTAAGAGTTCTCAAGAAATTATCGGAGATTATTTCTCATTTTCTCTCATTTGTGAACAACACTGTGATGCATCCTAGAGCTTTCAGGTAATGAGCACCAACTTACCCATGGTTATAATATATAACTCTTCAACTAAAATAGATTAATGTCCTATTGGTTTTTAAATTGAATATAAACTGTTTTTAACACAAATAAAGGACACTTGTTACACCAAAATGTAACATCAATTGAAGCAGATGTGTGGAGACAAAATAGAAAACACCAATCCACCTGATAATGAAACTGAAGAACTGAAATCACATAAAATGCTTACTTCTTTCAAATAACTTTGTGTGGTAAATGCTATTAATCGCCTCGATAATATCTTTCAAATCCTTCTCCTTCGTCAATCCACTTTGAAGACATAAAAAGATTAATACATACTAGTATGTATTTACAATGTAGATATCAAAGTTGAACAGAATTTAGCGAGCAAATGAAGGTATCCATTTTCGAATAGTTCCAAACTAACAATAATCAAGCTATCACAAACTTCAAGTATATGATTATGTGATTATTCAATTCTGATTATACATAATACCAGTAATCGTTTCTAGTTTTATTGGTTGATTGGAAAATATCCCTGAAAATTATCTTTGTGTCATAGCTTGAAAACTCGATTAGCATCATAGTTACACACCCACAAAATTATAGAAATCAACAAACGCAAAAAAGAAATCACAGATATTAAGTTCACGGATGCTAAGCAAAACTTGACATACCTTCGAAACGCTAACCGGTGACGAATATTTCACCGACATTCATCTGCGAATGACTCTAAGTCCGATAGAAATACAAAACGTGCGATCACAAGATTACAAGATCTGCATACCTTGAATGACTATAAATCGAAATCCAGTCAGCAGCATCCTCAAACTGGCTTCTTCCGATCGCAACTTGTACCTTCAAGTAGAAAAATAGGGCTTCAAACCTTGTCCTCCATGCTTCAAAATATAAAAATACAACCTGTTACAAACTTAGAACCAACAACACATTCTTAGAGCTACATTTATGGAGTTCAATTTCTTTAACAGGAAGAACCAAAACCAGAAGAGATGAAATTTTGAGCAAACCCTATGCAAACAATCATACCTGATTTGTTCTCTGATGGTGAATTACAATTGTTGATTGAGTGAAGCGGAGGTTACAGGGAGTGGTGACTGAAACCAAAATCAATGAATCTGATTGATGATTGAGCGGCCATTGAAGGGGAAACGGATTGAAACGGGCGAGAAATCAATGAATGTGATTGATGATTAAGCGGCCATTGGAAGGGAAATGGATTAAAACTGGCGCTCAGATGAACGGAGGAAGCCAACAGGCGCGTCTTCCGAGATCATGGAAATTACAATCCTACCCATTATATATTATATATTATATATGTACTAGTAACGTGCCGACGTGATGCGGCGTGTGCGACACTTTTCATTATGGTACTCGTCTCTGGTTAGTTTTATATTTAAAAAACTGAATTCCTTCTTTTAAGCATATTGTAACAAACATGAAAAAAATTGTATATAATTAAAGATACAAGGGTCTAAGTGTAAATAAGTTTAAAGTTTCATTTTTTTAGGTTCGTTAGAAAGACATAATTACCCTTGTTAAATTGATTTTTTGGGTTGTACCTTGTGCTTAAAATTTACAAATCTCTTAATTTTGACCGGAATTCTTCATCGTACATTATAATATACCATAGATTATATAGTGGTTAAGTTTATTATCAAATGGAGCCGGAAAATGAGTGAAGAGGGTCCACGGGTCATCAAAATCTATTTAAAAATACATAAAATCATCTATTTTGATATTCAAATTCAATAGAGATTTTGATATTCATATTCAATAGAGATAAATTTGTAACAAGATCCTTTTTGTTTAATTTCATTTCTTTGGACTCCGTGATAATTTTTTTTCTTTTGAAAATAATAATAATAAAAAGAAAAACATGATTTGAATATCTTATTTGTAGTTTTTGTAGGTAAACCAAAATCACTTCTCTAAGTTACACAGTATAAACTAGTTTCCATCATATTTGAACCTGACTCTATTTTAAAAAGGATTCAAACTCTTACTATTGTTCTACAAAGTTATGACTAATATTGTTATATTAAAATACCACATAGATAACAGTGTAATTAACTCTTAAAACTAATTGGTAATAATATTATTACTCTAAATTTTTAGGGTGTTATATCCTGAAATTGTTTTCATTCATCTAAAGCTAGCTTCTTATAATAACATTACTATTGATTATTTACAAACATTTAAGAAAAAAACAAGCGTCTTGAATTAACTCTTGTTGAACCAACGTCGTAAATCACATGTCTTGAAATTTTATTATTCATTTGGTGACTGACAAAAATAATTGGGCCGATGTCATTGTCATAATATATTTTGAGGACAACGAAAATGAATGCAACACTAATTTATGTATTATATAGTTGAGTAGTTGTGACCTCAATTACCATTTATATCCGAAGGGCTAGGAGTCATTGCAAACACTCACAGTGAAACAAAAATGAAAAACATTCATGTTCTAGCGATACCTTATCCAGCACAAGGCCATGTGATCCCTCTTATGGAGGCAGCACGGTGCCTAACTAGCATCGGCCTCAAGGTCACGTTTGTGAACACAGAGTTCATTCACAAACGTGTCATGAGTGCATGTTTTGAGACGGACGGTCCGAGTGATTTGATGCAGATGGTTTCAATCCCAGATGGGATGGAACCATGTGACGATAGGAGTGACCTTGGGAAGTTGACGAAAACAATGTTCCAACGCATGCCCACCAAACTAGAAGAGCTAATAAACGAGATTAACAAAAACAACGATGAGAAAATTACGTGTATCATTGTTGATTATTTCATGGGATGGGTCTTAAGAGTTGCACGGAAGATGGGTATTAGACTAGCAGCCTTTTGTCCTAGCTCTGCTGCAGTTTTGGCTGTGACCATGAGTGTTCAAAAGCTAGTGGATGAAGAAGTTATAAACTGTAATGGTAAGATAACTTTTTACTGACTTGCATAACTAAATAATTTGCCTAATGCAGTGAAGCGTTTTTTTTATTTTTTTATTTTTTTATTTTTTTATATCGATCTCTAGGTGGCGCAGAAGAAACATAGTCGTTTCTATTTGTTTTGTAGATGTTTTGGTTTCTAGGCAATTCGCTACCACCCATGTAGCGAAGCTAACACATGGAGCGAACTCGACAAAGATAACATTTGGATTTCTTTTATTTCCTTATCTAATAATTCATTTAACATATAATTTGATTTTTCTGTAACAACTTATAATACGAAATTTTTTTGAAAAACCTAAACAGATGTGTTGTTTAGTTTCTTTAATATTCCATAAAATTTGTATATTAAACTACGTCGTTCTTTGAATATTTTGTCTTGTAAATATAATCCTTCGATTTATAGTAAAATTTATGTTGAAATATCTAAAAAGTAAACACAAGTGTATTTAGATTTTTAAAAAATGTTATATAGTACAAGTTATATATTAAAAATGTAATTAATATAAATGATAATGAATTATTGTAAAAGAAAAGGAAAATAAGTCATTGTTATAGTTTACACCTTCAGGAAGTTGATTTGATGAGTTCATCTTTTGTTTCAGGAGTACCTTTGAAGCCAACAGTTCAACTATCAACATCAATGCCATTCATGGACCCTGCAAATTTCATATGGGCGTGTGTAGGCGACTCAAAAACCAACCAATCATATTTGATTTCGCAATTCTTAATGGTAAGGAAGCAGCAGATGCAGCAGATCACATAATCTGCAATTCAACTATAGAGCTAGAGCCCGGGGCATTCGCTTTATTTCCAAAGATGTTGCCAATTGGTCCACTTTTGGCAACCAACAAATCCACAAGACAAGTAGGCCACTTTTGGAATGAAGACTCCACTTGCCTAACATGGCTTGATCAACAATCGCTCTGCTCGGTCATCTATGTGGCGTTTGGGAGCTTCACGATTTTTGACCAGCGCCAGTTTCAAGAACTGGCGCTGGCCCTTGAGGATACCAAAAGGCCATTCCTATGGGTTGTTCGGCCCGGTACAAGTGGCAGTATGGACTATGTCTACCCAACTGGCTACATGGATAGAATAGGGACTCGTGGGAAAATCGTCAGTTGGGCGCCTCAGCAGGAGGTCCTAAGCCATCCGTCAGTGGCATGCTTCATGAGTCACTGTGGTTGGAACTCTACAATGGAAGGCGTGAGCAATGGCGTCCCGTTCTTATGTTGGCCATACTTTGCTGATCAGTTTTTTAACAAGACATATATATGTGACAAGTGGAAAAATGGTGTGGGTTTGAACAAAGATGATTCGGGTATTGTTACACGAGGAGAAATCAAGATTAAAGTGGAACAACTGCTCAACAACAACATAATCAAAGAAAATGCTTTCAACTTGCAAAAAAATGTGATGGACTGTGTGAGAGCAGGAAATTCCTCGAACAAAAATTTAAACAAATTCATTGATTGGTTAAAGGAAGGAAATGATCATGCTCGTGTGAATATTGAAACCCGCAAATAATAATGCTTGATCTTTAAGTTAAGTTGGGGTTCACGTAATCTGTGTAGATTATATTATTTTTCATGTATGTTTTCTATTAATTGTGTATTTATGTTATTTTCATGTATCTTTTCTATTCCATTGTTTTCTTGTAATGTTGTTTGTTCAAAAAGCATGGTTACTTAATCTATCAAGTTTCTTATTTTATCCGTTATTTATATCTAAATTAAGTTGACTATCACCATGACTATATTGTCGGTAATTACTGACGAAATACATAATATCCAGATGTAAATCAAAAATAATTTTATAGATATGCATTGGTAGTTATTGATGGATCACCAACGGAGAGAGGAGTTGGCGATCCGTTCGACAATAACAACCACTGGTGGCGGTATCCCGTCGGTACACTCTTTACCCTTGCCATGTTCTCTGTCGATCTATCACTAACCAATTATCGACAAATACCAATATCATGAAGAAAATCGCGAGGGATGTGCCCATCGCTATAAACCTTCTTTAATAGTGTACTAAGTTCATTATATTTGACAAAGCTGGTATTAGCTATGATTATAAGAAATAAAATATCGAAATTTAATAAAATTTGTGTGAGTAGTTGGTCATATTAATAAGTTTATCATGAGATTTTATTGTTCTTAAACTTACAACAATACGAGCATCACTTATCATGTTGCTCATACATTTTTTTTGAAAGGCAAAATTTTATTACTAGTCTTTACTAGCAAGAGACTAGCAGGGAAAATACATAATATAACAAAATTACAATTGAAACCCCTAGAACGTTAGGTGTTTATACCTGAAATGACACCCAATCCGCCCAGTCTATAGTATGAAGCTTGTTCCTATTCCTGGCCCAGAGAAAACTAGTGCTTTTTTAATCTTCAAACAACATTTTTGATAAAGGTTTTTTGTTGTTGAAGACGACATCATTCTTTGTCTTCCACAGCACCCAGAAAGCCGCCATCACCACAGTTTTTAGAGCCTCTTTTTTAGAAGTGGGAACATGCCTTGATTTAAACAGCTCCAAGCGATAAAGTATTTGCAAAGTAGCATGGTATGAACAAGTGATCGGCCGATTCCGAGGATTGCAAACAGAGGGGGCACATGATAGAACTTGTATTGTTTGATGCATACCAAGACCATAAGCAAGATGTGTGCACATAAATGACAAAGGCAAGTTAGGAACCCCTTTACTTATTGTCGTTGTTTATTGTTATCCATCCTAACCCTTAGTAGCCATGTCGAGCCTTAAACCATTCCTTTGTTAAACCCGATATATAAAGTCTAAGTTGTTAGTTGATAACCAACCGTGAAAACCGTTCAAAGTAAAAGAGCATCCGAAGTCAAGCTTATATTATGAAATAAAAAAATTGATGAAAAAGGAAAATTAAATGAAAAAAGAAGAGGCAGTTGTTTAGAATGGATCAAAGTAATCGAGCTCTGTTAGTTATGTTAATAAAGATTGTTTAATGGTTTGGTCTCTTTTTGCGTATTAGTAGCGACTCAAAAGCCAAAAATCTCCAACTTTTACCCACGCCTAAAAACTCATAAGTCCTTTAGATATGCGTAAGGTCTATGCTAGTGGTGGAGGCGTGATTGCTATACAAGCTTATGTAAACAAGATGGTATAATAGATTATTGAGTGATGACACTAGTACATACTTTACTAGTCCATAAAATAAACCGAGAGGAGTGGATTATTATGAGGGGTGTGTACATGAGACTAAAAATCAAAGGCACGTCAAGCTTATTTGGGTGATTTCCTGTTTTAATTAATTACAATTGACTTGTTAGAATGTAAATCTGTGAACGATTTAGTCTTGGGAATAAAGGTATGACCTTGGACCTTAACTGAGCCTTGATAGGTGATTAGTGATGTGTATTTGCAATGATGATTTTATAAATTACAATTAAGCTTTACTTGAGGACAATCAAAAGGTTAAGTGTGGGGATGTGATCACGAGTCAAAATTTTAGTGTTTAATTGATCTAAATGCTTGATTTTACATCATGATTATTGTGAAACAAGTTCACTTTGGTTGTGTTTTGATTTATAGGGATTGAAGCTAAAGAAGACTTGTTTGGAGAAAAATGAGCAAAATATGGAAATACAAGAACTGGAATTGAAAATAGTGGAAGTTACAAAAAAAGGTCCAGAAAACCCTACACCGGCATATGGTAACTATTTTTTTGGTACAGTACCAGTTCGGTACCGGTATGGTAACGATATTATCCCTAGTCATGCATAATGCTAAAATCTAAGATAGAGTTCCTGATTTCCTATGGTTGGAAGTATAGTGCAAAAGGTTTAGGCCCAGAAACCCTTAACCACACTAGACAGTCAAACACCACAGCCCCTAGACTAACCCAACAAGAGAGGTAAATCAATGCAGCAAACTACACTAGTTGGGCCAAGTATCTTCCTAGACTGACCCAACAAGACATTTTTCTCACTGTGTTTGTGATCTTGTATGATTCTCTGGTGGGTAATTATAACCCAAACCCATAAACTTGGGTCAGTTATTTTTGGTTTAACGTTTTGTATGGGCGTATGATACGCCGGTCAGCGTATTGACGGCGTATTTGCAGGCGTATTTGACAAAAATTACAGAAAGTTGGGCGTATGGAAGCTGAGGGGGGCGTATGATACGCCGACCCTGGGCGTATCATACGCCGGTGGTCTAACAAAATCCAGATTTTATGGAGTTTCAAGCTATTTAAACACAATTCAACCCTAATTCGAAAAAGAACTTTCCAAGCCCAAATCTTGACAATTCTAAGCTTATTTGTGGTGATCTCAAGCATTCCCATTCATCCCAAAATCATCTACCAATATTATCAAATCAAGATCGAAGATACGAGTAGTTTCTTTGTGGTTTCTTCCGGGAGAATCGATTATGTTAAAGTGAGACTTTTACTATGCTTTTATTAGGGTTTTGTTAAATGATGGGTTGAATGTAATTCTACTTTTTGTTTAAGTTAAAAGTTTGTTTATAAATATAATTGCTTGTTGAGATTATTAGTTTTTTGGTTTTCTTACATCGTGAACTCAATAAGATTGAGAAGTAGTTTGATATAAGCGAATTAATAACATTGTGAACGAGCGAGTCTTAAAAGTTTGACCCTTTGTTATTACTTGAATAAAAAGTGGAAATCTTGGGACAAAATCTTGACAAACCCTAGTGAGGCATATAACTTGTTGATCTTGCATAATTGAGGATCCGGAAGTGATTGTTTCTTATTATTTAGTTAAATCAGTTTCAAAGATTCTTGTTTTTTACAATTGTGTTCATTAATTCATTCAAAGTTTCAATATTTAATTATAAAGTTTGTGTCTTTTAGTTAATCGAGTCACATTAATTAAACACTTTCCACATATTCTCTGTGGAGATAACCTTACTTACCCTTATGCAATAAAGGTAGCTAAGACCGATATTAACTTATTTTTGATCGAGTCTCGACAACCAGATCAAAATGGCGCCGTTGCCGGGGAATTAGTGCGCTTAGTGTTTAATTGTTTTTTATTTGCTTTTCTTAAAAATTTATAAAAACCCAAAAAGATTTTATTTTTCTTTTTAATTTGTTTTCTTGTTCAGTATTAAGCGAGGTATTTTTGTGTTTTTCTGTTTACAAATAACCATTACGTTAATGCATACAAGATTTTCAGAAAGGATATCACCATCGCACTTTGATCCTGAAATCAAGAAGACTACAAGAGAGAATCGTGTGTTTCAAAAAACATCAACTTCAAAAACTTCTCAATAATATAAGGAGTATACTATAACAACACTTGCTATGGCTATATATATACATATATATATATATATATATATATATATATATATATATATATATATATATATATATATATGTATATATATATATTGTGTGTGTTGTTATTTATATGATATGTGATATTTTTACTTATAAAATTCATAAGTATTGTTTAGATTTCTATAAACTTTAATGTACTTTTTTTTTATAAAAATGAAGATTACCGATGGATTAGACGGAGTAGCCATTGGTATGGTACAAAGAAACCACCGGTAAATAGGTCATTGGTAATTTGTCGACGGTTGTTAAGGATAGATGATGTAGCTACTCAAGAATAAAAGGATTGTTGGCTAGGCTATAGTCAAATTGACACCACTCAGATGCAAAAAACCACCTCAAGACCCTTCGTGTCCTTTGCTAGTTTTTGTGTGTGTGTGGGTTTAGCGTTTAGTGAAAAACTTTGAAAATGACAAAAATACGATTTACTATTAAGAAAACAAAACATAAAACAACTTACGTTATTCTCCCCACCCCTAACGCAGTACCCCTATTGATTCTTTTCTTTCCCTCTTTTTTTCTTCCCTTTGTCATTTGTGACCACCAGAGTAGTCACCACCATCATCATCAGTACGCACTGCTGCTTCCTACTTTTATCACCACCCCACCTACCCAAACTATTAGAATGAAAATCCGTATTAGAAGTAAGTGAAACGGTGTGCAACGTAACAGTTTAGTCCCCTTGGATGAATATTTAACCTTTTTTGGTAAATGGTATGAAATGACAAAATTGCTCATTGAAAAATAATATAAATTGAAGTAAGTGGGAATATCAATGACGAACCTTAATCCCATCTTTTCCCTCACTAGGGTGTAAATAAGCTGAGTCGAGCCCAAGCTTGGCTCGTGTAGGCTTTAAAAAACTCGAGCTGGAGCTGGGTCGATTGTAGTTTTATTTCTAAAACCCAACCTTGGCTCGCCAGTAATTTTTCAAGCTTAAGCTTGGCTTGATTGTAGTTATATTTGTAAAACTTGAGCACGGATCGTCAGTGATTTTTCAAGCTCGAGCTTGGCTCGATTTTTTATCAAATTATTAAATATTTATATTTTTGATAATTACTTTTATAATTATTAATAATAATACTTTATATGTAAACATAATATATACTAGTAGGAAACTCGCAATGATAATTTACAACGAGACACTCATTTTCTATTAGTTATTAGTCTTCTCTTAATGTATAGTACAATATGTTTGTTTGTTTCTTTGTTCCTTGCATTGGTTAATGTATCTATGTCATGAGGCTTACCGATCTCAATTAAAAAATTAATAATACATGGATAAAAAATATTAATGCTAAACATCGTGATTTAAAAATAAAAAAAATCCGAACACGATAATAAAATATATCAGTCATGAACGTAATCATTAAAAATAAAACTATGTGTGTTATCTACATGGTTCTATCACCATTCTTCATCAATCATAAGCCACATCTCAATTAGCTCATCTGCATGGTTCGACCACATTCTTCATTGGAACCGATACCGGGTGTCTTCTCTTTTTGTTTCACTACTACATCTTTTGGATAAGGCCTTTCTTGTAACTTCTCCTTGCTACGGCCTCTACTGTAATAGGTTTGTAACATCTATTGTCCCGTCTCATACATGATATATTCATAAAAAAATGAGGACATGATGAAAACAAAAAGACCACCAAGTGTTTCTCAAAAAAGATTAAATAAAAAATGTTTTGATGATTCACATTGTTTTCAGCTCTCTTGCTTGTACTTCGTTTAGCTTCTAGTTTAAATTCTACGTTTTCATTATCAAGCGCCAAAGTCTTCAAGCATTTACCATCACCATCAACCTAATTAAAGTTCCACAATTGATGCTAAAATCCATCTAAAATTCAGTTTTTTCTATATAGTTTTTATGTGATGCCAACTTTTTTAGTTTATTGTCTGGTTTGATTATAAAATCTCAGAAAGGTAACACATTATGGATATCCATGTGAACATAATTCTAACATATAACAAAGCTTCATGACTATGAAAACATTCTATTGCTTATAGCAAGATAAACTTCAAACTCTATTGGAATTAGCATATTGTTTCTAAGAAAGACCAGTTCTCCAAAAAGGGGGATCTTCATTATCTTAGAGTCTCTTACGAAAAACCCAATCAACAAAACAGATTTGAGTATGACCAACATTCTAAATAATGCAACATTAATTCAAAATTGTGCTAAAACAGGACTTTGCCATGTATCCGGGAGGAACCTAAAAGAAGGGCTTTTGGTTTTTCCACCTGGTTTTGTGGTCTCGCAGCTATTTCAATAAATAAGAATATAAAATGATATAGGGTTTAGGGTTTACAACAAAAGATGTGCAAATCACCTTAATAGCAAAATAAATTTACCACTGAATTTGTTGTTATTTACTTTGAATGTCTTCCTTCTTATGACCTAATAAGAAAAACATAGCAAGGAATTAAATATCAAAAACCATGTTAAAAGTAGCTACACAGACAAATAAGCAATCGTATGGAAATCTGTAGGTAAAACATGATGATTATCATACTTAACAACTCATTTGCATCATATTTAATAACACGTCAAAGGGACTCACATTTGTTGCATAAGATATATGCATTCATCTAACATAAACGATCTAATGATCTAAAAATCACAATCGAATGAATATTAACCTAACTACACAACTCAAGCTATCTTCAAAATGAAAATCTAAAAGCAATTTAGATTATAAAATAACAAAATTCAAGTGAAAATTGCACAATGAACAGGAGCAAACGAAGACAATTTTACCTCCAAGAAATTGCAGCAAGGTGAAGAACAAAAGGGAATTTGAAAGGTGTGACTTTATGGAAAACAATTGCAATTTGAATTGACCACCTAATTATTTTTCGTGCACAGAAGGGTTGAGGAAGAACTCAATAATCATTCTGTTTTCGGCCATGTTTGAAATTTTTTATTTTGGTTGAAACGGACTTTTGACAAAAAGTGCTTATTAACTTTTGAGTTTTCAAAAGGAATTTTTTAAAAAGTATTTGGATTGGCTTATAAACTAAAATGCTGTAAAATGATCAAAAAGGATATACTTTTAAAATAAGAAGAGTTAATATGAGGTAACAGAGAGATATAATAGGAAAGTTGATTAAAAGAAGTTTTCAAAAGTTAATAAGTAACTATCTTCTTACTTTTCAGAACTTTTTTTTATTCTATATGAAAAGTCAATTTAAAAGTTTTTTTATGATTGTCAATACTTTTTTTGACTTATTAACTTCTCAAAAGTTAATAAATCAAATTAGGTTATAGAAAAACAATCCCAAACACCCACTTTGTGCTATGAAGAGTTTTGGGGAAGAAAAGCTTTAGATATGGCCTTCCCGAAATAGCGGTCGGGTTTCTTGAAAGCATTTGTAGAACTCTTAAAATTAAGAGTCTGTTACAAATTGCGATGTTGTCGTTCTAATATGTATATTAATATAGTATAGATATAGATTATCTAATTATTTTTATCATAATTTTATATTTAACAATATTATTTATATAAATATCTATATAATATGTAACTAAGTATTAAAAAAAGGTTCATATAGAAAGACATTTAAAACTAAATGTGTAATAAGTAATATCAACCATCTATCTCCTTAATCAGTGGTTGAGATCAAATTGTAAATAAAATTTATTACAGGGTATTTTAGAAATAACCACGTTTGTTGACTTTTTGCAAGTTCTCCCATTTTTTTAAACGTTCGTAATTTTTATATACGAAATTATCTTTTTACAAAAATTACACCTTAAAAAATTTTTTTATCTTTAAAACGAGTACAATATTGTTACATAAAAGATGAAAAAAATACGTTTTTAAGCTTGTATCTCTTTATTATGTCTTTTTGTTAGTTATTATGTTTTTCTGAATACTATTGTGTTTTTTTAAATGATGAATTTTGAAAATATAATGATGAAAGTATACCATTGTGTACTTCTAATTATAAAACACAATAATAGATAACAAGTTTATAATCTATAAAAACAAAGACAAAATAACATAAAGTGATCTAAAACATAAATAAAATTATTAATACACATAAAAATGATGTGCAATATATGACACAATGAACGTATAAGACATAAGGAGCTGATGTATTTGACATAATAACCAAAATGTCCTTCTCTTAAAACAATAGAAGGATATGTGTCAAGCCCACAATCCTTTTTATGCTTTTTAGAAATAACATCTTTTTTACTATAACCCTACCCCAATTATTATATAAACAAAAAGTTTGTTTAAGCTCGCGAGTCGGTTCAAGCTTGATATCTGAAGCTCAGGCTCCGAGTCATTATATAAGCTCGAGCTCATTTGGCTCGGTTCGATTCAAGTTTTTTTCGAGCTGATCTCGAGTAACTTGCAAGCCTTCTTGACTTGTTTACACTCTTACCCTCACTTTACTTTGGAGCAAAATAGCAAACACCACCACGCCTAGGCACAATCGGCCACAACCCTTGCCTGAACCACCTCCACCGCCATTCATCTTCATCTTCTTTCATCTCAACCACTCCCATACCCCTTTTTAAATTTTATTTTTAGAAACCCATTTGGTTACTATGTGTTCAATTTTTATAAGCCCCCCTCCTCCTCCACCACAAAAACGATTGCTAGATTCTAAACCAACAAAACCGTTTGAGATTCTAAAATTCTAAACCCACTGATCGAAACCGTCAATTTTCTAACAAGATCTTCTGTTACTATAGATGATAGTTGAGACTAGAGAGGGCAATGTTTCATGTGGTTATGGTGGTCGTATATATGGGTAGTTTTCAGGTGGTTGTTATGTGGCTGCAGTGGTGAATGGTGTGGTCGGTGACTTGTTATATGTGGACGGCGAGAGGGGGGTTCCATATATATAATTTTAAAATATTTTATCTAGACTTATTGTGGTCATTTTAAAATATTTAAAGGAAAAGTTAACATCCATTCATGTTTGTGTCACACCCTCAAAATCCATGTGCGGGGTTTTACCGCGAGGCGAGTGAACAAACCAGGATCTTAGTCATTAGTTACTCAGAATGACTCTATATACAACATTTCAACAAAACAGAGTTTAAAACCTTAAAATATTTGTGGAAGCGTTTTGTAAATAACTCAAAACAAGGTATTAAAGGTAAACTGCGCAAACACGCGCCCAACCAAATACGTAAGTAAATGGTAGATTAAAAGTAAACAATGTTGGAATAAAGTATGCTTGACACGTGCGTGCTCCTATGGGCAGCTGCTAATGACGACCTGAGAAAAGCATACTAAAAGTGTCAACACGACGGTTGGTGAGTTCAAGAGTTTTGCGTTAATCATAATCAGTACAATTGTAAAACATAAGAAGTGCATTGAAATAGATAGCTAGTCTATATTCACAAGTAGTAACCATAGTGATTTCGTGATCGAAGCTGGCTGTGTTCGTTGTTTGCCTCCCTTCACGACATACCAGGTAGAGACGCTGTTAGTAGTTTAGGACAATATTGCACCCATTTGACCTCGAGTCACACAGGTGGGGCTTGTCAGACCCAGTAGTACAACCCAAGATTTCCCGCTAATTACCAATATTAACGATCCGAAAGTGTGAGGACTTCCATGGTATAACACACTATGTTACACTATACACAACTTACTATAATAAAGCGTTTGTAAACCAGTATGCTATCTCCCCCAAAATAGAGTGTATAGGAAACTAGGGCATGAACTCACCTAGTGCGCAAACGAACAATAGTAAAAGCTAACAGTGAGCGGAAAGACAACCTTCAGAGGTTACCTAGAAGACGCAAGTACATAAGTACGTGTACACAAATCCTTAACAACCCTAAGTGCTCAATAAACACATTGACTCAAGGTTTTGGAGAAACAAACACACTAGACCTAGTGACCCGTTTGACCCATTGGTGACATGTCAAATTAAGTTTTTGTTTGATCAAACATAACAACCAATAATTCAACAAACTATTTCAAATTACTATGCAAGTTATTCTCATAAGCCACATTGTAACCCGTAAGACTTATCATGCTTTTCATGCTATTCCAGGTTATCATACAACGCACGTAATCCAATTCATCATACCACACAGATTCTAAATTAGATTCCTATACAATACACATTGGGTTTAGTCACTCATAACGTGCCATGTGAAGCCCTCACGGCTACACACCCTAAACCCTGCCAATCCTACAAAGTAGGGGCCTCAGATTCGCACGCGTGTATGATACCCATCATCCATATTCCACATGTAACTCAAACAAGCAAAACATTAGTCTTATGATAATCGATAATGACAATTCATCGTAGCATATAACATATATACTTGCACATTTTCCAAGAAAGCTCATATGTTCCCATAGTTGCACCAACTAAACATATGACCCAATCATCACAATCCAACACATTAGACATCATCCAGAAACATTCTAACATGCTCCTAATACCATAAACATGTATAACTCACAATATCCAATGATCTTCAAAATTAAAGTTTCCCTTTTAGGAAAGTAACACCCAAAATCAACCTAACCCCCAATTCATTCATGAATTCATCAACATCATGCCTAATCAAGTCCATAACTATCATCTAGACATTACCAACATCATCAATCCATCATCATTCATCAAGTTCATGCACAAAAGTTACTATTATTAGTAAGGTATGATC
The DNA here is from genome assembly GCA_025506505.1 of Flaveria sonorensis. Classification (NCBI taxonomy): domain Eukaryota; kingdom Viridiplantae; phylum Streptophyta; class Magnoliopsida; order Asterales; family Asteraceae; genus Flaveria; species Flaveria sonorensis. The sequence continues at coordinate 39,750,970 of CM046439.1, read as the reverse complement.
AACACATCAAAACCATGAATTTCTTGCATAATCCACGTAAACTAACATCAATACAATCTAACTAACATCATACAATCATCAAACAACACAAAATTCGACATCTAGCATCCATTCGAACTAGGGTTTCAGCCATAATCAAAATCCATGAAAACCCAATAAAATCTAACCTTTAATCGCGTAATGGCCAAGAATTGAACTTGCTAACGTGTTGGAATGCTTGAAACTAGATCAAATCGAGTGTTTTGTTGTTATTGCTCAAAATCGATGTGTGTGTGTGTGTGTGGAGAGGGGTCGTGGCCGATGTGGGGGTTGTGGGGGGGGGGGGGGAATTAGGGTTTAATTTTGTTAAGTTTTAGTTTAAGGTAATTACAACTTAACCCCCATTGTTTATATTTATATAAAATTAATCTTTTTTTAACACTTTTTAAAAAGGTTTTAACTTCTAAACACAAATATTATTAACCAACAATAATAATCATGTATATTTTTCATTAATAACAAAACACATGCAATAACTATAACACGTCGTCACGTTACAAGATAAAATCATAAATAATATTTAAAATCTATAAACCACATAAGTACAACTTAATAATCAACATTATTAATCAAGTTATTATCTGTTTATCATAGATAATTGTTATTAAGTCACCAACGTTCAACGACAACTAGTGTGTGCTCACGACACGTGTATGCAAGACCTAACGGAACTAACGAAGTTTGGTAACGGAAAATTACCGGTTGTCACAGTTTGGAACCAAACATGTTACATTTATTAATAATTTGAGACTGTCGTTGTAGTGTTTCAAACTTGGAGAACAAAACCCTAATTATGACATATCACAAGGACTATTCGTGTTCTTAACTCTTAAAATTAAAATTAACTTGTAGGTAATTTGTGCTAATTAAACGTTAAATTAAGTATGTTGCTAAGTAGTTTGCCAGTAATCCGTTAGGAGTATGTTTGAAAAAAAAATTACCCATGGTCACTTTTCTGATGTAGTTTCAACATAGTAGAATATGATTTTGATATCTGAAATTTAAATTTACACGAATGTAAATTACACATGACATAGTGAGCAGTAAATTACACGTATGGTTCTGTTGTTTGTGTTAAATTATGGTTTTCATCCCCAAACTTTAATTATATTAGATATGCCCTCCAGAAACACTATTTGCTTTCATAAATGGTCATTTCAATTTTTATTTTTAATGCTATTTTAGTCATTCAAAAATTAAAATTAAAAAGAAAAAAAAAACATATTAGTACCCACCCCACCCACCGCTCATCCCTCTCGTTTCCCCACCCCATAGCAAACCTAGTTTCCGAAAATTCTTGTGTGATATGAAAGATCCGTTAATTTTTATTGAAAATGGAAACTATTGTTGCATCTTGATTATCGAATCGTAGTCTTCTCTCGAATGAAGCATGATGACACGTGCCGGAAGAGCATATTGATCATCATATACTTACAATTAGAAAAATTTAGGCCAAATGTTACAAGAATCGAGTCACAAACATTGTAAATCTTTAAAGCAATATGATCATATTTTGATTTAATCAAATATGACCAAAGTTTAAAGAAGAAAATGCACACACCGGGTAGAGCTTGTGATCGAAATTGCTTATGATATTATAAGGAATTTCTTGACAGCCTGAAAAGCAACTATTAGGTCAGATAACCAAGATGACGTAAAAAGATGACAAATCCAATAAATAGCATTTGCCGTTAAGATCCCTAATTTCCTCCAACAAATGTGACAACTAAGGTTACTCTTCTGGAATATAACCTTCTAATTTAACACAATTAAATCAATCGACTATTTATTAAAGCAAACAATGATATTAAAGATCATATTCATAAAATTAAAAGTTCAATAATTAATCTTTAATTCAAAAGAAACTTTCCCTCTATTTAATTTACTCAAAATATAAAGATGCTTCTAATTAGTTATGAAATAAAGAAAACAAGGAAAAGAAAGCGTTATCGTATAGTAATTATGACTAGAGCTTAATATCTAACGTGAAGTTCATGACCGTTGGATCTACTATTCTCTTTTGAAAAACCTTCTTTGGAAACCAATTTATCAAAGCTCCAAATTTTTTTTTTTCTTTGTTGATTTTATTTACAACATGTCATGAACAACAGCACGCTTAGAATTAGTTTAATTAATATTAAGTATCCACCATCCATTCATCCATGTGAATCCAATTGATTTTTTTCTATTTTTTCAACTATACTATATATGTTTTACCTTTTTTGTGAACAGTCCCATCGTACCATTTATACTATTTTGCTCTCTTATTCTCATTTTCTTTATGACAGATACATTACTTATTTTTTAACACACCAATAATCACTGTTTGTTAACTTACGTTACATCTATGTTAGTTTTAAAGCATGGTTGTTAAAGCTAATTAGCAATAATATTAATCTTACTACAATAAATGATTATAAATTTCTAGCGTAGTATATAATATAACTCCTAAATTGTTTCAATCCTCTTATAAAATAATAGTGTCTACTCGTTTAACACTCGCAGTGAAATAACATGTTTTTACTAAAAGATTTTGGGTTTTAACCCTTCGGTTTTTCTTCACATCCAAAACTTTTCGGATCGGTCTACAATTTTTAAAAGACTAAAACACATACTCACCCTCATTATACTGTTGGGACGTTCTTGGATGTAAATTTTATTCAAATCCAAAGTGCAGCAACGTACAGGTATAACAACTATAGATGTACATTGTTCTGGCTTGTAGATCTCAAGAAACGAGTTTATTTTTAATATTATCTGGATTTCTTTTGACAGTCATAAAGTGATGCACAATCAACTAAAGAGTACAAACTAAAAATGAGCCATTTAATTGAAACTAGAAATCAAGCCCGCGCGTGCGGCGCGGTTGTGAGTTGTACACATCGTTATGCGAATTACGACGGTTAGTCGGTTATATTGACGTGTTTAAGTATATATAAAAATGTATGAAGTTGTGATAGCTCAGATCTAGATATGAAAGTATAGATAGCAAAAACTACTATGCCTCACATGTTGCAACATAAACATGACCCAAAAAAACGTTGAAATGTTGGAGCAAACTCATGTGTTGAAGAGAGCGTTGATAATATAAGTAACTTAAATTTTCAAAAAGTATTTGATTTGTGTTACCAAATCATAATTAAGTCAAACATTAATTTTTCCTTTAGAATAACGTAGTTAAGAACATGTTGGCGAACCTCGTTACCTGCGTTGCAAGAAACGTATGAGGTTGCGTGGCTTGGTTCTGGAGATCAAAACATAGATAAAACAAAGTATTATGTCTCACACGTTGCTACGTAAATATAACTTAACATTGAAACGACAACCTTTAAAAAGTAATGACAAAAGGTATTTTATAAAAGCTGGTAAATTAAAAAAAAACAAATTAACAAACCAACAACGAATGAGAACGTGACGCATGGCAAGGCCGGTGTGCTTTTTAAATATAAGTATAATGTGAAATAGTTTAATATTTTATCTGGCTCACTGGTTGGTTTCTCCTCCATTTATATACGTAGGAATGGAAAAGAAGTAATTCAAGTGCAAAACATACATTCCAAGTGAAATAAAATGAAAAATGTTCATGTTCTTCTGATACCTTATCCCGCACAAGGCCATGTGACGTCTCTTATGGAGTTAACACGGTGTTTCACCAGCAACGGTCTCAAGGTCACGTTGTGAACACAGAGTTCATTCACAAATGTGTCATGAGTGCATGTTCAGAGATGGATGAATCGAGTGATTTGATGCGAATGGTTTCCATCCCAGATGGGAATAAGACTAGCACTCTTTTGTCCAACCTCGGCTGCAGTTTTGGCAATGATAATGAGCGTTCAGAAGCTAATCGACGATGAAGTTATAAACTGCAACGGTGAGAAATTTTTATTGAGTTTTATAACAAGTTATTTAGCTTTATGAAATGAAAGATTATTTTTTCAGGAGTACCTTTAAAGGATCAAATGACCATCCATGCCATTCATGGACCCTGCAAATTTCGTATGGGCGTGTATGGGCGACCCAATCACGAACCAAATTTTCTTCGATTTCCTAATTCTTGATGCTAAGGAAGCTGCTGAGGCAGCAGACCACATAATTTGCAATTCAACCATTGAGCAAGAACATGGGGCATTCACTCTATTTCCGAAGATGTTGCCAATTGGTCCGCTTTTGGCGAGGAACCAATCCACAAAGCAAGTAGGCCACCTTTGGAATGAAGACTCCACTTGCCTAACATGGCTTGATCAGCAACCGCTCTGCTCGGTCATCTATGTGGCTTTTGGGAGCTTCACGATTTTTGACCAGCGCCAGTTTCAAGAACTGGCGCTGGCACTCAAGGATACCAAAAGGTCATTCTTGTGGGTTGTTCGACCTAGTACAAGTGGTAGTTCTGATTGTGTCTACCCAACCGGCTACATGGACAGAATAGGGACTCGTGGGAAAATGGTCAGTTGGGCACCTCAACAGGAGATCCTAAAGCATCCGTCAGTGGCTTGCTTCATGAGTCATTGTGGTTGGAACTCTACAATGGAAGGTGTTAATTAGTAACGGTGTTCTTTTCTTGTGCTGGCCATACTTTGCTGAACAGTTTTTTAACAAAACATATATTTGTGACATTTGGAAAACTGGTGTGGGTTTGAACAAAGACGATACAGGTATCGTTACACGAGGAGAGATCATGAGTAAAGTGGAGCAGCTGCTCAACGACAACATCATCAAATAAAATGCCTTGAATTTGCAAGACAAAGTGATGAACTGCATGCGAGCGGGAACAAGAATCTACACAGATTCATTGATTGGGTAAAGGAAGGAAATCACTGATCATGGTCGTTATGTAAACTGCAAATGATAATGCATAACGTTTAAGTTATGTTGTGGTTACCTAAATCCTTATGTGTTTATGTTGTTTTCATGTATGTTTTCTATTCCATTGTTTTCAAGTATTTTGGTTCGTTAATAAAGCATGTCCACATTTAAGATAACTTATCAAGTTTCTTATTCCATCATTAAATTATGCTCTATTACAAAATTGCATTTGCAACTATGCAATTCTATCGTCAACTATCTTTGCTTTGACACAGATGAATGAATGTTAAACTTCATTCAAAAGATATCATACCAAATCGAACTAGAACACATGATAAATTTAAAGTTACTCTATCAAGTTTCTTCTCATTACCAACAAAGTAGATAGATAATTTGGTATAAGCTTACAACACGCATCTCTTACTGGCTCAGTGACCATCATTTTGGTCACGAATTCACGAAACATAAAATTTAGTAGCAATAATAGTTGTCACTAAGGAGGTGTTTGTTTTTTCAGAAAAGCTCTTCGTGACCTCTTTTGTGTCTGCAGAGTGTTTGTTTTTTGGAAGATTTTTCATTAAAAAGGTCTGCGCGAGATCTGTATGGTGCAGACTTGGTACAACCACTTCTAAAGTCTTCTAAAGTCTGCAGAGGATTAAACACCATCACCCACCACCACCCATGTCCACCACCACCACCGTCGACCTACACCACCACCGTCCGCCTCCACCACCGTCCGCCTCCACCACCACCCATCATCTACCATCACCACCACCGTCCAGCACCGCCGTATACCATCACCACCACCGTCCAGCACCGCCGTATACCTTCACCAGTTGATTTTAGCAGTCTGCAGACGTTAAAAAACAGACACTCTTCTTGTTGCAGACTGCAGAGGTTTGGTCCACCTCTTCTCCTGCAGATGTCTGCAGATGTGATCCACAAAATACAGAAATTTTGCTGCAGAAAAAACAAACAGCACCTAAGACTAATAACCTAATTAAAACGAAAGAAACAATACCATTTTTGTTGTTACACTCGGTGATCTCCTTTTAGCTTTAGTTCTTAATGTTGTAGTGGCGACCAAACTCTTAGTGACAAGTTCTCTATGGTCCCTAGGTGTTATTTCTAGTGATCAAATATGCTTCACAAATTTTGGTCTCTTGCGGTAGGTGTATCATCTCAGCAAGGAATGCAACACATTAAGCTTTAGTTGATGTTAGCAAAGGGGACAACTCTAATAAGACTCGCGTGCATTTCATAGGCTAGGAAGGGATGCAACATTGGAGGATCACTTAGTTGATATGCACTTAAACAATCATCACAAAATGATCTAGTGGTAAGATGTTTGATATATCTTCTAAGAGCCCCAGGTTCAGACCTTCTTTAAGTAAACATTTGAATGACCTTCGTCGTAAGAAAAATATGTAATTATACGTATCCTAGGTTTAAAAGTATTACAAGTTGTTATATTGCCGGCATATACGTTAACGTATATAGTATTGAGAGAACAAAACAAGATTCAAATTTGAGGTGTTGAATATATGAAATTGCATGAAATTTGGGCTCAGAATTTTGATCGTCGGTTAACTAAATGATGGAGGAGCCCATGAAAAAAGTATCATCTTCGGCCATCCATTAGGAAAAAAGTGTTGGAGATATTATTTTCAAATTATTGGTCTAAATGTTTTTGAGAAATTGTCATATAGGTGAAGGGATAGAGTTTTTTCCAAAAGTTTTGTCTCACGTAGGAAGTAAAACCCATAGAAAGTTTATAAGATTTATGGGATGGATCTTAGTTTCTTTGCAATAAAAAGAAGTTGAGCCAAAAGGGTGATTGTATGTTATTGATTTTTAGGCTTGCACCTAGTGATACCAAATTATTGAGTCCTCCAATATTAAAAAAAAAAAAGCAAATTAGATTTTAATAACCCAAACTATTACATATTTGTCGATAATAATTCATACTATTAATGTCGGTAATAATCTCAACTTTCACTTTTGTTACCGATGGTAACCCAATACTATAATTATTATACATTCATACTCAATTTGTATTTATTTTAGACTCCATTTAAATTGCATATTTTTTTATTTCCATCATAATCATTATTGTGAAAGAAAATGAGTGCAAATCAAACGTAAATATTTAATAATTATATTAATGAGACTGTTGTTGGTAACAAAAGTAAAAGTTGGGATTATTACCGGTTAAATTAATAATATAAATTATTATTGGCCAATAAGTGATATTTTGGATTATTAAAATCCAATTTGCTTTTAAAAAATGTGTACTTTGTTTGATTTAGTTTTTTTTTTTTTTGGGTTAAAATATACAATATTAGTTTAATCCTATTTTTACAAACTCGGTTTTGCACCAATTAAAAAATCTTAGATCCATCATTGCTTCATGTGTAGGATTACATCTGAAAAAGGACCCTGAATTTCTACTTCGTCTAGTGCTTCTAAAGTTGTTGAGTCGGCCTTGTGCTTTACACTTCGCAAGCTCGCATCGCCTTGAGCCGTTTTAACTATGTTTTATTCAACTAGCGGATTAGACCAGCGCTTCGTTGTGGTACGGTTTTAATGTATACAAGAATGTCACAATAATAACTTTTGGAGTTATAAAGTTGAAAGATAGTATTAAAATAAATATATATTAAATTATATATTAATTAGAAGAAATTTATTAAATATGAGAAAATTAAGAACTATTGTATTACAAGTGTGACATCCTCAGATGTTTTATATAATAGTATAGATAAAATAAATATAGATTATTATTATCATCACTAGTATAAAAATATTTGATAATTAAATAGTTAAGTATTCAAATTAGATACAACTTATTTATTTATTTATTTATTATTATTATTATTATTATTATTATTATTATTATTATTATTATTATTATTATTATTATTATTATTATTATAAAAGTATTAGTATTATATAGTTAAGTATTCAAATAAGATAACACTTATTAGTAAATTTAATGTTAATTTAAACTATATAAATAATAGAATATATAATGTAGTTAATTAAATAATTTCATATTATTAAATAGAGTATTAATAATATGAATTAATTAATTAATGTATTGATTAAAAGAAGTTTATTAAATGAAGGGCAAAATAGGAATGATTGCATATAACACTTGTATCTAATGCTTAAGAAGTTGTAATAAGTGTCTTAATTTTTTGTGAAATAACATTTGTGTACCAAAGTTATATTTTATATAGTAGTATAGATATGTAACTCGATTTATTAACTACGCAACAAAATTTAATTACCTCGTGTTTATTTGGGGATTGAAGAAAGTACCATGTAAAAAACAACCGGTAGAAGATTCCATACTTCCATTTACATAATTCTTGCTAAACAAACCTAAATGCATAAAATAGTAAATCTACCCAAGTAGGAAAAGAATGAAGATAAGTATATCATTTTATTTTGGCCAAATTACAAGATCCATTCTGTGAATATGATAGAATGTGACACAAGGAAATGTTCTTAACCAGTAGGTTTCCACCAGCGTTATGACGCTGGGAAACCACATCAACAAATTGCATTTGAAAAACGTATAAATATTTGATTATTCAGTGTGATTTTAAATAAAACTTACATTGTAATGTAGATAAAAGTCGAAAAAATTAAAATATGTTATATTTGACTTTGGTTGGTTTTGAACGAAACTTAAACCGACATATAGATAAAAGTAAACAAGTATAACAATAGTATATTTAGATTTTTAAAAGAACTATATCGTAAAACTTAAATAAAAGAAAAAATATGTTAAAAATTAAATCCAAATATAAAATTATATTAAATATGAAACCTCGAATTCACCTGCACTCTAACTTTTTCTCATTGTTTTAAAAACCGAAATGGACCAGCCGTTTCCACCGGTTGGACCGGGAACCAGACTCAAATCCGGTCCGGTTCAGTGCTTAAAACTGTTTTAACATTGAACCGGTTGTCGGACTGGTTGAATCGGTCGAACCGGTTAAACAATTTTTTTCTATATAATTTTTAATTTCTTAGTATTCTTTTACATATATTTATTAGAGTAAATTGCACGGATAGTTCTTGTGGTTATAGGAAAATAATGAATTTGGTCCCTGAATGTAAATTGTTGCAAATTCGGTCCTCAAATTCACTATTTATATTCATCTACGATCCCCAGGTCTGTTAGTGTTATTAAAGTGGGGTTAATATCGAATGAAATTACACATATATTAAGTCACATAATGTTGAACAGTAATAATAATAATAACTTAATAATAATTGATTTTTAACTAATATATATGTTATAATTGTTTAATAATGGCTTAAACGGTTTAAATAATGACTAAACTTATCTATAAATTTGAGGATTGTAAGGCCCCGTTCCCGAGACGCTTACAGTTGGTCAATCATCGCATAAAACATTTAAAATACATTAATCTTGCAGCGGAATTTAAACTTTTCATTGATAATTAAAAATATGTCAATGCATCATATCATTCGTTTACATCTCAACAGTTATATCATTACAAAGTCATTCTCAAAAATATGTAAGCCAAACCCAAAAACATCCCCAGTAGCTTATACATCCATGCCTGCACCTCCTCAAAATCAACAATTACCTGCCAACTGATATGCATATAAAAAGTTAGCGACACTGAGTGGGTTCTAGTTTTTATAATAAAATACTTTACTTTTAGTTAAAGCTTTTCTTTTACTTTCGTACGTGATCATACATTATACATACATCTTGATAATATCATTATTATCTTTCATCATCGTTCATAATCATTCGTTTTCATTCATTTCGTACATTTCAATCTTTCAGTATTATCTTTCACTTTCATCTAGACCAATGTCGTATGCTATACCCCAAACATTTTGCACGAAGCTGGTACTGGGCCGAAGTCTATAAATAGACCCCTAACATTATGCACGAAGCTGACTCTAGTACCGGGCAAGCAACAAAGGTCCCGTTTCGTAAGTATTAGTCAATCACAAAGATTGACCCATGTGTGCATCCTCATGGGTTAGCTAAACCGCACACAGCTGAGCTAACAACCGAATGGCTGTCAACCTCCATTCATTTGCTTGCAAGACTTTCATTCATTTATTAAGTTCCACTTTTGGTTATCATTATCTTTCATTTTTATTACATAATACTTTTCGTACATATATGCATCACATCATGCAGAGTCACACCATTTTACATAACATGAGATAACATCATCATCTCAACAGCTTACAATACATACATAACATAAACATGCATAGGCCACCATAAAACATCAATACTTGACATTTAAATTCTACTTCCCAAATTCAGAAATAATCTAAGTGCCTAAAGCGCATGAACAACATATACAATGGACAGTTTATATGCCAAGTGTCCACAACAGACGGCTTATATGCTAAGTGTTCACAGCGGACAGCTTAAGGTCCACAGCGGATAACCAAATCCACAGCGGACAGCTAATGGTCCACAGCAGACAGCTGATGGTCCACAGCGCATGAATGAAACACTAAGGGTGTCCATAGCGCATGACTAAAGGTTCACAGCGGACATGTATGCATACTTAAGTGTCTACAGCGGACATGCATTGTCTACAGCGGATGACCAAAACATTCCAAGTGTCTACAGCGGACAGCCAAGTCCACAGCGGACAGCATAAAGTTCTTAAGTGTCCACAGCGGACATGTAAAGTCCACAGCGGACATGCAAGTCCACAGCGGATAGTCTAAAGGCCCAAGTGTCCGTAGCGGACACATTAAAAAGACAAGTGTCCACAGCAGACAGGCTAAATGCCTAGGTGTCCATAGCGGACAGCTTATTACACCTGCAATCCAACTTATGCAGTTCTAGTTTCCATACATCATTTTAACCATATCTTAACTTAGATCTATCGATTAAACACCTAGAATATCTAAAACAACCATACAACATCTTGAAAATCATAAAACACATACATATCATCATAAACATCCGTACCTTTCCTGAAAAATCATAACTTGGTTCAAACACATCGGTTAATATGCATATCAGCCCTAAATAAGCAGAAAACATGTAAAAGAGGGGATCTATAACTCACATCTAACAGCTTTCGAGTGAAAACTCCTCAAACCCGAGAGCTACCTGGAGTTCTAGTACTAAAACACACAGAAACAAGCTACAAAACACAAAGAAAACACATAAATATCGGTCCAGAAGTTACAACCCAACTAAAACCGCGAAGAACATCTTAAAAATCTTACCTTCTGAAAATTTTCTTCACTTTCTCTCTCTAAAACTAGGTGGAGCTTCTTTCTTCTTGCTCTAGCCGAGATTTTTGCATGAGATAGAGAATTATGGGCAGACTTATCACCTTTATGAACCCATAATGGGCAGGTTTGGCCCTTGCCCGCTTTTAACCCCTTGCTTTGAAATAATTCCCTTTTTTTCCCTTACTTTCTTTTCTATTCTTCATGCTGAAATTTCCGGACGTTACAAGGATGCTTAAAATTAGTATCGACCAAAAAATGTAAGAATTTCGTAATTGGAGTCGGGGATGTTCCGGTCCGGTTCGGTCGGGTTTCTAGACGACCATGTGAGGGGAAAGTAAGAGAGAGGAGAAGTTCATTCCCGTGAACTCTAAAAAATAACCATGTGAGGGGAAAGTAAGAGAGATGAGAGCAGGGGCGGAACTATGCCCAAGACAACGGGGTCAAGTGACCCCATTGATTTTTGAGCCGGTAGTCTATCGTATAATACCTAAATTTTGAGTGAACCCATAGTTTTTCAAGAGGTGAACCCATTAGTAATTGCAAATTCACATTAAACTTAAATGTTGTCCTAGCTTGCTGGTTAATGCGCGTGTAACTGGGAAAGAGGTCGCGTGATCGATCCTTGCTAGCTGCAAGCATACAATTTTTTTCTCACTATAATAATAAAATTACCAATTTACCCTTACTTTAACTACTTAAAAACCCTAACCCTAAATACCCCCATAGAGTTGCTACCCCATCGACCTCCTGCTGGCTGCTGCTGTTCCGAATCTGCCATCCTCCCCCCCACATCGACATGCTGTTGGCTGTTGCCTAATGCCCGTGTTGGTGGCTGCCATAAACTCCGACAACTGCGAGCCGGTGAATGGTGGCTTGTTCAAGTTTTCAACTATTCAAACTTTCAAGATTCAAGGTTAGTTTTTTAATTAGTTTTTTTTTATATATTTGTTGTGCTTTTCTAGTCACAAGGGTTTGTGTTGAGGAAGATGAGACAACTAACTAGTTTAAATTGTCAATATAGGTATTTCTAGTTACATTCGAAACTTGAATGTTAGTTCGAGTCAATGAATAGAATGCCTATAATAATTGTATTGTGTGAAATGCCTATAAGATGTTTGATGAATAGATTTAATTAGGTCTCTCCAACAATTTACAAAATTAATAAGGTTTTTTTTAGATAAAGATGCAAACAATTGATTCATCATGGCATCCTTTTTTTTGCACTTGTGTTCATAGTTGAGAATTTTATGAATTTGAATCTTTCAATTTAGTACTATAGACAATTGCAGCTTTAGTTTAGTGTTACATTAGTCTTTTTCATAGATAATTGCAGCTTTAGTTTGCCCCTTTACTCGATATAATAATTTTTAATTTTAGTTACCTCCATAATCATCTTAAACGATTTAAATCACTTTCGAAATCATCATTACACATTTGAAATCACCTTTAAAACAATACAAACCAAATTAATTCATCTTAAGTGAGTTTTTTATTTTTGGCGACCGGTAAAAGTACCTCCACTATGGACCGAAAAGTTGTGTCCCCAATGAAAATTTATTGGTTCCGTCACTGGATGAGAGACTAGGAAAGTAAGAGAGAGGAGAGACTGTTTGATTTTATGTATTGTAAGTGGATAAAAGAGAGAAAAAATAAATGAAGTGCCACCTAGACGTGTATTTCATCTTCTCTATTGGTGATGCTGTCATGGATTTTGAGCGTATAATTGGTTGAGTTAGAAAAAGAAACTAAGGGAGAGAAAGAAGAGAGAAGATGGGTAGTGGTTTGGGAGATAAAAACTTAACATCGTATATAAAATGACTAAAGTTTCCTTAAAGCTAACTAGTTATTTTGACACTGTTAAACCTAGGGATCAAAGATAAAAGAAAATGATGTATTTGAGGATTAAATCTGTAAAAATATTTCATCTAGGGATCAAATCCAAAATTTATCTTTAACTACAGGTACCATCCATGTAATTTACTCTATTTATTAAAATAATTATAAATTTATCCGGTTATTATATCCAGTATGACAGCGGATCGGTAAGACGTTTGGTTCATTGTCCGGTTCGGTTTTATAAATAATGTTTCTCTAAGAATCGTGAAATTGTGATTGGTTTAAGCATTACGAGGAGTGTCAAACATCTCATATGGACCAACAGGGGAAAAAACTGTTCTTCCAAACTTATAAATATTAGTATATAAATTATAGAATTCCATCAAATCAATGGTAATGACTGCAAAGTTTTTACCTTTAGTTTATCACGAATCACAAATCTAAATAGAAATCAAGCATATGTTAATGATATAAATAATTATTAACCTTCAATGAGCACCACATAAGTAACCGTTCGAAATTTGTTAGAATTAAAATTGAATTTGAAATTAAATTGGAAATGCAGAAGATTCTTCTAAAATTAAAAAGACATGCTGCTTGATAAATTTGTTATGGAATCGGAATATAAAGATATTAAAAACACAAAATTACCCAAATATAAAAAAACACAAAATTACCCAAATATAAAAATACAAAAATTATGCGTAAGCCGATTGCGGTTAAAGGCAACGGGCGTGCCGGCAGCGCATTTGTCCGTGGTGGCGGACAGGTACCTGGCAACGCATAGGCCGGTAGCGGTCAACCAAGGCAGCCAGGCGACTCATCAGGCTGTGGCGGCTGATCGTTGCAGGCGGACGATGTGTCAGACAGTGGTGATCGATCAGATGGGTGGGTGGCGCGACGGCTAGTGACATTCGATCATGTCGTGTGAGTAGCACGTAGGCTAGTGGCAGTTATGACGGTATGCGGTCGATGCGATGATCCGTTACGTTCGACCATCCGGGCAAGCAGCGCGTCGACCGATGACAACAACCGCGACACGCGCTTAGTGCGTTGACCGGTTAAGATCGACCGCGAGCAACGTGTCGCCTGTTATAGAGATTGCGACGTCGCGTCCACTAGTGGCAAAAGGCCACAACGGTCTGTTGGCTAGTGCGATTTGCCAAGATGGGCTAGCGATGTGTCGGGCACTGACCACGAAAGGCGATGCGCATGTCGTTGGCGTCGATGGGCCCACATTTAATTAATTATGATTTTTATTTAAGTGTTTAACATATATTTTTATTTTTATTTATTTAGCTTTTAGGGCTAACTTTGTATTTTTGCATTAACTCAACAAAAAAGCTTAACATTTTTTCGTTTTAAGAACTATCAGTTTTACGGTTTAGAGAACAATTGATCAGATGGTGAAATTTCAATGTTTAAATGCATTATTTTGTGTTTTACGCATTAATTCATAAAGAATAGAGTTAAATTTGGGATATTCTTGTGTTTGTAGGTAAAACATAAAGAATACGAAGAATATGAAAGAATTGGGACGTGAATTGGAAGCCGAGAGATGAAGAAACGCAGAAGAGAGGTTGCAAGACCATGATAACTTAAAATAGACATAACTTGAGCTAGAAAAAGAGTTACGAGACCTACGACCTATCAAAGAAAAGATCATGAAAAAGTACATGTGAAAATCAAGGATGATATAAGGGGTAGTGCCACCGACGCAACCAACTTCAGTTCACCATTGATCAACAACTTTCAGAACACTTGGTATTAGGGCGCCACCGACACCTAGGGTGGAGCCACCAATGTTGAGCATCGTATTTTGACAAGTTTTGGCCAAATTCTAAGGGATTAAAAGGAGGAAAACCCTAAAATGAAACTCACCTTCTACCACACCAATTAAGGACGAAAATTGGTGATTTTAAGCATTCCAAAGGCCTGTCTAAGATCAAGATCATCCAAATCCACATGCTAATCGTAGATTTGATATCTAACTTACCCTACCCACCTAGATTAATTAGGTTTTAATATGACCCAATGACGATCATTAACAGTAACGACCACACATGTAATTATTCAAAGATATGGACGATAGATGTAATATGAACGTTCCACGGAACCATCTGTGTAACTAAGTCTTTTATCAAAATAAATTTGTGTGCTACAAAATATAATATTTAAGAATAAAAATAGTTCAATATTTAAAATAAATATCTTCTAATCACGAAAGGATATTAGATATTTAAAAACTTAATCAAAACATTGGTATTAGAGTTATGTACACGAATAGTCCTTATGGTATGTCAAAATTTTAATTTTCATCCTCAAGTTTGAATAACTTTCTATTTGATTTTCATAAGCCCGCTCCTCTCCTACAAAAAAAAGTTACTAAAATCTACACCGACAACACTGTTTTGAGATAATAAAAAGAAGCGTTTTTGTTAAAAAGATACGACTCATTACCCCTTCCTCTTCTTTTCTCGGAAGTGTAGAACTCCAGAAGAGAATGGGTAGGTGTGGTCAGTGACATATATTGTGTGTCCGGAAGGTGTGATCAGCTAGAGTGGGTGTTTTACTCGAAGAATATGAAGTGGAGTGGATAGGTGAGTGGCGATCTCACATTCTAATTTTTTTTTATTTTTGTTTATCTAGGGGAATTATGTTCATTTTTAAAATAATTAACATCAAGTTAACATTCAACCATGTTTGGAACGAAACATGTAATGTTTATACATAGTTAGGGACAACACTTGTAGTTATTAAATCTTGAGAATCAAAATCTTAATTGTGAAGTAGCACAGGGACTATTAGTATACTTAACTCTTAAAATTAAATAATGCTATTTAAAGGTAATCAGTGCTAATTAAACATTAAATTAAATTTTTTTTATGTTTCTAAATAGTTCACCTAAAACAAATTACCCATGGTCATATTTTCCGACATAGTGTCACCAAATTTGGCTTTGATCTTTAAACTTTATATTTACACGAATGTAAATTCACACGTCATATTGAGTAAAATACAATAGTAAATCACACGAATGGTCATGTTGTCTAGTTCAAATTAGTTTTCAACCCTAATCTTTAAATTTTACAGATTTGATCCCTAAAAGTTTAATCTTTCATCGATGGTCCCTTGATATAACTAAAGTGTTGATTTGATCTCATAGTTTTAAGAGTATTTTGATCATTTAAAGTTTTAATAAACTAAAAAAATGCAAACTAAAACACACCCCACCATACCTACTCACCCATTCCTCTTGTTACCCCACCTTTAACAAACCTAGTTTTCAAAAATTTCTCGTGTGATACATGTAACAGTTGAACCTTCAAACGAAAATCCGAATCCGACCCCGTTCGAGTCAATTGTGTAAATTGAAGTCCTTATTTAAACCATTTTGTTCATTTTAGTGTGTCAAATACAATATTGTGTAATTTATTTAATATAACAAATTAATATAATTCTCTAATTTATAAAATACATTTTTAAAATTCATAAAGTTTAATGTTTTCTATGAGTTTTATTTATTAAATTAAGATAAATAAATATACTACAAAGTCTTACAAATTTATAAAGTTTATAAAATGTTTTATAAAAAATAAAATGATTAATTATAACATTAGGGTTTAATAAAGTTTGAGGTAAAAAGTGTAATTCTCAAAACTTAACCTAGAAAAGTTTTAGTATATGAATAAAACAAACAACATAACCTGAAAGGGACCATAAGGGACCTAAGTGTAATTTACTGTATCAACCTAAACCACCCAATCACCCCCTCGACCTCCCTGTTTTCCGAGCACCCCTCCAACAAAGCTCCGGCAACCCCTAAAACGCCCAAAATCAATCAAACCAACTAAATCAAACCGCTTGTCTTTCTTTATTATCAAGATTCAAACCTTTAGCATCAATCAATTCAAATTCCTCAGCCGTTATTCTTTGTATAAATTACAACCGAAGCTAATTTGATATATCAAACTGTTTCAACTTGAAATCTTGTAAATTAGTTCAAATAATCAATATAAACGCAGATAAAATCATTATCATAATAATATGATAACCAATTGGTCAATAAGCATTCAAGTTGTTTCAGATTCAAACCTAAAAACCTCCAAATCAACTTTGAATTTGTTTGAATCAAACTAACCGAATTCACCTATATAAGTGAGGGTAAACCTCCTACTCTATCCCTTGGAACCCCCTGTAATCTCAATTTCGGTCAACAAAAACACACAAGCAATTGATCGTCGTTTTCATCTCGTCCCTGTCGTGTTGTTCTTGATCTCATTACTCTCGAATCAACATTAATCTAGGTAAATCAACCCACACACACACTCGATTACATATTAGAAGTAAAAGACCTAAAGTAAAAGACCTATGTTTAATCTGGTTACCAAACATGGATTTGATGTTCAATTCGAACCAAATTGAAATTATGGTTTATGTGGATATGGGGAAAATATCTAGCTAATGTTTTGAAGTTTTCCAATCAGCTGCTATCCATATCATGGGCTTCTACCCAACTAGTAACACATATGACATAGGCTGTCACATCCGGGCGGAAGCGTGAAATACTTTTATGTGACTATCGGTTCGGAACACATTGATTACAGATAAAAACAATCATACCAAAGTAATTTAAAGTAAGCAGTACATTAGTCATTCATAAGTTCGGGTTACAATCTTATGACATATACAAAATTTGTCTTAACTTAGACTTTTACATATAATACTGCAACCCTATTACAAGAGATTCAAGTAACCACTTCATAATCTTCTCAGTAGTAGTGGACATGTGCATCCACTGATATGGTGAGATCAATCAGATTCACGGTTATCACATCGTACCATCCATTGTAAACATCAAACGTAAGCACAAGATTATAAGTCATTTTTGATTACCTGAAAATGCATACTCAAAATAGTCAACATAAAGTTGGTAAGAACATAGGTTTTATGACTTAACAAAATTTATTGATGTAACATAAATAAGATCATAACCAATCCTACTTATTTGTCAGGTGATTTATAACTGTCATACATATAAATCACAGAATCAGATAATATAACATCACAACATTCATCCTGTTGGTGCAGGAAACTTATTCCTAGGTAGCGCTACCTATATTATCAGACGATTCTTTACACGAATTAATGGTTGTACTTATGGCATAATGACAGTAATTTATCAAAAATTCTTATTTACATTAGCATCAAAACAACCATAGTATGTTTTTTTCCCCAAAAATCATAGATATAAAATGGGGCTATGTACTCACTTTAATTCCAGCAAATCCTTATAAAATAATTACAAGTTAGAAATAAAATTATTTTATTTCTTTAAAATTTTTAGCATTTATATCTTAATTCAATAGAAATTTCAAAACAGTAGCTACGGTTAACTATAAATTACCAAATTTTATAAACAGTAATATCTCAAATCCAGATTAACATATAAAAATTTCAGCTAATACCTATTTATAATTAATTTCCTATAATTTTTACAAAATTCACATTAATAGCAGAAATAGCTTTGGTTCTCTAAAAATTCTAAAATTATACAGAAGGTCCTACATAATAATTAAAGTTTATGTAAAATTTTTCATAATTTTTAAACTTTTTTGCTATTTAATTCGATTTTCTTCAGATTATACTTTCTAAAATATGTAACTTTGTTATTTTAATGAATTAATTCACTAAACTTATTCTAAAATTATAACTTACTGTAAAGTCATCATATAATTTTTCTAGATTTTTAGAATCTTTAAATCTTTGTTAAGTATTTTTCTCTTATTTTCTTAAATAAATCATATAAATTAATTTCCCAAAATTTCCAGATTGTTATTTTTAATATTTCTGATAGATTTCTAATTTTTATTCCTACAACCACAGACATTTAACTATTTAATCTATTTTACTTGATAATTCATGAAATAACATATATCTCAACCATTTTTATTTATTAAATTCTTGGTCTTTTGTAAAATCCTTAGATTTTCTGTATTAAAACCTTTTTCCTTACTAATTTTGATAAAAATTAAATGTTCAAGAGATTTGATAATAGTTTTGATGTTCACACATAATAAGCTAGTTACATATGTATGTATAACACATGTGTAACCCTTTGTTTGACATAGTTTGTAAGCATCAAAACCTTGTTAATAGATGAGAAGCTAGTTGAAGATGGCTTTTGGATTCCAAAGTGTTCTTGAACTTGAAGGATTCTCCAAAATTGTTGATGATAATATTGAACTTTTGATGATGATATTTGGTTGTTTTTAAAACCGTGAGGATGGAAACCGAAGGACAAGGAAGTTCTTGAGGTATGAGAATGGTTTTGTGTATTGTTTAGGAACCAAAAGTAAGAAACTTTAAGAAAAGTGGTGTAATGGTGGCGGTTGTGGTGCATATAGCCTAGAGTTGAGAGGTTTGTTAATGGGTGTGTATGTGGTGGTTTCACACCTATGTTATCCAAGAGTTTGACACCTAAACATCTAGTAATGATAACTATTAGATGATGTGGCAACTCAATAAGCATGCTTAGTTTTTAGTTGATGATGATGCATGTAAACCGGGCGAAGGTGTGGTGGCGGTTTCATGACTTGGTTAACCGAGAATTTGGACACCAAAGCACTAGTAATTATGACTAGTGGTGAGGTGTTAAAATAAAATGGATTATGTGGAATCTTAAGAGGGATGCTTAGTGTTTTTTTAAATTGGGTGACAAGGCATGGAAGTCGGCCTAAAGGTGGACATAAGGGTGTTGAGATCTTGCTACCAATACACAAGCAATGATAACTTTTTGGGTAGGATAGGTTATGTGGCACAATTAGAGAGTCTTTAAGCTTGGTGATAATGCATGTAGTCGGCCGAAGGTGGCTTAAGAACCATCATTAGTTTGATGAGGTGTTAATGTATAGATTGATATGTGTTCTAATGTTAGATATGATAAGTGTCAAGCTTTGGATGAGGGTTAGTGTGGTGTTTAATCGGTCAAGGGTTAAAGGGGAGGTCATTATGTTTATTCTAGATTAATGACACTCTTAGTCTTTAGTTTAGTGTAGTGTTAAACCACTAATCCATGTTGGTTCAAGTCTTAATAAATCGATTAAGATGTTATGTTGTTGTTTTGGTTAAACGTTTAAGTTGTAATCTTAACTTACTATATGTTAAATGAGAAATATATAATTCATACAATTAATCACATAATCTTATTATTTAACATTCTTAATGTTTTACATATATCACAAATGTAACCTACATGCACACGTATAGAATCATGCATACATGCAAACTTATAAAGCATACACATATATTTTATATGCTAATACACATATACATATAAAATTTTATCACATAACGACACCTTAGGACTCTAATTTATTAAAAACACACATAGGTTTAACTTATATAAAATAAAATTTTCTAACCTCAATTTTTAGGGTTGTCACATAGGCAAGGGACCCGGGTTTGACCCCGGGCACCCGTATATATATTTTAACTTTTTTTATTAAAATTAAATTTCAGAAATTAATATATATTATTATATTAAAATAAAATTGTTTTGTTAACTAATACTATTCCACAAATAATTTATTAATTTGTGAAATACTTAGAAAAAATATATAATTTCATATTTTATTTAAAGGTTTTAAATGTTATAAAATTTATTTATAAGTTTTTAAATTTAATAAAACATTTTATATCAAATATAAATTATTTTAAACTAATATTTTGCGGATTATTCAAATAATTAATTGTTCAATTAATTATTTTGACCAAGTTTTAAATAATTAACTATTAATAATTAATTAATTTACCAACAACACTCAAACTTTATTTATTAAATCATTATAAATTAAATATTTTAATAATATTTAATTATTTATTTTATAATAAACTCAAGGATAATATTTCAAACTAATTGTAAACCCCAATTCCTAATCGAAACCCTAATCCATACATAGTTCTTAAATATATTATTTTAACATCAAGACACCTTTCCTTAGATTAAAAACGTGAGGAAACCATTGGTGTCTAATCTCGTATATTATTATTAAATCATATTTTACTATCAAGTGAATATCATAGCCTATTTTATGTTTTACTATTTGGAATGGTGGGCTTTTAAACATGTTATAGGAATAGTCTTTTAAATAATTGTTTTTTAAAACAAATGATGGAAATGAAATTAACTTTAACAGAGGGTTGTGTTCGACTAAGTAACATGGACAGAGTTGAAGTCCACATTCTATAGCAAACACTGAGTTAGGATTAAGAGTCATTGATGATTAATGTTTTGTGTTAATCATTACTCTATGAAATCATGGGTTTTTAAACATGTTATAAGAATGGTGATTTAAATAAATGTTTTTTTAAACAAATGTGGAAATGAGATTAACTTCAACGGAGGTTGTGTTTGACTAAGTAAGAGCATTTACAATGGATTTTCTAAAATTATGTGAGTATGTTTCTCAAATTTAAGAAAAGGTTTTTGAGAGGTTACGAGTGTAATAGAAAAAAAATGTTACTGTTCATCTGTATATTTGAAAAAATATTGTTCAACCCTTGTAAATTTTTTAATATTTTTTAAAATGGTTGTGAGTGAAGAAAAGAGAAAAAAATAATCATAACGGTATAAAAAGTATTATTTAATTAAAAAAAAGTGAGAAAAACTAATGATTTTATAGTATAAGTATATGAATGAAGATAGAAAATCCACTGTGAATGCTCTAACATGGACAGAGTTAAAGTCCACATTTTATAGCAAAAAGTGAGTCTCGTGATGATTTTAAGATAATAAACTAGTATTAAGCCCCTCGCATTGCGACGAGGCGTAAAATCATGTTAAACATCACCAATGTCACACCACTGCCAGTGACAACCAATTGAAGTTGTAGTGTGTTAATGCAAAGAAACTAAACTGATACGTAAAACATAGAAAAGTATAACTAAGTCGATCTAGGATCCGCGCGTTGCGATATACCTATCAAACGGGAAAAGTAGACATAAAAACATTGAAACACACATGCATGTTGCGTCGTGTTAAGTCACAAAATTTAAATGAACGTAAAGCAAAATATAAAAATGTTGAACCACAAATGCATGTTGTGTCGAATTAACTTGTAAAACTTAAATGCATGTTGTGTCGAATTAACTTGTAAAACTTAGAACGAAACATAAAACGAAAATTTACAAAAGATGAAAGTTTTGGGTTAGAAGTAAAAAATAAATTTTGTGAGGTTTTCGTTGCAAAAGATTAGAAGCTTTGGGTTATAATTAAATAATTTTTTTTTTATAAAAACACCATGAGCATAATGTAAATCACATGATGCATAAAGAAATTTTAAATTAGTATAATATTAATTATTGTTCATTCATCTTCTTTAAATAGATATAATAATGTTTTAAATCGCGTATTAAATATTTATTTATAAGAAGTCATGAGGGCAATGATTTCTAGGTGTAAATTTTAAATGAAAATTAGATTATAGTAATCTAAACTATTAATTATAAAATTATTTTAATTTCAACTAATAATTTATAAATATTAATCCTAACTTTTAATTTTACTATTAATAACAGTCTCAGTCAAATTGCTCGTTAACTCTAGTTAGTTTTTTATGTGTGGGACGTGACGTTGCTCGTAACGTAACACGTGATTTGGTGTATTACATAATTAAAATATAACTATATCACTTAATTTTTGTGTCTATTTGTCCTCCAAGCTACTTAACCAGCGATAAATGGTTACTTTAAATAACTTAAAAAAATTGAGTAGTACATTTATATTTTTTAATTGTAACTATGTTATATGTCATGTCACGAGTCACGTCACATTTTATGTTATCAAAAATTAACAGAGTTGACAAAGGGTTAGACTAAGACTTTTATTAATAAATAAAATCAAAAGCTGATATTAATACTAGTAAAATTGTTAGTTTGGATTAATATTAGTAATAGTTAATAATAGTAAATAGTTATAATAAATAATATTCTATTCTTCTAATTTTAAATTAACTAAAACATATCACTTGGATGTTAGTGACAAATATCTTAATGTGGTGTAACTATTTTCATGATTAGTGTTTAGTATGTGATATGTTTATGTTTTGATAAGGTGATAAGTTGGTGTATGTTGGTGTCATTGATAAATGTTATGAAAATTAATTCGATGAAACTAAATGTCTCCTTTGACAAGATTTTTGAAGCTGAAACTATAAAGTATAAACTCACAAGCGAAAGCTAAAATTTTAGTGTGTATTTCAGGATTGATTTAGGTGAGTCAGTGCAGAGCATCTTCGGACTATCCAACAATTGAAGATTATAGGCATCCTATAGACTGTAGAGTAGACTTCCATTATGTAACAATGTTTTAATCTGTAACAAATTATTATATATATATATATATATATATATATATATATATATATATATATATATATATATATATATATATATATATATATATACTAGATTTAAAAAACAAACTGAAGAATAGACATCTTCTTGAGTTTGTGAGTTTGGCCACAACCTTTTGGCGTTTTTTGGTTTTTGCCCCTCGCTTTTGCATCCGTCTAAGGCCTCATCTTTTAAAAGAGAGAGAGTGTGTGTGTGTGTGTGAGAGGCCGGGGTTCGCGAGGGTTGCATTTTTCAAATCTTGCATGTTTGCTACAAGGGTGGGTTTTAGTAATTCATATATTTATTTGTGAGGAAAAAAGACTAATTTACCCATCATGTGCAAGTCATGTGAGCTGAATTAACCATTAAAACAAACGGACGTTAGAGTAAATGACTGAACGTGTGACATAAGTTAAACGTAAAAGACAATTATTGTAATTTCATTAGTTTAAGGATAATATCTGAAATTTGCTAGAAAGATAAATGACGAAAATTGTAATTTACTCGAAATAAAAAGAAGTGGTGTGGCAATGTTTATAACTTTTCTTATTGGAAGGTTTTTTGAAGATTTTAAAAACTTTGTATTTTTTATGATGTTTCAGCTGAGTATGCATGTTTTTAGTTGTTTTTAATGTTTTTTTATTGATGATGCTATGAATAGATTGTCACAATGTAATAGAAAACTTTGATCAGGTCATTGCAAGTGACTTTGTCAACTGCATTTACAAAGTATCTTAGAGGATATCGTGTTAAATATATTTGTATCTAATCCTGTTCAGTTCGGTGCTTAAAACCGTTTTGACATTGAACTGCTTGAACCGGTGGTCGGACTAGGAACCGGACCGATTGAACCGGTTTTATATATATTTTCTTTAATTTTTCAGTATTTATTTACATATATTTATTGAAATAATTATAATTTATATTATACTAATTACCAACCTTTTTACCAAATGGTGTTATACCTTATGTACAGAGGGTTGTTAGAAAAAATTGACTTTTTATTTTTAACTCATAGGTTTTAATATTATGCAAAGTAACCTTCTTAAAATTGTTTATTTTTACTTTAAAACCAAGTCATCTTTTGCAATTTAATCTCATAAAATTTTATACTTTCAACTATGGTCCTCTATACTTTTCATATTTTTTAAATTTTCGTCTTACGTTTGTTCTAGGTTTTACAAGTTAACACGACACAAACATGCATGTGCGATTCACCAATTTTACGTTTCGCTTTACGTTTCGTTTTAAATTCTGTGAGTTAACACAGCACAACGTGCGTACGTGGTTTATCGTTTTTACGTCTATTTGCTCCCTTTAACAGGTTCGTCGCTACACGTGAGTCTTAAATTGACTTAGATATATTTTTAAATGTTTTAAACTTTGGTCTTATTTTTTTGTATTAACACACCGCTTTTTCAGTGTTGATAGTTATTAATGGTGGTGTGACATTGGTGTTATTTTGCACGATTTTACGCCCCCCGCAACACGGGAAGCTTAGTTCTAGTTTTATCTATTTCTTATGTCCAGTCCGACCAGCGGATGTGTAAGGCATTCGGTCCAGTTCCGAGAGCTCCGATTTGAGAGAGTAAGTTAAATATATCTGAGGTTTGAGCGTTATTACAGTTTCTTAGGTTTTCATCACCTCAGTATATGTTCATACAGTGTATCACTTCTCCACCGATCAATACAATGTCTCCTAACTTTCATAAAAGCCAATGAAAATTGGAAATCTGTAGACTACATAATCTTCAATTGCGTTCATAAAATTGGGCCTGCTGCATTTCTAGAGATATCTTATTATCCTTATTTATAAATTGGATTTTTATCTATTTAATCATGGAAATGGTATAATTTGAAGTAATTTAAGAGTAGTAATAGGATAAGTTTGCCGTTAAAAAAATTAATCATGGAAATACTATTGTGACTATTTGATTATCAAGTTTATTAGCTGGCGTTTATTTTTTAATAACACTGATTATGTTTTCAAAGTATTGAGAAGTCCAATGAGAAAATCATGAAATCAATTATTCTTAGTGTATATGTGTATCATCGTGTTAGAATATATCTTTTGGTCACATATCTACTTTTACTCTACCAAATCTGAAATATTTTCATTCTTTATGTGAATCCATACATATACAATAATGCATACGCAAATCTATACATGATATGATGTCACGTATCACATTAGTTTAAGTCGTTATTAAGTTATTTGTTTTTAACACGGTTATATAGTTAAAAGGTTATAATACACCCAAGAAAATGATTATTTCGGTGATTGTAGATTAAAACAATGGAAACTTGACAAATCCATCAAAGACGCCAGACAAAATCTTCAACCGCTAGACAAAATAGTCTCCATCAAGTATGTCTTATGGCCATTGTCATCTTCAATACATCAGAACTAATGATGCTTAAATATTACAGATTTTGACATGAATTGACAATGTCAATGAAGCTGCAGGCCTGCTTCACTTCAATGTATATGTTCTATAGTATAAGTTAACAGAAAATTATATTAACACATGCAACCTAAACAACAATCAAGTATAGAAATCACTAGCTAAGACTTCTAAAATGGGAGATCAAGATAAGAATATTCGAAAGACACATGTACTAGTTATACCTTTCATAGCACAAGGTCATGTGATTCCCTTACTGGAGCTCGCACAGTGTCTAACCGAGCATGGAGTGAAGGTAACATTTGTGAACACAGAGGTGAACCACAAACTCGTAATGAAGACGTGGTTGGAAAGGGGCTGTTTTGGCCCTTTGATGCACATGGTGTCGGTCCCAGATGGGATGGAACCATGGGAGGACCGGAACAACTTTGTTCGGTCAGTGGAAGCCATGGACCAAGTCATGCCTGCAAAGCTAGAAGAGCTCATAGAAACGATTAATGAAACGGATGATGATAAGATTAGTTGTGTTATTGCGGATATGTGCATGCCATGGGCCATACATGTTGCCGAGAAGTTGAGTATACAACGAGTTATCTTCTGGTCTTCTCCTGCTGCAACATTATCCACAATATTAAGCATTCAGAAGCTGATTAATGATGGAATCATTGACAATGATGGTAAAATTAAAAAAATAATAATAAAGTAGTTCTTGTTAAACTTGGCAAAAGCATTCAGTTCATGATGCAGGCTCAAACTTTGCAAATGCTCAATAAAAGCTCGAGCCAAACCTGTATAATTTGAACTAGTGTTTTACGCTTGAGTTTAAGCTTGTTTTTGGTGCTCATACTCGAACAAGCTCGAGTCAAACTTGAGCTCAAGTGGCTTGATAACTACTAGATTTGT
Organism: Flaveria sonorensis; assembly: GCA_025506505.1. NCBI lineage: Eukaryota > Viridiplantae > Streptophyta > Magnoliopsida > Asterales > Asteraceae > Flaveria > Flaveria sonorensis. The sequence goes on along the minus strand of CM046439.1, from coordinate 39,724,322 downwards.
TTGCAATCCTAATTGGCAATTTCAACTGGTTTATATGGAAACGAATTAATTTAGGTAGTTTTATCATTAACATATAGATAAAAATAAATAAATAATGAACTGAGTTGAACTGCTCAAGTGTTTGTGCGTCTCCCCAACCTTACCCATTTTGACCCACGTATAAAATTGCTCATTTTTATATTAATACTTAATCCGCCTTTTGTCATCGCTAGTTTTTATGGTAAACTGGAGGTGACAAATGGGCGGTTTGGATGTATTCTAATTGTCATTAACCATTCTCATTTTACCTGTGTGGGACCTTATGCTTACAGGAGTGCCTTTACATGAGAACACATTCCAACTGTCACCAACCATGCCATCGATGAGAGCTGCAGAGTTTGGATGGACCTGCATGGGCAGCTTAGACACAATAAAAAACCTTTTTAACTACACACTAAAAGCCGTTGAAGCTGCAAAAGCAGCACAGTGGAAACTTTGTAACTCGACTAACGAGCTGGAATCTGCAACATTCGACATGTTTCCCAATCTGGTACCAATCGGTCCACTTTTGGCAAGCAATCGGCTAGCAAAGCAAGCGGGCCACTTTTGGAAAGAAGACATGACTTGTCTTGAATGGCTCGATCAGCAGCCCGCTTGCTCGGTCATTTATGTGGCGTTTGGCAGCTTCACAATCTTTAATCAAACTCAGTTTCAAGAATTGGCACTTGGTCTTGAACTCTCCAACAGACCATTCTTGTGGGTCGTGCGGCCAGGGTTAACCAATGAGAGTTCTGACCCCTACCCAGATGGATATATGGACCGAATACGCACTCGTGGGAAGATAGTGAGCTGGGCACCACAACAAGAGGTGCTAGCTCATTCTTCTATTGCTTGCTTCTTGAGCCATTGTGGCTGGAACTCTACTTTGGAAGGTGTGAGCCATGGGGTCCCGTTTCTTTGTTGGCCTTATTTTGCTGATCAGTTGCTAAACACGACTTACATTTGTGATATCTGGATGAACGGGCTAGGATTTGAAAAAAATGAAGATGGTATCATCAGTAGAGATGAAATCAAGAATAAAGTAGATCAGTTGATTAACAACAGAGAATTCAAAACAAAGGCCACTGATCTCAAAGAAAAGGTTATGAACAGTATCAAAGAAGATGGATGTTCATACAAGAACTTTAAACGCTTTATCAAATGGCTGAAGGAGGAAGATGATAATGGCAAAGAACTATAGAAACCACATATGGATATGTAGAAAATTGTTAAGCATCTATACGGTCAAAGGTCTATGTTATATTTCTAGTTTCATAATAAAAGTTGGCATTTATTTTTTTTAAATAAAAGGTTAATTGTTGACCGTTATTAGAGCTTCTTAGGTTTTCATCAGCTCAGTATATGTTCGAATAGTGTATCGCTTTTTCACTGATCAATACAATGTCTCCTTACTTCCATAAAAGGCGATGAGTTTTTGAGATCGCTAGACTGCATAATTTTCAATTGAGTTTATAAAATTGAGCCTACAACATTCGCAACATCTCTAGAGATCGATATCTCACCATCCTTATTTATAAATTTTGGATATTTTATTGTTACCTATTTAAACATGGGAATACTATGTGTGACTAACTTGATTTTCAAGTTTATTAGCTGGCATTTATTTTTTATAACACAGATTATGTTTTCAAAGATCGTGGAGTCCGATGAGAAAATCATAAAACCAGTCATTCTTCCTAGTGTGTAAGTGTATGATCATGTCAGAATAATATCTTTGATCACATATATATTTTACTCGACTAAACCTGAAATATTTTCATTCTTCATATGAAACCATACATGAATAATAAAACGTACGCACATCAATACATGATACGATCTCACATATCACATTAGTTAAAAGTCGTTATCGAGTTATTTTTCTAACACAGCTTTATAGTTATAGAAGTTATAACATACCCAAGAAAATGATTATTTATGTGATTGTTTGAAGATTAAAACGATGAAATCTTGACGAATTCGTCAAAGACGGTAGACAAATTTTTCACCGCTAGACAAAATAGTCCCCATCAAGTGTGTCTTATAGCCACTGTCATCTTCAATACATCATAACTAATGATGCTTAAATATTACAAGTTTTGACATGAAATGATAATGTCAATGAAGGCTGCAGGCCAGCTTTACTTTAATGCATGTGTTCTTAAGTATAAGACATGCAACCTAAACAACACTCAAGTTTAGAAATCACTAGCTAAGGCTTCTAAAATGGAAGCTCAAGATAATAGCATCAGAAAGACACATGTGCTAGTTATACCTTTCATAGCACAAGGTCATGTGATTCCTTTACTGGAGCTCGCGCAGTGTCTAACTGAGCATGGAGTGAAAGTCACATTTGTGAACACAGAGGTGAACCACAAACTCATAATGAAGACATGGTTAGAAAAGGACTGTTTTGGCCCTTTGATGCACATGGTGTCGGTCCCAGATGGGATGGAACCGTGGGAGGATAGAAACAACTTTGTGCGGTCAATGGAAGCCATGGACCAAGTCATGCCTGCAAAGCTAGAAGAGCTCGTAGAAACGATTAACAAAATGGATGATGATAAGATTAGTTGTGTTATTGCGGATATGGGCATGCCATGGGCCATACATGTTGCTGAGAAGTTGAGAATTCAAAGAGTCTTATTCTGGTCTGCTCCTGCTGCAGCATTATCTGCAATATTAAGCCTTCAGAAGCTGATTAATGATGGAATCATTGATAGTGATGGTAAGAAGAAAAAAAAAGTTCTGGTTAAGGGTAGTGTTGCACGAGAGTTGAGCAGAGCTCAAGCTTGACAAACATCTTTGGGTTGGGCTCAAGCTCAGCCTAATAGCTTGGTGAGCCTTCATGAACGGCTCAAAAGTCCCCTAACGACTGGTGTTCGTGCGTCTCCCCAACTGACCCGTTTTAACCCACCCACCCATAAAATTGCTCATTTTTATATTGATACTCAGCCCGACTGTTTGTCATCTCTAGCTTTGATGCTAAACTAGAAGTGACAAACAAGTGGGTTGGGTATTTCTTACTGTCACTAACCATTCTCATATTACCTGTGACAGGAGTTCCTTTACATGAGAATACATTTCAACTATCACCAACCATGCCATCCATGAGAGCTGCAGAGTTTGGATGGACCTGTATGGGTAGCTTGGACACAATAAAAATCCTTTTTAAGTTCACACTAAAAGCTGTCGAAGCTGCGAAAGCAGCACAGTGGCAACTTTGCAACTCGACTAATGAGCTGGAGTCTGCAGCATTCAACATGTTTCCCAATCTAGTGCCAATCGGTCCTCTTTTGGCAAGCAATCGGCTCGCGAAGCAAGCGGGCCACTTTTGGAAAGAAGACATGACTTGTATAGAATGGCTCGATCAGCAGCCCGCGTGCACAGTCATCTATGTGGCGTTTGGCAGCTTCACAATCTTTAATCAAACTCAGTTTCAAGAATTGGCACTTGGTCTTGAACTCACCAACAGGCCATTCTTGTGGGTCGTGAGGCCAGGGTTAACCAAGGAGAGTTCTGACCCTACCCAGATGGGTTTATGGACCGAATACGGACTCGTGGGAAGGTAGTGAGCTGGGCACCACAACAAGAGGTGCTAGCTCACTGTTCTATTGCTTGCTTCTTGAGCCATTGTGGCTGGAACTCTACTATGGAAGGTGTGAGCCATGGGATCCCGTTTCTTTGTTGGCCTTACTTTGCTGATCAGTTGCTTAACAAGACTTATATTTGTGATGTCTGGATGAACGGGTTGGGATTCAAAAAAGATGAAGATGGTATCATCGGTAGAGATGAAATCAAGAATAAAGTAGATCAGTTGCTCAACAACAGAGAATTCAAAACAAGGGCCAATGATCTCAAGGAAAAGGTTATGAGCAGTGTCAGAGAAAATGGATGTTCATATAAAACTTTAAACTCTTTATCAAATGGATGAAGGAGAAAGATGATAGTGGCGAGATCTACACAAAACCACACATTGGTATGTAGGAAATTGCTCAGTATTTGTATGGTCTCTATATAGACCGCTTGCAGATGATCTTAACAGAGAATATCAAAAATAAACAGCATGTAGAACGCTTGCATTTGTGATTATGACCTTATATTTTTGTATGCCTGGTTCAGGAAAAAGAAATAGCGTTCATAGCAAAAACCTTTAACCACAAGTTCACAAAACAAACCAAACCCAATTTCTGTAAGTTGGCTGGAACATCCAGTTTTATTTATTTCAAGTTCCAAAAATGGTTAAACGGTTAGACAGTTGAATCACATTTGACTTCGATATAATTGGTTAGATCAAACAGTTATGAACATTTAGGTTAAATATAAAGATCATAGAAAGCCAACTTCTCAATTAATTCAAACAGGATTACGGTGGATTAACTTATCCAAAGTACTGATATTCCAAACACAAGCCAGATCCACAAATTCATCAAACAGACATCTCAAAACAAAAAAACAATCAAAATTTGTTCTTTCCTGCTAAATTTATAAGCTACATAATTTCAAGTTATGCCTGGAATCAAACAGCAACAGCAATTCGCCCAGCAACTTGATCAAGATCTCTCCTGCCATTCGAAGTGATCCTCCTCCCTCTGTAACACCGCAAAACATAATATTAAAGAACAAATCTACCACGAAGACGTACTATTATAACTAAATCTAAGTGAAAAGAAAAAACATCATGAAAAGAATTATATCAAATGATCTTGGTGTCATCTTCGTTTGACTTGAATAATCACTAAACGTTAGTTAATAAAACATGTGCATGTGTATGTGTATGACCCATTCATGATAGAGAGCAACAATGGATACTTGAACAAACAAGTAACAAAGACTCACCCCTTGGGATCCATATCAATGATTTTCATTGTCTCCAATTGTTGAAGAATGTGACGAATGATACCACCACTGCTTCTGCAGAAATGTGGCGGAGCGCTACCATTCCTCTTACGTCCACCATAGACTCTCTGGAATGCACCAACACCAAGACCACCCCTCAAGTATATTTTCCTAGCAATGGAAGCTGCACAACAAAAGAATAGCAACTTCAGGTTTTTTACAGTATTTGCTACCGTATAAATGTATGCAACAAAATAAATTCAACAGAGTTTGAACTTCGATTGATATGCACAGAACTTACCAGCTCGGATGTAATACCAGTCAGGATCATAGGGAGCAAGTTCCTTGAAAGTACCAGTCTTCACAATATCAGTCCATTCAGGAAGCTCCATCTATGCAAAATACAATTATCAACATAATCAATTACAAACTTAAAACAACAACAAAACACATACCACAATTCAGAAAATACAGTCATCTAGATAATCAAGAGTTAAAACCAAAGGTACTCGCTGAAAAGAAAGAACAAAAAACACATGGTTGATCCCACGACAATAAGCATAGCACCGCTCAAATGGTTTTACCGATTCCACTCTGTCTTTGTATTTAAACACAGATTACTAAAAACTATTCTCAAGAAACAACTTTTCAAGTTAAATCCATCTACTTAACCATTATCATCATTGAAAAAACCTTTTCATGCTTTTTAACCAAAGTGAAAGCAGTTCAACATTAAACAAATATCAATCACTCAAACCCGACCTATATTAACTTCATAGACTTATAATGCATACAGCATACTAATTTCAAGACATCAAGAACAAAAACTTTAACAATTAAACAGTGAAGTCGCCATTAATGATAACAACTAGACCCAAATTCTCCAAACAAAACCACAATTAACTCACAAATAAAAAGTAAAAAGAAGATCAAACGAGCTATATACGTGTTGAAGTACTTGAATCAAGATTGACGCAAAAAAAAAAAAAAGCTACTCAATCACTCTAGATAGACTACACAAACCAGCTACGGTACAGCAAACATAATTCACAGATTCAAGCAAACATAGATCCTTACAATGAACCAACAAAACTTAGAAGCATTCAAACAACTGATTCCAGATTTATGCATTGAAAGGAAACCTTCTAGATCAATCTAGAATTACAAACATTGAAAGCAAAACATGTGATGGATTATACCTTTCCAGATCGTTTGAGATGAGCAGCATAGCCCTTAACGAATTCATGAGGGGAAACATCCTTCACAGTTCTCGCCGTCGCCATTGTTGCTGCCTGTTGCGCTTTACACCTGCACGAAGATAAATTGACTAGGGTTTCAATGTTCCATCAGAGGTTTCGTTTCAATTTATGTAAGTGCTGAATTTGGGCCTAAGCCGATCTAGTATTATAACTTATAACAAGTATTGGGCCTAAATTTAATCCATAAATGATTAATAAATAATTGTGTACTTGTATTTGTATAATTGTATTTGTATATTATATTAGTTTTAGTTCCGGGCCTCGACATCCTTTCTTATTTATTTCATATATAATATAAAGAGAATAGAAAGCGTACTGCCTTGTGAGCGTGTTTGGATCCGCGAAGGAAATCGCTCGGATGTTCCCCTAACCCAACCAGGGAACTGACAGGAGGGAACCGCAGCATGGGGAATGTCCGCGTCTCGTCGCACATATTTTTATTTATTCTAGTTGTTTTTCCGGTCACGGAAGGTAACAGCCTGCACAATGAGTGCTTGCTGCTCCTCCTGCAGCACTTGCAGTCTCCTCTCTAAATTCTTTATGTTCTCTCTAGCAGTGCCAATGCGTCTTTTTACCTCTGCAGGATCTATTGCTCTAACATTTCTAGTAAATATGTGTATTAGACGAATTTAATAAATAAAATATTAAATACAAAAAAGTTTTATTAATTATAAAACGAAATTTTAAGATAAAATATGATTGAAGTTACGTATGAGTGAATACCATGAGTAATAAAATAATTATATCAACTTTTTAAAATTTTTTAATTTTTTATTTTTAAAAGAATTAAACATTTGTTTCATAATGGACCATTTTAAAAGATGTTATTTTTTAAAAAATTTCTTATTATAACATCCAATTTAATTATTTTTTGTTTATAAAAATTTTATTTTTTTAAGACACCAATTTTAAAATACTTCAAGTTTGATGTTTTAAAAAAAGTTTAGAAATAATATTAATAAAAGGATCTCTTTTTAAAAAAATATTTTTAATCTGAAAGAGAATTAAGATCTCCTTTTGCATATTGATCAACTTTTTGTGAATTTTACTTGAAAATGCTATATTAAAATATATTCAAGTTTTAGAGTTGATTACACTAAATTTCCAACAGTGTACTATGACGTTTAATGAATCTAGTAATTTCTTTTTGGAAAATACGAATCTAGTCTTCATTATAAGCTAAACAATAATGTATTTGTCCTTAGATGTTAGCATACATGTTAAATCTATATTAAATGACTTAAATGAAATTCCACGTGCTCATGTATTTCTTCTCATACATCAAGAAACATTTGTTTCCCATCGCCTTTGATGACCCCCCCTCCCCAACCACCACACACCTTTGTTCTGCCTATATTCTACACCCCTTCCTTGTAGCATGAATTATGGCATCGCAAGAAGCCGAACTTTTAGGCCACTGCGTCAAGTAAAGATCGAAACCCCCAAGATTCTTGACAATCATTTGACCAGAAAAGATTTAAGAGATTATTAGAAAACCGAGGTTAAGTTCACATCCAGTAAAACGCTAAAAAAGTATCTCTGGTGGAACATGCTTAGAGCATCTCCGATGAGAGAATTCGTCATTGGTTAAAAGTGTTTTAGTGTAGTCACATCACCCTCCCTCTCCTTATTTCTCTCTCTCTCTCTCTCTCTTCTCTCTCTCTCTCTCTCTCTCTCTCTCTTTTGATCATTTATGGTCATGGATTTTTTTCTCTCTCTCCTTTACATCGATTTCACGTCTCTCACTAATGACCAAACGTCCCTAGTCAGGATGCTTTTAGTAGTGGTTGGGATTGATGAAGTATTATTGCTGGTAAAAACTACAGCCCTAGTTGTTGAACAAAATCATGGTCGTTCACCTCCATTTGCTTGTTAATTGTTGCTCGATTTTTCATGGGCTACAATGAATATGTAGGAAAAGGACACTGATTTATCATAATAATCTCAAATTATATGCTCTTATTTATTCTCTACATGGCTATGGTTATTTCCTTGCTACATCTATGGATTTTTCTTACTGTTAATAGGTGTTTTAAATGCTTTCGGTGAGCCAATGATTTGGATTGAAGTTTCTAAGAGTTCACAGATGATTATCTCAAATTCAAGAGTGAAAAAGAGCTTAATGAAATTCTTGATAATGGCTCGAGGATGGTAAAAATATTTGTATTTTTCTCAACAAGTAGGAATCGAGCATGTCTTTAAAATGCTGAACCACTACCATTCCCTTTGTGTTACCATTAATAATATCATGTTGCAGCTATGGACTAATAAAAGAGTTAGTAAGATTATGAGTGGTAGTGGGAACTGGGAACCATGGCTTAAGGATTGGATGAACCAAGCCAGGTGTTTGAATCATTCGTATAAGCGTGGTTTTGCTAGAATCCTTGTGGATGTTTCTACTACTTAATGGTTTACCCAACGAGATTGATGTAGAATACCCTTTTTTTAATCATAGCTCGCCTTGTGACTAATGATGGATGTTTGTCCCAATGATGACACAACTTCAGGTACTAGTGATCTATCTTAGAGATCTGATAGTCAAAGTCTAGACAAGGGTAAAAAGGTTGTATTTTCTGTTGCTAGCGTTTGTGGAGCCCATTATTGCTCCTGGTGTAAATGATGTCTCGATAGATGATACGTTTGTTAGTGGTAAAGTTCATGGCAGTACGGATGGCCAGAAAAAAAGCCATTTCAAAGTGTCTTCGTGTTTTTAAATCTTTCTATATAGATATCAGATGTTGCCCAAGAATGGGCTCCAAGTGAATGGGATTTATTCTCGGATTAGCGCAAGGAACTCGGGTTGGATCCTAGTATCGTTGACCTTCTTTTCAAATCAGGTCGGATCGTTATTTTTGTTTGGATTTTATTGTGCTTTTTTTTGGGCTGCTGGAGTACTACTGTACTTAGGCCTATATCAGTTTGCCCACTTACTACTGTCATTGCAATATGGCCCACATTTGGCTCCTTTTCTTGCTTTTAAGTTTTAAGCACCGTAGACAAGCCTTTTGAGCTTATTAAGTTACTAGGTTAGTATCCCGTGTATACATGGGTGAAATAAACAAAAAGTTAAATAGTTACTAACGAAAATTTAATAATTACAAAACGATATTTTGAGATAAGTTATAACTAGACTTACGTATTTGTAAGAACTGTAAATAATAAAATATTATTATTATTTTTTTAAACTTTTGTTTTGATTTTTTTCCAAAAATATTAAATATTTTGTTCCAAAAAAACCATTTTAAGGAAATATCACTTTTAAAAATTTTCTGTTTATAACTCTGAATTTGAATTATTTTTGTGTATAAAAGTTTACTTTTTAAAAACATCGATTTTAAGATTTGTATTTTTTAAAAAAAATTGATTTTTCAGAAAAACTTCTTATTTAATTAAAATTTATTTCTTTAAAAATTACATTATAAAAATATTACTTTGTTGATTTATCAAAATTATATATAATCTCAAAATTAATTAAATAATATCATTAGTAGTTAATGTGATTATTAGTAGGAGAGAAAATCGAAAAAAAAAATTGAATGTCTAGAATTATGTTAAGTATCTTTCCAAATCTTCTTTCATTATAAAAGATAGATTTAAATTTACGTCATAGTTAATGTAATTAAATCTGGTAAATAAGTAACACTTACAATAAGAATTAAAATTAGAGTTAATCTCGGTTTTCGTCCCTGAGTTTTGCAAATTGTCTTCACTTGAGTACCAACGTTTATTTTGTATCCATTATTAGCCTGAGTTTTGCAAATCGTTTCTATTTTCGTCCTTTTGACTAACGGTGTTAACATGTTCTGTTAGATTTCTTAAAAAAAATACCAAAATACCCCTAAGGGCTATAAAGAATATCACTATCTCACTTTTCAATTTCTATGTCACACTCCCTCTTTCATCCTTCTCCACAGCAGCACACACCATCGCCACCGCCACTACACACCACCGCACCTCACACCACCGCCACACACACACCACCGCCACCCACACACCACCGCCACCACACACCACCGCCACCACACACCATCGTCGACACACACCACCGCACCTCATACCACCACACACCATCGCCGACACACACCACCGCACCTCACACACCCCACCTTACACCACCGCACCACACACCATCGCCACCACACACCACCGTTGTCACACACCACCGCACCTCACACCACCGCCACCACACAACACTGCCGGCGGAAACCACCGCCATTGCCACCTCCGTCTGCAACTAAAACAATCACAAAACCTAGATTTATATGGTTTGAGTAAGAACTCTTTGAACTCTAGATCGAGAAGAGCTATAGGGAACTAAAGATCTGGTTTGAGTTTGATATGGGGATTCTTTCCTGTAATTAGTTGACATTAATAGATCCTATGAAGATGATGATGAGGTATAATGCACCTTAGACCTGAGAATCCATGAAGACTAATCGATGTATCTGATAAAAGTGATTTGTTGAAGATGATGATGATGATGATTTGTAAATGTGTAAAATCTTGAGTTTCTGTGAGTACAAGTTGGTTTCTATCTATGGTTTGAGTGGGATATAAAGGGGAGTTGAAACAGGGGGTAGAAGATGAGAGGAGAGATAAATAACACATCAATGTTTTTGCCCAATGGATCATATTACTTGGTGGTTTCGGTGGTGGTATGTGGATGGTTTCCGGTGGTATGTGACGCTGGCTAGTCTTCGGTGGTGGTTAGTTGTCGTGGGAGATGTTGAATAGTTGATGATGATGGTGGAAAGTGTGACAGATGATGATGATGTGTATATGATGTACAGGGGGTTGAGTTGGGTATGAAGTATTTATTGTTTCTGTAAAAACAAAATAATAATAAAGGGTATTTTGGTTATTTAACACTCATTTAACAGAATATGTTAACACCGTTAGTTAAAAGGACGGAAATAGAAACGATTTGTAAAACTTAGACCAATAATGAATACAAAATAAACGTTGGTACTCAAATTGAGATAATTTACAAAACTCGGGGGCAAAACCGAGATTCTCTCGTAAAATTAGTTTACTAAATGTTATTAACTTTAAATTTAAATTTAGAAAACGATTGAACCAATTGGTGGAACATAAACCTTTATTAAGAATTAAGTTACATTTAATTGATAAGTTTTCGAAAATGAAAATAAATGATATTTAAATTAAGTTAAGAATTAAATATAAAAAAAATCTAGTCGGATCTTTTCTGCCTTTAAATTTGTCTTTAGTATGAGAGTTTAAAATATATGAGTGAACAGTTGTATTGAAGATAAACAAAATTTTGAATTATAAAATATCTAGATATAATTGAAATGAACTATTAATTTAGTTATCTACAATAATAAAGTTAATGAAAAAGAAAATTTAATCTAGTTTGCCTAAAATAAATAAAAAGTAATGAGGGTATTAATTTAATTTTCTTAAATTTGGTAATGAGTTTGAGTGAGAAAATAAGAGTGAGTAGGGAACATATAATGACATGTGATATCTTTTTTTTATTATTTTATTATATAGTATAAATATAAATATGATATTTTCTAAAATTTTAAATATATTGTTGCGACATGTTTATTTTTATCTACGTTTCAATAAAAGTTTTATTCAAGACCAAGTTATTTGTAATAATATACAAGTCATCAAAGCTTAAACGTACAAAGTTATCAAAGTTACTTCAATGTCTTTTTTTTTATTTTTTTATTCCTTCTCACAACCTTTAACATATGATGTTTCATGAAATTCTAGATTAGTCGTTACGACGTACTTATTTTTATCAACGTTCTGACAATAATGTTATTCATTTGGTGAATATTAATATACAGGTTGCCGAAACCGAACCTTATAATTTAACATATTCATTGTAGCATGCAGGTTTCGCCTAATGGTCATCTAGGAATGTGGTTGGGAAGACCTGGCTACTAGCAATCTCCCCTTGATCAATTGATGTTGATAGGTTTGGACAATTTGTGTATAACCAACCTTCTTTACTTCGTTTTGTTTCACATGTTTTGTGCTTGTAATATTGATTTTACTGACTGGCATGTCTTGATTTGTATTGTGTTAACATCATTTTGTGGATGAGTTTCTTTCAAGATTCATAGTCTTGGTTAGAGGCTCCCCAAAGCCTTGTTCAGGGTTGCCAAGTTAGGTTGACCCGAGGGGTATGCCTCTTTTTCTGTTGCATTTGTTCCTTTATTCTTTATGATATTTGTCAGGTAAAATCCGTTTACCGAAAAAAAGTATTTTTTATAACTGACTTTTATGCTAATTTGTTTCGCTACTGTTAAAATCCTTTATGCATGATTACTGTCATTAGCATTAGTTTGATATGTATTCTCTAGCATGTGTTTTCACTGTAGATTTTTTTTCTTAATGATCGTGAAGCCTTATGACTATCTTCATGCCTTGGTCTAATGTTTTTCTTTATCTATTGATCTAGATGCGAATTTATCACTCATTTCTAATACCACTTACGGGTCCATATGAAACCAATAAAAAGAGATCAAACACAAAATTCTATAATATTTATAAGTTTTACTGATAACTGAAATTGCACATTTAATTTATAGATTAAACCGACAATTGAAATAAAAAAACTTAATCGCTAAACATGGTGTTACAAATAGAAAAATTAAATGTATTAAATTTTCTCTCTTTTAGTATCTTTTTGGAAAACTTACAAGTATTCTAATATAGATTATTTTCGTTAAGCGCCTTTTTCAATATCATGGTTGATACATGTACATTGCATAAGCAAAGAATGTATATTTTTTAAAATAACTGAAAAGGGTTATATTATGTAATAGATGATGAAATAACAAAAACTTTTGCTTTTTAATTTCAATGATTACTTAAAGATATATTGAGAAAATAATGATGAATTTTGTGGTCCTGTTATTCATATTTGAACATGCAAAGAGATAGGGACCTCATGGAAAAGAGTGGTGATTGTATCTAAACCAAACCCTTTAGATCATATAGAATCCAATGTGTGTGCATGCATATACATATGAGTGAGAGAAAAGAGAAGGAAAAAAGATGAGTAAATAAGATTTTTAGAAGATAAGAAGCAATATCCCTAACACAAAAAAATTTCTTTCAAAATTTTTTATGTAAAATATCAATCGTGTATTTATTTTGATTGATCATGATTTATTTTCACTGTTGTTGTGTAAAATCTTATTTATACATGCAAATACTTTAAGAAATACCAGAGAGTTTATATACAATAAATAAGTAAATAAGAGTGTTATTTGAGGTAATTCTATAAGATTTTATTTATTTCTTCAGTTTTTCTTTCTTAACTTAATAAATAAGGTTGTTTCCGCATTTGCTTTCTTAAATATTAAATCTTTACTACTATAATTAATTTTTCTTATTTTTTTCTTCACCTAATAAATAATTGGTATCATGTTTCTCTTTTTGCATTCATGAAATAACTATTTAATCTTTTTTTGATAAAATTTTATTTAACACATGTAATATAAAAGTTTCTATCCTAGTTTTGTTTTAAATATATAAAATGATTATGTAACAATCACTCTACTTCTTTTCTAACTCCGATTATGTCTGTAAAACGATACAACAACTGCATTATGTTGTTTTCTGCTTAATAACTAATTTTGTTTTCTGCTTAACAACAAAATTGATTATTTGGGATGAAGCTCCAATGACACACAAGCACGCAAGCATTGGATAGAACGATGAATGATATACTAACTACAAGTACTTCCATACCTTCAGATATGACATTTGATGGTAAAGTTATTGTTTTTGGTGGCGATTTTCGACAAATTTTACCTGTTGTTCCAAACGGTAGTCATCAAGAAATTGTTAACGCATCATTAAGCGCATCGTACATTTGGAAAAAATGCAAGTTACTCACGTTAACAAAAAATATGCGTCTAAAACCCAGGGGACAAGGTGTTCATACTAAAGGAATTGAAAATTTTGCTACATGGCTTCTTGATATAGGAGAATGTAAAGTTGGTGGTAATAACAAAGGTGAGGCAACTATTACTATACCTGATGATCTTCTTATCAACGACTCAAATGATCATTTATCAACTTTGATTCAATTTGTTTACCCATCCATATTAGAGAAATACAAAGAGAAGGAGTACTTTCATGAGAGAGCAATTCTTGCACCAAAAAACGATGTTGTTCATGAAATAAGCGATCGTTTGCTTTCCATTTTTCCCGGTGATGAGATAGAGTATCTTAGTTCTGATGGCATATGTCAAACGGAACATTTTAACATTCCGTTACAAGAAAATTTGTATTCTCCTGATTTTCTAAATGGTCTTAAAATATCCGGATTGCCAAACCACAGATTAGTATTGAAGGTTGGTGTTCCCATCATACTTCTACGTAATATCGACCAACAAAATGCTCTTTGCAATGGTACTCGCCTACAAATTGTATCTCTTGGTAAACGAGTTATTGAAGCGGAGATAATATCTGGTAGTAATATTAGATGTCGAACATTTATTCCAAGAATAAATCTCGTGCCATCTGATAAAAAAATCCCTTTCAAGTTTCAAAGGAGACAATTTCCAATAACTGTTTCTTTTGCAATGACGATTAACAAGAGTCGGGGACAATCATTGTCAAGAGTTGGTTTGTATTTAAAAGAACCAATATTCACTCACGGACAGTTATATGTGGCTTTATCAAGGATGAAGACTACAGACGGTGTAAAACTACTCATTTTAGATCAAAATGGTAACATTACCAACGAGACACAAAACGTTGTGTACAAAGAAGTGTTTTCATATTTATGAGATAGTTTTGAGAATACGAATGTTCTATCACTTCTATTTTCAAACTTTAATATTTAGTTTTTTTTTAATTTTTTCATAATGTGTATTGTATCATCAATATTTAATGAGGTTTGATTTAAAAAGAAAACCGTGTATCACACGGGCTCTAACCTAGTAAGTAAATAAGAGTGTTATTTGTGGTAATTCTATAAGATTTTATTTATTTCTTCAGTTTTCTTTCTTAACTTAATAAATAAGGTTGTTTCCGCGTTTGCTTTCTTAAATATTAAATCTTTACTACTATAATTAATTTTTTTATTTTTTTCTTCACCTAATAAATAATTGGTATCATGTTTCTCTTTTTGCATTCATGAAATAACTATTTAATCTTTTTTTGATAAATTTTTATTTAACACATGTAATATAAAAGTTTCTATCCTAGTTTTGTTTTAAATATATAAAATGATTATGTAACCATCACTCTACTTCTTTTCTAACTCCGATTATGTCTGTAAAACGATACAACAACTGCATTATGTGTTTTCTGCTTAATAACTAATTTTGTATTCATACATGATTATATATGTGTGTATAAAAAAAAGCTGAGAATAACCTATACTCTTAAAAGCAACTCGAATAGAGCAACTCAATGAATAACCTATACTCTTTGTTAATACTTTATGATGTTATGCCATTAAAAAAATTTGAGAATTCTAATTTTTCCTTAAAAATTCCATAAGATTCTATTAGCGTTTCTTACTTCTTCTCTTAAACCTTTCCTTGAATTTTAGTTACAAGTTCGACTTCCTTTTATTATTCTATTCTATTATTTTTTTACTTTATATGATACATCACAATTGACACACGTATTCTTTTATATATAATGTCTATATATTGCACTCTGATTTCATATTTTTATCCGTTTAACTTTTTCATTATATTAGACTAAAAGCTTGTCGTTAGATTTTTCAATTAGTTATATCTGTACTACATTATAATGCACGAAGGAAGGATTCCGGCCAAAGTTAAGAGATTTGTAAATTTTAAGCACAAGGTACAACCCAAAAAATCAATTTAACAATGGTAATTTTGTCTTTCTAACACTACTAAAAAAATGAAACTTTAAGCTTATTTACACTTATACCCTTGTATCTTTAATTATATACAATTTTTTTCATGTTTGTTACAATATGCTTAAAAGAAGGAATTTAGTTTTTTAAATATAAAATTAACCAGAGACGAGTACCATAATGAAAAGTGTCGCACGCACCGTATATTTGTGTGAGTCTTCATGAGACAAGATATCAATCGACAATCTTCCATAGTAGTTTTGACGTTCCAGGTCTAACTCTCGTAGAAACATTATTAAGGATGAAGTTCACCACTGTGAACTCATTAAGTCATTTCGAACAAAAACCTTAAAAATTTTAAACTTAAACCATCACTCTTACATAGTTGAACCAGAGTGCCAACTGCAAGTCTGCACTAAAGTTATTATTTAGGGTAGTCTTGGCTATTTAATCTCTCTCATTTGTCAACCGAGTATTTATTGAGTTTCATTTATGTCAGCATTGAAATTTAAAAGAAACAAGAAAAAAACATGTTACTGTGGTCCTTCTGATCGATATAACAGTGCACTTGATTGATAAACACAAGCAAATCCCACTGATAACACAGATATCAATGATATTTATGTAAAATATAGATCAAACACTATAAAATATGGATGAACAATGATGAACACCTCAAGAACATTCAATAAAACCCTTGTTTGATCTGAATTGATTGTTGAATATATTACAAAGTGAAAGTCCCTTAATCAATTGCTCATTCAAGCTCACCAAACCTAATTGCCACTAACCTATATATAGTGATAATATTCACTAATAACATATTAAGCCCCTAGACTTAGATAATTAGAGAAATTACATATAAAACAAAAATGACTTAAACATAAATAAATATATTTTGTTGACAGAAAATATTTATTAATAATAAACTCCTAGTCATTTATATCTTCAACATCTTGTCTCGGTTCTTTGTTTCGAACGCGTCTGTTTGCCTTTTCCGATGACTTTGACAGTGACATTGACCTTTGTTGACTTTGACTGTGTTGATAATATAGACTATCCTTATCAGACCCAACAATACTCCCCCTTAGTCTATCATTATCAACGTCTTGTATCGTGATCAACACCAATAAGTCAACCATATAATGATCTTCAATCTTCCCCTAGATTGATGATCTGGTATTGAAAATTTTTCATCTTTCAGGCTCCCTCTTTTTGTATGCTCCCCCTCTTCGTGTGCATTCTTTGTGAATGATCAGGAACATACTTTTCTAACTCTTTATTCTTGAGTGCTTCAGAAGATGTAGGAGGAGGAATCCTAGCTCGGTATCTTCTGCAAACTTGAAGAACAGGTTCTCTGGTCAGGTACTTTGCTCAACTGATGATCAGCCATCATTTGAAGCAAATATCTGTAACACAATCACAACCACAATCTCGCAACTTCCTGTCAAATCTTTTCAGTTAACAAATAAACCCGTGTTTATCTGTGTGTGAAATTTCCCGTGAAATGCATGTGAATATAATAACATTTTTAATAGCATAATGTGGAAGACTTGAAATAATTTGAAATGAAAACCCCCTTTTTCTAATCACCTTACACCAAGAACTAATTCGATCATGAGACCACATCCTCAAGATATACTTAAGCACAAGTATGTATTTAAACATCGACAAGTTAGTGAGATCACACTGAAGCAGAGTCTGATCATGATTTTAAAACTTTGATAGCCAAAAACAGTTCAAGAATGATTATTGGTATATTTGTCCAATTTAAACCCATGCCTTATTCTTTTCAACGAGTGACCTGCAACTAATTTTATCATATTATAGGTTCGATTAGAGAAGCTCAGGTAACTTGGTTCCCACAAACATCCGACAAAGAACTTATCCCGTCATCAGGGCTTATTGAGTAATGTGATTAACTCTGCTTGACTTCATTTTGAGGTTCAACAATGATCTTAGTTAAAGAATGACTGTGCTTTTATTTTAGGGAACAAATGATGAGAGCTCCAGGTCTATACTTACGTATAACAGAGGAGATGATCATCTGAGCGTGCTGATGAGAGCTTCAGGTCTATACTCACGTATAACAGAGAAGATCATCGCTCCAGGTCAATGCTTCCGCATAGCAGAGGAGATAAGCACGAAATATACATCTGAAGAGCTAACGAGAAGCTACATTCAGAACTTGGGGAAAGGGAGATTTTGGAATGGAAGGGATCAAGGCAGAAGTCAAATACTCTCAACCTGTTTTTAATGAGACTTGTAACTTTATGCATGACGAGATGTCATGGAAATGATCCTTATCATCGAGTTCTAAAGCTTTAGTTAGGCAACAGAATCACTGTTTACTTCGTTTTTGGGCTGAGCCTACCATGCATATCATATAATGAAACTGTCTTTTTAGATTTTAGAATTTTAAGTGATACAGACATCTACATCAGTTACTATCATTTCTTACAAAGGTACAAGTCATGCAAATAAGCATACCAAGAAGACATACTATCATTTCTCAGTCATCCCAAATCAAGTTCTTAGTTCCCGTGAAATCTTTATTCTCCCCTGAAATTTCTTTTTAACCGCCATGAAACAGAATTTTTTTTTAAAGTATATAATAAACGGAAATGAAAATAGAATTTTACTAAAAAAAGTCTTCCAAATTATACTAGCAAAATATGAGAAATGAAGTACTAAGAAAAATGCAGTAATTGTGAATGGTAGATAAGAATCCAAAATATGGATGAGATACCATAACCATAACCTGTTTGTTCCGCCTCAAATTAGAATTAGGAACAATCTAAGTCAGTAAACCGGATTGCTGATAGGCCTCCTGAATTGTTCCTGCACTCATAAACAGATTAATTAGAGAGGGGGACCCAGGCCATCGTGGTTCTGAGAGTTCCTTTTTCATCAGTGTATGTAACATGTTTAAGCACATACTCTTTTGAAAAATCATTTATTTCTTTATCCTTTTCATTTTGTTTTACTTTTCAAATTTGTTTCTGTTCAATTACTTTTGATTTGAAAGAATTGAATTTGGAAATCATTTTCTTTTTAAGAACCGAAGGAAGAGATTTTAATTTTAAAACATTGGTCCTTTTCATCTTTGAATCATGTAAAACCGGCTTCACATGAGAAGGTTTGGATAGACTGTTCTTCATCCAACCATTCAAAGATATGTGCCTTTGACCTTTTGAACCAAAGAAGCAACCTGTGTTATCTTTACCACCTGAAGCCTGCCTTTGAACCTGAGGGCACATCTTTAGCACATGACCTTCCTTTCCACATCTAAAGCAAGCCTTGAAAGGCTTTTGGTTCTTTGTAGTCCCGTGGAGAATAGGAGAAGGTGGAGCCTGCTTGGAGGTTGTTGCTACTTGTCAACAACCTTAAGCTTTTTCTTTCGGATATCAAAAGATTGAAATTTTTGAGGCTTTATCGATGTGGATTTCGCACTGGGCTGTGATTTGATGTGTGATGTTCCAGGAGATAAGATCTGAACATTCTTCTGAGTACACTTTTGTATGACTGGTGATTTGGTAGACTTGGAGGCAGATTTGTGAAGATCATGATGGATAGCGGATGAAGATGGTGAGTGCTTCTACTGAGCTTTGGAGTAACTGCTGATTTGCTTAGCAGTTGGAGATGAGATCCGTATAGGTCTTGATTCGACTTTTGGAAGCATTTGACACTTGATAACTTCAGGTGACTTGATGATCTCTGATTCATCATCAAAGCTTGTCCAGTCTTGTATATACAAGTCAGCTTCCAATGGATCTTGGTTGATAACTCTTGTTGTGTTGGTTTGTGTTGTTGAGTTCTGATTGCTTGATGATTCCATAGTTGTTCCTTCTTTGGCAAACTTGACAGGAACAAACGAAGGGATGTTACCTATCTTAAATTTGTTAAAGAAGTTACTGGAAACAACTGATACTGGTTTTGAAGCATCAGAGGTGGAATTATCATTTTGCAGATCAGATCCTTGTTTGATGAGCCCCAAACCTGCAGGAAATAATATTCATCTTGAACCTCTTTGTGATTAACGCTGCTTAAACCTGCATGTAAACTGTTAGTATTTGTAGCTTCAATTAAGTCATCAGATGGATGAGGTTGAGGCATTGGAGAGTAACAATGAGTGCTAGGAGGAGGATAAACATATGAAGTTTCACCACATCCCACACCCGTTTTGATTCTAGCTCCCCTTTGCTTACAGAATAGTTCTTTCTGTTTCATCCCTGATATCGTCCATTTATCAAGTTTAGTTTTAAGCTTACTAGTCTCAAATTCTGCTAATGTGACATGTTCGCTCAAAACATTAATCTCGACATTCTTTTCTAAAAGATTTCTTTTTAAAAGATCATTTTCTTTTAAAGATTCTTTTAGTTTGATAAAATATTTGGACTCATTGATTTTAAGTTCTTTGTTTATTTGCTTTAATTCTTTTTCATTTTCTAAAAATAATCTGTTAGCTTTATAAACTTCAAATAAACAAATTTTGCAGGGAGGAGAACACATGTCTTGAACAACCTCATAAGGAAGCCCCATAACTATCTTTTCAGCGCTAGGGCTTTTTCACATTGATAGACAGGAGTGTTCCTTTTGTATTCATCCTCCTCAGCAGCTCTTTTCTTAGCTTCTTCAGCTTCACCTTCCTCTTGCTTTCCTTCATCCTAAACTTTACACCGGCTTTCACAATCACCAACATCACCAACACTCTCACCTTGAGTATCACACCTGAATTCTTTGAAAGGGTCAAAATCCTCAACAGAATCCTCTTCGTTGTTTTCCACCTCAGCCATCAATGCATGGTTCACTTTTTCTTCAGACTCTATATTGATCTTAGTACTTGAAGATACACCTCCATATATGCATTGATTGTACTCTCTTCTTTTCATATTCAATTCAAATAACTTCAACTTGTTGATAACTTTCAAGAGTTTGTAGTCAGCAAAATTTGTTTCTTGTTTTAACAACCTAACTTGTGGACTCCACTGTGGAGGAAGAGAGTCCAAAAGTTTTGTGACTTGTTTATGGTTCCCCAACTGGTCATCATACTTCTTAAGATTACTTGCCACCATCATAAATCGATCAACAAAATCAGATATCTTTTCATCTTTCATGGCTACAAAAGAATCAAACTGACTTTGTGCTGATATTAGATTATCAGATTTATGAAAATTAGCTACTTCTGAAGAATGCATTTTAGAAATGATCAGAGCCTAATTTCACTGAAATTTCACTAAATTCGCTGAATTTTCACTAATTTCGCTGGCAAGTTCGCTAGTAATTTCACTCGTAATTTCGGCAGCAGTTTCGCCCAGCAATGGCAGACAAATGCTAGTTTCACAGGGTAATTTCACCCGAAACTAGTTGAACTTTCTTTCAGAGAACAATTTGGCAGTAATTTCGCTGGGATTGGCACACAAACACTGTGAACTTTCGTTCAACACATGTACTTTCGCTGGAACGAGGAAACCAGATCTAAAAACCAAGAACAACTTAGTTTCGCTAAAGGAACCCTAGTTTCGCCAGGCGAAACTATGTAGTTTCGCTGAAAGATGCTATAATTTCGCTAGACGAGCTGTAAACTCGCCAGACGTATCTGGACAGCCTTTTTCAGCACGAAATTAGCTCAAACTCATCCAAATCTCAATGGATTTGAGATCTGATGATTCCTATAGCTTCCCACACCAAAATCGAGCAATCCTCAATCAATTTCCATATCCAAAACACTCAGATCAAATCGAAAATAAATGGTACAGTGACTTAGAACTAGAAAACCAAACAAAACTCAAATAATCAAGAGCACAATGGCTCTGATACCAAATTGTAGGTCCTTCTGATCGATATAACAATGCACTTGATTGATAAACACAAGCAAATCCCACTGATAACACAGATATCAATGATATTTGTGTAAAATATAGATCAACCACTATAAAATATGGATGAACAATGATGAACACCTTAAGAACATTCAATAAAACCCTTGTTTGATCTGAATTGATTGTTGAAGATATTACAAAATGAAAGTCCCTCAATCAATGGCTCATTCAAGCTCACCAAACCTAATTGTCACTAATCTATATATAATGATAATATTCACTAATGACATATTAAGCCCCTAGACTTAAACAATTAGAGAAATTACATATAAAACATAAAAATAACTTAAACATAAATAAATATATTTTGTTGACACAAATATATTTATTAACAATAAACTCCTAGTCATTTATATCTTCAACATCTTGCCTCGGTTCTTCGTTTCGAACGCGTCTGTTTGCCTTTTCCGATGACTTTGACAGTGACGTTGACCTTTGTTGACTTTGACTATGTTGATAATATAGACTATCCTTATCAGACCCAACAGTTACTAATTAAATATTTTAGTTAAATGCGTTTTACGTCCATTAGGTTTCATAAAAATTATCATTTGAATTGAAAAGTTTAAAATGTTGACATTTACATCCAAGGTTTCACTAAAATTGTCATTTGAATCCATTTTGCTACACCTAACTAACACAGTTAATTTTTTCCGTTAAGTTTCAAACATGAGAGTTATTTTAATCAAAAAAATTAAAAATAAAGAACCAACTCACGTGAGGGTTTTTATATTTTTAGCTTTTCTTTATAATTGCAGTTATAATTTGACTATATAATAGTATTTTATTGTTTTATCTTGTTAATGTATTTTGGTTTAGTAATCGTGTTACTTTTGCTCATTTTATTAATTAAACATAAATTTCTTTGGTTTTAAGCTTAATTATAGTTTACGATGATGGATGTTTTATGATTATTATTCATGGGCAGTTAATGTCATATTATTAATTGTTCTTATATTTTATGATAATTTGTCTTTTATGGTTATAACACAAATAATTTATATTATATGACTTGTTTGTTTATTTACATATATTTTTGTTTTGTATGTTTTATAAAGTCAGAAATGAATCACTTTTAGTTAGTTATACTTATATTTTATTTTATATAATATGATGTCCAGACTGAACGTTTAAAACTTATTATGTACAACTGATTTTTTATTTTGTATTTTTTTACCCTTTAATTTAAGAAACTTAACGGAAAAACTTAACGACGTTAATTAGGAGTAGTTAAGTAGCTTCAAATGACAATTTTTGTGAAACTTTTGAATGCAAATGACAAAATTTAAACTTTTAAATTCAAATGACAATTTATATAAAACCATAGGGATGTAAAATGCATTTAACTCTAAATATTTCTGTAAACATTTTTGTCATTCATCTTACTTTTGAGAAAACAAAAATATTTTATATGACAATTAACCTATCTCTTAAATTCAAGGGCTAGCCGGAGTGGACGGCCAACCATCAAAATAACAAAACGCACATTTATAAATCTTTATTTTTTAATTTGTTCGTCATTGAACGAGTTTTTTCTCAATTCTTATATAAAGCAAATCAAATATATGAGGTATAGAATAGTTAAAATAATCATTACTTAATCTAAACAATTGTATATTAAACAGTTAGATTAGATGATTACGAATGCTTTAATGAACAAATTGGAGATTTTAGATATATTCCACCAAATCTATGAGGAATTTAATATTGGAAACTGAGAAATATAAAATATAAAATTTGAAATGGTCGGTTTTGAAGTCTTAACGAACGTGGAATGCATACTTATTAGTTGTTACTTCCCGAGGAAAAATAGGTTTGGTGATCAAATTATCGTCTTACCAATTTATCACGATATTTTGAACTTATCGTATCAAGAATTTAACATTGTTGGGAGGTTAGCATGTGCCCCTTATCTCTGTATATGATGGATATTGAATTCCTAACCCATCAACCTTTTATCCTACTATACTAGTGGCTTTCGGGATCTTTAAAAGGATTTTGACACCTTTAACACTAAATTTTATCTTGTGTTCCCTCACAAATCATTTTCTCCTATCAAACATCCAATCTACTATCTTCTCCCTCACTTTCAAGTCTCTAAAACATATGCATGAAAAAAAAAAAGATAAAGAAATTAGGCTTTCTTAAAAGTTTGGTCTTGAGGAGTCGCTCACCCGACTCGCACTCAAGGTCGGCCTTGCCCCTCATATCGTTTTCAATGGTTCATTGCTAAGAACTTTTTCATTTTCTCCCTCATTCATATCACTTTTTTTCATCTTTTTTAAAGTCACCAAAAGACTAACTATTGGAGAAGCTCTAAATGTTGGACGGTATCGTGGCAATGTGGCTTGGGATCAAGGCCGACGCAAGGAAGGAGCGAGCACCCAAGGCCCAATCTCCCGATGGGCCCGAAGATTTTTTAAATTATATATATATATATATATATATATATATATATATATATATATATATATATATATATATATATATATGTATATTTAAAACAAATCATCCATGGAATTAATCCAATATACACTTTAATTAACCTATTACACACTTTAAATTAACTCGTTTTACCTAAATATGATTTGGGTTAAACAATTTAACCCATTTTAATTAGCTTATCACGCACAAACAACTTAAAACCCATTAAAAAAAACCAAAAAGCAGTCAAATTCTTTTCTTGTTTGGGACATATTTTTCTAACTTGTCCTGGAACCCTAAATCCTTGGTACCAACCCTAGTTGGGATGGGGTTAAGGTGGTAGTAAGGGGGTAATGAGGTATCAACATCTGTCTTGACCTTTTGATACCTTAAAAATACACCTCGTTACGAGGACTCCATGATGATTCTTGACAAAAACAAAGAAGGAAAAGAGAACAACAAGATGGAGGAGCAGAAAGAGATTACTAGGATGGACGGGAACACCACCCCATTATTTCAGGACTATAGATTAGGAAAAGATCAATGGGATGGACGAGAACACCACCCCTGTTGTTGCAAGACTAAAGAGCAAGTAGATATGCAATGGATGGATTGGAACACCACCCTAATGTTTCAAAACTAGAGAGTCAGAAAATATAAAGCGGGGCAGGACACTAAGAATACCTTCCACCTTGATAATGGCTATGTATAATGGCAAATAAAAATATTATATTTGATTTGTATCATCATTTTCTAGAGCACGTAAACATGTTAATATGGTAATGTATTTTTACTAGATCATCTTCAATGAGGACATCCTTCCCCATCCACGGTGAGAGCGACATGAAAGAGGGAGGGTGCATTTATATGGACGGTCATCATTTGTGATGGACCATAAAGTGTGAGGAGAGAGAAATGATAGAGAATTCTGATTGGAGGATGATCATACGTGACATGGTTGGCAAATTCGTGGTAATGGCTACCAGAGGTTGTGCACAGAACATTGACGACGGCAACACCCATCGAGATAGTGACTCTAGTTGTGTTACGCTATATGGAGATAATTAAGGATGGACCTGGTGGTGAGGTGAGACTGATTACTACACCCTAGCTACAGGTAATTACTTAACTAGATATTTTGAGGGGGTTATAGGATTATGAGTCTTTAACAGTGAGTTTTCTAAAAATTACGAGATTGTTCCACTCTAGGTTCAAGTATTTACTTGAGTAGCTAGATAGATGTATTTCATAATATAAGGACTAAATAGCATAGTTAATGATGCCAATTTTAAAAAAAGTTACGGGACTATGAGCATTTAGTTTAAGTTTTTATTAATTCGCATCAATTTTAACTTTACATACTAATATATTAATAGATCGATATAGTATTAGTATTCATAAGTATCCCTAGGTTCGATACTTGGTTCTTACAACTAGACACTAGCTATACTACATAAGTATAGGTTCTCTTATATGTGTATGTAGTTTGATTATGTTGTTTACCATTTTATAAATTTAAAATCGTGTCAGGAAATCTTCATCAAAATTATATATCATACATATCACATCATTAGGGTTAAACTTATAAATTTATGAAGATTGGTGAAAGAGAGTTTTCAAGAGGAATGAAGAGTATTGATGAGTAAATATGAGAAATTGCGTCACCATTTAAGGTTTTGGCTGATGAATTTGGACGATCCACCCCACCCGACTTCAATACACCCAAATTTATCATGACTCTTGATGTATAAACTAAACCAACCAAATATTTTTTTTTCAACATCATATTCGGTTTGTTGATCATGACATTTTCAATCAAAACTCCAAAAGGAAGAGGTTAGCTCTATCATAGCATGATGCAAGACGCCTTAGATGCTTTGGTCATCGTATTACTAATAGCCTTTACTTCAGTCGAAGCTCCATAAGAAAGAACTAAGACCTATCATAGCAAGACACAAGACATCTTAGGTGCTTTGGTCATCGTATTAGTATCAAACCTGTTTTCCCAACCTTGTAACTTACATAAATAGTCTTACGAGTTTAAAAGTACAGTTAATTACATAGATGATCTATGTAATAAAAAACAAAAGGTATTTTAGTAATATTATTTAAAAATCAACATAAACTTTAATGTACGTTAGTGTTAGGCCTCAAATATATTACAAAAAACAAAATCACATAACTCAACACACACACAACTTTTTTAAGTTAGACTCTAAAAACATGAAGCTAGGTAATTTTTTAGAGTAATTAACTCGTACACTCTGTGATTCTAGTTTTAAATTTACATCTTTTGCTCATCATGAAACGTGACCCCTCCTAACAACATGGTAAGCACACATTTTTACTTAACTAGTAGAGCTAGCTAGGGGTTTTTGGTTGTAAAACTAGGTAATCAAATATTTGTTATAACTCAACAATCTATCACTTTATAATTGACCTGATAAATAGAGGTGTACAAAACCGATTTGGATTTGGATCTCTAAACCAGTTTAGAATTCGATTGGGTACCCAAAAAATAAAAACCGTTTGGCCCCAACCCCAACCCATCGTATCCTGACTAGTTTGTGTCCTTGCGTGAACAAAGTGGTTTCAACCTAGTATGGTTTGACAAGTTGGTAACAAAGTCTAGGGCTGACATAATAGATCAAACAAGACACGATAAGACACGATGATCTGTCATGCTAGACACGAACACGACACGATTGCTTATCGTGTCATTTTTTTTCAAACACGAACATGAATCTGTTAAGAAACATGTAATTTTTTTAATTTAATAACAAATAACACCAAGATTAGATCTTCAAATTGCAGGTCTTTCAAATAAACTTCAAGCAATTGTTGTGAAAAATTGAAAATGGAAAGTTGAACTGACCAGATACAAATTATAGTGGTGATGGTGAGTCACCAACTCGCCGTGTGACACCCTACATATATCACACATCGGTCGTGGACAGGAGAAATTCCTAGTTCATAAGGAATGTTTGGTCTCTAATATCATCAATATGTTTTAGGCGTATTGACTGTGGATGAGAGGAGAACTCCACAGTTAAGCGTACTCAGGTGGCAGCAATCCAGGGATGGGTGACCTCCCTGGGAAGTTCTCACCCAGGCAACCAAAAGTAAATCCATGAGCTTCTTGTGGGTAAAGCAGACAATATTGGTGATACGAGGGGCCGGGTGTTACAGAATGGTATCAAAGCCACTCCTGTGTCGTTCGGGATATGGGACATACCTCACCGAGGTTGATGAGTTCTCGAGCTCATCGAGGACGGTGAGTCCAAAGGGGGGTGATTGTGATACTCTATATATCTCAAATTGCCCGTGGACAGGAAAGATTTCTGGTTTATAAGGAATGTCTGGTCTCTAATATCATCAACGCGTTTTGGGCGTATTAATTGTGGATAAGAGGAGAACTCCACAGTTAAGCGTGCTCAGGTGGTAGCAATCCAGGGACGGATGTCCTCCTAGGGAAGTTCTTACCCAGGTAACCAAAAGCAAATCCGTGAGCTTCTAGTGGGTAAAGCGGACAATATTGGTAATATGACCGATGATGGTGAATGGACAAGATTCGAATGCCGGTGGTGGTGAACGATGTCGGGATTTGAACTATGGTGGTGGTGATGGTGAACAACTGAGCACCAGATTTGAACATCGAGTATAAGGGTAGTAGATGAGATCAATAACTAATGATGGTGAACTGGTTCGATGGCATCATGATGGTGGTTGTGGGCTAGGCTGTGGCAAACTGCAGATACGAAGATGGCGTCATGATGATGTGGTGAATTGGTTCCATGAATGACTGTCGTGACTATTGACTGTTGCGCCAGAGGTTAGAATGTGGTGAACTAGTTTGATGGTCGACTAGTCCTTTCAAGGCTTAAATATAGCAGAGAAAGATGGTTGATGGAGATGGATATCGCAAGTGTGGGAGGGTCTCTTAGTCCATAGAGCGACGACATGTGTATGGGAGGTTAAGGGTAGGGTTTTATTTTTACTTTAATGTGTATATATAATTACTTTTAAAAATTAAAAATTACAAACATGTTATTAATAGGTCTTAATATGTTAACAGGTATTTGACCTGTTTAGACACGAATTTTATCGTGTCTTAACGTGTTGATCTGTATAAAACACGAAACCTGTTAAGCCCAAACACGAAACCTGTTAATTTCATGTCGTGTCGTGTTAACAGGTTCGTGTCAAAAACTGCCGGTGAAGAAACACCCAAACAATCCAAACACCCAAACAGTCTCCAAAAGCCCAAACAGTTCCCAAACGCCCAAGTCTCCAAACGCCCAAACAGTCTTCAAACGCCCAAACAGTCTTCAAACGCCCAAACAGTGAAGAAACGCCTAAAATTTCTGATTTCAAAACTCACCACAGTCTCCAAACGCCTAAATAGTTGAAAAACGCCTAGAATTTATAATTATTTATTTTTATCATAAAACTTATTTATATAAATTATTTATAAATATTAAAAGATAAAACATTACAAAAGGCTTAAAAATCAAAGATTACATAAAATATAATATTTAAATAAAAATATAATTATGATTTATGATACATGAAAAATTATTTATGATTATTTATTTTTATCATAAAACACATTTATATAAATTATTTATAAATATTAAAACATTAAACATTACAAAAGGCTTAAAAATCAAAGATTACATAAAATATAAAATTTAAATAAAAATATAATTATGATTTATGATACATGAAAATTAAATATTATTATTTATTTTTATCAAAGATTACATAAAATATAAAATAAAGATACTATTCAAAACATATAAACAATTCAAATGACGTAAACTTTTAAAAACTAAAGTCGTTCTCCGTTCGTTCGTTGCATATTTGGATACTTTATTCTTCGTCACCCGAGCTATTACGAAGGTACTCATCATATGCAGCTTCATCATCGGTCATTCCTGGTGTCAATCCACCGTCTACTTCGTCTTCATATATTTCGGCTTCATATTCTAATTCTCCTTCAAGTGAGTATTTGTCTTGTATTCTTTCAGCTGTATTCAAATAATCCTTCAAGCAAATACACATTTCAATGCTTTGGGAGTGAGTCGGGTTCTTCGTATTGATATAATCCTGCCACTAACAGAAAAAACAGATTCCAAAGCTACCGTGGAAGCTTGGACGGTTAGTAAATCTCAGGCCATGGTGGATAGGATTGGAAATTAATCTTCCTTACCTTTCCACCAAGCCAACAAGTTAAAAATTTTAAAATCTCGTGGAGTCATGGTGGATAAAAAGTTTGTTCCACTATACCTCCCGATTTCACTACTCAGAGTGTTACCACGTTGACGTTTAGTACATTCATCTCTTAAAGTATTATACAAAGCAAACATTGAATCACTTGAACCTTCGTCATGTGTCGTATGCCGCATAGACTCATGTATGTTTGATGTTTTACCATATTAAGTTAAATAAACATCAAACATTCGGCCTAAATGTGTGTTAAAATTAATTTTTGCACTTTGAGCATAATATGGGTTTTCTTCTTCTAAATCCAAATTCAAAGTAATTTTATCAAGTAAAGTTTCAACCTCCGACGTATTTAAACAAGGGTTTAAGGCAGCGGCACATGTAATAACCTGAGGCATTTCTTTAAAATATTTTTTAAGTTTTTCATTTATTGGTGGTATCATATCCGAATAAGGTCCACCCCTACACGACAACTCATTTAATTTTGAAGTCATTAAGTAAATTTGGTGAAGTACTAATGGACTCGTTGGATAATAAACTCCAGAAAGACAAGTAATTGTGGTTTTAAAAACATTAAGCATTTTGGTTATTTGTTCAATAATAGCCCAACCCGATGGATGGTAAGTCGAAGCCTTTCCACGACTCACCCAAGTATTATGAAAGGCTATTAAACTTTCTTTTTGGTAATAGTCTTTTCAAACATGTTACAAGTCGAATTCCATCTTGTAGGTACGCCCTAATTTGGACCTAAACATTTGAAATTTGCGTCTTTACAAAACTTGCGATACCTACTATATCTTTGGTTACTGTTAAAAATATAACGTAACATTCTTTTAAAACTATCTTTTACTTTTTCAATAGTTTTTAAACCATTTTGAACGGCTAAGTTTATGATGTGCGCAATACATCAACTATGAAAAAACACACTGTCACAAATTGGTTTGTATTTTAATTTTGATGTTCTATCGTAATCGTATTATTTGACGCATTATCAATAGATATTGACAAGATTTTGTTTTCCAGTTTATATGTTCTAATAATTTTGTCAATAAGATAAAAAATATTTTGACCGGTGTGAGGATAATCAAACAATTCAAACGCAATCGTACGTTTCATCATTTGCCACGAATCGGGTTCAACCCAATGGGCGGTGACATAAATGTACGAGTCCGGTGAACCGTGCGGAGTCGACCAAACGTCACTAGTTAAGTTAACACCGGTTTGTAAATTTTCAAAATAAGATATTAATTCATTTTTAGTATTTTTTTTCACATTTTTAAGCAATCTCTTCTAAGTGTAACATGACTTACATGTGTGTATCGCGGTTGGAGAGTTCGTTGAATTAACCGAGTCAAACGTTCATTGTCGAAATGTTTGAATGGCAAGCTTTCTTGAATTACAAAATGCGCCATTTGCTCACGAATCACATCAACGTCATAGGCCCAAACATTCCCTTCGCTTGTCATCGAAGCTTGACATTGAGACGGTTCATCTTTCAAAGCCTTACAATATTTATTCGCAATGTGATTTTTCAAAGTTGTATTTACATCTTTTTTGAAAAACTTATGACAATACTTGCAACGAGCTTTATTTGGACCGCCAACCATTTGACATAAATCGTAATTGCATTATATTTCGGGGTTCCTATTCGTAGGAAGGATTGCTACCACCATGTTGCTTGAAGACGCATCACAACCAACGGATGATTGGGCACTTGATGAAACCATTTTGAAATGAACGAGAGTATTGAGAGTTTTTTTTGATTGAACGAAAGTATTGAGCATATTTGAGAATAGAGAGCGTTTTTTTAGAGTAGAGAGCGTTTTAAGTTGTTGTGGTTCAATCAAAACATCCAATACATATTTATACTAGTTTAATGGGGGTATAATGGTAAAAAACATAAAAAAGAGTCAAAAATTGCTATATAGCCGTTATATAACGGCTAGTTTTTGAAAACCGGTGTGAAAACCGGTTTGGGACCGGTTTCAACATATGAAACCTCAAACCTATGGAGAAACCGGCGGTTCAGACCGGTTTGGGCTAGAAACCGATTCCGGTTTTTTTGACCAAACCGGTTTCCGAATAGGTTTTTTTGCCACCTCTGCCTCCACCCATAAGTTCACTCTCGACCCGATAATTTGATTACGATAATAAACGAGATCTCACATGTGAAACCCACTATACAAAATACACATTCATCTTCTTTCTCAACAAACCCACAGATACACAACAACAAAACCCATAAAACCGCTATTTCAATACGTTGCTTCTACGATCCCTTTCGTCAATTAGCGTTCTTGATCCACCAAATTCCCCTAATTCAACCCCATTTATGTCATAAGTTATAAACCCCTTTAAGCCTTTAATCTTAACTTCGTTGTTAAGCTAATTCCAAAAGGTCATCGAAACAGAAAAGGTATGTTGTAAGTTAGCCGATTGTTCAGTTTCATCTTTTTGGGTATTCTTTTATTCTTCTGTTTCTGTGATTAAATGCAATTTAGAGAGAGTACGAGAGATAATCTGAGCTGTTGTTTTCTTTTGATTTTACGTTTCTTATTGGCAAGTGCTTGGATCGCTTTGTTATGATGATTGTAAAGGGTGTGTTGTAATTTTAATCGAATTGCTTCATATGGGTTCGAGTTTTTGGTTGAGTTTGATCATTTGATTCAAAAATTTGCAGAAGATTTGAGGTATTACGTTGTGTTCTTTGAACAATTTGAATGCTGATTTAGTGTGTTTTCGTGGGTCGATTAGTGTGTGTTCGTATTCTAATTAGAAGTTAATCAATAGCAGTTTTGGTAGTGATGATTAAAACTTGATATCTCTGATGATATTCTTGTTGCTTTTGTTTATGAATTCAGATTCAATTTCCTGTCCAGATCCATCTTTGATTTCTGCGAATATGTTGATTATATGCATCAACACATATTATTACACTATGCATTGTGTTTGCAGATGGTCATAATTAGATCGATTTTGGTAAAAAGTTTTCGATAAATTTTGGTATTGAACCATCAATTGAAGAACTTTTGTCACCCATAACAATAATTACAAATCATTTTGTGGATTTCCCCCAATTTTTATTTAGTTTTATGGCTCTAGGATGATGCTTACAGCTAGTTTATATCTACATACAATGAATTTTTTGATTTTTGATGCTACAAAGTACAAACACAATCCTTTGCAAAAGGGTTTTTTTTCACAAAAAAGATCATGTAAATCACACCGAGCGGGTTTAATTTTGACGCCCATTAAGTAATAGAATCCCAAGTTTGCATTTTTAAAAGATTTTTCAGTCCTCTATATAAAGTTCTAATCATTCGGATGTACACTTTCGTTCCCCAGAATTACAAATGCATTTGTTTTCTTTCAGGTCAACAGTTTCTGACGTTTTAAGTTTTGTTTAAATGAATACTCCAAGTGAAGAAACCCCTGAAGATGGTAATCAAAGAAGGAAATCCGTAGGTGGTGGTGGCGGCGGTGGCGGCGGTGGCAAAACCAGACGGTACTCCATTGGTGTACCAAGTTCTCGAAAGAGTATTGGAGAAGAAGGTAATATTATTCCTAATTATCTCAGAGCTTCCACTGGTTCCTGTCATGATTTCTGTAAATATGGTAAGAAACATGAGCACTCGAAGTCGACAGTTCCTATAAAGTTCAAAACAACTACTAGTGTCAATAGAGAAAAATTTACAAAAACTGTAGTTTCACAAGAAAAAAAGAAAACAACATGCAAGTCTTCCACAGATCCTGAAGTTTTAACACCTGCTGAACCCGATAAAGAAACGAAAAAGGTTGTTATGTTACCATCTAAGAAACCACAAGTTTCAAAACAGAGTCCATCAGCAAATGGAAATGCAACAAAGAATGAGCTTAAAACGTTTCAACAGTCTACTTCTATTGTGAAAACAAGTCCAGTGGTGGTGAATCGTGATGCTAGTTCAGAAGGGTCTAATGGTGGGATTAAAAGGTGGACACAAAAACTGTCAAAAGGACAGGTACTACACCCAAAACTAGCCGTGTTAAGAAAGTTGCTCCTAAAGCTACTGTGAATGAATCACAGTCCCTTGAAGCTTCTGTTAGTAGAGCTGCAAGTTTGCAGGGGACTAAATATAGGGGCGTTAAACAGGTGTCTCCTCTTAAAGATCAAAACAGAATGCAGAAAACTGAGCCTAAACAAACAATTGATGACAAGGTTCAAACCAAAACCTTACATGGTGTTGAGGCTGAACCCGAGGTCAAACCTGAGATCCTGGAGCTTAACCTTATTCAGTCATCAATGGAATCGATCAATGATCCAATCTGCAACAGTTCTGAGTCTTCTTCCGGAAAAAAGATTGTAGAAGAAGAGTCAATGATCACACATCCAGTTTATGAAACCTCTGACATTTTTTCAGATAAAGATCATATTTTTTCAGATAAAGATCATCTAGAAGAATCATTAACTGCACCTGCTGTTGTTGAAAGCTCACAATCTTGTTCAGGCAAAGAGGTGTTGGAAGAAGAGTCATTAATTGCACTTCCTTTGTCTGAAACCTCAGAATCTTTTTATGATGACGATGTTCTAGATGGGGAGTCTGAATACACCGATGATGAAGAGGTCGAAGTTTCAGAAGAAGGGTCTGAAACCGCTGATAATGATGTTAATGAAATGAAAACTTCAATCGGGAATGACAACATGATCTCAAGAAAGGGCAGAATGGTAGTTTCAGAAGACAAAGATGATAAAGTGGTAAAGCTAAGGTTCAGGAGGGAAGGATTCTTGATCTTCAGTCTGAGAATAACGGGCCCAGAAGACTCAAATTCAGAAGAAGAGTTACCGAGGCTAATGAAGATGGGCAAAGTATTGCAAGAAGAACTTATAAAAGCAAAACTTTAGACCTTCAGACTCAGGTTAACGGTCCTAGAAAGATCAACTTCACAGAAGCGAAAGTAATTGAGGGTAATGAACAGAAACATTGCATATCTAGAATAAGTTTTGAAAAGAAACATGTTGAAGAGAAACAAGATTCCGTCAATGGCCCTGAAAGTGTTGTTTTGAAGCATCAAGGTGAACAGGGAAAGAAAGATGCTCAAGGTTTGTTCAACAATGTCATAGAAGAAACAGCGAGTAAGCTTGTTGAAACCAGGAAGAGTAAAGTGAAGGCATTGGTTGGTGCTTTTGAAACTGTGATCTCTCTTCAAGATGGTAAACCTTCTTCCACGTGACATAAAAATGGTTACTTTTTTTCACAAGAAATCAGGTTCTGTAAAGAAAATGTAGATGAAGAGCCTGGTGATTGTGATTGGAGTTTGACACAAACAAATAGGATGATTTGAGGACAGTTCTTCGCGCTGGTTTTAACTAAGGTGAGTGGCTGCTTACACGTTTTTTTTTGTTTTTTTACCTTGTTTCTGAATAAATCAAGTGACAATCTTATGAGTCTTTGACTATTAGGTTTAGTAATGAAAACTTGTGCACATAATTTGGTTTTGGTTTTGCATTGCATTGATCAAGTCTACGGTTTGTAACTACAATCTTACACTTATGCATTTTTGTTTCTTTTTTGACTCGGATATGTTAATATGTTTCTTCTGTGTTCTTGTGTACCTGAATTGTGTTGTGATCGTATCGAACGCACTTAGATCGAGCCAGAAATTCTTCTTGTGTGTTTGTTGTGTTTGAATCGCATGGTGGTCAAATCATGTGGTGTATCTAACAGCGTAGGTTGATCTTTTGGTCGAAAGTTATGATGACCTGTATGCATTGTTGATGTAGAACATATGGTTTGTCCAAACATTTTACATAAAACATTACACCAATTCATGTGTAATTTAGGACTTTATAAGTTTGATCATGGTGGCTTCTTGTGAAGCCAAAACATCAAATATAGAACTTTTTCATATGTTTTAAGTGTCTAACCAATAGTATTCAGTTAAGAATTTCTTTTTTATTCAAATCATAGTTACTAACTCAAATTTTAACTGTTGACCAACTGTATTATGAGAATACACAATTTTTTTTTTGAACATTCAACTTCATTAAAAACATAAAAAGACCTCAAAACGAGGACTTATGCCCAAGCCATTACAATAAATACATAGGATATTTCCCCCACTCATTCCACATTAGATTTTTACATTTCGATCTATACCTAAACCACCAGAATGTCTTTGCTTTGATTGTCTCGACTAGTTCTGGAGCTTTAGTCACCTTCCTATTAAAAACCTTGTCGTTTCGTGCCACCCACATGACCCAAATAGCTACAATGATTCCCATGAAGAATTTTTTTTCCATTTCTTGCTTCCAGATGCCGTTTTGTATAGCTCCAACAGGTTTTTAACATCAAACGCGTATGTTGGAGTACTGTTACACCATCTAGCGATTCTCGCCCAAACCACTACAGCCATGTAACAACCGGTGAAGAGGTGGTCAGGCGTTTCCTCAGTCTTCTCACATTGGACACTCAACCCCTCCTGTATTAATATTCCTATGCCTCAACTCTTTTTTGGTAGGAATCCGATTATCTGCAGCCCTCCAAGCATGAATGTTGCACTTGATAGGCACCCATTTAACCCAAAGCATGTTATACCCATGTTGCCTCATTTCACTTCGCTATTTCCTGCCCATAGAAAAATCCTCATTATCTTCTATGAGAATACACAATGATTGATTGATATAACCAAGAGGGATTATTATGAAATATGAATACAACTTAATTTACGGAGAACAACAAATACAAAAACGTGGGAGAATATTCATTAATTAACTTGATAGTTTTAAATTCCCATTAAATCTTGTGTATTATACTTGAGAAAAGAGTTCTTACGTGTGAAAAAAACTCTTATCCAACTCAACAAAGAAAATTTAAGGGATGGCAAAATGGAATTGTTTACGAGATTCAAAATTTCAAACATCGTTGATAATTTTATTTACCAAACTTAAATCTCTTGTAAACTACTTATGAAAATGAAAAAGAGATATTTTACATATTTAATTTTCTTAAAATCATTATTGCATATTTTTTAAGGTAAAAAATCAATTACATATTTTCATTCCTAAAATATATATATATAGGCCACTTACATATTTTCCTTTAATATTTACAAATAATTACTAACTTGATTAAACTAACAAATAATCTCTAACTTGTCGTTTCAGTAAATAAAAAACACACCATTGTGTTTACTTCATTTAATGTTTTATTTGAATTTATCCAATATTTTTACATGAATTAAAAATAGGTCATGTTACTTCACAACGTACGACACATGAATACATGATTCCCGTATAAAATTCAAAAATTAACGTTACCTAGTACATAGATCCCAACAAGCTCACACGGTGACTTGGGTGAGTTCACATTCTCTCCAACAACTCAATCAAAACCCTCCACGTACACCCCAGACCCACATCCCCCATAGCCTACTCCCGCCAAAATCACCCGCATGTCATTCTATCACTCTCTTTAACAACACTCTTGGCTATATTTTTTTTTCATCCAATCAGATTTCAAACTCCAAAGACCCATTTCACTGTTATTCACTCCCATCTCTTGATTCTCCTTCACGCTAACAAAGGCAAGATTTTTTGTTTTATATTAGCAGATTCAATTGGGTTCTTCAATTTCTTCGGCAAGTTGTTGATTTTTGTTCTTGAAATGTGTTAAAGAAAAACCCTAATTTATGATTTTCTTGTTCAGTTTCCTTGTTAATCTGTTAGGGCTCTTTCTTTTCTGAAAAGGGTCCTGCATATAAGGTGGGGTGTTGATTTTTTCAATAGAGTATGCATTTTTTGTGGTTTGTTAGAAGATTTATGTCATAAAAATAGGATTTTTAATGTTTTTGTGTGATTGCGTTGCCATTATACGTAAAATTCTGAACTGTTTAGATCTTTAAGTATCCTTTTATGTAAGCAATTTAGGGGTAATCTATTGTACTCGAATGGTTCAATGGTTTTATTAAATGTAATGTTGGTTTTGGGATTCTTGATTTTTTATTTGGTTATTGGTTTATTTGTTTGGTTTTCAAGTATAAATAAGGGAAATAAAGGGAAATATAATTGTTGAAATAAAGGGATTTTGCATTGGTTTGTGAAATTTGCAACTTAGATCCTAGTTGTTTGATGATAGTAGACAATTCAAATCAATTAGCTACCCTACCCCTCTAGCAATTCAAGCGGTTTGTCTGTGCAAACAAACTATTTCTATTAAAGGTAGTTAAATTCGTTGAATGATATGGTGACTCGAGAAAATAATATTGTTACGCTGCAACTATATGTCAAGGTTGATCTACTGGTGTGGTAAAAATTTACTGTGTCTACTTTTAAGCTTGTCTTTTTGTTAACGATTCCATGACCCTATCTTGTTTATTTCTTGTGATAATCAAATTTTGTTGAGTAAATCATTTAAAAATTTATAAGCACTCTACTTTACTATAGGAGGCGGCTTAAATTTTTTGACATGTTTCCCTTTTATTATTTTTTTTAATGTGAAAGTCTATCAATAGACAACCCAACTTAGGTTGAAGTGGGCTCCCTCTATCTTCCATGATAGAAATGCTCTTTGGTCAATCAACACCACAAACCATTTCAGTTCATTACAGTTGTACACTACTAGTAATCTTGTTGATATTTTTTTGTCGAACTTTTGTCTATTGATGCCACTACAACAACTGACATCTTGATTCCCACCCATCTTGAGTTGTGTTGCAATAACTTCTTCTTATCCATGTTGCCAAACCAATTTTTGTGTATCATCTTACACCCACATAAAATGTGAGTTTATTCACTCGTCTGTTGTCCTTTGATGATATAATTTTTTTCTTGTAATAAGTTCTAATGAGTTGTTCAGTTAGCTAATATGGTACTTTCATCATTTACCATGTGCAGACAATGATTATAACCAAGCAGTACAGATGCATACACTTTGCTAACTCTGTGTGCACAAAAGGACATTTAAGTGAAGATGTCATTTTCCTAATTCTTCAACATTTAAACTGGAATCCCAAAATAATCGCAACACTGTCTTGTGTCTATAAATGGTTTGATGTCTTGTGAAAAGAGTCCTATGGAAATAGTTTTGTAGAACAAGAGCCCCCAAAATGATGAAAGATCTTTGATCCAGCGGAAGCCATAGTGTTGATGGAAGCTGGAGTGCACTCGGAAAGCTTCTTATCTATTGTTCAGGATGAGAAAAGAGGGTTTATTTAATAAAATTCACATTCCAGGTCACTTTGCTTACAGGACTCGATTCTCTAGAACTTCTGGTAAAAGCTTTCTTTTGCCAAACTGTCAAACTGATGTCTTGTATGTATCTAACCCGTGTGAGCATTTGGACCAAGAAGAAGAAGGGGATATGGGTTCTTTTGAGGGGTGTTAAAGTCATTTGCTACATCAAAGGTGCATAAAATGCTTATTAGAAGGGGTGCTAAATTTCACCGTACAAAATTACGCCTTTATTACAAAGGGAAGCTTTGGAGCATGTTACAGGCTAAGATGATCCCATAAAGTGCCAGCTGTCGGTTGGGTGCGTATGAAGATTGCATCGATTATTATGCGTGTCTCAATAGAAATGTTCTTGGTATTTGTACCCTTTTACCCTTATCTGATTTAGAAGACGGGTCAGGATTTGATTGATTGAATGCCCAAGCAGTTCATTCAGGTAAACTAGTACTAA
The DNA here is from genome assembly GCA_025506505.1 of Flaveria sonorensis. Lineage (NCBI taxonomy): Eukaryota > Viridiplantae > Streptophyta > Magnoliopsida > Asterales > Asteraceae > Flaveria > Flaveria sonorensis. The sequence goes on along the minus strand of CM046439.1, from coordinate 39,685,189 downwards.
ATTACTATATAATTTGCATGATCTCTTAGTTAACCAGGTGAATAATTTGTTCACATGTGTAACACCCGACCATTCACACCACCAATATTGTTTGCTTTACTCACAAAAAGCTCACAGATTTGCTTTTGGTTGTCCGGGTGAAAACTTCCTAGGGAGGTCATCCATCCGTGGATTGCTACCACCTAAGCACGCTTAACTGTGGAGTTCTTCTCTCATTCACAGTCAATACGCCCAAAATGTGTTGGTGATATTAGAGGCATGACATTCCTTATGAATCAATAATCTCTCCTGTCCACGGTCGATGTGGGATTTATGTAGGGGTGTCACAATATGGTTCATGCTTCTTCATCAGGTACTTGCTTGTGGAGTACCTATTTGCTGACTGATGAGCATTGGTTAGATCGTGCAGTTGGCTGCCTTTCAACTTGTTTTACAGTCCAAGTTGTGTCGTTTATTATGATATATGTTTTTTGTTAGACGTGATGCTGGCTCTTAAACTATTAGATGGATACAAACCGATGTTGGTGTCACTTATGTGGGTGTAAAAGGTTGATCGCTATGTGCTCCAGTGTATACAAGTTGGGTTAATAAAACATATGAACTGGTTTTGATTTAGTATTTTAATATATGATCTCTTTTGGGTCATCATTTCTTGCATTGCTATATTTGTTTGACACCCAAAAGAGATCTTTGCATGCATTGCATTGTCATTTTATTTATTTTCCGAATGAATACTTTTCTTTTCAATATCCTTTTTATTAATTATTCACAAAAGTTTCAATGTTTGTTTTGTTGGTCATAAGAAGACTTTTTTAAGTCTCTTTGTAAGAAGCCGAAGACTTTTGATGGTAAGATGTCTTATCTATTCATAAGTTTTAGGAGTTTAAATTCGGAAAAAGATGTAGCCATGGATGGTTAAAATGAGTGGATTATAATTTTATTTTTATAAAAAAGTAAACCTTTTAATAATTCAGGTCATTAATTATTTTAATTATTTGTTGAATGAAATATATTATAGTTTTCGTACATCAAAAAATAGGAAGTACGAGAAGTTTGAATGTAAAAATGCTGATATAATATTGAAGTAGATAAATAAGTATTATTATTTATAAATAAACATATAAAAATTGACGTTATGAATATGAAATAAATTACATTTGTGTGAGATTATAATTATAATATATATATATATATGAAAATATATTTTTTGTTATGATACAATATATTATTATATTATATATCTACTATAACAAGACATTATATTATGTAAAACATGTCATTACCACAATCACTCTAACGCTCAATTTCCCGCCCAAAGACTCCTCACCCATGCTTTGCTTACAAGTGGGTCACCATACCCATAAAACCCTTGATAACACTTTTCTCTTTCTAAGCTTCTCATTTAATCGTCGCTCTTTGAATACCTTTCTATGTTCTTTTATCATATGAAGATGGTGCCTCTTCATCCTTGCTTGCAATTAAAGTTCTTTTAGAACCAAAGGATGGTGATGGTATTCATATATGTAGATGCAACAACTGAATGGCAGGTAACCCTAGATCCTTTAATTTGATTTTGATTCAAACGGCAGTGGAATGCGAGGCCTAAGACGGGAAGATGGTGTCGGTAGGGTTTCGTTTGCTTTTCTCTATCTTTATTTGTTTGTAGAAGATAGTGATTGCAGGACCGGTTAAAGAAATGGTCAATACAATCAGTCTCATAATAAGGAGAGTATTAGAACACTTAACAGATCAAATGGGGAACCAGGTTGATGTAAATGATACTAAGAACACAAGTAAGGCAGTTGAGACAGAACTAAGAACAAGAACATAGTAATATGGTTTTCAAGGATGATGTATATTGTTCTCAAGTTCTTTTACAAATGTTACAAAGCATAAAAAGAAATACAATGACCTGAGATAATTTATACTACATCCTACAGCCAGACATACTTTAAAGGCCAGTTGGAAACACTAATCTAGACAACAAGATTAATGTAAAATCAAAAGGCAGATTGCCTTTTGACTAGTGACTATGATATGCCATAGCTCACATCCTAATATATTACAAAAATAAAAGGTACAAAGTAGGTAGTTACAGACTTAAGACCATGATCTACAGTTTACTAAAACATAGACCTTTTCACCAATTTGTATAGTTGGTAAGTCTTCAGAGTTGTAGCAGAAAGTAAGTCAGCTTTGTGAAAAGTAGATCAGAGAAAGCATATCCTCTCTGTCTTTGGAAGAAATCAATCTTTACTTCATTGGCTTCGGAAGACTTTGTCTTTGAAGCTTCGAAAGACTTCATATTTGGCTTCAAAAGATTTGATCTTTGGCTTTGGAAGATTTTACACTAAGAATAATTTCTATGATGAGTGTAAAACTTCTGAAGTAACTTCTACCTTGTACATCAGTGCATGCATACAGGAAGCTCCTTGGTTGTTTTGGTTTCTTTAGTTGCATTAGCGTTATAATATAACCTTACAAACTCCTCCTAGGCTAATGCTACCAAAATAGAGAAGTTATTTACATGTTGACAGTCCTCATTAGGATCAAGACCATACATTTCTTCATCATCTGGTCAGGATCCCTCAGACTCTTATAATACCTTCTCATGTCATAGAGATCATGTAGAGGAAGATCAAGCATGTCCTACCAGAAATAGACATCTTGACCTCTTTGATTTCTAATAACATACCATCTGTCTGGATTAGCAGCAAAAGTCCAGGACAAGATGGGTCTTCTAGTTGTAAGAGGCTCTACTTGAGTTGGAGTTGGTTGAGCAACCTCTTCTTACACTACCTCAGGATACTCTGACTCATCTTGAGGTGTAAAGGTGGATGCCTTGGACTTATTCTTGGGAACACTATTCATGGCCATCATTTTTCTCCTCTTTGAAGTCTTTAACTAAGAGGACTGGTCTTCAGCACCAGGTTATTCTACTGTATATCTCTTAGTTGGGTTCTCTTCTTTCATAGGTTCAGAAGGAGAGGGAAGAGGACCCTACTATAGATCAAAAGATGAAATTGGCTGAGATGCAGCTCTAGGTCCCGGTTGTGTTGTCTCAGGGGGTTCAACCTTGACCTCAACTTCAGGTTGAGCTGGACTTGGTGGAGAATGCAAGTCAACAAGCTCTTCTTTTTTAATCTTCTGCTTGATCAACCTGATGTGCTCATCCATAGTGGATAGAAACATTAGACCAAGCCTCCTTTTGGAGAATCCATACAACTTCAACAAACTCATCATCTTTTGTCTGTCAATATGCTTCTTTTGGCTCTTTTGGATGATGACTCTTGACTTTGTAGTTTCTTTCCTTACTTTTCTTTTAGCAGCTTTTTGTTCCTTGATGACTTGTTATTCCAGCTGCTTAAGATACTCAAATTCAACATACTCATATGATAAGAGAAGAAGTGCAGATGCCTGATAGAGGCCTGTGACACTCACGCTGTTGATCATCTTTAGTCTATCAGCTTCCTTGTCTACCTGAGGTTGTCTCAGGACTTTCTTGAACTAGAAAGAGGGTAGGAGCATGCTTGTAGAGTCTTTTTTGTCTCCTTTCTTCCATGTTTTTGAGGAGCAGTGCTGCATCCTCTGCCTCCTTCCTCTCATTGGACAGCTCTTTGTCAGCCAGTTCATTCAGTTCATCTAAGAGGAGAGAGAGTAGTTCATCCATATTGTAGTTTCTGATCCCCAGGTAGTTTAGGCTGGCTGCCCTCAACTTATCATCCTTAGTATTTAGCTTGAGGGCAGCCCTGATGACAGCTTCCATGAAGCCTGGAGACCCTCTTGAACTCTCTCCCCTTAGCTTCCTCTTCCTCTCACTTTTCTCCTCCTCAGTCTTCTCAGGAGTCATTTTCCTTTTCCTTTTATCACTCATAGTCCTTGGTGACTCAAAGTGGAGGGAGCTTTGGCCTTTATTGCTTGGTTCAGCAGTCAAGCTCTGGCCAAAGAGAGGTTGTGAAACACCTTCACCAGCTGATGCCTCACTGAGGGTAATGGGTGCTGAAGAAGTTCTTGTCTCAAGGTTCACAGGTTCAACTTCTGGTCCTTCGGTCAAGGTTTTCTCTTCGAAGCTAATCTTAGGGTCCACCTTAACATCCAGTTGACCATAAGTCTCACCTGCTAGCCTTTGTCTATATAGTCTTGATCTCAGCTTGAATTCTTTTAGCACCCTTTCTTGAATCCTATCTGCTAATCTTGCAGCTTGTCTGTTTTGACTTGGGTTGACAAGTAGAAGATCAATCAAATAGATGCTCTTATAGAAGCTCAGGTTTGAAAAGTTGAAGATTTCCTGTTGACCCTGAGATCTAGAGATGACAAGAGCTCTTCTATCAGTGTCATACCTCCATCCCATGATTAGATTCTCAGAGTGATGAGATAGGGTAGGCATAGCTCTAGGAATATCCTCCTTAAACAAACTTTGTATGAGTAAGTCCACATCCATGTAGACTTAAGGAGATTATTGAGTATGGACAATCACAAGTAAGGGTAGTGAATCCTCAAAGTCCATCTCTATGAAGAACTCCCAGGTTCTGTATTGTTTGGACTTTCTCCCTTTTTTTCGTAGCATCACCTTCTTGTATAAGTGAGCTTGGGGTTAGGTCTATCACATCCATAAGTTCTTATGGAACTGGTTGAGTTCTCCTAAGTGATCTCTCAGCTAACTTGCCTTTGAGATTGGTGATCTCAAGTTGCTGGTGACTTGTCTTTGATACTAAATAGGTGCATGTTTTTGTCAGTTTTTACACCTTTAGTTTCAGACTCCCATCATCTTCATCAGAAGAATCATAGGGGGATGAGAGAATATGACCAAGGTCTTCTTCCTCATTACCAGCACTTTGTTCTTGGCTACCGGATTTCCCCTGTATCATGACAACTTCAAATGAAGTGTCAATAGGCTGGGTTGCCATGGTTGAGGTCTGAATGATGTAATCACTTGCTGAAATAAGAGCCTCTTCTATATGGACCTCCTGAATAGGTTCAGGGAGATCCACCTCAGTAGTAGGTGGATGATGTGGGCTAGACATAGGAGAAACAAGAGTACTCATCTCTCTTTGAGCAAAAGAGGAGAAGAGAGACTCATGATACTCACTGAATCCCATGTCTTCATCATCATAGAATTCAAGGTTGGGAATTGGTTGGTTTAGATCAAGAGGCTAGGGATGGTAACTGTCCCCTGAAGGTTGTTCACTAGATTTTTGAGACTCTGAGTGAAGGCTTAAGGCTTGGGGGTTGTGAGCTTATCAGGCTGAGCATAAGGAACCTTAACACTGATCATTGGTGAGATGGGAGTGGTTTGCTCCTCAGGAGAAGTATGAGCTCCAATGTCTACTTCTTCCTGTATGGATGATGATATAGGGGCCTGCACAGACTGAGTAGTATGTGCAGGGGTTCGTTTGGATTTTCTCTGGTAGGTGATGGTTATTTATGGTTGTATAAGTGGTTGGAAAGTAGAAGGTGTAGGTTCAACACTAGCTGGTGCTGCTAGGTTGTCACCTTGAGCAATAAGCTTTAACATTTTTAGGACGAGGGCTGTTTTTACCCCTGAGAAGCCAACAGTTGGCTTCCTCATAGTCTTGAAGATGTCGGGCTTCATCTGTCCTGATTTTAGAACATTACTTGTTCCCCTCAACTGTGAGCCCAGTTCAGAATTGAGAATGTGCTAGACATATCTAGGGAACATGTAATATTCTAAGGAGTCCAAGTTTCCAAGTAAATTAGTGTATACAAATTATGAATATCTAAACTTGACCCCTTGAACCATCCCATGGACTATAAAGGAAAGATCTTCAGGAATCTGGTCATAACCTCCATGTTTGTTGGACAAGCTGTGGATAACTACATGGAGGAAGTACTTCCACTGAGAGGAGACATTCCCTTTTCTGAAGGTCCTGAATAAGAAGTCACCTTCATAGCCCATCTGCTCAAAGGACTGGTTAACAGCAGATTTTGGAAAGGACAAATCACCTTCTACATCATCCAGCTGAAGATGAGTGTTTATGGAGGCTGGAGTCATGAAGATTGTCCTCCCCTGTACTGTGGCAGACAGTGTCTTCTCCCCATCTATGGTGACCTCTTGATGGGTCCTCCAGAATTCCAACAACTAATCATCATAGAGTGGAGGATCAATGGTGAGGGAGGTGAAATAGTTTGACAAAGAAAGAAAATGGCAAACCTCTGAGAAACCAGGATCTTTTTCAGTGTCTAACAGAGCAACCTTATTATGTTGCATGTGAAGATGCATGGAGAAATCGGGTTGGTTTTTGCGGTCAGGGTTAGCCATTTTGGGATAGCTTTACTGTGAAGTAAGATAAGAACAAAGTCGGTTTGGGTGAATTTAGATTAGAGAAAAATGCAGATGAAGAAGATAGTGAGAAAAGGAGGAACCGTTAAGAGAATATATATGAAATGGATTTGAGACAAAGTTAAAGCAAAAGGATAAACTTTAAAATTCAAAAGTCGGCCCCACCTCTGAAAAAGTGCCCAAAAGGTAGTTTTTTTGAATGTTGAAAATCTTCGAAAGTAATTTTGTCTTAGGAAGTTTTAAGAAAAAGCTTCCGAAGCCAATTTTGGCTTTGGAAGATATTCCTAAGGTTTGTGAAAATTTAACTTTGGAAGAAAAATACTTAGAGAATTTTCACTTTTGATACATGTTTGGTTTCGGAAGAGATTAAGACCGGTGAGTTTTATTCTAAAGAGAATAAATCTCCCGAGACTTAATTGCTTTCGAAAGAAAATTATCCTTCAAATACATGTAAGTACTTAGAAGCATATTTTGGCTTCGAAAGATATCTCAGATTTTCTTTCGAAGGTAAATTTCTTATAAGTAGTTAGTTGATTTGAAGACATATTTTTTCGAAGACGACTTGAAATCTTTCGAAAGAAAATATGTTTTGAAATTTTTTCAAAAAGCTAAGAAATATCATTTTAAAGATTTTTTTTCCAAAATAAACTAGGCTTATGAAGGTGATAAATAGACAACTTAGGACACACAGGTTTTAGAAATAGAATTGATTTAAGTTTAAGAAAATCTATTCAAAGTTAATCATCCCAATAGATGATACAAGATATTTGAATCTCTGTTCATCAAAAGCTTTAGTGAACAGATCAACATATTATTCATTTGTGTTAACTTTGACTAGTTTGATTGATAATTTCTCAAAATTATCTCTAATCAAATGATACCTGATATTGATGTGTTTTGTCCGTGAGTGCTGCACAGCATTCTCTGTAATAGAGATAGCACTGGCGCTGTTATGTGAATGGGAGTTTCTTTAAAGTTGAATCCATAGTCCAGCATCTGATTCTAAATGCAAAGCACTTGAGCACAACAGATTGTAGCAGCAATGTATTCAGCTTCAGTAGTTGATGCAGACACATAAGATTGTTTTTCTTGTATTGTCAAGAGACTATCCTTCCACCAAGGAATTGACATCCCCAGATGTAGACTTTACAGTCATGTTGCATCCACATAGTCACTATCTGTATAAGCATACAGATTGAAGTTAGAATTCTTTGGATACCAAAGGCCTAGCTTGAGAGCACTTTTGAGATATCTAAGAATCCTCTTGACAGCAACTAGGTGTGACATCTTAGGGTTGGCTTGATATCTTGCATGGATGCATATAGCAAACATGATATCAGGCCTGCAGGCTATGAGGTACATAAGAGACCCAATCATAGCCCTGTAGAGATGTTCATCCACATACTCTCCCTCAAGATCAGGTCCAAGATAGTGGTTTCTGGCTATGGGTGTCTTTGTAATCTTACAATCAGTCATGTTGAATCTTGTAAGAATGTCTTGTACATACTTTGACTGACTTATGAAGATGCCATTATTAACTTGCTTCACTTGAATTCCTAGAAAGAAATTGAGTTCCCCCATGGCAGTCTTTTAAATCTATTCTTCATCATCCTCTCAAAGTCTTTGCAGAGCTCTGGATTAGTTAACCCGAAATAATGTTATCTACATATACTTGAACCAGAATTAAGTCATTCCCTGTTCCTTTGATGAAGAGAGTTCCATCTATAGTACCTTTCTTGTAGCCATGTTGATAGAAATACTAAGATAGTGTCTCATACCACTTTCTTGGAGCTTGGTGCAGCCCATAAAGAGTTTTATCAAGCTTACAGACATAATCAGGATGATCTGGGTCTGCAAAGCCAGGTGGTTGCTTTACATATACTTCTTTATCAATCACCCATATAAGAAAGCACTCTTGACATCAATTTGTAGACCTTGAAATCCTTGGATGCAACAAAAGCCCATAAATATTCTTACAGCTTCAAGTCTTGCCACAAGAGCAAAAACATCTGTGTAGTCAATTCCTTCTTCTTGTGTGTATCCTTAAACAACTAGTATGGCCTCGTTCTTGATGACAAGTCCTCTATCATCCTTTTGTTTCTAAAAACCCACTTGGTTTCTATGGTAGTCTTCCCTTGAGGAAGAGGACATAGGTTCCAAACCATTTGTCTTTTGAATTGAAGCAGTTCCTCTTGCATTGCTTCAACCCAGCTTCCATCTTTCAAAGCCTTATCAACTTTCTTTGGCATTATCTAGGATAAGAAGCAAAAGTATAAACAAATATTTTTGTCATGGGTTTGTCCTCTTATTCTCACCCATGTATCAACATTTCCAATGATGTTTGCGGTGGGGTGTGACTTGTGGATCATGAGTTGAGGGATCATAGCAAGTTGATTGGAAAGATCTAAATTTGAGAAATTCAGATCTGGTAATGGAGTGTCACCTACCACATCAGCACACTTATCAAGAGAGGCTTGATCCAGTGGGAATGTGACATCATTTATGTTGTATTCTATGGAGTGGTTATCAGCATCAAGAAATTCTTGATCACTGTCACCACCTCTATTTTCTCCTACATTTGAAGCTCCTTCACCTAAGTTTTGAGCCTTTAAGCTAGAATTTGTTGGCATCTTAGATGTATCAATTGAATTTGTCATATTTGTGCTGATAGGATCTTTATCTGCATGATTATTACCACTGGAGCTGAGGTAGTATGCTTGCTTGGTTTTCTCAGCTCAAATCTTGAGTCAGGATCTCCTGTTGATAAGCTACCTGTAGATTCTGAAACATTCTCACAATATTTGTTAAAACAGTTGGTAACTAAATCAGGATCAAACAACCAATTAGGACCAGAACCTTTCTGTAAGAACCATCTGAAGATTATGAGGCTGATGCAACCAATGATGCCAGAACAACTAAAGTCTTCCAATATGCACTTAGGAACAAAGATGAACTTGCTGCGAAAGTTTTACACTTAACTAAAAAATACTCTAAGTGTAAAATCTTCCGAAGCCAAAAGTTCAGAAGAAGTTACTTCGGAAGTTTTACACTAAGTGTAAAATCTTCCGAAGCCAAAGACTCAATTCTTCCAAAGCCTAAGATGAAGTCTTCTGAAGCTTCAAAGACAAAGTCTTCCAAAGCCATTTTGCTGTGAAGACTGATTTCTTCCGAAGACAGAGAAAAAAAATGCTTTCTCTGAGCTACTGTTGATAAAGCTGACTTACTTTCCTTTGCCTGCTCTGCAGACTCACCTGCTTGCATTAGTCGGTGAAACTCCCATGCTTTTGCATACAGTAGAAAAGGTCTTTGTCTGTAACTTTCTAGTTTTGTTCCTGTAGACTTTTGTAATAGGAAAAGTCAGTGAACTATGGCATGTCATAGTCACTAGTCAAAGGGCAATCTGCCTTTTGACTTTAGATTGATCTTGTTGTCTAGATTAGTCAATTCAACTATCCTTATGTGTATTGACGGTTGTAGGTTGTAGTATAAAGGTCTCAGGTCCTTGTATTTTAGTCATGCTTTAAAACACTTGTAATGGAACTTGAGGTCAATATACAACATCCTTGAAAACAATCTTTGTATTCTTGTGTCTTGTTCTTGTTCTTAGTTGTGTGTTATTACTTGTGTTCTTTGTATCTTCAGTGAAGTTTCTTGTTCTCTATTTGAACTGTTAAGTGATCAAAGATCACTCCACAGTGTGAAACTAATTGTAACTAAGTACCCTCACCCGGTCCTGCACTTTCACACTAGGAGTGTGCTCATTGAAGGTCATATTGCCTGACTCTTAACTACTCTAGTTTTGAGATTGTATACTCTATAAGCCTTAGCTTGGGAAGAGTATCCAATAAAGTGTCCATCATCTGATTTCTCAGCAAATTTGGCTACCTGATATTTGGTATTCAAGATGGTGCAAAGACATCCAAATGAACTGAGGAAACCAATAAATGGTCTTCTTTTATGCCACAGCTCATAAGAAGTCTTACCATGAGTCTTAACCACTAAAACTATGTTCTGCACATAGCAGGCTGTGTTGACTGCCTCTGCCCAGAAGGTGATGGGCAGTTTAGAGTCAGACAACATGGTTCTTGCATCCTCAATAAGTGTCCTGTTTCTCCTCTCAGCACACCATTTTACTGAGAAGTCCTGGGAGCACTATATTGTCTTGCAATACCTTTTTCATCATAAATGTATCAAGGATTTGGTTCTTAAATTCTGTTCCTTGATCATATCTTATGGTTTTGACCTTGTGATCACATTGATTCTCAATTTTAAAAATGAAGTTCTTCAAAATCTCAGGAGTCCATCCTTAGTTCTAAGAAAAATGACCCAAATGAATCTTATGAAGTCATCTGTGATCACCAAACAATATGATGTCCTTCCTAAACTCATTATATTAGTGGGCCAAAGAGATCAATATGTAATAAGTATAGGGGAGTAGTGATAGAGTTCATTTCCTTTGGCTTGTGAGACACTTTGTTGCTTCCATTTCAGGCATGCAACACAATGGTCATCACTTGTAAACTCTTTCTTGGCATTCCACTTACCACATCATTTTTAATTAATTTAATCATGTTTTTATAGTTTACATGACACATTCTTTTATGCCAGAGGAAAGATTCATCACTATTTGCTTTAGATAAAAAGCAAGAAACTTCTCCTAAGGGAAATGTTTTGTGCAGATCCATCTTGTACATGTTCCCTTTCCTAGGGGCGCTGAGCAGAATATACTCTTGAGGAATGACCATCCCAGGCTTGAGAACAATGCACTCATGCTCAGTGAAGAGCATGTTGTGTCTCTGATCACAAAATTAGGATACCCTTAGTAGATTGTACCCAAGCTCTTTGACAAAGTTTACCTTTTCAATGCTGAGCTTACCATTTGAGACCCTGCCCCTTCCAGTAATGTAACCTCCAGTATCTCCTCCAAAAGCAACTAGCCCTCCATTAATTTTCTCAAAATTTTAAAGCAAAGAGCCATTGCCTGTCATGTGCCTGGAATAACCACTATTAATGATCCATACATTCCTATTGGTCTTTAGCTGTTCCTGCACAAAAGAAATGTTTGGTTACATTTGGAAACCCAAGCCTTATTGGTCTTGGGCTTATCAAAGTGACTTGAAGACAATGTAACAGTAAGTGACCCTATGTTCATGCTTGAGGATCATTAGCTGTTGTTAATGAAGAACTTTCAGTCACTTAGTCTTCCTTCATCTTCCACTCCATCTTTGGAAGATTAGACTTGACCTTCAATGCTTCGGAAGTTTTGACAACTTTGGAAGTTTTGGAGATTAGACTTCGAAAGATCTTGCTTTCACTGCAGCAGGCTTCAGTACTTCAGAAGCATTCCTTTCTTCCAAGACCAATTTTTCTTCCGAAGGCAAGTTTTCACTTGTCTTCTTCTTCACCTTGGAGCTTCTGAAAGGAAAAGAGTTTCCTTTCGGAGCCAGTTTTTCATTCTTCTTCTCAGAAGTTTCTTTTTGATCATGTGGATAGTACTTTTAGGATTGTAGATACAATCTTTAGCAAGATAGAAGTATTACCACACATGATGTAATCTATTTGCTTCCTTCTGAGAGTCTCTTTTTAAAAGAAAGACTGATCTTGATCACTTTCCACCTCCATCTTCATCTTCACAGATGATATAGTAAGCTTCTTAGGGTAGGCTTACTTTTGAAACTGGATGGTTCAGACTGTGTAATAGTGCTACACAACTGATCAGCCTTCTTTCTTTGCTGGAATGAGTTTGACATGAACTCGAACTCCTGGTACTAGAGTTCATAGTTGAGTCTTTAGCCTTCACCACTTCAAATCCTGCAGAGATAACTACTGTTTCTGCTTAGAGTTGAAGGTGGTCTTGATCTCTTGAGCATTCTTTGATTTTCTCTTGGTTTTTCTGATCAAGTTCTTCCTCTTACACTTGGTCATCCTAGATTATTTTCTCTTCTCAGGAGAATAGTGACCCTTCTTAGAATGATCTTCTTTACTCTTCTCAGAATCATCCTTCACTATCTCCTCTTCTTCCTCTTCTTCCTCTTCATCAATTGTCACACCCCAACCTTAACGGCGGAAACGTCGAGATGTGAGGGTTAAGATTGTTCACAGCCACATAACACTACCATAAATTGTAAATATAAAGATTCATTAGTTGAAATAAACATTACAACCAAATATCTCAACAAACAAAAATAAACAAAGTTCAACTTTCAAGTCTCAAGTTATTTTATTTATTTATTTTTTCTAGGTCCCAATCCTAGGTGTAAGCATTCAAAAGATAACATCAACCTTGTGCATTTCCTGAAACATGTTAAAAATAAAGGGTCAACTTTAAAAGTTGGTGAGTTTCCATGGGTTAAGCATACATATATATATATAAAAGTTTACAAGTAGCAATTCATGTCAATGGTTACGAATAAAGCAAGTTTATAGATAACATATAGCTACAATCAAACCTTGACCAAGAATATCATTTACAAGTTTAACGATTAGCTAAGTGTACTTGGTTCCCATGATGAACAAGCATACGTCATCAGGAGCCGGCAATAACCTCGGCTTTAGCACCAAATAGGCTTGTCAGGCCCATAGATCTATGACGTCGCCAGGCTAGCAATAGTTAATGATTGTCAACATATAATGTTCATCATATAAGGCTCACAATATTACAAATAACCATGACAAAAAGTAAAGATGAATTGCATGTGCGTTTACAAGTATCAAGATGTTTACAAGTGCAAGTTTATAAAGTTAACATGTTTCACCCCAAAAGGTGTGAAATAAAGTAAAAGAGGGTATGGAAAAACTCACATGATATAAGTTGGTGTTAAAGGTAATAACAAGTAATTAAGTGGTGCTCCAACGATTCCTTTTACAAGATACCTAAACGTATATATTCCAAGATTAAGTTTAAAGATAAGTTTAACGATTCATATGTGAACTAGGGTTTCAAGTGGAGTTGGGGCTTTTGACAAATAAATAATTTTAACAAAGGGTCCGCTTATATTTTGGATTCAATGAAAAAGAAATAAATATACTATTTAAGTATTTTAATATAAAGAATAAATGAATCATCTATAATAACTAGTAAAGTTTAATATAAAGTTTAAATAAACTTTTATAATTATTTAAAATAATCATGATTTAATCAATAATTTAAGGGAACGTTTGGATCAATAATAATTTATTGATTTAAGCTATCATTTTAAAGTCCATTTTATAGCTAATAACTAGAAATGATTTTTTTTTTGTCATATTGTTTTATTAAGAAAATATATTAAAATTACAGAAAATATTGGGGTAACTAAAAATAATTTTTAGTCATTAAAAATGATTTTTATAATTTTTTATAAATTTTCTGGACTTAAATAGGTTAAAAAAACGTTTTTAAAAAAATGGGGGGGGTGCCCGGGTTCGAACCGGGACCTCAAGGATAGAAAGTGATGTGTTACCATTAGGCTAGGGCGCCTATGCCTGTTAGGAAATGGTTTTTAATTCACAAATACAAAGAACAAACCCAAACCATATGAACCCTAGAACGATTTGAACCAAATTGAAGATCAATTCGTTACTGTTAACGCTAGGATCATGGGGCTTTTGTTCCCCATGAAAAATCGAGTATGTAGGTGGGTTAAATTACCCGGTTGAAGTCGAATTGATGATAAGAAGAAGACGAAGAACAGGCCGCGACCGAAGCTATAATCAATCGATGTGCAAATGATGATGATAACCAAATTCGTTGCACAGAAAGCTTCTATTGGTCTCGATGATTGAAAGCCCTTTATCAATTTCACTTATAATGACCGAGGGTTGAAGAACACTAATGTTGCAGGTCGCGATGAAGGGGATGATCGAATGTGATGTTCGTGTGAGTTTCAGGTGAAATTGAGATTGATAGCAGCTTAGGATTAGTTAAACGTTCGATTATGATACATTTAATTTGATTATTATTGAGTTTTAATGTTCGAACGGCTCTATGATTAAAAGCTTCGGTTATTCAAACCGATTGGGTTCATAACCGACGTCTAAACGCAATTAAGGTGCGTGTTCAAGTTCGAAACGGGTTCACGAATCGATTTGGAACGGTTTGGGATCAAGATTCGAAGGGTTTCGATGGTTTTGGGGTCTCGCCGGAGTTGGCCGGAGCCCTCGCCGGAATCACGGGGTGGGGGGGGGGGAAATCCGGTTTGGTTTTTGAATTTTACACAATGGTCCCTGTAGTTTCAATTCTTGTTATTTTGAGTACACTTTATTTTTTAAAGTTTCTAAATTGACAATAAAGCCCCCTGAACTTAATTAAACTTTTAGTTTTAACTATTTTATAACTTATTAATTATTTAACTTTTATAACTTATGATTTCTATTATTATTATTATTTTTATTATTTTGACTATTATATTATGTTTATTATATTAAAAACAAATTATTAACTCTTAAATTAATGAATTAATGCACAATAAAAGAACATTCATAAACAACCCATATAGTTTCTTAATGACATAAATGGTCCTTACAAGAACATAACAGGGTTAACTATTAATTAACGAAAAACACGAAAGGTTACAGTCTCCCCAACTTTTAAGAATTTCGTCCCGAAATTAAGAATGAACTAGACGAACAAATAGGGTATTTCATCTTCATATGCTCCTCACGCTCCCAAGTAAACTCAGGTCCACGCTTATTTTCCCAACGAACCTTGACGATTGGGGTAGTAGTGGTCTAGTCTTCTTCATAATACGGTCCATGACTTCAACGGGTTTCTCAACAAAATGTAATGACTCGTCGATCTGGATGTCATCTAATGGGACATACAGACTTTCATCAGCCAAACATTTTCTCAATTTGAGACATGGAAAACAGATGAACCCGCTAAGATCGGAAGGTAGTTCCAGTTTATAAGCCACTTTCCCAATCCTTTTCAGGATCTTGAAAGTCCTACAAATCGTGGAGCTAATTTACCCTTCTTCCCAAAGCGAACGACTCCCTTCCATGGTGAGACTTTAAGAAGAACCATATCCCCAACTTGGAATTCCAACGGCTTGCGTCGTTTATCGGCATAACTTTTTTGTCGACTCTAGCCACTTCAAGGTTCTTGCGAATCATGGAAACTTTATCGGTTGTTTCTTGTATGAGCTCAGGACCAGTGATGAAATTTTCACCAATGTCAGTCCAGCAGATCGGGGAACGACATTTACGACCATAAAGTGCTTCAAAAGGTGCCATTTTGATACTCGAGTGGTAACTATTATTATACGAAAATTCCGCGAGAGGTAAATGCGTATCCCAGTCACCACCAAAGTCAAGGACACAAAGACGTAGCAAATCCTCTAGGGTTTGAATGGTTCGCTCGGTTTGACCGTCCGTTTGAGGATGGTAAGCCGTGCTTAAATCCAGTTGAGTACCCAAAAGTTCTTGCATAGACGACCAAAAGTGCGAAGTGAAACGAGCGTCTCGGTCGGATATGATATGCAAAGGTACGCCATGACGACTCACAATCTCATCAATGTATATACGAGCTAACCTTGACGTTTTGTAAGTGTCACGTATGGGTATGAAATGTGCCGACTTGGTCAATCGGTCAACGATCACCCATATGCTATCATGACCACGAGAGGTGCGAGGTAATTTGGTTATGAAGTCCATGGATATGTGTTCCCATTTCCACATGGGAATCTCGGGTTGTTCAAGCAATCCACTAGGACGTTGATGTTCAGCTTTAACCTTTGTACACGTAAGACACTTAGCTACGTAAGTTGCTATGTCTTTCTTCATTCAGGCCACCAGTATTGACCACGCAGATCCATATACATCTTATCGGAACCAGGATGAATTGAGTAACGAGTTTGATGAGCTTCATTCATGATAAAGGTACGAAGATTATCACGGTTTGGAACCCAAATTCGATTCAAGAAATACATCAACCCATTGGCTTTCGTTTCTAGTTGAGCTCGAAGGTTGTACTCCAATTCTCTCCCATTTTTCCTCCTCTTGAACCGCTTGTTGAGCCTCCATGATACAAGTCTCGATGTCATTCTCAATCCTCAAATTTTGTAGCAGCACCGTAGTCTCGTTAACATCCAGACGAATCTCAGTATCAAATTCTCCAAGATATCAAACCATTGTCGTCGATCGCGAATTTCTTGAAACGAGACCATCTTATTATGAATCTTACGACTTAGTGCATCGGCTACGACATTTGCCTTTCCAGGGTGGTAACGAATGCACAATCATAATCACTAATCAATTCAACCCAACGTCGTTGTCTCATGTTGAGATCCTTTTGATTGAAGACGTGTTGTAGGCTTTTGTGATCGGTGTAGACTATACATTGCGTCCCATAAAGGTAATGCCTCCAAATCTTTAAGGCAAAAACCACAGCACAAGTTCAAGATCATGTGTCGTATAATTCACCTCATGGACCTTCAGTTGTCTCGATGCATATGCTATGACCTTTCCTCGTTGCATGAGAACACAACCAAGGCCTTGTTTAGATGCATCACAATATACGGTGAAATCATCGTTCCCATCGGGAAGGGTCAAGATAGGAGCATTACACAACTTGTGTTTAAGGATTCAAAGGCTTCTTCTTGTCAGACCCCCACTCAATGGTTTATTCTTTTGGGTCAAGGAAGTAAGCGGTTTCGCGATTCGAGAGAAGTTGGCAATGAAACGTCGATAATAGCCAGCAAGACCAAGGAAAGAACGAACTCGGTTGGAGTTGTGGGAACACACCAATTTTTCACAGCTTCCACCTTTGCAGGGTCAACGTGAATTCCTTGACTATTCACCACGTGTCCCAGAAATTGGACCTCCTCAAGCCAAAATTCGCACTTTGAGAACTTTGCGTATAGTTGTTCTTTCTTCAATAGCTCAAGAACTTGTCGCAGGTGATGTTCGTGATCGGTTTTGGACTTGGAGTAGATAAGTATGTCGTCAATAAAGACAATCACGAACTTGTCTAGATACGGCTTGCATACTCGATTCATGAGATCCATAAAGACAGCAGGGGCATTCGTTAAACCAAAGGGCATCACCATGAACTCATAGTGTCCATATCGGGTACGGAACGCAGTTTTTGGGATATCATCATCATGAACTCGTAATTGATGATAGCCAGAACGTAAGTCAATCTTTGAGAAAATAGCAGCTCCTTGAAGTTGGTCAAAAAGATCATCGATGCGAGGAAGAGGGTAGCGGTTCTTGATGGTAAGTTTGTTAAGCTCACGATAATCGATGCACATACGAAATGATCCATCTTTCTTTTTCACGAACAGAACAGGTGCACCCCAAGGCGATGAGCTAGGTCGGATAAAGCCCTTGTCGGACAGTCTTGGAGTTGACTAGCTAGCTCTTGCATTTCTGACGGTGCAAGTCGATATGGTGATTTAGCCACAGGGTTCGCTCCCGGAATTAAATCGATCTTAAACTCGACTTCACGCACGGGAGGTAAACCGCTAAGGTCATCGGGAAACACTCCAGGAAAGTCTCGTACAATCGGGACATCCTTAAGATCGTTCCCTTTGACTTTGTGTTGACCACGTAAGCCAAGAAAGCCATGTAATTCTTGCTTAGACATTTTCGGGCTTGAGTACACGACATGAGTTTGAGTCCTTTGGATGATTTTTCGCCGAATACTTTCAATGTATCCCCCGAAGGCAAAGGAATTCGAATGCACTTCTCGAAACAAATAATTTCAGCATGATGTTTGGCTAACCAATCCATGCCAATGATAACGTCAAAGCTTCCAAGTTTCATAGGAATAAGGTCGATAAAGAAATCATGCTCGTTTAGGCTCAAAATGCAATCATGAATGACGACATCAATGGTGATGGGTTCTCCATCGGCGACTTCGACAGTAAGAGGTCTTTCTAGTTTCGTATGTGGCTTAGCAAGTATAGGCTCAATTCTATCGAGACAAAACTCTTATCGGCTCCAGAGTCAAATAGAACGTAGGCATAAGAATTATTAATAAGAAACATACCTGTTCAGTTTTAAAGACGTTAACGATACAGTAAAGCAACAAAGAACTTGGATCATAAAGTTGGGGTTGGATTTGACATACCGTTCACCACATCGTTGTTTGCTTGTGCTTGGTTTGCATTGATGTTGAAGGCACGTCCTCGAGCTTGTGGTACGTTACCCGCAAGACGAGGGCATTGTGGGCGAAAATGACCAGGTTCCCCACAGTTGTAGCAAGCACGATTAGCAACTAACGCAGCATTGTTTGGTGCACGGTGACAAGTAGCCACCAAGTGTCCATACTTACCACAGTGTACAGATACGGCACGGGGTTACCCGCATGATGATACTTACAGACATTGCACAATGGTAGAGGACCAGCATAGGTTCTAGCAGCAGGTGCTTGTGTACCAGGAGCGGGTTGTCTTTGAGGTACCTTGGGTGTAGCCACAGCGAAATTACGCGCCGGTGTGAACTTGCGTTTCTTGTTGTTGTAAGACGGTTCATTCTTATTCTCCTTAGCTGCTTCAGGACCGCCTTTTCAGTCTTTTTAGCCCCTTTGACAGACAAGGTGCCCGCTCGAATATGGTTTTCAGTAAGTTGAGCGGTGATGGTAATGGCATCTTCCAAGTTGTGGGTCTACTTCCACCACGGCATCTTGGATTTGAGGTGGCACCCCCTTGATGAACTTCTCAATGTTCCTAGGAACAGTGTCAACCATGTGAGGCAACAGGATGCTCAACTCGTGATGCCTAGTTGAATAGGCCAAATGATCTCCACCATCTTGTTTGAGATTCCAAAACTCCTCCTCCAGCTTTTGCAGCTCACTTCTCGGGCAGAACTTTTGGATGGCAATGTTCTTGAATTCTTCCAAGTGAGTGCCAACACAGCATCAGCACCACGATTCCTCTTCTCACTATTCCACCACGTAAGTGCTCTTTGTTGAAGAACACTTGTGGCATAACGGACTTTGAGTGCCTCGGGACACTCACAGTTGATGAAGGTGTTCTCCATGCTTTCAAACCACTCGAGAAGTCCAGTGGCTCCTTCCTTCCCACTAAAGCTAGTGGGTTTGCACGAGTTGAAGTGCTTAAACGTGCAGGGTTGGTTGTTTCTTCTTGATTTGCACTATTCTCTCCTTGCCCATTGCCATTGTGTGTACTAGCGTTGGTCATCAAGGTGCTACTCAGTTCGGCAACCATGGTCGGAATGACTGCAGCCATTTGACGGGCAATCATGGCGGCTAATTTGCGGTCGGAGCTACCACGCTTTCCATGATGACGAGACATGCTGGATATAAAATAAGTTAGTCACAGAAATTTGGAGGTAGAAGATAATAAATCAACAAAGATTTTCAAGACTTGTAAAACACACATGGAATGATTCCATTTGGTACGCATTACCATTTGGAAACGTTGACACGTCAAGGTGAGTTAACTCCAATTGCCTTAGAAACTTGTGTATATTGACCATAGTTTATCACTCATCCCAGAAATCCCCAGGTAAGCATAACTAGTCCCACGGGATTATGCGAAATGCTTACCTTAGCCCGAAGGCTTTTTGCCAGGAAATCCAGAATACAGGTGTCTATGTGTCACACAATATTTCTTTAGGTTCATGGAATTAAAACCTTGATGAGATTTTCATAGATTAGTCATAAAGTCTAAGATTTGAACCTTTTGATATAAAGCTTACGTTCCCCGTGTCGTCGAGAATAAGTTTAAGATATTTCATCGTCGAGAGAATAAAGGATTAAGAATAAGTTTTAGAGAGGACAAGGCAACCAAGTTTCTCAATTATAAGGCAATCCTAACTAAAGGCATCAAGTTGCACATCAAGAGGCCATCCTTAACAAGTAGCATTATGTAGCATGCAACAAGTATATTACAAGATCATAAAGATTTTTCTTATGAGGTTCATGCATCAACTATAGTCTAGGTCACCATTTCTAATAACCTAAATCCCTATAGTTATGGGCTCTGATACCAATCTGTCACACCCCAACCTTAACGGCGGAAACGTCGAGATGTGAGGGTTAAGATTGTTCACAGCCACATAACACTACCATAAATTGTAAATATAAGATTCATAGTTGAAATAAACATTACAACCAAATATCTCAACAAACAAAAATAAACAAAGTTCAACTTTCAAGTCTCAAGTTATTTATTTATTATTTTTTTAGGTCCCAATCCTAGGTGTAAGCATGCTTCAAAAGATAATCATCAACCTTGTGCATTTCCTGAAACATGTTAAAAATAAAAGGGTCAACTTTAAAAGTTGGTGAGTTTCCATGGGTTAAGCATACATATATATATATATAAAAGTTACAAGTAGCAATCATGTCAATGGTTACGAATAAAGCAAGTTTATAGATAACATATAGCTAATCAAACCTTGACCAAGAATATCATTTACAAGTTTAACGATTAGCTAAGTGTACTTGGTTCCCATGATGAACAAGCATACGTCATCAGGAGCCGGCAATAACCTCGGCTTTAGCACCAAATAGGCTTGTCAGGCCCATAGATCTATGACGTCGCCAGGCTAGCAATAGTTAATGATTGTCAACATATAATGTTCATCATATAAGCTCACAATATTACAAATAACCATGACAAAAAGTAAAGATGAATTGCATGTGCGTTTACAAGTATCAAGATGTTTACAAGTGCAAGTTATAAAGTTAACATGTTTCACCCCAAAAGGTGTGAAATAAAGTAAAAGAGGGGCATGGAAAACTCACATGATATAAGTTGGTGTTAAAGGTAATAAAAGTAATTAAGTGGTGCTCCAACGATTCCTTTTACAAGATACCTAAACGTATATATTCCAAGATTAAGTCTAAAGATAAGTTTAACGATTCATACGTGAACTAGGTTTCAAGTGGAGTTTGGGGCTTTTGACAAATAAATAATTTTAACAAAGGGTCCGCTTATATTTTGGATTCAATGAAAAAAGAAATAATATAATTTAAGTATTTTAATATAAAGAAATAAATGTAAATCATCTATAATAACTAGTAAAGTTTAAATATAAAGTTAAATAAACTTTTATAATTATTTAAATAATCATGATTTAATCAATAATTTAAGGGTAACGTTTGGATCAATAATAATTTATTGATTTAAGCTATCATTTTAAAGTCCATTTTATAGCTAATAACTAGAAATGATTTTTTTTTTGTCATATTGTTTTATTAAGAAAATATATTAAAATTACAGAAAATATTGGGGTAACTAAAATAATTTTTAGTCATTAAAAATGATTTTTATAATTTTTTATAAATTTTCTGGACTTAAATAGGTTAAAAAAACGAGTTTTAAAAAATGGGGGGGGGTGCCGGGTTCGAACCCGGGACCTCAAGGATAGAAAAGTGATGTGTTACCATTAGGCTGGGGCGCCTATGCCTGTTAGGAAAGGTTTTAATTCACAAATACAAAGAAAACCCCCAAACCATATAACCCTAGAACGATTTGAACCAAATTGAAGATCAATTCGTTACTGTTAACGCTATGATCATGGGGCTTTTGTTCCCCATGAAAAATCGAGTATGTAGGTGGGTTAATTACCGGTTGAAGTCGAATTGATGATAAGGAAGACGAAGAACAGGCCGCGACCGAAGCTATAATCAATCGATGTGCAAATGATGATGATAACCAAATTCGTTGCACAGAAAGCTTCTATTGGTCTCGATGATTGAAAGCCCTTTATCAATTTCACTTAATAATGACGAGGGTTGAAGAACACTAATGTTGCAGGTCGCGATGAAGGGGATGATCGAATGTGATGTTCGTGTGAGTTTCAGGTGAAATTGAGATTGATAGAAGCTTAGGATTAGTTAAACGTTCGATTATGATACATTTAATTGATTATTATTGAGTTTTAATGTTCGAACGCTCTATGATTAAAAGCTTCGGTTATTCAAACCGATTGGGTTCATAACCGACGTCTAAACGCAATTAAGGTGCGTGTTCAAGTTCGAACGGGTTCACGAATCGATTTGGAACGGTTTGGATCAAGATTCGAAGGGTTTTTCGAGTTTTGGGGTCTCGCCGGAGTTGGCCGGAGCCCTCGCCGGAATCACGGGGTTGGGGGGGAAAATCGGTTTGGTTTT
>CM046439.1:39548994-39662722 GCA_025506505.1 Flaveria sonorensis | reverse complement strand
CTTCTTCTTTTTTAATCTTCTGCTTGATCACCTGATGTGCTCATCCATAGTGGATAGAAACATTAGACCAAGCCTCCTTTTGGAGAATCCTACAACTTCAACAAACTCATCTCTTTTTGTCTGTCAATATGCTTCTTTGGCTCTTTTGGATATGCTCTTGACTTTGTAGTTTCTTTCCTTACTTTTTCTTTTAGCAGCTTTTGGTTCCTTGATGACTTGTTATCCACTGCTTAAGAACTCAAATTCAACATACTCATATGATAAGAGAAGTGCAGATGCCTGATAGAGGCCTGTGACACTCACGCTGTTGAGCATCTTTAGTCTATCAGCTTCCTTGTCTACCTGGGTTGTCTCAGGACTTTCCTTGACTAGAAAGGGTAGGAGCATGCTTGTAGAGTCTTTTTTGTCTCCTTTCTTCCATGTTTTTGAGGAGCAGTGCTGCATCCTCTGCCTCCTTCCTTCTTGGACGCTCTTTGTCAGCCAGTTCATTCAGTTCATCTAAGAGGAGAGAGAGTAGTTCTCCATATTGTAGTTTCTGATCCCCAGGTAGTTTAGGCTGGCTGCCCTCAACTTATCATCCTTAGTATTTAGCTTGAGGGCAGCCCTGATGACAGCTTCCATGAAGCCTGGAGACCCTCTTGAACTCTCTCCCCTTAGCTTCCTCTTCCTCTCACTTTTCTCCTCCTCAGTCTTCTCAGGAGTCATTTTCCTTTCCTTTTATCACTCATAGTCCTTGGTGACTCAAAGTGGAGGGAGCTTTGGCCTTTATTGCTTGGTTCAGCAGTCAAGCTCTGGCCAAAGAGAGGTTGTGAAACACCTTCACCAGCTGATGCCTCACTGAGGGTAATGGGTGCTGAAGAAGTTCTTGTCTCAAGGTTCACAGGTTCAACTTCTGGTCCTTCGGTCAAGGTTTTCTCTTCGAAGCTAATCTTAGGGTCCACCTTAACATCCAGTTGACCATAAGTCTCACCTGCTAGCCTTTGTCTATATAGTCTTGATCTCAGCTTGAATTCTTTTAGCACCCTTTCTTGAATCCTATCTGCTAATCTTGCAGCTTGTCTGTTTTGACTTGGGTTGACAAGTAGAAGATCAATCAAATAGATGCTCTTATAGAAGCTCAGGTTTGAAAAGTTGAAGATTTCCTGTTGACCCTGAGATCTAGAGATGACAAGAGCTCTTCTATCAGTGTCATACCTCCATCCCATGATTAGATTCTCAGAGTGATGAGATAGGTAGGCATAGCTCTAGGAATATCCTCCTTAAACAAACTTTGTATGAGTAAGTCCACATCCAGTAGACTTAAGGAGATTATTGAGTATGGACAATCACAAGTAAGGGTAGTGAATCCTCAAAGTCCATCTCTATGAAGAACTCCCAGGTTCTGTAATTGTTTGGACTTTCTCCCTTTTTTTCGTAGCATCACCTTCTTGTATAAGTGAGCTTGGGGTTAGGTCTATCACATCCATAAGTTCTTATGGAACTGGTTGAGTTCTCCTAAGTGATCTCTCAGCTAACTTGCCTTTGAGATTGGTGATCTCAAGTTGCTGGTGACTTGTCTTTGATACTAAATAGGTGCATGTTTTTGTCAGTTTTTACACCTTTAGTTTCAGACTCCCATCATCTTCATCAGAAGAATCATAGGGGGATGAGAGAATATGACCAAGGTCTTCTTCCTCATTACCAGCACTTTGTTCTTGGCTACCGGATTTCCCCTGTATCATGACAACTTCAAATGAAGTGTCAATAGGCTGGGTTGCCATGGTTGAGGTCTGAATGATGTAATCACTTGCTGAAATAAGAGCCTCTTCTATATGGACCTCCTGAATAGGTTCAGGGAGATCCACCTCAGTAGTAGGTGGATGATGTGGGCTAGACATAGGAGAAACAAGAGTACTCATCTCTCTTTGAGCAAAAGAGGAGAAGAGAGACTCATGATACTCACTGAATCCCATGTCTTCATCATCATAGAATTCAAGGTTGGGAATTGGTTGGTTTAGATCAAGAGGCTAGGGATGGTAACTGTCCCCTGAAGGTTGTTCACTAGATTTTTGAGACTCTGAGTGAAGGCTTAAGGCTTGGGGGTTGTGAGCTTATCAGGCTGAGCATAAGGAACCTTAACACTGATCATTGGTGAGATGGGAGTGGTTTGCTCCTCAGGAGAAGTATGAGCTCCAATGTCTACTTCTTCCTGTATGGATGATGATATAGGGGCCTGCACAGACTGAGTAGTATGTGCAGGGGTTCGTTTGGTTTTCTCTGGTAGGTGATGGTTATTTATGGTTGTATAAGGGTTGGAAAGTAGAAGGTGTAGGTTCAACACTAGCTGGTGCTGCTAGGTTGTCACCTTGAGCAATAAGCTTTAACATTTTTAGGACGAGGCTGTTTTTACCCCTGAGAAGCCAACAGTTGGCTTCCTCATAGTCTTGAAGATGTCGGGCTTCATCTGTCCTGATTTTAGAACATTACTTGTTCCCCTCAACTGTGAGCCCAGTTCAGAATTGAGAATGTGCTAGACATATCTAGGGAACATGTAATATTCTAAGGAGTCCAAGTTTCCAAGTAAATTAGTGTATACAAATTATGAATATCTAAACTTGACCCTTGAACCATCCCATGGACTATAAAGGAAAGATCTTCAGGAATCTGGTCATAACCTCCATGTTTGTTGGACAAGCTGTGGATAACTACATGGAGGAAGTACTTCCACTGAGAGGAGACATTCCCTTTTCTGAAGGTCCTGAATAAGAAGTCACCTTCATAGCCCATCTGCTCAAAGGACTGGTTAACAGCAGATTTTGGAAAGGACAAATCACCTTCTACATCATCCAGCTGAAGATGAGTGTTTATGGAGGCTGGAGTCATGAAGATTGTCCTCCCCTGTACTGTGGCAGACAGTGTCTTCTCCCCATCTATGGTGACCTCTGATGGGTCCTCCAGAATTCCAACACTAATCATCATAGAGTGGAGGATCAATGGTGAGGAGGTGAAATAGTTTGACAAAGAAAGAAAATGGCAAACCTCTGAGAAACCAGGATCTTTTTCAGTGTCTAACAGAGCAACCTTATTATGTTGCATGTGAAGATGCATGGAGAAATCGGGTTGGTTTTGCGGTCAGGGTTAGCCATTTGGGATAGCTTTACTGTGAAGTAAGATAAGAACAAAGTCGGTTTGGGTGAATTTAGATTAGAGAAAAATGCAGATGAAGAAGATAGTGAGAAAGGAGGAACCGTTAAGAGAATATATATGAAAATGGATTTGAGACAAAGTTAAAGCAAAAGGATAAACTTTAAAATTCAAAAGTCGGCCCCACCTCTGAAAAGTGCCCAAAAAGGTAGTTTTTTGAATGTTGAAAATCTTCCGAAAGTAATTTTGTCTTAGGAAGTTTTAAGAAAAAGCTTCCGAAGCCAATTTTGGCTTTGGAAGATATTCCTAAGGTTTGTGAAAATTTAACTTTGGAAGAAAAATACTTAGAGAATTTTCACTTTTGATACATGTTTGGTTTCGGAAGAGATTAAGACCGGTGAGTTTTATTCTAAAGAGAATAAATCTCCCGAGACTTAATTGCTTTCGAAAGAAAATTATCCTTCAATACATGTAAGTACTTAGAAGCATATTTTGGCTTCGAAAGATATCTCAGATTTTCTTTCGAAGTAAATTTCTTATAAGTAGTTAGTTGATTTGAAGACATATTTTTTTTCGAAGACGACTTGAAATCTTTCGAAAGAAAATATGTTTTGAAATTTTTTCAAAAAGCTAAGAAATATCATTTTAAAGATTTTTTTTCCAAATAAACTAGGCTTATGAAGGTGATAAAATAGACAACTTAGGACACACAGGTTTTAGAAATAGAATTGATTTAAGTTTAAGAAAATCTATTCAAAGTTAATCATCCCAATAGATGATACAAGATATTTGAATCTCTGTTCATCAAAAGCTTTAGTGAACAGATCAACATATTATTCATTTGTGTTAACTTTGACTAGTTTGATTGATAATTTCTCAAAATTATCTCTAATCAAATGATACCTGATATTGATGTGTTTTGTCCGTGAGTGCTGCACAGCATTCTCTGTAATAGAGATAGCACTGGCGCTGTTTATGTGAATGGGAGTTTCTTTAAAGTTGAATCCATAGTCCAGCATCTGATTCTAAATGCAAAGCACTTGAGCACAACAGATTGTAGCAGCAATGTATTCAGCTTCAGTAGTTGATGCAGACACATAAGATTGTTTCTTGTATTGTCAAGAGACTATCCTTCCACCAAGGAATTGACATCCCCCAGATGTAGACTTTACAGTCATGTTGCATCCACATAGTCACTATCTGTATAAGCATACAGATTGAAGTTAGAATTCTTTGGATACCAAAGGCCTAGCTTGAGAGCACTTTTGAGATATCTAAGAATCCTCTTGACAGCAACTAGGTGTGACATCTTAGGGTTGGCTTGATATCTTGCATGGATGCATATAGCAAACATGATATCAGGCCTGCAGGCTATGAGGTACATAAGAGACCCAATCATAGCCCTGTAGAGATGTTCATCCACATACTTCCCTCAAGATCAGGTCCAAGATAGTGGTTTCTGGCTATGGGTGTCTTTGTAATCTTACATCAGTCATGTTGAATCTTGTAAGAATGTCTTGTACATACTTTGACTGACTTATGAAGATGCCATTATTAACTTGCTTCACTTGAATTCCTAGAAAGAAATTGAGTTCCCCCATGGCAGTCATTTTAAATCTATTCTTCATCATCCTCTCAAAGTCTTTGCAGAGCTCTGGATTAGTTAACCCGAAGATAATGTTATCTACATATACTTGAACCAGAATTAAGTCATTCCCTGTTCCTTTGATGAGAGAGTTCCATCTATAGTACCTTTCTTGTAGCCATGTTGATAGAAATACTAAGATAGTGTCTCATACCACTTTCTTGGAGCTTGGTGCAGCCCATAAAGAGTTTTATCAAGCTTACAGACATAATCAGGATGATCTGGGTCTGCAAAGCCAGGTGGTTGCTTTACATATACTTCTTTATCAATCACCCCATATAAGAAAGCACTCTTGACATCAATTTGTAGACCTTGAAATCCTTGGATGCAACAAAAGCCATAAATATTCTTACAGCTTCAAGTCTTGCCACAAGAGCAAAAACATCTGTGTAGTCAATTCCTTCTTCTTTGTGTATCCTTAAACAACTAGTAGGCCTCGTTCTTGATGACAAGTCCTCTATCATCCTTTTTGTTTCTAAAAACCCACTTGGTTTCTATGGTAGTCTTCCCTTGAGGAAGAGGACATAGGTTCCAAACCATTTGTCTTTTGAATTGAAGCAGTTCCTCTTGCATTGCTTCAACCCAGCTTCCATCTTCAAAGCCTTATCAACTTTCTTTGGCATATCTAGGATAAGAAGCAAAAGTATAAACAAATATTTTTGTCATGGGTTTGTCCTCTTATTCTCACCATGTATCAACATTTCCAATGATGTTTGCGGGGGGTGTGACTGTGGATCATGAGTTGAGGGATCATAGCAAGTTGATTGGAAAGATCTAATTTGAGAAATTCAGATCTGGTAATGGAGTGTCACCTACCACATCAGCACACTTATCAAGAGAGGCTTGATCCAGTGGGAATGTGACATCATTTATGTTGTATTCTATGGAGTGGTTATCAGCATCAAGAAATTCTTGATCACTGTCACCACCTCTATTTTCTCCTACATTTGAAGCTCCTTCACCTAAGTTTTGAGCCTTTAAGCTAGAATTTGTTGGCATCTTAGATGTATCAATTGAATTTGTCATATTTGTGCTGATAGGATCTTTATCTGCATGATTATTACCACTGGAGCTGAGGTAGTATGCTTGCTTGGTTTTCTCAGCTCAAATCTTGAGTCAGGATCTCCTGTTGATAAGCTACCTGTAGATTCTGAAACATTCTCACAATATTTGTTAAAACAGTTGGTAACTAAATCAGGATCAAACAACCAATTAGGACCAGAACCTTTCTGTAAGAACCATCTGAAGATTATGAGGCTGATGCAACCAATGATGCCAGAACAACTAAAGTCTTCAATATGCACTTAGGAACAAAGATGAACTTGCTGCGAAAGTTTTACACTTAACTAAAAAATACTCTAAGTGTAAAATCTTCCGAAGCCAAAAGTTCAGAAGAAGTTACTTCGGAAGTTTTACACTAAGTGTAAAATCTTCCGAAGCCAAAGACTCAATTCTTCCAAAGCCTAAGATGAAGTCTTCTGAAGCTTCAAAGACAAAGTCTTCCAAAGCCATTTTGCTGTGAAGACTGATTTCTTCCGAAGACAGAGAAAAAAAATGCTTTCTCTGAGCTACTGTTGATAAAGCTGACTTACTTTCCTTTGCCTGCTCTGCAGACTCACCTGCTTGCATTAGTCGGTGAAACTCCCATGCTTTTGCATACAGTAGAAAAGGTCTTTGTCTGTAACTTTCTAGTTTTGTTCCTGTAGACTTTTGTAATAGGAAAAGTCAGTGAACTATGGCATGTCATAGTCACTAGTCAAAGGGCAATCTGCCTTTTGACTTTAGATTGATCTTGTTGTCTAGATTAGTCAATTCCAACTATCCTTATGTGTATTGACGGTTGTAGGTTGTAGTATAAAAGGTCTCAGGTCCTTGTATTTTAGTCATGCTTTAAAACACTTGTAATGGAACTTGAGGTCAATATACAACATCCTTGAAAACAATCTTTGTATTCTTGTGTCTTGTTCTTGTTCTTAGTTGTGTGTTATTACTTGTGTTCTTTGTATCTTCAGTGAAGTTTCTTGTTCTCTATTTGAACTGTTAAGTGATCAAAGATCACTCCACAGTGTGAAACTAATTGTAACTAAGTACCCTCACCCGGTCCTGCACTTTCACACTAGGAGTGTGCTCATTGAAGGTCATATTGCCTGACTCTTCAACTACTCTAGTTTTGAGATTGTATACTCTATAAGCCTTAGCTTGGGAAGAGTATCCAATAAAGTGTCCATCATCTGATTTCTCAGCAAATTTGGCTACCTGATATTTGGTATTCAAGATGGTGCAAAGACATCCAAATGAACTGAGGAAACCAATAAATGGTCTTCTTTTATGCCACAGCTCATAAGAAGTCTTACCATGAGTCTTAACCACTAAAACTATGTTCTGCACATAGCAGCTGTGTTGACTGCCTCTGCCCAGAAGGTGATGGGCAGTTTAGAGTCAGACAACATGGTTCTTGCATCCTCAATAAGTGTCCTGTTCTCCTCTCAGCACACCATTTTACTGAGAAGTCCTGGGAGCACTATATTGTCTTGCAATACCTTTTTCATCATAAAATGTATCAAGGATTTGGTTCTTAAATTCTGTTCCTTGATCATATCTTATGGTTTTGACCTTGTGATCACATTGATTCTCAATTTTAAAAATGAAGTTCTTCAAATCTCAGGAGTCCATCCTTAGTTCTAAGAAAAATGACCCAAATGAATCTTATGAAGTCATCTGTGATCACCAAACATATGATGTCCTTCCTAAACTCATTATATTAGTGGGGCCAAAGAGATCAATATGTAATAAGTATAGGGGAGTAGTGATAGAGTTCATTTCCTTTGGCTTGTGAGACACTTTGTTGCTTCCATTTCAGGCATGCAACACAATGGTCATCACTTGTAAACTCTTTCTTTGGCATTCCACTTACCACATCATTTTTAATTAATTTAATCATGTT
The DNA here is from genome assembly GCA_025506505.1 of Flaveria sonorensis. NCBI lineage: Eukaryota > Viridiplantae > Streptophyta > Magnoliopsida > Asterales > Asteraceae > Flaveria > Flaveria sonorensis. The sequence goes on along the minus strand of CM046439.1, from coordinate 39,655,010 downwards.
TTTATAGTTTACATGACACATTCTTTTATGCCAGAGGAAAGATTCATCACTATTTGCTTTAGATAAAAAGCAAGAAACTTCTCCTAAGGGAAATGTTTTGTGCAGATCCATCTTGTACATGTTCCCTTTCCTAGGGGCGCTGAGCAGAATATACTCTTGAGGAATGACCATCCCAGGCTTGAGAACAATGCACTCATGCTCAGTGAAGAGCATGTTGTGTCTCTGATCACAAAATTAGGATACCCTTAGTAGATTGTACCCAAGCTCTTTGACAAAGTTTACCTTTTCAATGCTGAGCTTACCATTTGAGACCCTGCCCCTTCCAGTAATGTAACCTCCAGTATCTCCTCCAAAAGCAACTAGCCCTCCATTAATTTTCTCAAAATTTTAAAGCAAAGAGCCATTGCCTGTCATGTGCCTGGAATAACCACTATTAATGATCCATACATTCCTATTGGTCTTTAGCTGTTCCTGCACAAAAGAAATGTTTGGTTACATTTGGAAACCCAAGCCTTATTGGTCTTGGGCTTATCAAAGTGACTTGAAGACAATGTAACAGTAAGTGACCCTATGTTCATGCTTTGAGGATCATTAGCTGTTGTTAATGAAGAACTTTCAGTCACTTAGTCTTCCTTCATCTTCCACTCCATCTTTGGAAGATTAGACTTGACCTTCAATGCTTCGGAAGTTTTGACAACTTTGGAAGTTTTGGAGATTAGACCTTCGAAAGATCTTGCTTTCACTGCAGCAGGCTTCAGTACTTCAGAAGCATTCCTTTCTTCCAAGACCAATTTTTCTTCCGAAGGCAAGTTTTCACTTGTCTTCTTCTTCACCTTGGAGCTTCTGAAAGGAAAAGAGTTTCCTTTCGGAGCCAGTTTTTCATTCTTCTTCTCAGAAGTTTTCTTTTTGATCATGTGGATAGTACTTTTAGGATTGTAGATACAATCTTTAGCAAGATAGAAGTATTACCACACATGATGTAATCTATTTGCTTCCTTCTGAGAGTCTTCTTTTAAAAGAAAGACTGATCTTGATCACTTTCCACCTCCATCTTCATCTTCACAGATGATATAGTAAGCTTCTTAGGGTGAGGCTTACTTTTGAAACTGGATGGTTCAGACTGTGTAATAGTGCTACACAACTGATCAGCCTTCTTCTCTTTGCTGGAATGAGTTTGACATGAACTCGAACTCCTGGTACTAGAGTTCATAGTTGAGTCTTTAGCCTTCACCACTTCAAATCCTGCAGAGATAAATACTTGTTTCTGCTTAGAGTTGAAGGTGGTCTTGATCTCTTGAGCATTCTTTGATTTTCTCTTGGTTTTCTGATCAAGTTCTTCCTCTTACACTTGGTCATCCTAGATTATTTTCTCTTCTCAGGAGAATAGTGACCCTTCTTAGAATGATCTTCTTTACTCTTCTCAGAATCATCCTTCACTATCTCCTCTTCTTCCTCTTCTTCCTCTTCATCAATTGTCACACCCCAACCTTAACGGCGGAAACGTCGAGATGTGAGGGTTAAGATTGTTCACAGCCACATAACACTACCATAAATTGTAAATATAAAAATTCATTAGTTGAAATAAACATTACAACCAAATATCTCAACAAACAAAAATAAACAAAGTTCAACTTTCAAGTCTCAAGTTATTTTATTTATTTATTTTTTCTAGGTCCCAATCCTAGGTGTAAGCATGCTTCAAAAGATAATCATCAACCTTGTGCATTTCCTGAAACATGTTAAAAATAAAAGGGTCAACTTTAAAAGTTGGTGAGTTTCCATGGGTTAAGCATACATATATATATATAAAAGTTTACAAGTAGCAATTCATGTCAATGGTTACGAATAAAGCAAGTTTATAGATAACATATAGCTACAATCAAACCTTGACCAAGAATATCATTTACAAGTTTAACGATTAGCTAAGTGTACTTGGTTCCCATGATGAACAAGCATACGTCATCAGGAGCCGGCAATAACCTCGGCTTTAGCACCAAATAGGCTTGTCAGGCCCATAGATCTATGACGTCGCCAGGCTAGCAATAGTTAATGATTGTCAACATATAATGTTCATCATATAAGGCTCACAATATTACAAATAACCATGACAAAAAGTAAAGATGAATTGCATGTGCGTTTACAAGTATCAAGATGTTTACAAGTGCAAGTTTATAAAGTTAACATGTTTCACCCCAAAAGGTGTGAAATAAAGTAAAAGAGGGGCATGGAAAAACTCACATGATATAAGTTGGTGTTAAAGGTAATAACAAGTAATTAAGTGGTGCTCCAACGATTCCTTTTACAAGATACCTAAACGTATATATTCCAAGATTAAGTTTAAAGATAAGTTTAACGATTCATACGTGAACTAGGGTTTCAAGTGGAGTTTGGGGCTTTTGACAAATAAATAATTTTAACAAAGGGTCCGCTTATATTTTGGATTCAATGAAAAAGAAATAAATATACTATTTAAGTATTTTAATATAAAGAAATAAATGTAAATCATCTATAATAACTAGTAAAGTTTAAATATAAAGTTTAAATAAACTTTTATAATTATTTAAAATAATCATGATTTAATCAATAATTTAAGGGTAACGTTTGGATCAATAATAATTTATTGATTTAAGCTATCATTTTAAAGTCCATTTTATAGCTAATAACTAGAAATGATTTTTTTTTGTCATATTGTTTTATTAAGAAAATATATTAAAATTACAGAAAATATTGGGGTAACTAAAAATAATTTTTAGTCATTAAAAATGATTTTTATAATTTTTTATAAATTTTCTGGACTTAAATAGGTTAAAAAAACGAGTTTTAAAAAAATGGGGGGGGTGCCCGGGTTCGAACCCGGGACCTCAAGGATAGAAAAGTGATGTGTTACCATTAGGCTGGGGCGCCTATGCCTGTTAGGAAATGGGTTTTAATTCACAAATACAAAGAAAACCCCCAAACCATATGAACCCTAGAACGATTTGAACCAAATTGAAGATCAATTCGTTACTGTTAACGCTAATGATCATGGGGCTTTTGTTCCCCATGAAAAATCGAGTATGTAGGTGGGTTAAATTACCCGGTTGAAGTCGAATTGATGATAAGGAAGACGAAGAACAGGCCGCGACCGAAGCTATAATCAATCGATGTGCAAATGATGATGATAACCAAATTCGTTGCACAGAAAGCTTCTATTGGTCTCGATGATTGAAAGCCCTTTATCAATTTCACTTAATAATGACCGAGGGTTGAAGAACACTAATGTTGCAGGTCGCGATGAAGGGGATGATCGAATGTGATGTTCGTGTGAGTTTCAGGTGAAATTGAGATTGATAGCAGCTTAGGATTAGTTAAACGTTCGATTATGATACATTTAATTTGATTATTATTGAGTTTTAATGTTCGAACGGCTCTATGATTAAAAGCTTCGGTTATTCAAACCGATTGGGTTCATAACCGACGTCTAAACGCAATTAAGGTGCGTGTTCAAGTTCGAAACGGGTTCACGAATCGATTTGGAACGGTTTGGGATCAAGATTCGAAGGGTTTCGATGGTTTTGGGGTCTCGCCGGAGTTGGCCGGAGCCCTCGCCGGAATCACGGGGTTGGGGGGAAAATCCGGTTTGGTTTTTGAATTTTACACAATTGGTCCCTGTAGTTTCAATTCTTGTTATTTTGAGTACAACTTTATTTTTTAAAGTTTCTAAATTGACAATAAAGCCCCCTGAACTTAATTAAACTTTTAGTTTTAACTATTTTATAACTTATTAATTATTTAACTTTTATAACTTATGATTTCTATTATTATTATTATTTTTATTTTATTTTGACTATTATTATTATGTTTATTATATTAAAAACAAATTATTAACTCTTAAATTAATGAATTAATGCACAATAAAAGAAACATTCATAAACAACCCATATAGTTTCTTAATGACATAAATGGTCCTTACAAGAACATAACAGGGTTAACTATTAATTAACGAAAACACGAAAGGTTACAGTCTCCCCAACTTTTAAGAATTTCGTCCCGAAATTAAGAATGAACTAGACGAACAAATACGGGTATTTCATCTTCATATGCTCCTCACGCTCCCAAGTAAACTCAGGTCCACGCTTATTTTCCCAACGAACCTTGACGATTGGGGTAGTAGTGGTCCTAGTCTTCTTCATAATGCGGTCCATGACTTCAACGGGTTTCTCAACAAAATGTAATGACTCGTCGATCTGGATGTCATCTAATGGGACATACAGACTTTCATCAGCCAAACATTTTCTCAAATTTGAGACATGGAAAACAGGATGAACCCCGCTAAGATCGGAAGGTAGTTCCAGTTTATAAGCCACTTTCCCAATCCTTTTCAGGATCTTGAAAGGTCCTACAAATCGTGGAGCTAATTTACCCTTCTTCCCAAAGCGAACGACTCCCTTCCATGGTGAGACTTTAAGAAGAACCATATCCCCAACTTGGAATTCCAACGGCTTGCGTCGTTTATCGGCATAACTTTTTTGTCGACTTCTAGCCACTTCAAGGTTCTTGCGAATCATGGAAACTTTATCGGTTGTTTCTTGTATGAGCTCAGGACCAGTGATGAAATTTTCACCAATGTCAGTCCAGCAGATCGGGGAACGACATTTACGACCATAAAGTGCTTCAAAAGGTGCCATTTTGATACTCGAGTGGTAACTATTATTATACGAAAATTCCGCGAGAGGTAAATGCGTATCCCAGTCACCACCAAAGTCAAGGACACAAAGACGTAGCAAATCCTCTAGGGTTTGAATGGTTCGCTCGGTTTGACCGTCCGTTTGAGGATGGTAAGCCGTGCTTAAATCCAGTTGAGTACCCAAAAGTTCTTGCATAGACGACCAAAAGTGCGAAGTGAAACGAGCGTCTCGGTCGGATATGATATGCAAAGGTACGCCATGACGACTCACAATCTCATCAATGTATATACGAGCTAACCTTGACGTTTTGTAAGTGTCACGTATGGGTATGAAATGTGCCGACTTGGTCAATCGGTCAACGATCACCCATATGCTATCATGACCACGAGAGGTGCGAGGTAATTTGGTTATGAAGTCCATGGATATGTGTTCCCATTTCCACATGGGAATCTCGGGTTGTTCAAGCAATCCACTAGGACGTTGATGTTCAGCTTTAACCTTTGTACACGTAAGACACTTAGCTACGTAAGTTGCTATGTCTTTCTTCATTCCAGGCCACCAGTATTGACCACGCAGATCCATATACATCTTATCGGAACCAGGATGAATTGAGTAACGAGTTTGATGAGCTTCATTCATGATAAAGGTACGAAGATTATCACGGTTTGGAACCCAAATTCGATTCAAGAAATACATCAACCCATTGGTTTCGTTTCTAGTTGAGCTCGAAGGTTGTACTCCAATTCCTCTCCCATTTTTCCTCCTTCTTGAACCGCTTGTTGAGCCTCCATGATACAAGTCTCGATGTCATTCTCAATCCTCAAATTTTGTAGCAGCACCGTAGTCTCGTTAACATCCAGACGAATCTCAGTATCAAATTCTCCCAAGATATCAAACCATTGTCGTCGATCGCGAATTTCTTGAAACGAGACCATCTTATTATGAATCTTACGACTTAGTGCATCGGCTACGACATTTGCCTTTCCAGGGTGGTAACGAATGTCACAATCATAATCACTAATCAATTCAACCCAACGTCGTTGTCTCATGTTGAGATCCTTTTGATTGAAGACGTGTTGTAGGCTTTTGTGATCGGTGTAGACTATACATTGCGTCCCATAAAGGTAATGCCTCCAAATCTTTAAGGCAAAAACCACAGCACCAAGTTCAAGATCATGTGTCGTATAATTCACCTCATGGACCTTCAATTGTCTCGATGCATATGCTATGACCTTTCCTCGTTGCATGAGAACACAACCAAGGCCTTGTTTAGATGCATCACAATATACGGTGAAATCATCGTTCCCATCGGGAAGGGTCAAGATAGGAGCATTACACAACTTGTGCTTTAAGGATTCAAAGGCTTCTCTTGTTCAGACCCCCATTCGAATGGTTTATTCTTTTGGGTCAAGGAAGTAAGCGGTTTCGCGATTCGAGAGAAGTTGGCAATGAAACGTCGATAATAGCCAGCAAGACCAAGGAAAGAACGAACCTCGGTTGGAGTTGTGGGAACACACCAATTTTTCACAGCTTCCACCTTTGCAGGGTCAACGTGAATTCCTTGACTATTCACCACGTGTCCCAGAAATTGGACCTCCTCAAGCCAAAATTCGCACTTTGAGAACTTTGCGTATAGTTGTTCTTTCTTCAATAGCTCAAGAACTTGTCGCAGGTGATGTTCGTGATCGGTTTTGGACTTGGAGTAGATAAGTATGTCGTCAATAAAGACAATCACGAACTTGTCTAGATACGGCTTGCATACTCGATTCATGAGATCCATAAAGACAGCAGGGCATTCGTTAAACCAAAGGGCATCACCATGAACTCATAGTGTCCATATCGGGTACGGAACGCAGTTTTTGGGATATCATCATCATGAACTCGTAATTGATGATAGCCAGAACGTAAGTCAATCTTTGAGAAAATAGCAGCTCCTTGAAGTTGGTCAAAAAGATCATCGATGCGAGGAAGAGGGTAGCGGTTCTTGATGGTAAGTTTGTTAAGCTCACGATAATCGATGCACATACGAAATGATCCATCTTTCTTTTTCACGAACAGAACAGGTGCACCCCAAGGCGATGAGCTAGGTCGGATAAAGCCCTTGTCGGACAGTTCTTGGAGTTGACTAGCTAGCTCTTGCATTTCTGACGGTGCAAGTCGATATGGTGATTTAGCCACAGGGTTCGCTCCCGGAATTAAATCGATCTTAAACTCGACTTCACGCACGGGAGGTAAACCGCTAAGGTCATCGGGAAACACTCCAGGAAAGTCTCGTACAATCGGGACATCCTTAAGATCGTTCCCTTTGACTTTCGTGTTGACCACGTAAGCCAAGAAAGCCATGTAATTCTTGCTTAGACATTTTCGGGCTTGAGTACACGACATGAGTTTGAGTCCTTTGGATGATTTTTCGCCGAATACTTTCAATGTATCCCCCGAAGGCAAAGGAATTCGAATGCACTTCTCGAAACAAATAATTTCAGCATGATGTTTGGCTAACCAATCCATGCCAATGATAACGTCAAAGCTTCCAAGTTTCATAGGAATAAGGTCGATAAAGAAATCATGCTCGTTTAGGCTCAAAATGCAATCATGAATGACGACATCAATGGTGATGGGTTCTCCATCGGCGACTTCGACAGTAAGAGGTCTTTCTAGTTTCGTATGTGGCTTAGCAAGTATAGGCTCAAATTCTATCGAGACAAAACTCTTATCGGCTCCAGAGTCAAATAGAACGTAGGCATAAGAATTATTAATAAGAAACATACCTGTTCAGTTTTAAAGACGTTAACGATACAGGTAAAGCAACAAAAGAACTTGGATCATAAAGTTGGGGTTGGATTTGACATACCGTTCACCACATCGTTGTTTGCTTGTGCTTGGTTTGCATTGATGTTGAAGGCACGTCCTCGAGCTTGTGGTACGTTACCCGCAAGACGAGGGCATTGTGGGCGAAAATGACCAGGTTCCCCACAGTTGTAGCAAGCACGATTAGCAACTAACGCAGCATTGTTTGGTGCACGGTGACAAGTAGCCACCAAGTGTCCATACTTACCACACAGTGTACAGATACGGCACGGGGTATTACCCGCATGATGATACTTACAGACATTGCACAATGGTAGAGGACCAGCATAGGTTCTAGCAGCAGGTGCTTGTGTACCAGGAGCGGGTTGTCTTTGAGGTACCTTGGGTGTAGCCACAGCGAAATTACGCGCCGGTGTGAACTTGCGTTTCTTGTTGTTGTAAGACGGTTCATTCTTATTCTCCTTAGCTGCTTCAGGGACCGCCTTTTCAGTCTTTTTAGCCCCTTTGACAGACAAGGTGCCCGCTCGAATATGGTTTTCAGTAAGTTGAGCGGTGATGGTAATGGCATCTTCCAAAGTTGTGGGTCTACTTCCCACCACGGCATCTTGGATTTGAGGTGGCACCCCCTTGATGAACTTCTCAATGTTCCTAGGAACAGTGTCAACCATGTGAGGCAACAGGATGCTCAACTCGTGATGCCTAGTTGAATAGGCCAAATGATCTCCACCATCTTGCTTGAGATTCCAAAACTCCTCCTCCAGCTTTTGCAGCTCACTTCTCGGGCAGAACTTTTGGATGGCAATGTTCTTGAATTCTTCCCAAGTGAGTGCCAACACAGCATCAGCACCACGATTCCTCTTCTCACTATTCCACCACGTAAGTGCTCTTTGTTGAAGAACACTTGTGGCATAACGGACTTTGAGTGCCTCGGGACACTCACAGTTGATGAAGGTGTTCTCCATGCTTTCAAACCACTCGAGAAGTCCAGTGGCTCCTTCCTTCCCACTAAAGCTAGTGGGTTTGCACGAGTTGAAGTGCTTAAACGTGCAGGGTTGGTTGTTTCTTCCTTGATTTGCACTATTCTCTCCTTGCCCATTGCCATTAGTGTTGTTACTAGCGTTGGTCATCAAGGTGCTACTCAGTTCGGCAACCATGGTCGGAATGACTGCAGCCATTTGACGGGCAATCATGGCGGCTAATTTGCGGTCGGAGCTACCACGCTTTCCATGATGACGAGACATGCTGGATATAAAATAAGTTAGTCACAGAAATTTGGAGGTAGAAGATAATAAATCAACAAAGATTTTCAAGACTTGTAAAACACACATGGAATGATTCCATTTGGTACGCATTACCATTTGGAAACGTTGACACGTCAAGGTGAGTTAACTCCAATTGCCTTAGAAACTTGTGTATATTGACCATAGTTTATCACTCATCCCAGAAATCCCCAGGTAAGCATAACTAGTCCCACGGGATTTATGCGAAATGCTTACCTTAGCCCGAAGGCTTTTTGCCAGGAAATCCAGAATACAGGTGTCTATGTGTCACACAATATTTCTTTAGGTTCATGGAATTAAAACCTTGATGAGATTTTCATAGATTAGTCATAAAGTCTAAGATTTGAACCTTTTGATATAAAGCTTACGTTCCCCCGTGTCGTCGAGAATAAGTTTAAGATATTTCATCGTCGAGAGAATAAAGGATTAAGAATAAGTTTTAGAGAGGACAAGGCAACCAAGTTTCTCAATTATAAGGCAATCCTAACTAAAGGCATCAAGTTGCACATCAAGAGGCCATCCTTAACAAGTAGCATTATGTAGCATGCAACAAGATATATTACAAGATCATAAAGATTTTTCTTATGAGGTTCATGCATCAACTATAGTCTAGGTCACCATTTCTAATAACCTAAATCCCTATAGTTATGGGCTCTGATACCAATCTGTCACACCCCAACCTTAACGGCGGAAACGTCGAGATGTGAGGGTTAAGATTGTTCACAGCCACATAACACTACCATAAATTGTAAATATAAAAATTCATAGTTGAAATAAACATTACAACCAAATATCTCAACAAACAAAAATAAACAAAGTTCAACTTTCAAGTCTCAAGTTATTTTATTTATTTATTTTTTCTAGGTCCCAATCCTAGGTGTAAGCATGCTTCAAAAGATAATCATCAACCTTGTGCATTTCCTGAAACATGTTAAAAATAAAAGGGTCAACTTTAAAAGTTGGTGAGTTTCCATGGGTTAAGCATACATATATATATATATAAAAGTTTACAAGTAGCAATTCATGTCAATGGTTACGAATAAAGCAAGTTTATAGATAACATATAGCTACAATCAAACCTTGACCAAGAATATCATTTACAAGTTTAACGATTAGCTAAGTGTACTTGGTTCCCATGATGAACAAGCATACGTCATCAGGAGCCGGCAATAACCTCGGCTTTAGCACCAAATAGGCTTGTCAGGCCCATAGATCTATGACGTCGCCAGGCTAGCAATAGTTAATGATTGTCAACATATAATGTTCATCATATAAGGCTCACAATATTACAAATAACCATGACAAAAAGTAAAGATGAATTGCATGTGCGTTTACAAGTATCAAGATGTTTACAAGTGCAAGTTTATAAAGTTAACATGTTTCACCCCAAAAGGTGTGAAATAAAGTAAAAGAGGGGCATGGAAAAACTCACATGATATAAGTTGGTGTTAAAGGTAATAACAAGTAATTAAGTGGTGCTCCAACGATTCCTTTTACAAGATACCTAAACGTATATATTCCAAGATTAAGTTTAAAGATAAGTTTAACGATTCATACGTGAACTAGGGTTTCAAGTGGAGTTTGGGGCTTTTGACAAATAAATAATTTTAACAAAGGGTCCGCTTATATTTTGGATTCAATGAAAAAGAAATAAATATACTATTTAAGTATTTTAATATAAAGAAATAAATGTAAATCATCTATAATAACTAGTAAAGTTTAAATATAAAGTTTAAATAAACTTTTATAATTATTTAAAATAATCATGATTTAATCAATAATTTAAGGGCAACGTTTGGATCAATAATAATTTATTGATTTAAGCTATCATTTTAAAGTCCATTTTATAGCTAATAACTAGAAATGATTTTTTTTTTGTCATATTGTTTTATTAAGAAAATATATTAAAATTACAGAAAATATTGGGGTAACTAAAAATAATTTTTAGTCATTAAAAATGATTTTTATAATTTTTTATAAATTTTCTGGACTTAAATAGGTTGAAAAAAACGTGTTTTAAAAAAATGGGGGGGGGGTGCCCGGGTTCGAACCCGGGACCTCAAGGATAGAAAAGTGATGTGTTACCATTAGGCTGGGGCGCCTATGCCTGTTAGGAAATGGGTTTTAATTCACAAATACAAAGAAAACCCCCAAACCATATGAACCCTAGAACGATTTGAACCAAATTGAAGATCAATTCGTTACTGTTAACGCTAGTGATCATGGGGCTTTTGTTCCCCATGAAAAATCGAGTATGTAGGTGGGTTAAATTACCCGGTTGAAGTCGAATTGATGATAAGGAAGACGAAGAACAGGCCGCGACCGAAGCTATAATCAATCGATGTGCAAATGATGATGATAACCAAATTCGTTGCACAGAAAGCTTCTATTGGTCTCGATGATTGAAAGCCCTTTATCAATTTCACTTAATAATGACCGAGGGTTGAAGAACACTAATGTTGCAGGTCGCGATGAAGGGGATGATCGAATGTGATGTTCGTGTGAGTTTCAGGTGAAATTGAGATTGATAGAAGCTTAGGATTAGTTAAACGTTCGATTATGATACATTTAATTTGATTATTATTGAGTTTTAATGTTCGAACGGCTCTATGATTAAAAGCTTCGGTTATTCAAACCGATTGGGTTCATAACCGACGTCTAAACGCAATTAAGGTGCGTGTTCAAGTTCTAAACGGGTTCACGAATCGATTTGGAACGGTTTGGGATCAAGATTCGAAGGGTTTCGATGGTTTTGGGGTCTCGCCGGAGTTGGCCGGAGCCCTCGCCGGAATCACGGGGTTGGGGGGGAAAATCCGGTTTGGTTTTTGAATTATACACAATTGGTCCCTGTAGTTTCAATTCTTGTTATTTTGAGTACAACTTTATTTTTTAAAGTTTCTAAATTGACAATAAAGCCCCCTGAACTTAATTAAACTTTTAGTTTTAACTATTTTATAACTTATTAATTATTTAACTTTTATAACTTATGATTTCTATTATTATTATTATTTTTATTTTATTTTGACTATTATTATTATGTTTATTATATTAAAAACAAATTATTAACTCTTAAATTAATGAATTAATGCACAATAAAAGAAACATTCATAAACAACCCATATAGTTTCTTAATAGACATAAATGGTCCTTACAAGGGCATAACAGGGTTAACTATTAATTAACGAAAACACGAAAGGTTACATCAATGGGGTCTATGAGGGGAAGCTCATCTTCACAAGTTCCACACCTAGGAGATCTTACAAACAATAGAGTGTGTGGAGGAGCTATCTCAGTAGATCCCAGTCCTTGCTTATTCTGATAACAAACTTTTTGCATGCAAGGATGAGGATATTATGTTCTTGAAGGTCTCTTCTTCAAGAACACATTTTTCTACCCTGGCTTTGTTGATCACAAGCTCAGTATGGCATTCAGTTAACTTAGTGATGAGATCTTTTATCCGAGTCCTATAGTTGGTATGTTCATGCTTAAGAGTTGAAATGGTTTTCTCTAAGTCTAATATTTTAAGTTTGTAATCATTTTAGCTCTTTTGAAATTAGCTTTTAAAATATTTAAGGACTCAAGATCAGATCTCATTTTTAAGTTATAGAACCTATATCTGTTAACTTTAGTAATGTATTCAGGTGTACAGAGATGTTTAAATACCTTGGCTTTTTTATGATTTGCCATCAGTGCTTGGTTTGGAAATGCATCCTCAACCTGAAAGCTCCAGTCATAACCTCCTTCTTCAATAGCACTGCAACTTGCTGCTTGGGCTTCTCATTCTAGGGAGCTCACATCCTAATATATTATAAAAAGGATAAAAGGTACAAAGTAGAAAGTTATAGACTCAAGACCATAATCTACAGTTTACTAAAACATGGACCTTTTCACCAACTTGTATAAATTGGTGAGTCTTCAGAGTTGCAGCGGAAAGTAAGTCAGCTTTAAGAAAAAGTAGATCAAAGAAAGCATGTCATCTCTATCTTCGGAAGAAATCATTCTTCATTTTATTGGCTTCGGAAGACTTTGTCTTTGAAGCTTCGGAAAACTTCATCTTTGGCTTTGAAGATTTGATCTTTGGCTTTGGAAGATTTTACACTTAGAATAATTTCTGTGATGTGTGTAAAACTTCCGAAGTAACTTATACCTTGTACATCAGTGCATGCATGCAGGAAGCTCCTTGATTGTTTTAGTTTCTTTGGTTGCATCAGCCTTATAATATAATCTTACAGTGATGATGGTATTTTTATCTTAATCGAATATGTTATTCAAGTAAATCGGGTCACAGTTACCCTTTGAAACTTGGTTTGCTGTAAAAATTAAGCGGTGTCTCTCATTATATACATTTCTTGAAACTAATCAATTGGGATTTTTGTTGTTTAAATTAGGTGTGTTTTTTCGATTTGGTTCTCCATTGTTGTTGAATAATAGGGTAGATAAGTTTGCTAAATGATTGTTTACTTTGCTCCTTTCTCATTTAAGGTGATGGCATAACATTAATATATAGAAGGGTTAAACATATTGCTTTTTGACCTGTCATTAGATATACTAAACAGTTCATCTAGGTAAGTCTTAGGTTTTTATGTGGGTTTTGTTGTAATTGTATTAAGAATTTTTAGATTTTCTTATTTAGTTCTTGATTGTGAAGTTGTATTAGAGGGTAAAATGGTAAACTTTTTGTTGATGAGAAACCCTTCCAAACATGTGTTGAATACCAATAGCGTCAAAATATATGTAGATGTTTTGAAATTTTATTTGAACACGCCATTTCATCTAGGCAAGAGAGTTGAAAAAGGTGAAGGAACGAAAGAAACATCAAATGTAGTGATAGATAAGGATCAATGGACGTGGGATTTTTGAAATCTAATTTGGTTTTATTTCTTATGTTTCTAAATGTTTCAATTTTGGTTTTATAAGGATTGATGTTTACCGTAGTTATTCCGGCTTGTATTAGGTTTATTCATCCATCCTTGGCCGGTTGAAAAAGTTTCAAATGATGTAATTTTTAATATACAAGGCCGTGTAATATACGAGTTTATAACCTAGTTATATATAAGATAATATGATAAGTTTATTTTTTAGAACTTTATATCACCATAAAAAACCATTATATATAGGGGTGACAATCCCAACACGAACACGAACTCGGCAAGAAAAAAAAAACAATTTTGAGTTCGAAAATACAATCGTTTAGAAAACGGATTCGGGTTGACCTGTTTAAAAAACAGGTTGGGTTCGGATTGGCCCGCGTGAAAATAGATTGACCCTTTAACCCGTTTTAATAATATATGCTTTTAATAAATATTATAGGTCTTTATTTTATGAAATACTATATTACTTTTAGGTCTTTTTCTTAGTTTAAAATTTTAATTTAAAACTTAAGTTTCAAAGTTTAATGTTTTTTAAAAAACTGTTTATTACCAAAAACATATATTTTACGCTTAAAAACCATAACGTATCATTGTATATGCAATTTTTAAGTAGTATTTAGATATTAAATTACCATCGATTATTTTAAACTTTTAAAAATAATAAGTTAAACAAGTTAAGTTACACAAACTTCACATTCTTAATGCATGTACAGGTTTACAAACACAGGGTACAACCTTTTTAACATTGCCATGGAGTGAAATTCATTACCTACATCCTGTATGTCTCTCTCTTTCTCTTCACTGCTAAACCTAACGATTTATTACTGAAGAACCCTAACCGAAGAACCCTAAACGGACAGGGTAATATTCAACTATTGATATCGCAGCAACCCTAACTGAAGAACCCTAGCACACGGATCCGATGTGTAGCCCTGATGTTGCTGAGCGCAATGAAAGAGCAAGAGTTGTTCGGTGATTACACCATATTTATCACTCACAATCTTGATAACGACACCACTAGGTATAAACTAATTTCTCTCATTTAAGTTGTATACTCCTCACCACTGACCTCCGTTTACCCATTTCTGTTTACATTTATTCCAAATTAAGACCATTGTTAGTAAATGCATCTCGAGATCACATATATTACAACTTCAGTTTATCTGTATAATTCAATAGCTGTTTCTGTTTGTGCCAAATAACTGGTTATTGCGGGGGAGTAATATGCGTGTTTTCGTTTACAATTGGGCAAATAGTTTTAAGTAGAAAGACATGTAGAGGATTCAATTCTGTTCCAATTTGGATGTGAAATTCTATGAGAGTTTGTTGTTAAATTTGGTTGAGATTAATCTGTCGTAAGTTTCATCCTGTTCCAGTTTTTCAAGGATTCCTGCATGCAAAAGTTCATCTGAATGTATGCTTAAAAGTGGTTGCTTGTTACATTTATTTAGTGAATCTGTTGGCAGCTTGTTTATGCTGTGTTTAATGATTGTTCGCAACCCTGAGCTACTCTCTGCATTCTATTTTTATGTACAATATGTATGATTTGCAACTCGTTTTTCCTTTTTTTTAGTAAGCAAACATGAACAATTTTGAAGACCACAAGTCCTGGGAAATCGTTTACATCCCAGACAAACCGCTATTTCCTCCTCACCAACAACCCACAGGTAACTTCTTCAACCACAGTTTTTAGTGTGTGCATAAATGCATAATCATTTTCGCAATTGCCTAGTTTCTTCATATTGAATTTGGTATATTGTGCAGTCAAAGTTTATGTTGCTGTAATTGATCCTAAGCATGCCAACACTCTCATAAGGTATTTGCATAACTCTTTATGTTTCCACTTCTGTGTTCTTTACTTCTAGTATCAGTTGTTAACCGATCTGTTGGGGTTAATTTGAACGGTTTAATGTTCAGGAAGTTAAATCTGATCTTGCCATTAGAAAATCTACGCCATGTCAAACGGGTGCGAAAGCAACACCTTGATGGAGGTTTTTTCCTATCTTACAATAAATTAGATTTACCTTACATATTTGATGCATGTATACATATATAGTATTTGGTAAGCACCTTAGTTTTTGGAGCCGAGGGTCTCACTTGGAGCAGCCTCTCTACGCCCTAGGATAGAGGGAAGGTTTGCTTCCATCCCACCCTCCTCACACCTTTGCCAATAGATCTGCTATGTGTGGGATTTTACCGGGTATATTTGTTTGTTTGTTCAATGCCGCATAAAGCATATCTGGCTCATGGTACCAAACTACCAGTTGATTGCCAACTGCTAAATTTTGGAAAAGAATGTAACTTAGTTGATCACAGTTACCATAAAGTATCATTTCACAATTGAAAAGCATTTGGTTTGCCTCTATTTAAAATATTCCATATCTCATACTTTGAGTTTGGTGGCTCTTACCAGGATCCGCTCATCTGTCAGTGATCTTATGTTTAGCTGGTGAAAATGATAGCCAATTGGATATAATACCTCCAGAGGTGGTTGAGCTAATAGACTCTTATCAGTTGGAAACTTTCATTACAAAAGTAAGATGTAATATTCATGTGTCGAGCCTTATAATATTGATTCGTTAAGAGATGTGATTTGTTGTCATAAGATGGCCATCTTTTGACAATTTTGTTCCTTTCAACTTTAGGTATGCAGATATGCTCCACTATCGAAAGAAGAATGGGTAGAACAATGTAAAATATGGCCAACGTCTTTTCATCCACCGACCTAGTACGTCATTTTAAGTCAAACCTGTTACATCTATTTCATGTTCCCTTATATGGCTCAGACTAAATTAGATCTAATCTGATCAACTGTATGTTAGATTAAGCTAAAGTTGTGTGAAAGGTAGAATGCTTTGCCTTTAACTATACCTATGACTTGACAGCATGCTAAAATATCTGTAACAAACTGAATTAAAATTAGTAGGAGTTTTCTATTAGATGATATTTAATTGTGGATTAGGTGCTATTTTCCATTTTTGAATCTATATACTACATAATTTATTTATATTCTATACATATGTCTGTGTATATTATATTTAAGGTTGTATTCTTTTTCTTTAGAATCAATGGTTGCCCTTGCATAGTTGCAAAAATATATTTACTTATCAGTTCTCCATTTCATGCTAAAATATTAGTATGCAATTATTATTAGAACTTTGGGATTGAATATCTAAAATTGAGTCGCCATTGTATTATTTCATTTTACTTCTTGAAATAGATGGATACGTAAATTGAATCACATTATCTAATCTTATTTTATTTTTGGATGTTTGGTTAAACTGTAGCAACATCAATGGCATTACCGGGTTTTCAGAAGAGGAATCACATTCTGTTTGCATGTTCATGAAGCTAGCACTTGATTTGGCAAAAAGTGAACGCCAGGTAAATTCTCAAGTTACACCACCCCAAGTTTATTTTGTAGGTTTCTACTGTCTTGTAAGTTTATTACTACATGATCAAGAGTCACTTGCTTGGTTTAGCAAGCCGTGCTTGCGGCGTGCAAGGCGCTTAGGAAAACACATTAGCGGCAAAAAGGCGCGTCTCATGTGGTTCTGGGTCAACTTTGGTCAAATTAGGGTTTGTAATAGGTTTATACGTAAGAAAAATCAAGGGGATTAAGAAATCATGAAAGGTCCACCTGATAATCAGCTTGATATGTAAACATACGTGATAGCTTCTAGTTGTAATTAAATCTTGTTTAGTCGTACATAGACTTGCTTCGCGTTGCCTCACGCTCTTTTAAACCAAGGTCAACTTGCCATTGTAATCTTTTTTATCTTGTGCATTTTCATTTTTGGTGCTTTGCTTTCATATGCTCTATAACTTATGCTCAAGAAGCTTTGTTTGTTGGGATTAACGTTACAGAAAACTAATTAGGTTAATATAGTGCTCATTTTTTAAAGCATTAATACAAGTACTCAAAACATAGTTGTCAATAGCGAATAGCGGTAAATAGCGACACACTACCTATATGCTACGTAGCGAATAGCGGTAAATAGCGAGCGCTATTTTGTGTTTAGCGATAAAGTAGTCGAAATTATTAAAAATATAGTACATTCACTAAAAATAAACATGTTTTAACAATAAACTAGTACAAAAGTTTAACAAACACCATCAAAATAGATAATATAGTCCATTACTAATCATCTAAATCTTCACATTCCCTTCTAGTTCTAGTGGTCATTTTTATTTAAAAACAAAATCAAAGTATCAAAAATTACTGTCATATTCATAACTACAAGTTTACAACAACATCAAACTATCAAAGTATCAAAAAAAATGAATAATTATAGCCAAAATTACACAAATCGTGACCTTAGCTGTAAGCAGCAGGAATCAATTGAAAGATGAAGCAGGAATCAGAGGAGGAATCGAAGCAGGAAGGAAAGGGCGAACTTCAATCGAAGCAAGAGGGAGGGCGGCGTCCGGTGAGGTCGGTGAAGGATGGGAGGAGGGCGGCGGCCGGCGAGGTCGGTGAAGGTTGAGAGGGCGCGGCCGGCGATGTTAAAGGTTGAGGAACGAATATGGAGGTCGAAGGTGTCGAACCCTATTTTTGTATTTATTGTATTTAAAAAAATAAATAAATAATCAAAGCCCGCTATATTACCGCTATATGAAACATAGCGACCGCAAGCCGCATCGCGACGTAGCGCGCTATCGCGGGCGCTACGGAAAAGAGCTTCTTAGGCTGTTTGTTGATGGATTTGTTGATCTCACTTAAGTGCTGTTTGTTTTTTTTCAGAAAAGAGCTTCTTAGGCTCTTTTGTCTGCACCAAGAAGAGGACGGACAAACATTTAAGGTTGCAGACTGTTTGTTTTTCGGAAGACATTTCATTAAAAAATGTCTTCCCGTCCTCTTCTTGGAGAAGACCCAACTCCACCTCTTCTAACATCTTCCAACCTCTTCTAAATAAAAAAACCCTCCTCCACCTCCACCGCCCCCCCTTGCCTGCTCCTCCCCCATCGCCTGCTCCTCCACCTCCACATGTGCGTGAATTCTAACTTTCAAAAAATAAGAGCATTTTCCATTTATAACGTAAAATAAACGGCAACTAATAGATTATTTTGTCAGTCTGCAAACGTTAAAAAACAGACGGTCTTCTTCTTGCAGATTGAAGAGGTTTGTTCCACCTCTTCTGCTGCAGATGTCTGTAAATGTGGTCCGCAGACTGCAGACATTTTCCTGCAGAAAAAACAAACAACACCTTAGTTACTTCTAAAAATTTTGATGGATTTTGTTGGCAGTTTATTCTTTAGCCTTTTCTGTTAGCATAATCTGTTCTATAGCTTGATAAGAATAATAGTTTTAAAGTGTTGTAATAATGGTGGAACCATGGACGTTGTGCAGATGATGAATGCTGCTGTTATAGTTGATCCTTCAACCAACGAGGTGATTGCGCGTGCATGCGATCAGGTCTATTCTTGCAGCTGTCCCATAAATCATGAAGTCACTAAATTTCATGACAATATGCTTTTGAATTCTTCAGCTACAGAAGAACCCGAATTGTTTTATGATGGGGTTTCTTGTTTGAATCCTTGGGGATGGTCCAATCTGAAGTCATGTGATAGCTGGCATCCTTTAAGGCATGCTGCCATTGTAGCAATTGAACATTCTGCTGCCAGAGATAGAAATCTTTTTCCTGGCAGTCGACATGATCTTGTTGAAACTGATCATGTGCAGCTTGATTCAACACATCCTTCTCCAAAGAAACAAAAAACCAAATCCATGCATGTAAGCTCCTGCTTCTCTCTTAATTAATTTCAAATAGATTTAGTTATAAGTGGCAAATTGTGCTGCTTGGGCAGTTGGCTAAAAGGTCAAACAAGTATGCTTTTAGGGCTGGTCAAGATTGGTATAATTTTGTTTTGCTTTCTTTAAGGGAAAGTAACCAATGATCCCAATTGGACAATGTGGGGAACAAAAATTTTCTCATCAATAGAAGTCAGAGCTCATCTGTGGTAATTGAACATTCACTCCTTCGGATATATCTTATAGAATATATCCGGCTATTAAATTTGTCAACTTTGAACTTTGACTTTATTGAAGAGAACAACCTTTTGTTCCCCACACTATCAAAATTTGGGATCTTTGGTTGCCTTTATTAAATTTTTATTATATTTTGAACTCCTTAATTGTAGTTATTAATTATGACACCATATCTGTTGTTGAATCAAAGATCCAACTTTTTTGGAATAAAGCAATATAGGATTTTGTAAATCCTTGAGTATGCTATGGATGGATTTTAGATTAATTGAGCCCCCCTTTGAGTTAAATTTGTCGATTGGACTTTTTAACAATGAAATATAACATAAATTGACCAGTTTCATATACATGGGTTGAAATGCCCCCTTGAGGTTATTGTCAGCACTTTAACATTTAAGTAAGCGTGGTATAAAATTTCTAACGGATGATATAAATGGATATCATAAAATTTCTGATGGATGATGATGATGAATTGTGGTTATGGTGTTTTAGGAAAATGAGGAGCTCAACTCTCACACAAATGGCTGCCATCCTGAATTATCCAGACCATATCTATGTACTGGTTATGACATTTATCTTATTTGGGAACCATGTGCAATGTAAGTTCTTTAATTGCCATTTGTACTGCCCATTTCTTCATTTCGTGTTTTCTTTTCTGATTACATCCCTCATGCTGATAAAGTTAAGGAATCTTGTGAAATTATAAGGATTACTTACACCTGGCAAGCATGACCATTATTCCTAGAAGTGGATTGACATGAGTAATTTATGTTTGCTAAATGAGTGGATTTGTGTCTACGCAAATTATACAACTTGTCACTCTTATGAAACCCACCCATAGCCTCTCACCACCTACCAGTTTCTGCCGACACACTGCCTCCGTCCACCGACGCCACTAGCCAGTTAGCCATCATAAAAACAAATACAATGGATGAACCGATTGTGATGCTTATTCTCCCTAAGATGACCCACTTCAACCAGAACTTATTTTGATCAGAACCCGTCCTGACCTGTTATCTGACACAACCTAATCTCGTGTTTTGCCAGGCTTAGAATGACAAGCTTAGAATGACTTGCGTGAGTTGCGTCTAAAGTGGTAGGTTTGCATTTAGACTTTACTATAACACGAAATGCTGCAATTATGCAACTTTAAGTCTTTAACCAACATTAATCTAACTATAACATTATTTGATTCTTGATGTTGCAATAATTGCTTTGAAAGTACACATCCCACCCTGGTGTTGTAGGTTTATTAAAATTCACAAATGTTATAAGAACCGTAGGAACAGCAATCGGTGTAGCAAATTGTTGGCTACATAAATACTTAGTTTGACCTTTTATTTCTTTTTTTTCTTATGTCAATTTGTTGCTTTTTTCATGGCAGGTGTGCGATGGCACTCGTTCATCAAAGAATAAAGCGTATATTCTACGCTTTCCCAAATCCAAACACTGGAGCACTTGGAAGTGTTCACAGATTACAAGGGGAGAAAAGCTTAAACCACCATTATGCTGTATTCAAAGTTTTATTACCTCAGGAATTCCTTAATAGAGGCAGTGCAACCGAAAAGCCATCAAATGTGGCACATGGCGTGAGTCAATAAGATTCTTTGACTGTTTCCTTGGGCCACGTCCTGTATTAAAAAAAAGGACGATACGGTTGCGCCAACTTGATTTTTTTAGGAGTTAGCCGGGTTAGTCTTTCTTTTGTTCTTGTGAGCCGATGACTGTTGGTCTACACAAGATTTGTTCCTGTTTTATATTATGATTTCTATATAACAATGTGTTGGAGGTGAGATGAGATATCTAGCTTGTTACGTTTAACTGGAACATGAAAATCAGTGTCATTATATTAGTCCAATTAAAAGGAAAATGTATCAAATCATTCGTCTTTTATTACACTTGTTGAGCACAGTCCATAACTGCCCTCTAGTCACCCTCACGCCACAACTGATTAACCACCATCATTGGTGGTGAGGGAGTGGGAGATTCCATCTTTTGTAATTCATTTTTCAGTTAGTTGATGAAATAAAGACTTCTCAATCATAATACCATGGGTTGTTAACGATGCAATTTCCCTAGATTTAAAGTTATCATCATGTTATAGAACAAGATTGTAGTTCATATTTTGTAAATTATATAAAAGTACTAAGAAGGTAAAGTTCAAGAACATTACAATGAATCTAATTCTTTGTTTGGAAAGGTGGGGTTATATGGATTGTGTGTCCTTTGATGCATTCAATATGTTTGAAAATTGTCCTTTAGGCAAGCTTTAGAGGATCATAAGACATTGTGTGCCAAGAATATCATTTATTCAAATTGATTCTTGAGGATTAATAATCTTTTCAGGGTAGATGGTATGATAAAATCCTTCCTTTGGTCTTTAGTTAGTTATGGAGTGGGCCATAACAC
The DNA here is from genome assembly GCA_025506505.1 of Flaveria sonorensis. Lineage (NCBI taxonomy): Eukaryota > Viridiplantae > Streptophyta > Magnoliopsida > Asterales > Asteraceae > Flaveria > Flaveria sonorensis. Next base: position 39,632,989 of record CM046439.1, on the reverse strand, counting down.
GTGTGTTTCATCTTACAAACCAAAATCTAAATCCGATTTACAAATCCATATCCAAATTGATTGAGCGTGTGTTTACATCAATCCTTTACCCCTAAAAAATAATTGATCAAGCACACACGTTCACAAACTGCAAATACAAATCCATATATATGGAGAAGAATGTCCTGAAAATGGAGGTGGAGGCGGAGGTGGAGATGAAATCGAGGAAAATGAGGTGAGAAGAGATATGAACGAGACTATAGAGGCGGTGGTTGTCATGATGATGGTGACGTTAGTGATGATAGCAATGAAAACAACAATGACCGATGGTGCTTGGTGACAATAGAGATGATAGATGAGAAGATCGCCTAGATTACATGATGACGAGCAGAAAAAGAATACTTATTAATAAAATAATACAAGGAGTGTTTTCTTGAATGTATATATTTTAGTCATGTTAAAATAATTTCACCCATATAGTCATGACATATGAGGTATCATAGTTACATATCAATTGTGTAATTGTGTACTATCAAAACAAAGATGATAGAATATGTTACTCGAATCATCATATAATATCATCTAACGTTCATAAACGTAATTAAACAAACGTTATCTCAGTTCGTGTTAGTTCATTCAATTAATCGAATACAATTCATAGAACAAACAAAAACATAAACTTCTCCCGAACAATTCAGGAATTATCGGTTTAATGTTTGGTTCGTTTTTAACTTTACCCGTTACATATATCCCAAAAATCAAAATTTCAATTAATTTTCCAACGATCTACACTTTGTCTGCACACTTCCACACAAGTTTTCAGAAGAGGTTTCATGTTGACAATGAAGAAAACCTCTTCTTGATATTCATCTTCTTCACTATCACACACTCACACCTTCTTCCATCAAATCAATTTCACAACAATGGCGTCAACCACCACCGGAAAACCACAACGATCACCGGAGGAAATCGAAGACATAATCCTACGCAAAATCTTCCTCGTATCCCTAACCGATTCAACGGTAAACGACTCACGAGTAGTTTACTTGGAGATGACGGCAGCTGAGATTTTAAGCGAAGGAGGTGAACTGAGACTCTCTAGAGATTTAATCGAACGAATTCTCGTTGATCGTTTATCAGGTAATTTCGCTTCTGCAGAACCTCCGTTTCAATACCTAATTGGAATATATCTTCGTGCGAGTGAAGAAGGGAAGAAGATTAGTAATATGAAGGATAGATCAGTTAGGGCTCAGATGGAATTAGTTGTTAATCAGGCGAAGAAGTTATCTGTTTCGTATTGTAGAATCCATTTAGGTAATCCTGATATGTTTCCTGATCCTGAAAGGAGTAAATCTAATGTTTCGCCGTTGTTGCCTTTGGTGTTCTCTGAGGTTTCTAGTTCGATTGATGCTTTTGGTGGTGGTGGTGGTAGTAGTGGTGTTGTGTCTTGTCCTGGTTTTTTGGATGAGTTGTTTAGGGATTCGGATTACGAGTCGGTGGAACCGATTTTAAAGCAGTTGTATGAGGATTTGAGAGGGATTGTGCTTAAGTGTTCTGCTCTTGGGAACTTTCAGCAGCCGTTGAGGGCTTTGATGTACTTGATAAGTTTTCCAGTTGGTGCACGAGCGATGGTGAATAATCCGTGGTGGATTCCGAAAGGTGCATATTTGAATGGTAGAGTGATTGAGATGACTAGCATCTTGGGTCCGTTTTTTCATGTTAGTGCTCTTCCTGATCATGTTATGTTCAAGGGTCAGCCTGACGTTGGGTGAGTTTGAAATTGTTTTTCACGAGAATTTGGGTTCATTTCATGAACATTTGTATATTTCAATTGTGCAGTCAACAGTGTTTTTCGGAATCATCAACACGACGGCCTGCTGATCTTTTATCTCACTTCACGACAATTAAAACTGTCATGAATAGCTTATATGATGGATTGACAGAAGTTCTTAGGTCCCTCCTTAAGAACACAAGCACACGAGTGAATGTGCTGCAGTATATTGCTGAAGTGATTAACAAAAATGCATCAAGGGCTCATATACAGGTCAATATTTATCTGATGATAGTTTTTTCTACAAATTTGGTTGGTTATTGTTCAAGCATCTTAAAGATTGGCCACGTGATATGAAACGAGTATTTGATATACCTATTTATAAATGCAAATTCTGAATGCATTATGAACTAGATGACAAGATAAGAGTGGCTCAGTATATTATTCCTAAGGGTTTTCTTATTATTTTTTTAATTTATTGCTGAATATTTGCAACTGGTGATAGGTTAATCCAATATCTTCTGCAAGTTCGGGCATGTTTGTGAACCTTAGTGCTGTTATGCTTCGACTGTGTGAGCCTTTCTTGGACGCAAATTCAACAAAGAAAGACAAAATTGATCCAAAGTATGTATTTTATGGATCTCGTTTGGATTTCAAGTAAGATCCTTTTTAGACTGCAGATTGTGTCATATTTTGTATCATCAATGTTATCTTGACTGTTTATCTTGACTCAACACAGAGAATTAACTGCCCTTCATGCATCTTCGGAGGAAGTTACGGACTGGTTGAATAAAAATAATCCAAGCAACACTAGCGATGGAGAAAACAAGTTGCTTCATTCCCAAGAAACGACAAGTTCTGGTTTGGTACAAAATAACAATGCTGGACCAAGTCAGCAGGAATCTACGAATTATTCATTTATTTGTGAATGCTTTTTTATGACTGCGCGAGTTCTTAATTTAGGGCTGCTAAAAGCTTTTTCAGACTTCAAGCATCTTGTGCAGGTAATATGCACTACACAGCCTTTATCCCTTTAGTTTCTTTAACCTAGAGCCTAGAGGTGGCAAGGTGGGGCGTCAGACGGGTTGGGTAACTTTTCAAAGCTGGTTCAGGTTGAAATAAGTCATTTTAGTATGGTTAAAACAGATTTTTGTCCTATATCTTAAAAAATAACAAATAATTATAGTGTTAATTATGATTATTAAACAATTTTGTTTCAATAATAATCATAATATTGGAATAAAATGATTTAGGAGGTTGTTTGCATTAAATGTAGAATGTTAGGGAACTTTGAACTTCTCCCTTTACCTAATTTTTCTGATTTGAACCTTTTCAGGTTTATATTTAATGGGTCGAAATTACTACCTACTTTATCCCAGAATTCTGTTGTTGATATATGGGTATATGTTACTGATCTGCAGGACATCTCAAGTTGTGAGGATAATCTGGCAACCTTAAAAACCATGCAGGAGCAAGCACCTTCACCTCGACTGGCCCAGGACATTGCTCAACTGGAGAAGGAAATCGAATCATTTACACAGGAAAAACTATGTTATGAAGCTCAGATATTGAGGGTAAACCAGTCTTTTCATGTGTTCGTTGACTGGATTCCTTTTAAAGAAATATAATGTATCTATACTTTGTTTCTCTATATTAGGATGGAGGGCTTATTCAACAGGCACTATCTTTCTATCAGTTAATGGTGGTTTGGTTGGTTGGTCGTATAGGTGGTTTCAAATGCCTCTACCACAATCCTGCCCAATGGAATTTGCATGTATGCCTGAGCACTTTGTGGAAGATGCTATGGAATTGCTTATTTTTGCTTCTCGGATTCCGCGAGCTTTGGATGGTGTTAAGCTGGTAGAAAAGATCTTTAACATGTTTACTGTTAATTGTCCCTTCTTGAGCACTATATTGCTGTTGGTTTATAATTTTATCTGTCTTTATTTGGTAGGATGATTTTATGAACTTCATTATCATGTTCATGGCAAGCCCAGAGTACATTAGAAATCCCTATTTAAGAGCGAAAATGGTTGAAGTACTGAACTGCTGGATGCCTCGTATGGGGTGCTGTATATTCTATCATCTTATGTTTTGAATATGAAGATCAAATCTGGAAACTTACATTTCTTTGCATCTGCGTGTCTGCAGTGACGTATCATCTGGCACAAGTACACTTTTCGACGGGCACCACTTATCTGTCCAGTACCTTGTGAGAAATCTTCTGAAACTTTATGTTGATATCGAGTTCACAGGCTCACACACTCAGGTGATTGTTTCCCAAATTTACCCTCATAGTTCATGATAATATGATATACTTTCCTGTTCCATCAAACTTGCAATGTTTGACTAATTGTTTGTACTTGACTTTGTGCAGTTCTATGACAAATTTAACATCCGACATAACATTGCCGAACTTCTAGAGTATCTTTGGCAGGTTCCTGTACACCAGAATGCTTGGAAACAGGTAATTTAAAATCAAGGCTTGCTGCTTATATGCACCTCTAATGACTTTCTGATAGTTTACTTATATCATTTACCTTTTTTTTTGCTCCCAGATTGCGAAAGAAGAGGAAAAGGGTGTTTACCTGAACTTTTTGAACTTCTTAATAAATGACAGTATCTTTCTTCTTGATGAAAGTCTCAACAAGATTCTTGAACTCAAAGAACTGGAAGCTGAGATGTCTAACACAGTTGAATGGGAACAAAGGCCTGCACAAGAGAGGCAGGAGAGAACTAGACTTTTCCACTCTCAAGAAAATGTTCGTTTTTCATATCTACGCACTGAAATATATCCACGTGTTTATTTAAAATTACATATTAAGGAAATTAGGTTGTTTTGTATATAGATTATTAGGATTGACATGAAGTTGGCCATGGAAGATGTGAGCATGCTTGCTTTCACCACTGTGCAAATTACAGCTCCTTTCCTGCTACCCGAAATGGTATCTTTTCTTTCCACACCTTTATGTGATAAAAAATATTTTGGTTTTTATCATGGTTCCTTCTTTTCCAGGTTGAAAGAGTTGCCAGCATGTTAAATTACTTCCTATTACAACTCGTGGGCCCACAGAGGAAATCATTAAGCTTGAAGGATCCTGAGAAATACGAGTTTCGACCAAAACAGTTGCTAAAGCAGGTTTGTTTCAATGTCGTCAGATATATTGACATTTGATGAATAGTCAGGACACTAGTAGATTCGTCATCACCATCGCTTTAGATTATAAAATGACCTGTGTGTTTTTTCATATATTTTTTATTGAGTTTTACTTACAGAACGTACCATCCTATGATGTCTAATTATCTTCTATTGTGAAGATTGTGAACATATATGTTCATCTGGCAAGGGGTGATCATGAGAATATTTTTCCATCTGCCATTACAAAGGATGGACGGTCCTATAATGACCAGGTGTGTTTTTAACATATTTATGTTTTCATAATCTTGGAACAATGGGACCACACTGGTTCTTTTAAAGAAGACATTTGAGGTGTCTGTACTTTGTGTGCAATAATTATTTAATATGGATCATGTGCAGTTATTCACAGAAGCCGCAAATGTTCTAAGAAGAATAGGTGAAGATCCAAGAATTATACAGGCTTTTGATGATCTTGGTAGAAAGGCTAAAGCTGCAGCATCTGAAGCCATGGATGCTGAAGCTGTTCTTGGAGACATCCCAGATGAATTCCTTGATCCAATCCAGGTAATTTGCTGGATTATTGAAAAAACCAAGCTCGGTTTTGCATCCTACAAATCATCCCAATCTTTAAACGAGTTCCTGGTTAAAGATTTTCGAGAACCGGTTCTTGCTCTGTTCCAGTTTCGTAAATGATACTCTATCCATTTACCTACATATGTTGATTTGGCTTATATTATATCGTCAATGGGTGATATGGGTAAATTTTTAGAAAGTAGATAGTCAAATGGCTTGAAAGTTGTCCAAAATCTTTCAACTTCCTAGATAGCATACCTGATCCGACCCCACCTCTTTGGACCAGCATCAAAAGGACTAGACCTGGACTCCTTTTGACCAATTACCTAACCCAGCTATTTTGCCTCCGTCATCGAGTAACCCAACAGACCCCCACAGATTAGTTAACATTGTGTTTGATGTAACAAGCTTTATAAAAGCAAGAACATCTAACAGACTATGAACATTGAAACTGCAGTACACTCTAATGAAAGATCCAGTCATCTTACCATCTTCAAGAATCATTGTGGACCGACCAGTGATTCAGAGGCATCTATTAAGCGACGCTGTAAATCTTCAACCTTTTCCGCTCTTTCATACAGAACATTTTCTCATTGATTATTACATTTCTTCTGTTTCTAACGATTTATCAAATCGCAGACGGACCCATTCAACCGTTCACATCTTACACCAGATATGCTGATTCCAGACACAGAACTGAAGCAGAAAATTGAAGAATTTGTGAAGTCACAACAAAGGAAGCAACATAGTGAAGATATGAGTATAGATAGCAACTTTAAATCTTAAATTCAATCACCAGATGGTTCCGGGCCTTTGATTGATTAGAATTACTTTTAACACTGTAATTTTTTGTATGTATCAAGTTTCTAGTACTAAATTATGGGTTGGAAGAGTTGCATTCATAAGTTTCAACACGCTAAAACAGTGTAAAACTTGACAAATTATTGTGATCAAAGCTTGGATACAGTTGCAGTCTTACGCTTTGCATGTGCAATGTTGATCAAACTTCTATTTCGCGGAGAGGAGGCTATGTTATCATTAGGCCTGTCGGGTTCGAAAGTTAAGAGTGTGCTTGTAAATCTGCAATAATAACAAAAATGAAAATGAAAGATAAATGAGTGATGCATGAACCCTATTCATATCTATACATTTAATAAACCAAGCTTTCTCGCAAATGACCATCTTTATAACAACTATTTATACGTCTTAAAAATAATAAAAAAATAATAATGAAAATTTATTAGAGTCAACTAGTATGTGTCAAGTTGTTTGAACAGGCACTTAAAAGAATAGCTGGTTTAACTTAAACTCAATTTGATCCGAACCCATGCCTTTTATTTTGTCACCAAACCCAGCTTAGACCTCCACTCCGTTGATTCATGTTATTCATAACGAAGTGCCATGAGACATTTGTTGCAAGCCTCATCGTCCATGTGACTAGAAACATAGCAACACGTTTTGTGGAACTGATAGATTCCGTGCGAAAGCAAATTTCTGATATTGAGTTCATAGAAGGGGCATTTAAAGCATTCTTTTGCCGGTATCCCTATGTTTCGGTCTTCGGATGTCAAAAGGTAAAAAATAGTACTTTTACTGAGATGGGTTGGGTCATGTCATTGAAATTAACCAAAATATCAGTATAATGTACACTTTAGATTCAAAAAATTACAAAATTTGATAATCACTTTATAAACATCCTGATTCAACTAATGTTAAAACCCTAAAACAACATCAAAATTTTCTTTTGAAAGATTACCGTGTCAGTTTGAAAATATACGATGTCACTCTAAACATTCCTTTAAAAAGCATTATGTTTTGATTCAATAGACAATTTAAAAAAACATGTCGTACAGCTAAAAAGATTATATAAGATTATATTAAGTTGAAAACTCCAGTAAAATCAAACAATGATGTACATAACATTAAGTATAATATCTCATTCAGTCGGACACTAGCACGATATAATACATCCACAAATAACAACTACAAATTCATTCTAATGACATCATTAATCACATATTTAAGTTAAAGTTTAGGAGTTGACTACTTGACTTGGGTGAGAAATCACCAAACTTTCTTCTGGCCCATAAGCCCAAGAACCTTTTCCCAAAGCCCAACACTTTCAACAGTTGCCAGCCCAACCACATCTGGGCTACAAGCAGCAACAGCCCAATACCCAGCCCTGATTTCATCTCTCAACTGTTCTTTCTCCCACCCACAATAACCATCAAAGAATCTAAATTCATCCACACCAACCACATTCCTCTTAACTATCTCAGCAGCACATCCTACACTCTCTTTGGTCCCATAATACAACCCATTCATCACTTCATCAAACACCCCACTATTCCTAACCCCTTCGCCCCCTCTTACCAAAAACAACCCATCTTCGAGGGGCCCGCCAAAGAACAACGGTCGGTCAGCAAATGTCCCCGACACGTCTAAAGCATTTGACCTCATCTCCTTGATTGACATGAGCGAAGGGCGGTTGAGTATGACGCCCATTGGGCCCAATGGGCCCGTTGATAATAAAAGGACCACAGTCCTTTCAAAGATGTGGACCCCATCTAGTTTTTCAGTTGCAATCAGTAAGCAACCTTTTTCGGGCTCATGTATGGCATGAGCCCATTTGTCACCCATTGAAATGGACGGTGATTGGTTCACCATGCCATTGGGATCGTCAGCGGTAGAAGATTCTTGTGAGCTTAATGCTTGTTCCCCCGCCACCAGTCTTGCTCTGAATGATCGCCAATCGGCATCAAGAAACATATTTTCCTCGTCTCTGGATGACGGTGATGGCGAATTCGACTGAGACTGACAACCTAAGAAACACAAATTAACCATAAATTCAACAACCATATCAATAGCATTACGAGTTATTCAATTATCAACATCATCTTAACTTTTCACTACAAACATATATTCTTACAAAGATTCAAAAGAAAACTTACATGTGGTAGTAGTATAATGAGTGCTAGTTTTCCTGAACTGAAAGTTGAAAGATGATCTCTTAGGTTGCAAAAAGATTCTTGCTTTGATTGAAGGGATGACGGCTTCCATTGATTTAGTGAAGGAATTTGAAGAAAGACAACAAGCTTCCATTGTTCTTGATTCTTTAATCAAATAGTAATGATGGATCAATGCAAGATTTGAGTGCAAGATTTGGGTGCTATATAAATGATGAACAGGATGAATGTGCACCACAAGGTTCACTTTAAGCCTATCCTATAAAAGTAGGATTCCCTTTTCCCAAATTCTCAGTATGGGCCAGTGGATAATCTTTTACACATCAGAACATTCAGCCAATTGGAGGGGTACACGTGGTCCTAAGATAGTTGAAGCAAACTGGCAAATAATTCAGCACTTTATGGAGGATGTGTCATTTTCCTAGCCATTTAGTTTAAAGTTCCTTATGTGCATTGATGAGTTGTAAGGTACAAGTAAGGAATGCATAGTAGTAACCTTGCATACCTGTGACATGAGATGAAAATTTTGACCCTTACTTGGATGAATGTATAGTGATATTTTCTACAACATGTCAATAAGTAGAATAATACAAAATGAAAACGGATTGAATAGATCGAAAGGCGCTCAAAATGCTTCCAGAATGTTTAAGCTACCACATTTAGCAGACATACAAGGACACGAAATGTATCCTCGCTTCATGCATCGATGCACTTGTTTACGAACACTAGCAAATAAACTCTGCGCATTTACCTAATGTTACTGATTAGTAATAACTCCCATTAGATAATGTCTGGTTTATTATAAATAACACACCGCCTTTTGAAAAAAAAAAGTTAAACCTTACGACTCATGTGACAATTTCTATGAAAACTAAACTTTTAACTCAATAAAAATAAGATAATGTTTGGTCTGGTCCCACACGAGACTAGTCATTTCAGCCAGACATTTTATCGAACACCTTAAATGCATAATTAAATCTTTCAACATTTCCACCCTCAAATTTAACATACCTCATTCAGTAATTTGTGAACGTTAACATTAGCATTTAGGCGTATCATATATTCATTTAATGTGGCCAACTAGTCGTGGAGCTCGATCATTTGCATTTCACCATCATGATTGTTGAGTGATTTACAGTTTACTTGAGGAAAACTTTAAAAGGATAAATGATTTTCAGGAAATTGGGTATGTTGTTCATGACTTAAGGATGCTAAACGAGTGGTGTTATTGGGTTGTCGGGTCCAACCCAACACGAACCCAAAATTTTACGCGAACCCGAACCCGAAAATTGTGTCAGAAGTGTCAACCCAACCACAACACAAAATTAACGGGTTGACACGAACACGACCCGATTGACCCGAATTTTAAGTTTTAATTTTTTTCCACATATTAATATTTTAAAATTAGTATTTTACAACAATTAATACAAATTAATATGAAACAATTATATTTTAGTTATGAAATCTTAAGTTAATCTTTAATTTAAGTTCTAAATTTTGAAATAACACATAAATTTAATTTATGACACAATATATATACAAAAAAAAACAAATAAAAATGGGTTAAATGGATCAACCCGTGAACCCGTCGGTTGAACCCGAACCCGACCTGTTTAGCCAGCGGGTTCACAGGTTCGACCCGAACCCGTTTATAGTAAACCCGAACTTATAAATTTCATGTTATGTTCGTGTCATGTTTCTGGGTTGTGTCAGAAATTCACACACCTAGTTCGTGTCAATATGTCATTAACTCATTATTCGTGTATTTAATAGTTTAAATTAACTAAAGGACGTTTAGTAGAATGGTGTTTCATCCTCTAGAGGTCTAATTAAGTCGAGTCTCTTGATGAATTGTGAAGTATAATTGGAAGTAAATTAAACATGTGAGTTGTTCAAAGAAATTATAATGTTTACATGTGTTCTAATGCAATGTTTCCTCTTAATGGAACTTAAGAGTATTTTGAGGCTTTTTTAAGTTAGGAGAGAGGATGGGATGCGACAAACGTGAATGCAACGGCGTTTTTACCTATGAACATCCACGAAAGGTCTTTTTGAGAGAAAGCAATGAGAGAGTACGAGGTGTTTTTGAAACGTTTTTGTTTTGTTGTAAGAGGTAGAAGGTGGAATTTGAAAACCTAGATGCTCTTATGGCATATATATGCTTAAAATTTGAACATGCACATAAATGGTTGATGTCATGGTTTCTTTGACATCAATAGATAATATAAGGCTAGTGGCACAGCTTGTTGCGCGTTTGCCTTCTAATTTGACGTAAATTGGGTTATAACCCTAAACGTTATGTTTTGTTTTCGTCTTTATTAGTTTAATTACTATGTTAACTTGCAAAAAAAAAGATGATAAATACTATACGTTTTTTTTTTTTTAATAAGAGGGTGGTCGTCACTTGAGTTCACGTGAGAGGAACTTTAAGTTAAGTTTAAAGTTCAAGGGGATGGAAGATCCTTCAAGTCCTTAAGATCAAACAATTTCAAGGAGTTGAGTATGTATATAAGGTTAATTATTACTTAATAATCTTCTAGCATAAATCTTAAGACAATCTTTTAAGGTATATCACGTATGGTTTTACGGTTTAATGATACAAGATCATGAATTGTTGTAATGTATATGTGAATTTTATTTAAGGGGATATATGAAAATTACTCGGTATTCACGTTTTAGTTTGAGAGCTAAAATATTATTTAAGATAAGAAGGTAATGGGTAAGTGAAATTTCTCAAAAGTGAGATAAAAGTGTACACCCACTCGCATGGCTAAAGGTGTTACAGTTGAGCAAACAACTCAGAAAATAAAAACGTAAGTTTTCAAAAGAAACAAAGATGAAATTCAAACTTATGATAAGTTCCATTCTTGTAACTCACTCTACAACATCAGAAGTAACAAAAGTGTGAATGAAATGAGCATGAAGGCCAAGATGGACATTTGGATTTTAATAGAATTTAAAAAGAACCTAAGAGAATAAGTTCCTCTTCATTCTTTGCCATGTTTACATATATGTTCCTATTCATTTTTTTAGGGCGTTTACATATACTTTTTGACAACGTTTTAATATAAAAATACTTTTTCTAGATTATCCAATTGAAGTTTCGTATTCATAAAATACTTTAACTTGATAGGAAGATCATACACAATTTAAAAAAATATGTAATATTTGTATTTAAGTAAGGTGATATAAGTAAGTAAAATTTTAAGTTAACAACATATGCAGTTGACAAGTTCAAAATGAGGAAGTATATAATTAGGGTGGAACGGGTGCCCACACCATATATGGCACACTATATATTCATCGATCATATTTTACCATATCATAGTATCACACTACACCATACTACATCACAACCTTATAATGGTGTCGATGGTGTTGTCACACAGACACATAAGAGTTCACGATGTGAGTATGATGTGTTGCACCAAAAATTGCAGAGTGGGTGGGGGGCAGGGTTGGCCCATCCGTGATCATTGGGAAGCATTGGACTTGGGGCCCCAAAAAATAAAAGCCCATTTTTTAAAAAAAACTTGTTATACCTAGGCCCATTACAACTCAATCTCTTATACGGATATACAAGGTTATCTACTTAGCGTTCCTTTTTCTCAGTTAGGGTTCCCATTCACCCATCACTTCAGTCCTTATCAGCCGTTGCACAGTGCACAGCCTGCACTTCATGGGTATGAGTCGACTGTCGCTTGCCGGATGCCGCCTGCTGCAGGCTACGGCTTGCACCTTAAAGGCGACCAAATCTCGACGTGAAACAGACATACTCCAGTAGTCCAGTGAACATCCGATCTCGATCTCTTTGAATCTCCAATATCGGCTTGTTTTAGTCTCAGAAATGAAGGTCCTCTACGGCTCTACTCTTTGAATCATTGAAATGAAGATCTAATTATAGAAGTCGAAACTTGGAATCGAAGTCCTCTACAGCTCTACTCCTTTTTAACTCTCTTTGAATCTGTAATAGCACTTAGCAAGTTAGCAGGTTAGTCTCTTAAATCTTAATTGATGAATTCTGCTTAACTGCTTTGATAATTTGATTAGGAGTTAGGATATTAGGTTAGAGGCTACTTTGATTTGGTATTAGTCTAAAATCGTTTTGGTTTTACATTGATCTTGATAGTTTTATTTAAAGGTTGGAGGCTGGTTGCAGGACCATGTGAAGGGTGGTCAATACAATCAGTCTCAAAATGAGGAGAGGTTTAGAACACTTAACAGTTCAAATGGGGAACTAGGTTTGAGTATGATGATACTAAGAACACAAGTAAGTAGTGAGACAGAACTAAGAACAAGAACAAACAAGTATGGTTTTCAAGGATGTTGTATATTGCTCTCAAGTTCTATTACAAGTGTTTACAAAGCATGTTTGAATTACAAGGACCTGAGACACTTATACTACATCCTACAACCGTCAATACTTAGAAAGACAGTTGGAAATACTAATATAGACAACGAGATCAGTGTAGAGTCAAAAGGCAGATTGCTTTTTGACTACTGACTATGACATGCCATAGCTCACATCCTTTTCTAATATAAAAAGGTTTACAGGTACAAAGTAGGAAGTTACAGACAAAGACCTTATTCTTCTATTTACAAAAGCATGGACTTTTCACCAACTCATACAAGTTGGTGAGTCTTCAGAGTTACAGCGAAAAGTGTGTCAGCTTTATGTAAAGTAGATCAGAGAAAGCATGTCTTCTCTGTCTTCGGAAGAAATTAGTCTTCACAACAAAATGGCTTGGAAGACTTTGTCTCTGAAGCTTTGGAAGACTTTGTCTCTGAAGCTTCGAAAGACTTCATCTTTGGCTTCGGAAGATTTTACACTTAGAGTATTTTCTGATGTAGAGTGTAAAACTTCCAAAGCACTTCTACCTTGTACGTCCAGTGCATGCGTGCAAGAAGTCCTTTGGTTGTTTTGGCTTCTTTGGTTGCATCAGCCTTATAATCTTCTGATATTATCTTACAAACTCCCCTAGGCTGATGCTACCAAAACAGATAAGTTCTTCAGATGTGATAGTCCTCATCAGGATCAACACCAAGCCTCTCTTCATCATCTGGTTAGGATCCCTCAGACTCTTATAGCATCTTCTCATATCATAGAGATCATGTAGAGGAAGATCAAGCATGTCTTGCCAGAAGTAGACATCTTGACCTCCTTGATCTCTGATGACATACCATCTGTCGGATTAGCAGCAAAACTCCAGGACAAGATGGGTCTTCCAATGGCAAGAGGCTCTACTTGAATAGGAGTTGGTTGAGTAGCCTCTTTATGCACTACCTCAGGATGCTCTGACTCATCCTGAGGTGTGGAGGTGGATGCCTTGGTCTTCTTTTCTTTGAAACATTTTTCCTGGCCATCCTTTTCCTCTCTTTGAAGTTTTTAACTGAGAGGACTGGTCTTCAGCACTAGATTGTTCTGTTGTAGTTGGGATCTCTTTTCTCACAGGTTCAGAAGAAAAGAGAAGAGAACCCTGCTGCGAATCATAAGACGAAGTTGGCTGAGATGCAGCTCTAGGTTCAGGTTGTGTTGTCTTTGAGGGTTCAACCTTCACCTCAACTTCAGGTTGAGCTGGACTTGGTGGAGAATGCAAGTCTACAAGCTCTCCCTTTTTGATATCAATTGCAGGACCGTGTGAAGAGTGGTCAATACAATCAGTCTCATAATGAGGAGAGGTTTAGAACACTTAAAAAATCAAATGGGGAACTAGGTTGAGTATGATGATACTAAGAACACAAGTAAGTAGTGAGAGAGTACTAAGAACAAGAACAAACAAGTATGAGTTTCAAGGATGCTGTATATTACTCTCAAGTTGTATTACAAGTGTTTACAAAGCATGTTCGAATTACAAGACCTGAGACATTTTATACTACATCCTACAACCGTCAATACTTAGAAGACAGTTGGAAACACTAATCTTAGACAACCAAGATCAATGTAGAGTCAAAAGGCAGATTGCCTTTGACTAGTGACTATGACATGCCATAGCTCATATCCTTTTCTAATATAAAAATGTTTACAGGTACAAAAGTAGGAAGTTACAGACAAAGACTTATTCTACTGGTTACAAAATCATGGACTTTCACAAACTCATACAAGTTGGTGAGTCTTTAGAGTTGCATCAGAAAGGTGTCAGCTTTATGTAAAGTAGATCAGAGAAAGCATGTCTTCTCTGTCTTCGGAAGAAATCAGTCTTCATAGCAAAATGGCTTTGGAAGACTTTGTCTCTGAAGCTTCAAAAGACTTCATCTTTGGCTTCGGAAGATTTGGACTTGGCTTCGGAAGATTTACACTTAGTATTTTCTGATGTAGAGTGTAAAACTTCCGAAGCACTTCTACCTTGTACGTCTAGTGCATGCATGCAGGAAACCTTGGTTGTTTGGCTTCTTTGGTTGCATCAGCCTTAATCTTCGATATTATCTTACACTGGTCATTAGTTTGTTAAAAGCTTTGATAATTGATTTGGTATTAGTCTAAAATCATATTGGTTTTACATTAGGTTAGAGGCTACTTATTAGTTTTGTTAAAAGCTGCTTTGATACTTTTGATTAGGCTGTTTTGATTAGTTTTGTTTAAAGGTTGTTTTGTTTAGGTAATTAGGTTTAGAAGTTGATAAATTAATTGGTATTTTTTTGATTTAAAATGTCAAATCATTTCGAAAGTACCATTTCGGTGCAACAAAGAAGGCAAAACAAAAAAGCTTTAAATGAATCAATAAAATGATCACCACTAAGTTCGTTACAACCTTAAACACAATGCTACAATAAATCAAGATGAACCTACAAACCTAGATGAACCAACAAACTTTGATGAGCAGGGTGAATTTAGATGAATCAATGACGTGAATGAGTCTACAAATAGTGATGATCCTACAAATAATGATAAACCTACAAATAGTGATGATCCTACAAATAGTAATAAACCTACCAATAGTAACGAAACTCTAAATCAAAATAACAAAACTCTAAATTTTGTTGACCCAAGTCAAAGGAATAATACTAGTAATAATTTAAGAGATCTAATTACGAAAAGACCGGTTAAAATTTATAATTATAATTTTCCAAAAAATAAAAATTCAAGAAACTTTAGTACTTCTTTTATATGCAAAACATTACCGAATGGAGAAAAATACGAAAGAAAATGGTTGATTTATTCATAAGAAACGTATTATTCGTAGAAATAAAAAAATTGATGAAAATTTTGATAATGAAACTTTGAAAACACCGACTGAAAGTTTTAGGACTTATACTTTTATATATAGCAGATCAGGTTAGTTCTTCGTTAAAAGTAGATTGAATAATTTAAAGAGTTTGAAAATATTTTGGTTTCATGTTTGCTATTAAAAAGTTAAAATCCGTGAATGAAGAAATTTTAAAAGAGAAATGTATTAACTTTGAAAAAATTTTAAAACATAATGATAATGTAAATATTAATGGTTTAGATTTATTTCAAGAACTAAAAATCTTAAGAGATATATTTCTTTAAAATCAGACACACTTATTAATATACTAAATTATATTAAAATTCAAATTTATTTAAATGCATATATTGCCTATAAAATTTTGTAACTATTCCCTCAACTTTTGCTTTCGCGGAAAGAAGCTTTTTCAAATTAAAGCTTATAAAAAGTTACTTATGATCTACAATGTCACAAGAAATATTAAACGGTTTAACTATTTAAAAAGAATTTCTAGAAGGATTTGGTTATGAATATTTCATTAACGAATTTATATCATATAAAACTAGAAAAATAAATTTCTTATAAACATTTATACATAATACATACACAATATATAATTAATTTTTTTTAAACTCCGCCAACTATAAACATTTTGGTTTATTATTACCGGTCCCGAGCCTTGATAAAGGAGGTTGGTTTTAATAAAAAAAGTTCAGAAAGGGCCCCATTTTTAAAAATTTGATTGGGCCCTCAAAAATCGTTAAGCCGGCCTGGTTGGGGGGGGGGGGGGGAGGGGTCAGTGTTGCCGTACAGCTTAGGGTGCCGCTACGCCCTCACACCGAATGCGCTTCTCCCACCCTTAGAATTTTAAGTGCTAGTGAGCCTTACATCAATTGGTTTGAGAGAATGCAATCTCATGGCTTTTCAATGTAAAGGTTGTCGGTCCGAGTCTCACTTTGTACAATATACTCAAGATGGACCAAAAGTTTTGCTACAGTCTCGGGCGGTGAGTTTTCGTTGAAATGATGTGCAAGCCGGGCCACCAACGCTGTCAGTGTTTGAATGACCGGCTTAAAATCTCTTTGGCCATTCAAAAAACTATAATTAAACTTTCAAGTTAAGTATATATTTAATCGATTAAACCATACAAGGAAACTGTAATCTCATGAAACAAAATCAAGAAATCAATCTTCCAAAAAGCGTACCCAAATCGCAAAATCAGAAACAATCTTTTCATTAACTGGGTCCGTTTCATTTCTACAAGTTCTTAGTTTTCTCTGCATCTCATTCATTCATTCACTCACTCCTCTGTTTGTTCGATTTCAATGGAAGCTTCACTACTAAGATCCCCATTTTCTTCCTCCATCTCCACCACCCATTTGTCAAAATCTTCAACCCCATTCGCTCAATTTCGTCTTTCAATGTCGAAAAATCGGAACTTGCAGATACCCAATTTAGGGTTTTCTGTTCAGGCATCTGCTAATTCATTCAGGTAGTTGTTCATTCAGATACCTAATTTCTATGGAACCTGTGATTGTGTTTTATTTCTTGCATTTTCCCCTTTTTTGATCGTTATTCGGTTAGGTTATGAACTTATGGTCAATGGGATTAAAGTAAAGTTTGTATCATTCGCCACAAGGAATCTGTTCTTGATTTGATTTGATTTATTTTTGGGGATTCAAATACTGCATTTCTTGAATTGAAAGTGGTATTGATTTGTAAGGGTTTTAATTCCAATTAAATCCAGAAATGTTCAGAGCCTGTGAATGATCCTGATACTTTCTTGATAGGAATATTGTATTACTTAAGAGAATAATTAGTTTCTCAAATTTCAAGTTGATGATGAACTCATTTGACTATCTAAGTCAAAGTCTGACTTTTTTTTGGATAGCATGAGTAGTGTGGATTATATATGGGTGTTACTAAGTTTGTTTTGTAGGAGAAGTTGATCATGTTTCATTCCAATAGGCTTAACATGTTATGTTTTATCTAATGACACATATGCCCTTTAATGTATTGATATGCTTATCGATGACAATTTTGATTCATTTACTTATGAATGGGTTGATTTGGTTTTTTTTTCCAAACGGGACAAAGTTAACATACTAACTATTTAGCAAAAAGAGGAATGGGTCAAATAAGTTCGAATTCGCCTGAAGTCTTTCTCAATGCATGCTTCGACTCGTTTTATTCATAGATCCAGTTTATTGTTTCATCTCTTATCTTGTAGATCAAAGAATGAGCCTAGGGTGGATGAGAGTGAGATGTATACTCTTGATGGTATTAGAAGTTCTTTAATTCGACAAGAAGATAGCATTATATTTAGTCTTTTGGAAAGAGCTCAATATTGTTACAACGAGGACGCATATGACCCAAATGCTTTCTTCATGGATGGCTTCCAAGGTTCTTTGGTTGAGTTTATGGTCAAAGAAACCGAAAAGGTTTATGCTCAGGTAATTCAAACCACAAATTGACATCGCCGTATGTAAAAATAATATCAAAACAGACATAACACCCGTTTTTTAACAGGTTGGAAGATACAAGAGCCCTGACGAGCATCCATTTTTCCCAAATGACTTGCCTGACCCTATGTTACCGCCTTTGCAGTACCCTCAGGTAATGCGGGTTACATAATCGGTTCACCATTTACTTAAAGCTAAGATATGTAACCTCAAGCTGTATATGCACTCAAACTCAGTTTTCTTTTTAACATTATTAATCATAGGTGCTGCATTCTTGTGCTCATGATATCAATATTAACCACAAAATATGGGATATATACTTCAAAGACCTTCTCCCTAGGCTTGTAAAAGAAGGAAATGATGGTAATTGTGGATCAGCAGCAACCTGTGACTCCAACTGTTTGCAGGTATTCCTATATACGTACGTATTATAAAAGTCCATTCTCTAAAGTAACTACATTTTGTATGTATGATCTATCGTAGAAGCGACAAACGAGTGGATCAGGTAACTTGTCATAATGGGCCGAGTCAGAATAAACTGCAACAATTCAATAAAAATAGGGCCTTACCCATGTTTTAGTTTGGTTATTATAATATTTAACCAACTATTTGTAGGCTCTTTCTAAAAGAATCCATTATGGTAAGTTCGTAGCCGAAGCCAAATTCCGAGCTTCACCTGCTGATTATGAAGCTGCCATTAAAGCACAAGTAAGAATCTCTTATGTACAACCAAAATGTTTGACATTTCAGTTTCTAGAGGCAATAATGGTAATTACACTTGCAGGATAGAGAAAAACTGATGAACTTGTTGACGTACCCTGCTGTAGAAGATGCGATTAAGAATAGAGTGAAAACTAAAACCAAGACTTTCGGGCAAGTGGTGATTGTCGGGTTTGGGGAAGACGTGACGGAGCCAGTGTACAAAATAGAACCGAGCTTGGTTGCTGATGTTTATGGGGAGTGGATCATGCCATTGACAAAAGAAGTACAGGTGACTACTTGTTGAGAAGACTTGATTGAACACAATCATAAGTGTGATTTGTGATTCAAGATTCATTTACTTTAACACGAGATGCAGGAAATGAGTCAAATTAATAGTTTTAAAGAAATATTGAAAACATCTGAAGTTAAACTCACTGTGAGTATTTTATTATATGGCTGGAGTATGTGTGTTTTTCAAGTAGAAAAGTCATTTAGTTCAAGTTGACTCGCTAAACCTTCAAAGGTAGTACCGTGATGAGCTCTTGAGTCGCTCTGCGGTCTTAGGTTTGGATCCGGTTTTCATTGCCTTTAACCTTCTTTAAGACTACTTTACAAGCACAAGCTGCGTTTCATCTTATCCTATTGGTTAGTAGGGCGTAGGTGGGGTCCCGTGAGTAAAAGAAAAAAAACTGGTTTTGCTTGTGCAACATCGGGTCAACGCTAAAACATGTTTATTTTGGATGAATTTACAGACTTGATTTCATCTCACTATCATCATATCAAATGCACCATTGACGGTTTCTGAGGTGACAGTAACATTAAGAAAACTATGGTAGATAAATATAGGAAATTCCTTTCTTTTGAAATTTAAATAATACGAGTAGTAAGCCCTCGTGTTGCAGTGAGGGCATAAAATCACCTCAAATGGCATCAATGCCACACACCGTTAACAACCATCGAAACTGGAAAAGCTCGTATTAGAAAAGAAATAAAAACAAAAAATAAAAAATAAAATAACGGAAAGTAAACGTAAAAACATTGAACCACACACGTGAAACGTAAAACATAAAAAATAATAACTAAGTCGATCTGGAACCCGCACGTTACGACGGGGATGTTAAATAGGAAAAAATAAGCGTAACAACGTTAAACCACACGTGCACGTTACGACGTGCTAACTCTAAAATTTAGATCGTAAATCGAAAATTTTGTAAAAGATGAAAGCAGACTAAAGTTGAAAGTGAAATTTTGTAGGGTTAGATTATGAAGTATGTAGAAGTATTGATTTTAAAACAAAAAAAAAAAACAAAAAATATACTAACCTTTTATGCACATTGCATAACAATTAATGCATAAATAAGTTGATAGCAATATTTAAATTTCTTACAAAAGCCATATTAGCTTCAACAAAAGAGAGTTGGGCCTCAAAGCGATTTTGAAGAACATCTTTATTGCAAGAAAGGGTTGCCAAAATGCTCAATGATATGACATGAGCACAATGTTGGACATAGCAGATCTAAATTATAGTGTGGGTTTCGCATAAGCATGGTCGAGTCTTTCTAGGTGGCGCATGAACGTGCCTACTCAGATTCACGACTATGTCTTTTGCCGACCTTAGTTTCTATAAATAGCATGTCAGGGTTTAAAACGATTTTCACATCAAAACTATTTCTCTCTCAAATGTTAAATTTCAACAACGTTTAGACTCGTTTTCTAGACCAGAAACAATTTAGCTAAGAGATGACCTTAAGGTATACTATTGTTTACCCGAAGTTTAAATAACCATGATATGAGAACTAAGTAATAAAATGGGTAATGGTCATGATTATGTGATTAAGGTATTGAAAACTATACAAGAGTATGGAAATAGAGCCGTCCTAAAAAATCCTTCAAAAATTTTTGGGCTCCGGCGAGTAGATAAAATTAGACCCCTATAGTATAAGGTCAATAAGTTGTATATAAAAAGTTTATAATACAACAATAATTGTTACACAATAAACAAAAGTATTATTAGAAAATAATATAATTTACTTACTTAAGCGAATCATAAGGCTCTCTTAGCATTTTTAGAATCGGTTTAGATTGAGTAAATGATAGTATACTAAACTAATTAAAATGTTAATGGACTCTAAGGTTTAATAAACTAAAATAAGTAAATTGTCATCGGAATTGTTAATGTCCTACATGTTTTATATTTTTAAATACATACATATGTAAAATATTTTTTTTTTAGATTTTTGAGCCTTCAAGAAGATCAGGCTCTGGGCGGTCGCCCATCCCACCCTCCATCAGGGCTCCCGCTGTAAGAAAATACTGGTTTACACAAGGAGTATATCGTAAACTGTTAGGTATAGATCTCATGTATAGGTTTAGATGATAGATCAAACTCTTGTAATCACTCTATGTAATTATAATTTTGATGATATAATATAATGTATTGATTACATTTTGAGTTTATAAATTGCATGATATACTATACTGCATTAATTTATAATGTATCTCATAATATACGTGTTGATATGTGAATGATTACAGTAAACATCAGAATTGATCAATTAGGAAAATTGACTAAGTGTTAGAACAAACTGCGGATGAATATGTATTATTCCGTGGATGTTCTCAGGAGTACAACTGAAGTGTACATCCGTAGATCTCATACGGAAGAACAACTTCAGCTGAACAAGATTAAAGAATGCTACTAAAGGAGAACTTGCTGCTAAAGAACAAGTACAAAAACTCCTGCGAAGCATAATCACTGAAGAACAAACACTGAAGACTAAGTGTTCCTGCGGAAGACAAAGGTCCTGCGAAAGAAGAACTTCCTACGGAAGGCTGTTTAACACTTGTATGATTTCGCATCATCAAGTAGTCAACAGAAAGTCAACAAGTCAACGTGGCAGAACAACAACATAAATGGCGGTGGAAGACATATAATTCAAGCGAAGATACCACGTCACATCAACAATATTATTTGTATTTATTTCATTGTAAATCACGAACTCCTATACTGATAAATGTGGTAAGGATTCGGATAGCTATAGGAAGTTAGCTTAATTATAGCACCAGGATAGTGAAAGATTAGTAATGTTTTAGGAACAGAATAAGATCTCTATATAACAAGAGATCAAAAACATGTAATAGAGGATGATTAACATACGATCAAGCAACATCAGATCATATAACAATCATAACAATAGAATCAATAGCAGAAGAAGCATTACAATCGATTGATTGTAATTGTTGAGCGATCGTGGTTTGTTTATTATTATATTTTGATTGTTCATTATACTGTTTGATCGATTTCAAGTTCATAATCAATTAAACAGCAAGTATTGGTAATTCCGCGATCAATACTTGTTAAAATCAAATCTGATAATTCCTATATCGATCCTTGGATTCACTCAGGTGGTATCAGAGCTTGGTGCTCATTGATCCAGATCAATTGATCTATCGGTTTTATTTGTTTAATCGATTTTTGCTAAAACAGAGTTGTTGCTTTTTCAAAATTAATTAACATGAGTAATTCAGTTGTTGGTGCTTATCAACCTCCTAAACTGGAAAACAAATCTGATTTCAAAACTTGAAAAATCAGGTTCAGAAATCATGTTAATTATAAAGATTCTGATTATGGGTTTCGATTACTGAAGGACCTTATATTCCACCTGCGTTAGGAGCGGATTATAAGGATAATAATCAACCCATAAGTCTAAAAAATCTGTCACCTGATGATGCTAAGAAAGTCAAGATTAACATCAAAGCCTATAGTATGCTTACTATGGCTTTGCCTGAAGATCTCTTGATCAGGTGTGAATCATACAAAACAGCTCACTGGTTATGGAAAATACTGCACACCTTGTGTGAAGGAAGTGACGAGATTAGGAGCATAAATAAGGATACTCTTCGCTCACAATATGAAACCTTTCATCATATTGCGAGTGAGTCAGTTCCTAAACAATTGGATAGATTTATGCAACTTATTACAGAGATGAACATCTTTGAACTTAAGTATAGCAATGAAGAGCTTAACAAAGAGATGCTTCATGCCTTACCAGAAAGTTGGACACAGACTGTGTCTATGTTCAAGAACACTATTGATTTGAAGGCAATAGGACTAGACACACTGGTGGCGAAGGTCGAAGCTTTGGAGCTAGATGAAAAGACCAGAAACAAGAGTGTAAAAGCACCTATAGCACCTTATCAATTCAAATAGTTAAAGAGTGCTGGAAGTGCATTTATATCCAATGAAGATGAAGATAACTATTGTGATGAGAGTGAACATGAAGAAGAAACAAGCTTTTATGCTGCCAAGTCTTCCAAATCAAGTACTCAAAACAATCAGCACAGAAAGTCCAAAGGAAAAGCTGATGACTCCAAGAATAAAAAGAACAACAATCAAACAGAACCAATTACTGTGGTTTTGGAATCAGAAGAACCAAAAAGCTGCTTTTGCAGCCTTTAGTTCAAGCTTTCAGGCTTATCTGGAAAGCACTTTGACTCCTGCTCTCTTCTGTCAACAAGATCTAGAAGAACTTCATCCTGATGAGGTAGAAGAGATGGATCTCTTTTCTGAGAGACTGTTCAGAAAAAGGTCTAATCAATTTGATCAAAGTGGACACAACAAATCAACTTGCTGATTTGTTCACTAAAGCCTTTGATTCAGTTAGATTTAATTTCTTAATTGAGTCCTTAGGCATGCTCAACTTAGATTAGATCACAATAACAACAAAAATATTTGTCCATTACTTGTAATCATATGAGAAAGGCACACACATTATCAAAACAAACAACTACATAACGCAGTTGATATACTAAGGATATGATAGTACACTATAACTTGACATATATCCCTGCTTTCAACTTACCAACTAACTACTGATCAGATGTGTTGGATGTGTAAATAGGTTCAGCTTGAGTGGAAACTAACATATGTCATGCACAACATAACGCTAAGATGACTTAGTGTGGACAAGTCATTGTCAGGAGCACACAAGTAAGTCTTCTCAGGATGTGATCATATTCATCACCCACGCACACTTACTATGTTGCAACACCGTATAACCTCTATCTTTGCGCATCATGACCCTCTGTTTTGTGTGAGCAAAGACCTGGGTCAAAGGGCACCTCTGTTTTACGTGAGTAAAGACCTGGTGACCTGATGCTGATCATCAAATGTTCCAAAAAGGACCTGCTCTAAAGAATCCAAAGTGATCAACTGTATATTAAATTCAAGGAGCAACCAAACCATCTCAGCATAATAAGATTTCAAAGAAAATCTTAAGATAGAGCTATACTCTACGGAACATGGTTAAGTGTAATAAAGTGATAACTTGATTACGTTCAGGAGGAATAACTTTCACGCAACTTCAATGATGCGCTCATCTTTGTTTCTCTTTAATTCTTACCAAAACATGATAAACAGCATGAACAGTTGAATTTACACTCTTCTTTGAATTTCTGTGGATCATAATATTTGCAATCTGCACTAGATCAAGTAGACCATAACCTCGACAATAATATGCAGGATATTACCTGGTTTATAGTATGATCCCTAGTATATCATATATTTGCTTGAAACAAACTTTAATCAACATAAAGATTTTGGAAAGAGTGCAAGAACTGAAAGACCTAAACCCATGATTACTAGAGTATAAACCTAAGGGGGAGTATTGTTAGGTATAGATCTCATGTATAGGTTTAGATGATAGATCAAACTCTTGTAATCACTCTTTGTAATTATAATTTTGATGATATAATATAATGCATTGATTACATTTTAAGTTTATGAATTGCATGATATACTATACTGCATTAATTTATGATGTATCTCATAATATACGTGTTGATATGTGAATGATTGCAGTAAACATCAGACTTGGTCAATTAGAAAAATTGACTAAGTGTTAGAACAAACTGCGAATGAATAAGTATTCTTCCGTGGATGTTCTCAGGAGTATAGTACAAGTGTACATCCGTAGATCTCATACGGAAGAACAACTTCAGCTGAACGAGATTAAAGAAAGCTACTGAAGGAGGACTTGCTGCTGAAGAAAAAGTACAAAAACTCTTGCGGAAGCACAATCACTGAAGAACAAGCACTGAAGACTAAGTGTTCCTGCGGAAGACAAAGGTCATGCGGACACAGACTGTGTCTATGTTCAAGAACACTATTGATTTGAAGGCAATAGGACTAGACACACTGGTGGCGAAGGTCAAAGCTTGGAGCTAGATGAAAAGACCAGAAACAAGAGTGTAAAAGCACCTACAACACCTTATCAGTTCAAATAGTTAAAGAGTGCTGGAAGTGCATTCATCTCCAATGAAGATGAAGATAACTCTTGTGATGAGAGTGAACTGAAGAAGAAACAAGCTTTTATGCTGCCAAGTTTTCCAAATCAAGTACTCAAAACAATCAGCACAGAAAGTCCAAAGGAAAAGCTGATGACTCCAAGAATAAAAAGAACATCAATCAAACAGAACCAATTACTGTGGTTCTGGAATCAGAAGAACAGAAAGCTGCTTTTGCAGCCTTTAATTCAAACTTTCAGGCTTATCTGGAAAGCACTTTGACTCCCGCTCTCTCTGTCAACAAGATCTAGAAGAACTTCATCCTGATGAGGTAGAAGAGATGGATCTACAATGGCAAATGGCAATGATCGCCTACAGAGCCAAGATGTACATGAAGAGGAACAAAGGACTGTCTGTAGGAGGAAGATCAACTAAAATTGGTGTTGACAAGTCCAAAGCAAGATGCTTTAAGTCTAATTTATATGGACACTTCTCAAGGGAGTGCAACAGCAATCAACAACAATCAAATGACTTAAGACAGCCTAGTCAAAGAAGTTTCACACAAGCTCAACTAACCAATTCATCCCCACCATCAACAAGCAACACTACAGGTACTAACAATGCTAAACAATCTGGTTTTATTATTTTGCTGGATGATAATTGTGATTGGAGCATGTATGAAAAGGAAGTACTAGCGGAAAATCAAGCTTTGATGGCTAATATGGAAAACAAAGTTCCACCAATGGCCACAGAGGTAAGAGAAAGGTTATGTTCTTCCACTTGTGTTGATGAAGTTAAAAGATATAGAACACATGCTCAATAGTTGGCTGATAAAGTAAAAGAAACTCTACTTTTAAATGAATCACATGTAAGAGAACATAAACTTTATCAAGTCAAAATCAATTCTTTACAAAAGGATTTAGATCAAAAAATTACAATTTGAAAGCACAAGTTGAGCATTTGACTACTTCTTTAACTAAGTCTATGTCAGATCATGCATCTACTGAAGTGAAACTTCAAAAATTCCAATTGTCATCACAGCAGTATGAGAAACTATTAAACTCTCATATTGAGTCAAAGAACAGATCAGGTTTGGGATTTCATGCTGTTGCACCACCGGTAAATGATAATTACACTTCTCTACCTGAGTCCATGACTAACTGCTTATCTAATCACTTTGTGTCTAGTACCAAATCTGAGTCAACAGATAAAAATAATGATGATGTAACTAATGACATTGAATCATATGAAACTGATTCATCAATCAGAACTTTCAAAACAAAGTCAACCAGAATTTAATTATGATAACTGTGATGATCTGGATGAGGATGATGATGAGTCTCATAATACTAGTTGGGTAAGGGTAAAACTATTTTAAATGAACATTTAATTCACAAAATGTTGGATGAAATCAAGCTCCCTTATCCACCAAAACAAAGAAATCTGCTGAAGACCATTTACACAAGGATTGGTCAACTGAATGAAGGCATTCATGCTCTCAACAATCAAAACAAAAGAAAATCAGCAAAAAGAGCTTCGGAAGACAACAAATTCACTTCAGTAGATCACCTTCGGAAGCAGTCTGAGCAATCTATAAAATCCAAGAAAACTATTCCTAAACAGCCATCCGTAGAAGAAATATGGAATAAGAAAGAATTTGCTGAAGCATCATCCAGTAACAACAAAGTTCAGAACCTACAAAAAATAGATGCTAAACAAGAACCTTTTGACATCATGTCAGGCAAAGGTAAAGAATCATCAGCTGCTAAATTTGAAAAGGACTTGAAGAAGCAAAAGAAGGCACTGATTAAGAAAAAGGCAAAGGTAAAGGCTGCTTCTGATAGTGAAGCTGAAAAGAAGTACTGTAAATGGTGTGATATGAAAAATCACAGCACAGAAGAGTGCTACTTCAGAAGCTATTGCTCAATATGTAACATGAACAATCACATGACATCTGATTGTTACTTCAACAAATATTGTGCAATATGCAACAAACAAAATCACTCCACTCAGGAATGCTTCTTCAACAAAAAGAACAAAATAAAGATCCTCAAGAAGAAGCTAGCAGAGACTACTGAATTAGACTCACAATCTTCTGAGGATGATGATTCAAAAGTCTCAAAACAAAAGAAGCAGCAACAAAAGCAGAAAGCTTCCAAGATAAGAAAAACAGCTGCTGAGGTGCAAACAAAGAAAAAGAAAGACAAACAACAATTTCAAGGCTCATTTATGAGAAAGTTACTATATTAGATAACAATGGCAAGCCCAAGACCATCAAGGCTTGGGCTCCTCGGTCTAATTAAGTTTATTATGTTTTACAGGAGCATCCAATGAGGGCTAACAACAAGTGGTATGTTGACAGTGGCTGTTCCAGACACATGACAGGAAACTATTCTCTCCTCCATGACTTCAAACATAAAAATGATTCATATGTAGCATTTGGTGGGAATAAGAAGGGAGGTAAAGTCACTGGTGAAGGAATGGTAACCAATGGAGTTCTCAAATTTGAGAAAGTTAATTTTTGTGAAAATTTACAATTTAATTTGCTAAGTGTGTCTCAAATTTGTGATCAAAACTATACTACTTTCTTTGATAACTCTAATTGTTACATTCTCAAGTCAGGTTACAAATTACAGAAGACTGGATCCTTCTCAAAGCACCAAGAAAAGGCAACACCTATGTGTTGGACATGAACAACATAACAATAACAAGTAAAGAAACATGCTTGATTTCTAAATCATCAGAAGATGAATCTCAACTGTGGCATAGAAGGATGGCTCACTCCAACATGAAAAACATGAATAAACTGGTGAATAATGACTTAGTCATTGGTATTTCAAAGAAAGAATTCTAATCACTGTTTATCATGTTCTAAAGAAAAACAACACAAAATATCACATAAATCCAAAACAGTCAACTCTAACACAACACCACTACAGTTATTGCACATGGATCTGTTTGGTCCAACCAATGTATTAAGCATTGGAAAAAGGCAATACTGCTTGGTAATTGTTAATGATTTCACTAGATTCACTTGGGTATTTTTCTTAAACCACAAAAGTGAAACATAAGAAATATTAATGGAGTTTATCACCAAGATAGAAAATCAACTTGATCTAAAAGTCAAAATCTTAAGAAGTGATAATGAAACTAAATTTGTTAATTATGTCTTAGACTCATTTTGCAGGGACAAAGGCATAGCTAGGCAATTTAGTGCTCCAAGAACTCTACAACAGAATAGAGTTGCTGAAAAAAGAAACAGAACTCTAATTGAAGCAGCAAGAATAATGTTAGCTGATTCAAAGCTACCAATAATATTTTGAGCTGAAGCAGTGAATACAGCATGCACTGTTCAAAACAGGACTTTAATAGTCAAAGAATACAACAAAACACCCTATGAACTTTTGTTTAAAAGAAAACCTTTCATAGGATATCTTAGAGCTTTTGGGTGTCATGTGTCTGTCTTAAACACTAAACAACAATTAGGAAAGTTTGCTGAAAAGGCATATGATGGTTTCTTTGTTGGGTATTCCTCAATATCTAAGTCATACAAAGTATATGTCCCATATGATAACATTATGGAAGAAACTCCTAGCATGTCATTTGATGAATCCTTATTTACGTAGTCTGTGAAAGGATCATCTTGGTTGTTTGATATAGATGCATTAACTAACTCATTTAACACTGGCTATCTCAATGTGACAGGTGCTACGGATACATGTTATCCTTCTGTTCCTCCAAACATGGGTGTACCATTGACAGCTGATCCACCAAGACAAGTTCATACAGATATTCAAAGACACAATGATCCTGGTGCTTCAGCTCAAACAAGCAAAGACATGTCTGATGTCCTTGGAACTTCTACATCAGCAGAAGTGCCATCTACTTCAGAAGAAGTACCACCCTCCACAGAGGTTCCTTCCACTTTCATAGATGTTCCCACTTCTGTAGATGATGCACTGAAACTCCTAAAGTTCCTCACACTTCAAAAAACATCCCAACACCACTGCCACATGCAGATACACCAATTACAGACTCTGCAGCTGATCCTTTAACTGCTATGGAAGGTATATCCACATCTGCGGAAACACAAGTCCATGCAGAACATCATTCAGCCGCACAAGATCACCATACTGAGGAGTTAGATTATTTTGTTGACTCACCATCACAACTGAATCCATCTCCACCAACTAACATCACAAACCTGGATTCATCTATCCAAGTTCAAAATGTTCCAACAGTTAGGATTCATAAGGATCATCCAATTGACAACATGATTGGTGAACTCAATAGCAGAACTACAAGAAGACAAGGGGGAGCTGCCAATATTTGTCTGTTCTCCTGCTTTCTATCACAAGTAGTTCCTCCTAACATAACTAAAGCCCTAAAAGACAATAGCTGGATTGAAGCAATGCAAGAAGAACTTCAGCAATTCAGGAAGCAGAAAGTTTGGAATCTAGTTGATCTACCTGAAGGACAATATCCAATTGGCACTAGATGGTTGTTCAAAAACAAACTAGATGACAGAGGAATAATTGTCAGAAACAAAGCAAGGCTAATAGCACAAGGATATACACAAGAAGAAGGAATAGACTATGATGAAGTCTTTGCACCAGTTGCAAGGATTGAGGCAATAAGAGTATTTCTAGCCTATGCATCCTATAAGAGATTCATAGTTTACCAAATGGATGTAAAGTGTGCATTCTTATATGGAAAAATTGATGAAGAGATCTATGTTTCTCAACCACCAGGCTTTGAAGACCCTGACTACCCTCACAGAGTGTACAAGCTTAACAAAGCATTGTATGGTCTTAATCAAGCACCAAGGAAATGGTATGAAACATTGTCTTCATTCCTACTGAAGCATGGCTACAAAATAGGTACAATTGACCAGACACTCTTCCTCAAACATGAACATCAAGATCTCTTAGTTGTCCAAATATATGTTCATGACATTATATTTGGATCAACCAACAAGAGATTGTGTGAAGATTTTGAAGCTTTGATGCAATCTGAATTTCAAATGAGTTCCATGGGAGAATTAACTTTCTTCCTGGGTCTACAAGTACATCAGAAACAAGATGGAATCTTCATCAATCAAGAGAAATATGTGCTTCAAATCCTGAAGAAATTCAACCTTGCGAGTCTTCATCATGCAAAACACCAGCATCAACAATAGAGAAAATAGTACCAGATCCAACAGGGAAGTCTATTGACCAAAGATTATATAGATCTTGATAAGATCATTAATGTACTTAACTGCCAGTAGACCTGACATAATGTTTGCTGTGTGTGTTTATGCTAGGTATCAAGCCGACCCAAAGGAGTCACACTTGAATGCAGTGAAAAGAATTTTCAGATATCTCAAAGGGAAACCAGCACTTGGACTGTGGTATCCCAAAGAAGGAGACTTCAAACTATACTCTTACTCAAACAGTGACTTTGGAGGATGCAACAATAACAGAAAATCAACAACTGGAGGTTGTCAATTCATTGGACCAAGACTTGTTTCTTGGCAGTGCAAAAAGCAGACTAATGTTTCAGTATCCATAGCTGAGGATGAGTACATAGCTGCTTCAGCTGGTTGCTCTCAGGTTCTATGGTTGCAAAACCAATTACTTGACTATGGTTACAATTTTCTTCAAACTCCAATTTACATAGATAACTCAGCTGCTATGTTCATCACTGCTAATCCAGTACAACATAGTAAAACTAAACACATTGAAATCAGATACAATTTTCTGAGAGACTGTTCAGAAAAAGGTCTAATCAATTTGATCAAAGTGGACACAACAAATCAACTTGCTGATTTGTTCACTAAAGCCTTTGATTCAGTTAGATTTAATTTCTTAATTGAGTCCTTAGGCATGCTCAACTTAGATTAGATCACAACAACAACAAAAATATTTATCCATTATTGTAATCATATGAGAAAGGCACACACATTATCAAAACAAACAACTACATAAGGCAGTTGATATACTAAGGATATGATAGTACACTATAACTTGACATATATCCCTGCTTTCAACTTACCAACTAACTACTGATCAGATGTGTTGGATATGTAAATAGGTTCAGCTTGAGTGGAAACTAACTTATGTCATGCACAACATAACGCTAAGATGACTTAGTGTGGACAAGTCATTGTCAGGAGCACACAAGTAAGTCTTCTCAGGATGTGATCATGTTCATCACCCACGCACACTTACTATGTTGCAACACCGTATAACCTCTATCCTCTGTTTTGTGTGAGCAAAGACCTGGGTCAAAGGGCATCTCTGTTTTATGTGAGTAAAGACCTGGTGACTTGATGCTGATCATCAAATGTTCCAAAAAGGACCTGCTCTAAAAGAATCCAAAGTGATCAACTGTATATTAAATTCAAGGAGCAACCAAACCATCTCAGCATTAATAAGATTTCAAAGAAAATCTTAAGATAGAGCTTATACTCTACGGAACATGGTTTAAGTGTGATAAAGTGATAACTTGATTACGTTCAGGGGGACTAACTTTCACGCAACTTCAATGATGCGCTCATCTTTGTTTCTCTTTAATTCTTACCAAAACATGATAAACAGCATGAACAGTTGAATTTACACTCTTCTTTGAATTTCTGCGGATCACAATATTTACAATCTGCACTAGATCAAGTAGACCATAACCTCGACAATAATATGCAGGATATTACCTGTTTTATAGTATGATCCCTAGTATATCATATATTTGCCTGTAACAAACTTTAATCAACATAAAGATTTTGGCATGTGTGCAAGAACTGAAAGACCTAAACCCATGATTACTAGAGTCTAAACCTATGGGGGAGTATTGTTAGGTATATATCTCATGTATAGGTTTAGATGATAGATCAAACTCTTGTAATCACTCTTTGTAATTATAATTTTGATGATATAATATAATGCATTGATTACATTTTGAGTTTATGAATTGCATGATATACTATACTGCATTATTTTATGATGTATCTCATAATATACGTGTTGATATGTGAATGATTGCAGTAAACATCAGACTTGGTCAATTAGGAAAATTGACTAAGTGTTAGAACAAACTGCGGATGAATAAGTATTCTTCCGTGGATGTTCTCAGGAGTACAATTGAAGTGTACATCCGTAGATCTCATACGGAAGAACAACTTCAGCTGAACAAGATTAAAGAAAGCTACTGAAGGAGGACTTGCTGCTAAAGAACAAGTAAAAAAACTCCTGCGAAAGCACAATCACTGAAGAACAAGCACTGAAGACTAAGTGTTCCTGCGGAAGACAAAGGTCCTGCGGAAGAAGAACTTCCTACGGAAGACTGTTTAACACTTGTATGATTTCGCATCATCAAGTAGTCAACAGAAAATCAACAAGTCAACGTGACAGAACAACAACATTAATGGCGGTGGAAGACATATAATTCAAGCGAAGATACCACGTCACATCAATAATATTATTTGTATTTATTTCATTGTAAATCACGAACTCCTATACCGATAAATGTGGTAAGGATTCGGATAGCTATAGGAAGTTAGCTTAATTATAGCACCAGGATAGCGAAAGATTAGCAATGTTTTAGAAACATAATAAGATCTCTATATAACAAGAGATCAAGAACATGTAACAGAGGATGATTAACATACGATCAAGCAACATCAGATCATATAACAATCATAACAATAGAATCAATAGCAGAAGAAGCATTACAATCGATTGATTGTAATTATTGAGCGATCGTAGTTTGTTTATTATTATATTTTGATTGTTCATTATACTGTTTGATCAATTTCAAGTTTATTAATCAATTAAACAGCAAGTATTGGTAATTCCGCGATCAATACTTATTAAAATCAAATCTGATAATTCCTATATCGATCCTTGGATTCACTCATAAACATCTTATTAAAAAGAAAGTCTGACCATTCAGAAAAGATGAGTTAATAATGTCGAGATACACTTGATTTTAAATTGACAAAGTCTTGATTTATACTTAACATAGTCGTCATTTAAACTATATACATTGATATAATGGTACCATTATATTCGCTGCGAGTGGCCTAGGGGCCCGCTGGTTTTATGTAAGACTGAGGCAGGGGCCTTAGCGGTTGAATGTTAGACTAGGTATCGTATGTCCCAATAATCAATATACATAAAATCGAAGCATGGTAATGCATAACGTTCTTTTATGTTATGTAAATGAGCTCAATCATACTAATTGTTGTAGATTTCTTTTTTTAAGTTTGTGTCAATCGATCCCGGGTAATCTCCCGTCCTAAGTGGAGTGTGAAACATTTAAACTTTGAGAGTAACCAAGTAGAAATTAGGTTTGCTAACTAACTTGTGACATCAGATTACAAATGCTAATAGTTATACTACGTCTTTACACTAAACACTGTTTATGGAGCAAATTGAAAGACGTCAAATCTAATCAACAAACGATCATTTTTTACAATCACAACAAAAGATCATTTTTTACAATGACAGCATTCGGTATAAGTGTTTGTCTGTTTCTAAGTATAAACAATAAATATTAATACTATACGAACTAACAAACTTATAATTTATTTATATTTTAAGAATGCAGTCCTTTTATCAAATGTTAAATTAAAGTAGTTTGTTTGATATTAAAACAGAAAAACAACAAAAACTAAAATTTGAAAAGTAACTATTCATACATACCTTTTTACATACTATAAAAACATATGATTTTTTTCAACTGGCAACAAAAACAACTATTTATTTTATATTTTTTTAAACAACAATCATTATATTTTTTTAAATAAATACATCACAACTTGTACACGATAAGATTTAGGTCTGTTTGGTATGGTTTAATAAAATGAACGAAGGAATGAAATGCAATGAATGAAAGAATGAAATTAATCAATAATCATTATATTTCATTGTCCTGTTTGGTTACCTTTTAGGAATGAAATGAATCATTACTTTGTGTTGTTTGTTACGTAGAAAAAGATAAATGAATAAAATGTAAAAATGGTTATGGTGATGATAGGGGGTGGTGGTTCCCAGTGACGGTGGTGGTTCCTGGTGGCGGCGGCGGGCGATGGAGGTGGTTGTGGTGTTGGTGATGGCTGGTGGTAAACTGGTAATTGGTGGTGAGGCCGGTGGTGGTGGTGCATGGTGGTGGTGGGCGGTGGTGATTGGTGGCAGTGGTGGCGGCCGGTGGCTCTCTATCTTGGTAGCTGGTGGTAATGGTGGTGGCGGTGCCCGGTGGTGACGGTTGAGGTGGCCAATGGTGGCGGTGGCTGGTAGGGGTGGACGGTAGTGGTTGTGGCCGGTGGTGATTAGTGATGCTA
This sequence comes from Flaveria sonorensis, assembly GCA_025506505.1. Lineage (NCBI taxonomy): Eukaryota > Viridiplantae > Streptophyta > Magnoliopsida > Asterales > Asteraceae > Flaveria > Flaveria sonorensis. Next base: position 39,598,609 of record CM046439.1, on the reverse strand, counting down.
GTGGCGGCCGGTGGCTCTCGATCTTGGTAGCCGGTGGTGATGGTGGTGGTGGCCGGTGGTTGTGGTGGTGGCCGGTGGTGGTTGATGATGATGAGTGGGTGTGATGATGACTAGGAATAAAAGAATAAAAAAAAAAAAAAAAAAAAGATGATGGATGAAATGAATTTGATGTGATTAAAGAAAATATGATTACTTGTATGATGATTCATTCTATTCTTTTTGCCAACAAAAAATGTTACAATTCATTTACCATCAATCGTTCATTTCATTCCGCCCTTCATCCCTAAATATCAAACGCTAGCTTAAACTTCCAAATTTTCAATCGCAAAACACACGACTAGATACGTCATCCTATTTCATCGGAGACCCTTGGAGAGTTGGGAGGCACATTGCCTTTGTTATGTGATATTTTATTTAGGGTTTCCCCCCAAAAATACACAAAAAACATGCCCTCACAATTATTTTATTCAATTTAAACAGGCGCCCCTCATTTCGTTTTATAAACCGAAGCAGATAGCATTACTCCATTATTTCTACAACAAAACCCTTGAAATTCTCACATTCCGATGGGGCAGAGCAACACGGCGGCGGCGGCGGCGGGTTTGCTATTGTGCGCCACATTAGCGGTGATGGTGCCGGAGGCCTCCGGCAAGCGGTACATGGTCGGAGGAAACATGGGCTGGACTTCCAACGTTAATTACACTCTCTGGGCCCATAATCATACCTTCTACTTTGGAGATTGGCTCTGTAAGTATCAAGTATTTATCATAGATCTACGATTTTTGTTCAATAATTCTTGTGTTTGTGGATGTGGAATTGTGATTATGTGTTTTGAAATAACTTTTTTAAATAACTATTTACTCTTATTTTTACTAAGGAATATTTACATAATGACAACTTTGGCAATTATTGTTTGTATTTGAATGTGTAACTTTGATCGTTGGTGATTATTGTTTTGAAATAAAGTTTAAATTTTTGTATTTGGAGATGTGATTTTGTTATTTTTATTTATATAGAAGGCATAAATTTGAGGAAATATGTAATTAATGTCCTTAAGAAAGTATATAAAAATCTCCTAGTAAAACTAAAGATAAAATAATCATTCAATATGTTAGCTATAATGAAATGAGTAATTATGTAATATATACGTTTAAAAAGAGAAAATATGTAAAATTGATTTTTTGGTTCGAGTAAACATGTAATTAATGAACTTATAGGGGAAATATGTAAATGTCACCTATTAAGTATTCAAAATTTCAACTTCTTACTTCTTTGTTTAGTGATAGGGCACTGGATATCTTGGATTGTAGCTCTTGTTCCTGCTATGAACAAAAAACTACACATTTAAATTGTAAATTTGTTTATAAACCTTTAAAACCGACTGAAATGTCCAAATTAAAGTAATTTGCTTGTTAACGGGTTCAGGTGTTAGAATGGTTTAGTTTTGATGGTTTGACTGTTTAACTGTTTAATTGATAGTTTAGATTTTAGAATATGTCTGAATGATATTGATGAGTCGTCTGATTTTAAAAGAAAAGTTTAATACCAACTAATTTAAAAAATGAAAAAACAGTTAGTTTCTATTGTTTTATAACTTCTAGAAAATATATTTATGTATATGTATTATCTTAGTGATCTCTTTTTTTTTAAGTTCAACACAAACTAAGATTTTAAAGAAAAAAGTTTCAAACCGATTGACTCTTGGACCTACTAAATCCAATTATTTTGTAATTCTTTAAAACCATAGTTAGTGGTATTGTCTAGAATTTTTAACGGAACCAACTTAACGAGACCGTAAACACCTCTAGCGAGATGGAGAACATATATATCAGCTCCATATATTGTCAAGAATCATGATTGTGCATTGTGTTACATCTTACGCTCGAAACATTTTCGGGTCTTAACCGTCGTTTCTCTCCTTGCAGTTTTTGTGTATGACCGAAACCAATACGACATCCTGGAAGTGAACAAGACCAACTACAAGACCTGCAATGCTGAGCACCCGGTTCACAATTACACAACAGGAGCCGGACGAGACGTGGTGGAACTCAATGTCACACATGACCGCTACTTCATCAGTAGCAAAGGGTCCTGCTATGGTGGCATGAGGCTGCACGTACACCTCTCTCCTCTACCACCACCACCACGGGCCGCCCCTTCTAAGAGCCACTCTTCAACATTCACCGTTCTCAGGAGCCACCTCGTGATCCCTGCTGTCGTCACCATTGCCACGATATGGGACTCACTGTTACTCCATGTATGATGCAGAATTCAAATTGATGGCATTTGGGGTTTCTTTTAATTTTTAGTGGGTGTTGAAATTTCTTTGTGGTTTATCATTGAAGTGTGACCAAAAGATTCAAAATTGTTTTATGGGTTTGATTGTGTTGGGTGGATAAATGTGATTGAACATTGATTTTATTGGATTATTATTTTTTGTCTCTGCGTGACTTGGTGGATTATGTTCTGTTTTTTTTACTCTTTCACATGGTAGTCCTGGGGTCATTGGAACATGTACGGTAATTCACAGTCTACTTCAGCCACTTATTATTCTTTAGTTATATAGTATTCAATAAATTAAATCTCACACATGATATTTTATGAAGGTTATCAAGTCTACGTATATTTTGTTATACTTTAGTGAGGGTGATTAAAAATTACTATCAGGTAGGGGTCACGTAGGTGCTAGGTAGTAGATGTGGTTGTACTTGTACTTACTAAACATGCGTTATTAAGGTTGTAAATGAATCGAGGTTTGTGAACCGTTTGGTAAAAAGGCTGTTTAGTAAATGAGCAGCCATGTATAATGGTTCATTTGTTCATCTATATTTGTGAACGTTTAGTGATATGTTTTGTATATTCATTCATTTATGATCGTTTGTGTTAGTTTGTTTATATATGTTTTTAATTATTATGTCAAGTGCTTTAACTATTTATTTATTTAAGGTGTTTATGTCTATTTATGTGATTAAGAATGTTGATTTTTTTTCTTAAAAAAAATAGTATGTGTTTGTGGTTAGGGGTGTGCAAATAACCACAATAACTGAACCGTAACCAAATAACCAAAGAAACCGAACCGAGAAAACCGAAGCCAATAAGAAACCGACGGTTTGGTTTGACAGTTTTTTAAAAACTGATTTTTTTCAGTTTGATTTCGGTTTTGCTTGTAATAAAAACAGAAAAAATCGAACCAAAACCATACAAACCGAACTTTTAAAATTAGAGGTGTATTTATACACTTATAAACATGATTAGCCTATTAATTACTTATTTAACTTATATTATCTAAATTTTTCTTTGAGTATATAGATTTCAAGAATAATCTTTAAACTTTTTGTTTGAATTGATAGATTAAAATGTTTTATTGAACTTTTAGTTATTGTATTTTATGAATTACAATTCACTTAAATGTCAAGTAATTTATAAAAATATGTAGATTATATTTAAATATCAATAAAATGATGCAAGCCTAAAAATTTTAGTTTAATTCATTAATTTGAACCAAATGTTTCTTTAAAAACTTGAAGCTCAAATGGTAAAACTGAAAAAACCCGAAACCGAACCGAAACCGAAGTGAAAACCCAAAACCAAAAACCGCAAAAATCGAACGGTTTTAAAAACCTAGAAACCAAAATATCGGTTTTTGGTTTTGATTTAGGCTATAACCGAACCAAACTATGCACACCCTTATTTGTGGCTGATGTTTGGGTGTTTGAATGGGTTTTAACAATGTTAATTGTAAGATTTTAATGAGTTTATTGGTTAGAAAGAGGTTACTGCGAGTGTGTTTGTGATTTGCAGGTATCGGGAGCTAAAGAAGGTAATAAAGCTAATTGAGAAGTTTTAGTATGGAGTTGAGCCAGCCTGAGCAAAAGACAAGAAAAGAGACAAACGATGGCAAAAATAGTCATTGGCCATTGTAGGTCATGTGGCCACCGTAACCTACAGTGACCAGAGGCTGAAAAAAGAAACAAAAAACGCCTATCGTAACTTACGGTGGGCACAGGACCTATGGTACACGACGCGCTGAATTTTGATTAAAAGACGGAGAATCTAGGTTTTGATCTACCACTTCATTCCAATCCATCCCCAAGTCCCAAGAATGATCCCGAACGATCCTGAAGACTTTCGGAGGCGATTTAAAGGCTCAAGATCTTGTTTTTATAGTTTGGCTTGATTCTTTAATGTATGTTTTTATTTGTTTTTGCTTTGATTTTCATTACCATGTCCGGCTAAACCACCCGTGATCTTCTCCGGATGGTAGGGTTTGTATACACTTGACTTGTTCTTTGTTTTCAATTGGGTTATTGTTGAACTAGGCATCTTAAGCCAAGGAACATTATTTGTTAATTAGAACTTCTAAAATATTTACGTTGATTGAAACCTATGTTCCTGTTTTTTTGAATGTTTTAGATTTCTTTACATCAGGAAACCTCACGAGGGTGAGGGTTAGGATTGGGTTTGTTAATGTAAGTTGGGTATGATCTGAGTAGTTCTTTTACAACAGTCTCGTTCAATCCCATTAGATCTAGTTAAACCAATGATGGATATGTCTATGTGACCATTCGTGAACATCTAGGACAAGTCAGTTGCAAACCTGAACCTAAAGAGGATTACATTTCCAATTATGGTTTATAACTAATCCAATGTTAAATCAGTTTTATTTTTTAAAATCAGTTTTCTTTTCAACATGTTCTTAATAAATTCTCAACCCTTAAATTGTTATTTATTAGACCTGACAAACCAAATCAGTGCTTGTTCATGAACAAGTTCAATTTGTTAATAAATTGAACGGACACAAACATGAATTTTAGTTCAATTATGTGTTCGTAAATTATTCGTGAACAAGTTCAATTCTAAATGAACGAAAATTGACAAAAAGTCATTTGGTTCGGGTCGTTCGTTTACAACCCATTTATTGTGTTGCTTTCGTGAATGTGAGATTTAATTAAAAAGATAATGAAGTGTCGTGTTGTAGTTGGTGAACAAAAAAATTGTGAGCAATAAGAGATGCCCACACCCTCGCTCACACCCTACGAGGGTTTGGGGGGAGGATGGGAGTGTTTTACGCACGTGAGCAGCCTCACAGATATGTCTTGAGTTGCGTAAGCTGCGTAAGTGGCACTCAAGCCCTCCAATCCCGTTTGGATTTGCGTTACGTTTCAAGTGAACAAGCCTATAAGTAATGAGTAGATGTGTCGACAAAGGTAATCATATGGCAAACTATCGAATATGAATTCCATCATCCAAAATACCGATCTTAAATTTAAAGATTTTTTTTCTAATTTAGTAATTTATTGATTTTCTTCTAATTATAAAAATGAATGAATTTTTTATTTGAGTAATTCACTTGTTTATTAAGGAAGTCAATTTGTATTTTGATAGACAATTTAGTTTTATATTTTGAACTTAACCAGTCATATTTAGATCCATTTTATAAAATGCAGTTTGATACAAAAGTTTGAGCTTCTGTGAGATCAATTTTTTTCTTTTGATGTCAATGTATAGTAAGTGTCATATTATTAGTCCCAGCGGTTAAACCACCCGGACACCACTATTTCACATTCTCTCTAATCTCTTATTCTTTCATATCTTTTTGTTTTCTCTCACCTCCCCCTTTACTCTCACGATTTTTTATCCAGGATTTCGATACCCATCCCTCTCTCCTCCGTCTAAATGCCACCTAGATTTAAATACATACATATTCATCCATTGATGTACTCTTAGGACCAGGAATAGAGGAGAGTTGCGTTTGTTAGGATTAATTAAATTAAAAAGGTAAAGCCTTTATAGTATACAATATCAAAAAACAATTTCATCAAAAAAGTTTTCATAACTATGTGCTCAATCTCCCTACTCTAATAAAAGGATATCTAGAAGGGACACATGTTAACATCATATTCTTCCTCAACAATTTTCTCACGGTTCTCTCTCTTATTTACTAATCATATTAGTTACTAATAATATTTTTAATTTTTAGATTAAAATAGTTTTTTAATAAATTAAGTAAGAGATATTTTTACTACTGTTATTTCTAAGGAAATATTTTTTCATAAAATTAGAAAAAATTTTAAAAAATATAAATTTTTTATAATTGGTGTTTTTAAAAAGTAAATTTTTATAAATAAAAAATAATTAAAATTGAGAGTTATAAGAAAAAAGTTTTAAGTATGACATTTTTTAAAATGTTTATTTTGAAATAAAAAATTTATTTTATTTATTATAAGAAAGATTTCAGTCATATCTTATTTTAAAATATTGACTTATAATTAATAAAATTATATTCTATTTAATATTTTTTTATTTAACCCGTATAATACACGGGTTTACTAAAACTAGTTGTAAATAAACTTAATTATCAAATAACATCAGTTTATTCACAAATATTTCATTAGCTAATGTGGGGCTAACCCACTTAATAAAAATTTTGCTTTTTAGAGAAGTGGTTCTAAATTGAAACCTAGTCGTTGTGTAATTAACTAAATTTGGTGTACTTCAATAGTAGAAGTAGAATATATTTGCAATTTAAAAAAAAATCAATTTTGTTTATTAAAATAGTAGTACAATATCTTCATTTAATTTTATAAGTTTTATTAAAAACATAACAATCAATATCATTAAAGATAAACAAAACCTTTTTGCCCATTTATCATGCATGCATCATGTATCAACTTTAATTGGTAAGTTACATGTAGCACATTTCACACAAATACCTCCACAAAATTGAAGAAACATGAAAGTGTAGGATAGCAAACACAAAAATGGTGGCAGGATAGCATGAGGGTACGTGAAACACAAGTTATGCGCGTCACATACTAACTTGCGCCACTGGTCCATTGTCACCCACTCGCCCAGTATTTTTATTTTCGTAAGCTATATATAACATCTAGTCAGTGTTTTCTATGTTGTGTTTGTGTGTGTGAGAGATCACAGCTGAAGATTTAGCCAACAATGAGAATTTTTGGTGGCGTTGGCCAGCGGAAGACGGTAGTATTGGCGGTGGTGTTCACGACAATGGTGTTAACATGCACTATGTCTAGAAATCCGGTGCGTCACTTGGTTGGCGGAAAGGATAAGTGGAAACCTAATGTGAACTACACCGATTGGTCACTTCAAGAGACCTTCTATGTTGGCGACTGGCTTTGTAAGCATCTCTAGCACGCTCTTTTTCTCTCTCTGAATCAATTTGTTTTGGTCTTCGGTCTGATTCAAACTATGGTTGTTTAAAAAGCTCGCGACTCATGGCTCGCTCGAAAATAGCTTAATAAAAGCTCGCTCAAAATCAGTTTGTCTCGGTTTGTAAACAAGCCGAGCCCGAGCCAAGGTCAGCTCGGCTTGTGGCTCGCTCGTTGGCCTGCTCGTTTAAATTTAAACCTAAATTATAATTTATATAAACTATAAATCAAAATTATGACATTATATAAAATACACCTTTGATATTTTATAACTTAATAACTAATTATAAAAGTATAAAAACATGATTATACTTATTGAAATAACAATATTATATAATTGTTTTCAACGAATCCAGATAAATAAATGTAAGAAATATATATATATATACATACATATACATATACGTATATACATATACATATATATATATACATATATATATATATACATATATATATATATATATATATATATATATATATATATATATGATCAGGATCATTACAGAACTCTTAAATATCTTCAGAACTACAGGACTTATCTAAACCACTAGATTATTTAAGCAACGGTCAAAACAATAATAAGATTATAATAATTAAAAAAAAAATGAATTTTTAATCATTGACTTAAAGGGTAGTACGGGGACTTAACACCATAATTAAATCATTTCCTAATTTTTCTCACTTGCTTTCTAAATTTAAAATCCCCAAGGTCATTAACAGATGCTGAATATCTCTCACTATCTTAAGAAATTGAAACCAGTTTCAATTTGATTTCATGATGCTAATATTCAAGTCTATGGGATGATTTCAGAAGAAAAGTTTTCATCGGTGGAAAACATGTAGTGGTCAGTGGAATATTTTTATTGCAGTTGAAGAATTGTATGAGAAAAGCATTGGGCCATCGGAACTGACTTTGAGTATGTTGGCTGCTATACATGGTTTTTATTTTTTAACAATAAATTGATAATTGGAATTGTGTTTCATCGGAATTCGGCTTAACATGATTTGCTGTTTTTTGATTTTAGTTTTATGATTCTTCAGAAGTGATGATTGTGTTTTTATTACTACTTTACTAAACACATCTAGTTATCAATCATTCATGGTTTTACTTTTTTTGTCGCTAATTTTAATTTTTGTAATAGATGAAACAGTTCTGATATAACTGTTTTACTATTTGTCTAGTTACTTAGACGGTGTCCTTACTATGTTATATAAGTCACTATATCATTATCTTGTATGAACATATAAAAATACTTCAAAAATCAGAAGTCGTTTTCTAGCTTAATTTGTTTATATTTCACTTTTTGGGTTAGTTTTTGCTGTTAAGATTGATATATGATGAAAATTTATAGGAGAATTATTTTATTATTTATTATCATTGTATTCTTTAAACTTAACTATGGTCTTTTGATTTCATTATTGAGTCCAACACAAAAAGTGAAAAATTTACATGATGAAATTCAAGATTAGTTTCATTAAAATTACAGAGATATGAGATCCAAGAGATGAAATACTTATGTAATAAATTTTATGTTGAGAGAAAAATTAATTGATTACTAATTTACTCTTTTCCATTTTTTTTAATCCTCAAGATTGAAAATAATAAATGATCAATATTAGTTCTTGAAGTTCTCGCTTAAACCTAACCAAAAATAAAAAATAATTTGTAACAAAAATAAGTTGGTTCGTGAGCTAGCTCGGCTCGTTTATAATCGAGCCGAGCCCGAGCTCGGATTTTGAGCTTGTTAAAATAAACGAGCTGAGCCAGCTCTACTCAATTTTTAAACAGGCCGAGCTCGAGCCCACCCTGGCTCGTCTCGGCTTGTTTACAACCCTAATTCAAACAATCATCCAACAATGTAATTTTTAAACAATTACTCATCATCCATTAAATCTACTCTTAATTCTATTTTATAGTTTACTGTAAGACTTAAACCCTTGACCTCTAGATGAGAGGACGTTATTTAACACACAAAGATACCATTTAACTAACTTACAAATAATCATCGAATAAAGTTCTATAACAAACTTTTGAATGATCATCGAATGCTCAAATCTCTAATCATTTATTTGGTTTCAATATACTATACGATCCGCTATCAATTTTGCATTCATTCAATTTTGTACAATAATTCAATTCTTTTCTTGATCTAAATCATCTCGATCGAGATTGTTCTGATCTTGTGTTTAAATTAACCTAATGCAGATTTCGTGTATGATAAGTACATGTTTAACGTGTTGGAGGTGAACGAGACCAGCTACAGAAACTGCAATGATCAAGGATTCATCTTCAACATCACGAGAGGCGCGGGCCGTGATGTGTTCGAGCTCACTCAACCTAAGCCATATTATTTTCTTTCAAGTGGAGGTTATTGTTACAATGGGATGAAAGTTGCAGTCAATGTGGTTGAATATGTTCCTGCTCCTCAACCGTCTCCACACAAAAGTGGTGGTAATATGATTGCGGGAATTAATCCGATTATCGTGTTGATCGTGATCGTTCTATGGGTTGTTTTTTTCGTAATCGATGAAGAATCAAACAGGTTTTGCTAACATTTGTGCTTGATGTATAATCGCTGGTGTATGGATTTGTGTTCTTGATTATCTTGATAGAATGTCTGGATAAATATGTGATAATAAGTTCTATTAACATTACGTATTCTATATTAAGTGAATTTGGCCTTCCTCTAAAAAATGATATTCCTATGATATGAATTAATTATTTGGATAAATTATAGTAAAAAGATATTTAATATAAAAAATTTAAAAAGAATTATGAGCTTGATACGTGTCCTTTTATTATTTAAAAAAAATGATATTTTGATCATTGTTTTAAATACGTCAGCTCATTGTGTCTTATACGTTCATTGTGTCAAATTTCAGTTTATATATTGTATCATATATTTTATATTATTTATTATATGTATTCATCGTTATGTTTTACGTTTTAGATCATTTTGTATTATTGTTGTCATTGTTTTTATAAATTATATAAACTTGTTATTATCATTATGTTTTACAAGTAGTAGTGAACAATTATATACTTCCACTAATTTATTTTTCAAAACTCATAGTGTTGAATATAACACATTACGTTATTTTTATCATTATTTTTTATATATTATATATACTTGTTGTTATCTATCATTGTGTTTTACAATTAGAAGTACACAATGATGTTATTTGCCGATGTATTTATTGGAATGCATAGTGTTCAACATAACACAATGACGATAACAAACACAATGAGACATTGTGTTATTTTGCCACTGTTTTTAATGTATTATATTAATGAGTTGTTAATTTATTATTGTATTTTACATATTAGAGATATGAGTTTAAAAACATATAAAAATTTATTATCTTTTTATATAACAATATTTTACTCATTTTAAAGATAAAAAGATATTCGTTTCTATGATGTAAATTTTATGAAAAAATAATATCATACATAAAAATTATGAAGGTTTAAAAAAATAGGAGAACTTGTAAAATGTAACAAAAGTGACTATAACAAACTTTTTTCTATAAATTGATCTCAACTATTGATTAAGGAGATTGATAGTTGAGATTATTTGTTATACTTTTTAGTTTTATAGTTCTTTTTATTTGAATCTTTACTTAATTATTTATAGTAGTTGTTAATGGGATAACCTTGTAGAAATAGTAATCATGTTTCAGAGTTGCTCTAATTTAATCACTCATAAATCTTTTTGTCCGGATTAGGTCTCTCGTAAATTATTTTGTCCCAATCAGGTCACTAAAGTTTCAGATTGTTCTATCTAGGTCATTCATAAATTGCGAAATACTTTTTAGAAATTTGAAATATTTAAAATATTAACAATATTTATAAAAAACTGAATTTTTTAAGAAAATTTGTGGGTTAATTAAAAAATATAAAAAAAAATGAATGTCCTAATTGAAACATCCCTAAAACTTAATAACCTGAATGAAACAAATAAAACTATTAGTGACCTGATTGAACTAAAAAAAATATAAGTGACCAAATTAAAACACTTATAAAACTTGTTTACTATTCTGTAATATTTTCTCTTGTTTAATTGAAGACGTCTATAAAAATATGATTCTTAGAGGTTTATATAGAGAAATATAATGATTTGTGAATTAATTATGTTTTATGCCTTGTATATCAATCAAATATGAGTAACTGGTTATATCTATGACAGTGGATGTTCTATGAAAGCATTAATTATACTCATTTTATAACCATACGAATCAAAAACTTTACAATCACACACACATATGTATTATATTCAAAATAAGCTTGTTTAAAAATCAACTAATAACTTGTATTTTTGCCCACAGCAATTGATCACGTCTAGAAACTATAGAATTCGTCGTTAGATTAAATATCAATAACAGCATCCAAAGACTATTAGACACAAAAACTACATGCAGTTACATAAAACAACATATGTTTTAAGTTTTAACCGCGGGCTATTTAGCTAGGCCTCCTAACATCGTAAAGATACAAATTCCCATCCTAGTAGTCATAGATTGTTCATCAAAGCTTCTTATTAACCAAATATAGTCAAACTTGGTCCAAATGCGATACCAAAAATTGTACATATATCTTCAACATAGAAACTTGCAAGATACCCGAGCTACTAACCGTAAATTGTTTCGCAAAGCTTCCTAATAACCAAATATAGTCAAACCTGGTACAAAAATGATGCCAAAATCTATACATCCATCTTCAGCAAAGATACTTGCAAAGTAAGAGATGTAACTTTTGATAAAAACACGGATATTTAACCTTTTGATTTCAAAAGTTGGTTACACGGAATTAGATATAGTATTTAAAATCACTAAGAATAAATCAGAGCAAAAATTGAAAACGGAAGTAGGACACCTGTTTCAAGAGCGGCTAGAAGACATTGATCGTCGACACAAATGCTCTAGTTCTAATGCTTTGCCATCTATCCGGATGTTTTTGTTTCTGGAGAATTAGATGAACAAAGTTAGAAATATTTTTTCATTAACACCAACGGTAAATTGGTTAAGGTGAGACTTTTTCATAAGCTTAATTCACAAATATCACAACTTTAAGTGAAAAGGCAGTTATGAAGGAAAATCTTTAGTGCATTTACTTTAGATAATATGTTTTAACCTTTGAAAAATAATTTGGTAAAATGTTTTGTCAATACCTAATTACCATGGAATTACGTGACTTTAGAATATAGTTAAATGTTAAGTAATCAGCTTTAAGGGCTGTTTGCAGCATCTGAATTAGCCTTTTAATGGTTCAGATGTTTGAATGGTTCAGCGTTTCAATAGTTCAGACTGTTTGTTTCGCAAGCAAATGTCTGAATGGTTCAGACATTTGCTTCTGAATTGTTAAGCATTATATTAATGCTGAATGGTTAAGAGGTCTAATGCTGGATGGTTAAGACCTCTTATCTGAATTTGTTAGGTATTTGTCTTTGAATAGTTAAGCGATATACTAGCTCTTAATGGTTCAGACCTCTTAATGGGTCAACACTTAATGGTTCAAATCTCTTATTGGTTCAGCACTTAATCATTCAGATCTCTTAGTGTCTGTAAGTCTGTAACAATAGTTATTCTGGTTATGTAATCATTTTCCTAATAGATTTATCATAATCAGAGTTGCCAAACACTCAGACATCTGAGGTGATTTGATTATTTAGAAGACACAACAAAACACCATCTCCCATGACACATTTTGCTACAGTTCATTATATGAATATTTGATCTTGATTATTCAAATAATACATAATGACTTTCAAGAAGTAATGTCAAATACTTCTAACCGTAAGATTATGATAATCAAACTTAAAAAGTATCTTCTTGTGTTTTTAATCCCTATATAAAATTGCTGATACAATACAATAAAGAAACAAAAGAAATGCATAACTTAGAACATTCAAACGTAATCAAGAGGGTTTCAGAAACCTGTAATTCGATCGTTCATCATCTATAACCTAGTCATTTAATGCTCGAAATGTGACTAAGATTGATGGAGCCGATTGTGTGCAATTGCTTGTTTATTTAACACATGAAGATGCAGCCATAAACACACATTTTGAACACTGAAGATGCAAACCAAACAAGGGTTTCAGCAATACCATAAACAAAACATCACCAATTCATCAACAAGCAATTTCACAGCTTTACAAGATCACCACATCACTGAAGCGACCCGACCGGTTTTGGAGACCGAAAAGGTTGATTCTGGTGATACGGGGAGTTGGAAATCGACAAACTCCTCATTGGCTGTGCTTTTGACCCGTTTTTACTACTCGAGTTGCTTCCGGTCAGCTCTGACTGCATTGCTTGAAAGTAAGGGGAGGAGCAGGCCATGTCTTTAAGGTGCGGGAGGGGCTTCAGGGCTTCGTGAACCTCACTCATGAGCGGTCGGGCCTTTGGGTCACGGCTAAGACAAAGGGTAGCCAATTGAGCCGCCTTCTGTGCACCTCTTATTGAGAACCGACCTTCCAGACGGGGGTCTATTAGCTTGTAAAACCTTCTCCTCTCCCCGAGATATGGTCGAGCCCATTCCACAAGGTTGTGTTCACCGTTCGGGCGGTTCTTGTCCATTGATCTCCGACCGGTTATCATCTCGAGTAATACCACCCCGAAGCTGTAGACATCACTCTTCGATGTCAAATGTCCTGGCATTCATCACATCGTATTAGATAAAAGAGAAGTGTTGTAAATCAAACCGACCCGACCGACACAACCCGTTGTAACCTATCATAAAAAAATAATATATACCCCCAACCAATGTATCAAGAACATAAATGCCCGTTGAACCCTTGACTTGTAGTAACAAAAGCATAAAACATACCCGTCATCACATACTCAGGAGCAGCATAACCATATGTACCCATCACTCGAGTAGACACATGAGTCTTATCGCCTTCTGGTCCATCTTTCGCAAGTCCAAAATCAGAAAGTTTTGCATTGTAGTCCTAAAAACATGTTACAGTTCTCATTATACTACAATTTACATTATGATATCATTGATAATGAGAAACAAATTTAGTGTAGAACCACAAACCGCATCGAGCAATATATTTGATGTTTTAAAATCTCGATATATGACTGGTCTTTCAGCTTCCTCGTGGAGGAAAGCAAGACCCTTTGCAGCACCGAGTGCGATTTTCATCCTCATAGCCCAAGGTAGGGGGAGTGACCCTGTTGATCAAATAAATTTTACGACCTATTAATACTAAAAGATCAGGGTGTGAACTAAAAACAAGCATGGACATACTTCTGAACAGATGATTTTCAAGGCTTCCACGAGGCATAAACTCGTAAACCAGCAGCCTTTGATCATCCTCAATGCAATAGCCGATCAACTTAACCAGATTTTGATGTAGAAGATCACCAAGAAAGTTAACTTCCGCCTGCCAGAAAACCAAAATTAAGTAAAAAAACCCACACAGCAAATGGTTTTAAGTAGAAGTGATAATTTCGTCTTATCTCACCCCTGAAAGGTAATATCATCAAAACTTAAACATTTGCCTAAACTGAAACGGGTTTGGGTCAAAAGTCGCCCAATTTGGTATTCAAATGCTTACAACCTTGTACATTGTTTAAAAAAAAAATTATAACGTTAAGAGTGTAGTTTTTGTAGTCATGTTTAATATTCTACTTGTAAAAATTGTTAAAAAAATGGACATGGAGTGATAGTGTGAGAACCCAATCACCGTACTATAAAATGACCCATTCCTTGGCCCGCCCATTTTGCCACCTCTAGTTCCACAAAAGGTGAAGGATCAACGGGTGCATACAAGCCATTCTTTGTGACCCTGGAGTCCATCATGGTTCAGAGTCTTGACAGCAACGGTTAGACCGGTGCCTGCCTTCACTGGTGCGGTCCCGGTCTTGTTAATCCATCCTTTGAAAACACAACCAAAGCCACCCTCACCGAGCAGACTCTCAGGTCTAAAATTTCTTGTTGCTGATTTAAGTTCATTGAAGTTGAATTTCCTAAGTTGAGAAGCAATTTTGAGTTCTTCGGTTATGTTTGGAGTCGATGTAACGCTTTCCCCGTTGCTGGTAGTTGAAGATGAAGCAACTAGAGCAACTGGTTGGTCTGTACTAGTATCATTTGTTGATTTGCTTTCAGCTGGTTCACATAACAAAATAAAAAACAGAGAATTTAATCACTGAAAAAGTGTTTGCTTGAATGCGCGTTTAAACAAAATATGTTTACTTTATGACGTTTTAGATGTTAAACCGTTTATATATATTTTTTTCCTAATTTAAGATTGTTGCTTTTCAAGTAAATTTATCATTATAATCCACTTACAGTTTTGGTTTCAGAAAATGGCAAACATTGCAAGAGAAGGATGACCAAAAACAAAAAAAAATTAATGCAGATTTGCAAAATGATCCGCGACTGCTATAATTTTTATATTTAACGATAAGCTGTTCTTTAACTTTGCACCTATGAATGAATCTCAAAATTTCTGAAGACCATTTTCCCTGAAACATATAGAATTCCCTAATTTTTCATTACCTCAATCTTGAAGTTCTATGATGTGCTAAGAGCCTAAAAGTATCATGACACATGATGTCCAAACGTGCGTTTAACCCTAAATTATAATCTTGCCGGGTACCAAGAGACAAAGATACAGGTGGGTGTTTCACGTGCACGGATTAGGTATTTTCAAAATGCTATATTGGGGTTGGACATACATGCATGGAAATGAATTATTGGCAACCTTGTCGCAGTTACTTAGTACCTAACATGATCACAATTAGACATCACTCACATCCGGTCGGGTCACTCACATCAAGATTAACAAACTTTGTCCTGCAATTTCCTACTATCATTCCAACGTTCATACTAAAACTCTTTACGCATCGGAATTAAACATATAAACCAATCACAAAGAATTCTAAAGCAATCTTTCCTTTTTCATTATACGACGTCAAAAATATAAACTTTACCTTTGTTGGAAAATTGGATCAAGCAACAAACAAAACACTTTAATCTCGAAAGACCACAATTTACAATGACCCTTAACCCTATATTTATACTAAGCATATACTTCTAATCCAACTCAACCTCCATCAACTCACCAAATAAATAAACAAATACAATCCTAGTTTAATACAAATTCCACCACACAATTATTAACACTAATACTAATACTTATAAAAAATCTTCATCCTTTACTTCTGTTCCCCAATAAGACATACATTTCCGTCTATAGCCCATAAGATGAAACTGATGTTCTAGTTTTTTTGGTTAGCAAGGGCAATGTTGTAAACTCCAACACTCCTTAGTAGATTTTCTTACTACGGTACCACCGATCACAAAACTCTTGTTTCCTACATTCCAATTGAGCTCAAAGAACTTAAATTAACACCAAAATAACTTGCAAATTGGGATAAACTTTTACCATTAACAGTTGATTCAACATTAAAACTATCAATGGTACCAAATAAACACACATACTCCATACCAAAAACTGCAATTCTAGCTAACGAAGATTCAAATAAACAAACAGAGTAAATTGATTATATTACCATATTGAGTGCTGCTGCCACTAATGGAGCTCTCAACTTCAGCCCTTGAAGAAATGCACCTTCCAAACAACCTAAACTTAATCCAACACCCTGCATCTTCACCATCATCATCTTCTTTCTTCTTGCTCTCCTTCAATTTACCCACATTCAAAACCCTAGTTCCAACAGTTTCAATACCCACCCCCATTTCCCCCAAAACCCTAAATCCCAATTTCCAACTACAAACACTTTTCACACACCCCCAATTCAAACACTCCCATTTCACCAACCTTCAAAAGCACCAACCTTTTACATAATCATCAACAGGTTTATACAACGGTGAAAACACAAAAGAACAGAGACATCATAAAATGGCATGCAATGGCAAAATGTGGAGTGATGGATTCATGTTATGAACCCTAATTTTGGGAATGTGGTGAGGATATTGTCACACACAATGGGTTGTTGAAAGAGACAGAGCTAAAGTGAATGAAGATGAGTGAGACGTATAGATACAACATGTAGATATAGATGTAGAATATGTGGTAAAGAAAAGTGTTTTCTCATGAAAAGAGGAATGACAGGGGCAGTTTTCGAAGCATGAAAGAGAAATCGAGGGACGAAAAGTGGTGTTTCGTATGGATGATTGTTCTTTTTCTGATTAAAGTTTAATTTATTATTTTTTAACAATACCGAAATTTAAGTGGTTTTTTATTGTTAGAAAAATATGCATGACTTTATTACTTCATGATTTTGGCCCTCAAAATAATATTAGATAACCTGCAATACAATATTAGATAACCAATAATTAAGGTCATCCAAATAGCTCGCGGCTCGTAGCTCGTTCGAAGCTCTTTGGAAAAAGCTCGCTCGAAATGGCTCGGTTTTAAACTGAACCGAACCGAGCCGACTCGGTATGAAAACGAGCTGAACTCGGCTCGGTTCATACGAGCCGAGCCTGCTCGGTTTAGCTCGCTTGTTAGCTCGACTCGGTGTGGCTCGGATTGTTTTACTTGTAATATATATGTTTTTTATGTATATAACATATATCATTGCACCTACTTATTTGTTAAGAATATAATATATTTTTTAACTAATCTTTTTATCAAAATATTAAACTATAATGTTTGTTTTGGAATGTTTCATGTGATGCTTATATATTTTTATATATTAGAATAAATTATTCAAACATACTTTTAATTTATTTACTAAAAATATACTACTGGTTGTATGTATGTTACGGGTTTTATTCGTTCAATTTAGATAATGATGAAGTTATTTGTATTTTGTTAAAGTTGAACTTAGTTTCTTTAAACTAATTCATATTTTGTGAAACTTGTTATAAACCGGTAATGAGTTATGTAGTATTTTAAATTTATTTTGAATTTGATTTTTTTTAATTGTGTTTATGAAATTAAAACCGAGCCAAAACGAACCGAGCCGAGCCAACTTGGTTAAAAACCGAGCCGAGCTCTAGCCCAGATTTCTAGCTCGGTTTTAAAACCGAACCGAGCCGAGTTGGCTCGGTTTAAATTCGAGCCGAGTTCGAGCTTGCCCTGACTCGGCTCGTGAACAGCCCTACCAGTAATACAACTATCAGATTTAATATTTCTCTAACTAAAAACCTAAAATTTTATAATATAGAGCGGTGCTATTGTAAAAAAAAAAAAGAAAAAACAAAAAAAAATATAAGAATAATTATTATACATTAGATCTGAAATCCAATAGCTAAGAAAATCTGATGTCATAATCATAAATAATTGAAACTTTAAATGGTATGCCAAGAGTATTTTAGTCTTAATCACATTTTCAAGTTTTATCTTTTTATACGTTCATAACTTTTACATACAACATTATTTTTTTTTTCAAAATTACACCCTAAAAACAAGCGTTTTTTTATCTTTGAAACGCCTATAATTTTGATACATAAAAAACAAAGTTTTTTTTCACAAAATTTCAGGTCATTGTGTAATATCGTTCAGTTCATTGTGTAATATTCGGCAGCTCATTATATAATATCAGGTCATTATGTAATATTAATCAGATAATTGTGGCTAATATTAACCATTTTGTTATACATTATGTTTTTTTATAAATGATGATTTTCAAATAACACAATGCTAAAAATGTAATTTTTTTACGCTTTCAGTTCATTGTGTAATTCTTATCAAACAGCTCATTATGTATATTGATAATCATCGAGTCTAGTATTACCCATTATGTCTAATGTTAACCATTGGGTTTTTTAAAATAGTGATTTCAAATAACACAATACTGAAAATGTAATTTTTTTACGTTTTTTTCCAGTTTATTGTGTAATCTTGATCAGGTCATTGTGTAATCCTCGTCAATCAGCTCATTGTGACTATTGCTAATTATCGAGTCTAGTGTTGGTTATTGTGTTACTCATTGTGTCTAATGCTGACTATTGTGTTATACATTGTGTTTTTTATGATTAAGATCTCAAATAACACAATGATAAAAATGTAACTTTTAAGTTTTTCAGTATATTATGTAATCCTAATCATGTCATTTTGTAATTCTCGTCAAAGCAGCTCATTATGTCTATTGCTAATTATCGAGTCTAGCGCTGGTTATTGTGTTACCCATTATGTCTAATGTTGATCATTGTGTAATGCATTATGTTTTTAAAATGTTGATTTTCAAATAACACAATAACAAAAAATGTAAATTTTTTATGTTTCAAGTTTATTGTATATTTATCATCAGATAATTGTGTAATCTTCATCAATTCGAAGATTACACAATGATCTAACGAAATTACATAATAAGTTAAAAAAAACTTTGTTTTTTATATCAACACTATACGTGTTTTAAATATTAAAAAATACTCGTTTTTATGGTGTAATTTAAAAAAAAATAATATCGTATGTAAAAGTTATGAATGTTTAAAAAAAAGTGAAACTTGAGAATGGAAAACATTACTAATTTTGCCCCTAACCTAATTTTTATCAAAAGGACATGTGTCAATATCTTAATCATTCTTACACTTTTTAGTTTTAAAAGATTTTGTATTTAAACATTTCCCTATTTCTTAATCTTTCACCGGAGCACTAACATTTGAATCCCTATCCTCATCCTTATCTTTAAAATGTACGAAATATACATGAAATTGTTTTATTTCTCCTCAAACTCCATCTTTAAAATTTGAGAAAAAAAATAGTGATTTCATAAATATACAAATTTACTATTCAATCTATATTTATATTTCTCATGTTATTTTTCAGTGTGTGAGTGAAAGAAAGAGAAAAAATATTAATTTTAAAATAAAAAATATTATTAAATTAAATGAACATTAATATGAAGAATGAGACGTTGATAGTTGTTTAAAATTCAATCAATTTTTAGAGACAATTTTTTTTAACTAAGTTAAAAGAATATGGATGAAAAACTATTGCAAATACTCTAAATGTAAACATGTAAGTTACTCTAATATTCTAGTCACAATCTAACTTTGAACAAGTCACCATCTAACTCATGTTACGTCTTATTAATGACCACAAATTAAATCTTTATTCCCCACAAATTAAATCTAACTCATTTTACTTCTCATCAATGACCATAACAAGGTTAATATAATCATATGATTTTAAGTTATCTCCATCATCAATACACACCTACTAAAAGTTTAAAATATAACCAAATTTAGTATTGTAAACATTCGTAATCCAAGTAGGTTAAACAAACATAAAGAAACAACATATTAGGTGGTGCATTAATGATATATACAATGGCTGACAATAGTATATGGTCTTATACCTTCATGAGAGAGAGAGAGTGTGTGTGTGTGAGAGAGAGAGAGAGAGAGAGATAAAGTGTGTTTATGTGTGTGAAGACAATGGTGGTGGCTGGTGGATACATTAGCTGATAGTGGTGTTGTTGTACATGGTGGAGTGGATGGGGTGTCAAACAGTTACAATGATCATAAGGGTGTGGGTGGGGTTTTGAAACTGTCGCCATCAGCAAGTGTGGGTGTGGGTAGCATTTCGTACACTAATAGAGACCATGAATGATGTTTAGTGATGATTAATGGTGACAGATGTTGTTTAATGGTGGTTGCGGGACGTTGCAAGTGGTGGGCGCTTGAATATAAAAAAATGAGTAAACGGGAGAAACTAAGAAAGATAGGATTAAAGTGTCTGATTTAACATCAAATAAACTAATGAAATCTCTAACATAAGATCCAAGACTGAAGTCGCCTTGTGCACAACGATGGGCATAGCATATGACAAGATTTAGATATAAGTGAAAGATAATAATGAAAGTTCGAAACGTAGGAAAGAACGATGATGAACAATGAGAAAGATAATAAATAACTATTATCGAAATGTATGTAAGATGTGTGATGACAAAGTTATTTAAATGAATATGTTTATACAAACAAAGTATTTTATTTATAAAACTAGAACTCTCTCAGCGTCGCTGACTTTTTGTATGCATAATAGTTTGCAGGTAATCGTTTGATGCTGAGGAAGTGCAGGCATGAATGCATAAGCTACCGGAAATGATTTAAGTCTGCATCCACATTGTTGGAGAACGATATTTGTAATGGTACAAATTTTTGAGATGTAAATGATTAACATGATGTTTTGTCACAATTTAATTATTAATTAAAAGTTTAATTCCGCTGCAAATGATGTGTTGTAAATATTTTATGCGATGATGGTCCAATTGTAAGCGTCCCGGGAACGGGGCCTTACAAGTTGGTATCAGAGCCAAAGTTTAAGAGAATTGGGTAAAACATTTTCAAAAAAAAAAAACCTAAACTTAAACTGAGAATGGGATGAAAGGAAAGGATGCCAGTCCGAGTAGCTACATGCCTGCAGGTAAAAGTTTTATGTAAACATTTTATGTACTTTGGTAAAATGGGACTATGTGCGTGTGTTATGTGATTTTTGTGCCCTTAGTAGATTTGGAAACTAATGTAGTCAGGATAGAGAATGCTTGGAGAAAGGAGAGTAAAGCAAGTGACTAATCACAACTAGCCACTATAATTAGGGACTTACCATACTTGACATGATCTGAACTATTACCTTAAATGACCGTGTTGGTGTTTGAATCTTATAGAGCTTAGAGATGGCTGGAGGTAGATCTTCGATGGCTTCCCGAGGTGGAGTGTGTGGCGGACGTGGTGCTGGAACACGTGCCACGAGGAAAGGGGTTAGGACTGCCGAGATGGCCCCTGCAGATCCTGAGGTTCATCACCATGAGGGAGGTGATGAGAGTGCTAATTTGAGGGCCTCAGTGAAGGAGACAGTGGTGGAAGAGGTTCATCAGGTCATATGGACGATTCTGCTTTCTGTAGTGACCGCCAGGCAAGGAGGTGAAAGTGGAGGTTCTGGGGAGATAGAGCAACCAGATACTGAGATGGTTGTCTCCAGTGACGATGAGGAGGTAGAGGCTGTGCAGGAAACAACAAAGGGGTGCAACTATGGGGCATTCCAAAGGTGCAGGCCCCCGATTTTTGATGGGAACGGGAGTGCTGAGGCTGCTCACCGATGGGTGAGGGAGATGGAGGCGGTACTTGATATTAACGAGTGCCGAGAGGATCAGAAGGTGAAGTTTGCTACCCACTCATTTGTGGATTCGGCCTTGTGTTGGTGGGACAATATTTTCCAGGCCGAGGGTAGTAGGGCGATCGGGAGGATGAAGTGGAGTGAGCTGAAGAAGTTGGTGATCAAGGAGTTCTGACCTCACAGGGAGCTCAATAAGGTTGAGAGAGAGTTCCTGTAGTTGGAGGCGGGCAATATGATGCACCAACAGTGCACTATGAAGTTTAACGAGATGGCGAGGTTGGTGCCAGATCAGGTGATGCCTGTGTCACGAAAGATCAAGAGGTACATCTAGGGTCTGCCGACGGATATCCGTAGAAACATGATCGCCGCCCGGCCGAGTATGTTTAGGTCGGTGGTCGATCTGGAAGGGAGGTTGTACGACGAACGGGAGGTGGTGACGGTGGTAGATGTGAAGAGGAAGTGGGTCGGTGACAGGAATGGGAATGGGAAGCGAAACTACGGTGGTGGTTTTAGGGCTGGTGGTAAGAAGGTGAGGGTGGATATCGAAAGGCGCTAACAGGGGGAGGTAAGGCATGCGGGAAGTGTGGGAAGGAGCATGTGGGGGAATGTAAGTGGGGATCAAATCTCTGCTTCATAGTGTTGGAAGGCGGGGCATATGGTGAGAGAGTGCGGGGTTATAAAGTGTTATAACTGTGGTGAAGAGGGCCATCTAAGCAGAGACTGCAAGAAGTCGAGGGCTGAGAGCTCTGAGGCAAGAAAGGGGATTGAGAAGGAGGGGCAGAGGGCGAAGGCCAGGGCATTCACTATGACCTGGGAGGAGGCTAGAGTAGACCCCGATATTATGTCAGGTACATTCCTAGTAAATCATATTTGTGCCTCTGTACTTTTTGATTCTGGTGCTAGTAGGAGTTTTATTTCTGCTGTCTTCTATGATAAGTTGCCCGTTAGGAGTAGAAAGATTGACGAGCCCTTCGATGTAGAAACTGTCATTGGTAAGTCTACCAGGATTTCTGATATAGTAGAGGATTGTGACATAGAGCTAGAAGGCCATAGGTTCTCTGCTAGATTATTCGTGATGCCCTTAGGTGGATTTGATGTAGTCCTAGGGATGGATAGGCTAGTAACCTACGAGGCAAATATTGTGTGTCGCAAGAAGATGATACGATTGACTGCGTTAGATGGGAGTGTGGTGACGATCTATGGTGATAGGGTTACTATGGTTCCGAAGGTGATCTCGATGGCGATGGCTGAGAAGTGTATGAGGTGGGGATGTGGTGCCTACCTAGCTTATGTGAAGGATGAAGAGGTGTCGGTACCATGATTGTCGGAAGTGCCGGTAGTGTGCAGTTTCCCTGACGTATTCCCGGAGGACCTATTAGGTGTGCCACCTGACCGCGAGATCGAATTCTAGATCGATCTGATACCCGGTGCCCAACCTATTGCTAAGGCATCGTATCGTCTAGCTCCCACCGAGATAAAGGAGTTGATGACTCAGTTGTAGGAGTTGCTGGATAAGGGGTTTATCCGACCGAGTATCTCTCCATGGGGTGCTCCGGTCTTGTTTGTGAAGAAAAAGGATGGTAGCATGAGGATGTGCATCGACTACCGAGAGTTGAACAAGTTGACTGTGAAGAATCGGTATCCGTTACCGAGGATTGATGACTTGTTCGATCAGCTCCAAGGTGCCAGTTGGTTCTCGAGGATAGATCTCCGATCTGGTTACCATCAGTTGAAGGTAAAGGAGCAGGATATTCCTAAGACAGCTTTTCGCACTCGTTATGGACATTACGAGTTTCTTGTTATGTCCTTTGGCTTAACCAACGCACCAGCTACCTTTATGGATTTGATGAATCCAGTGTGTCAGCCGATGTTGGATAAATCAGTGATTGTGTTCATTGATGATATCCTGATTTATTCGAATAGCGAAGAGGAACACGCCGGTCATATTCAGGAGGTGTTGGAGACGCTAAGGAGGGAGCAGCTGTATGCCAAGTTCTCCAAATGCGCGTTCTGGTTGCGCGAAGTTCAGTTTCTGGGTCATGTGGTCAATCCGGAAGGGATTATGGTAGATTCGGCGAAGGTTGAGGTGGTGATGCAATGGAAGTCTCCAAAGACGCCATCCGAGATCCGGAGTTTCTTGGGTCTGGCGGGCTATTACAGGAGATTCATCCAAGACTTTTCCAAGCTAGCGTCACCATTGACTATGTTGACTCGCAAAGATGTGAAGTTTGTATGGGGTCTAGAACAGGAGAAA
Source organism: Flaveria sonorensis (assembly GCA_025506505.1). Taxonomy (NCBI): domain Eukaryota; kingdom Viridiplantae; phylum Streptophyta; class Magnoliopsida; order Asterales; family Asteraceae; genus Flaveria; species Flaveria sonorensis. The sequence continues at coordinate 39,574,136 of CM046439.1, read as the reverse complement.
GCTTTTGAAGAGTTGAAGTCGAGATTGAATCAAGCTCCTGTCTTGACATTACCCGAAGGGAACGAAGACCTGGTTGTCTATTCTGATGCTTCCTATTTGGGGTTGGGTTGTGTGTTGATGCAACGAGGGAAAGTGATAGCCTATGCGTCCCGGCAGTTGAAAATCCATGAGGTTAACTACCCTACTTATGATTTGGAATTGGCGGTGGTGGTCTTTGCGTTGAAGATTTGGAGGCGCTATTTGTACGGGATGAAGTGCACTATCTTCACCAATCATAAAAGCTTGAAGTACTTCTTCGAGCAAAAGGATCTCAACATGAGGCAAATGAGATTGTTAGAGTTGATCAAAGATTATAATTACGAGATCCACTACCATCCGGGCAAGGCTAACATAGTAGCGGATGCCCTTAGCTGAAAAGAAAGACCCGAGCCGATTCGGGTGAAGGCTTATCAATTGGTCATGACCTCTGGTGTGATGAACCAGGTCAAGGAATTACAGGATAAGGCGCTGAAGGAGGATCGGATTAACTCCAAAAGGATGAAGGGCCTCGTTGCAGAATTGGGTGAGAACTCTCGTGTTAGAACCCGGTTTAGGCGAATGTGGATTCCTCGTTACGGGGATCTACGAGGAAAGATCATTGATGAGGCTCATAAGACTCGATACTCGATTCACCTGGTGCCACAAAAATGTACCAGGACATGAAGAAAGACTACTGGTGGCCGGGAATGAAGCGCGATGTGGCGAAGTATGTGAGTAAGTGCCTTACTTGCTTGCAAGTGAAAGCAGAGCATTAGAAGCCATACGGGAAGATCCAACCCTTGGATATACCCGAGTAGAAATAGGAGCACGTCACCATGGACTTTATTACCAAGTTACCGCGTACGGCAAGACGGTATGATGCCATATGGGTAATTGTAGACCGTCTAACGAAGAGTGCTCACTTTTTACCAATCCGCGAGATGTATTCATCCGAGAGGTTGGTGGATCTGTTTATCAAGGAGATTGTAGCTCGTCATGGTGTGCCGGTGTCTATCGTGTCCGACCGTGACACTCGGTTTACATCGAAGTTTTGTAAGAGATTCCATGATGCAATGGGGACGAGACTACATATTAGTACGGCTTACCATCCTCAAACAGATGGTCAGTCGGAGAGGACGATCCAGACGTTGGAGGACATGCTCCGGGCATGCGTGATCAATTTTGGAGGAAGTTAGGATGAACACTTACCGTTAGCTGAGTTCTCATATAACAACAGTTATCATGCCAACATTGGTATGCCTCCTTATAAGATGCTTTACGGTAGGAAGTGTAGAACACCCGTATGTTGGGGTGACATCGGGCAGAAGGAGTTGGGAAGCATTGAGGTGATCGAGGCTACGACTGAAAAGCTAAAAAAATCAAGGCCTTTATGAAGGCAGTAAAAGATAGATGGAAGTCATATGCTGACAAAAGGCATAGACAAATTGAATCCAAAGTGGGTGATAGAGTCATGTTAAAGGTCTCGCCTTCGAAGGGGATCATCCGGTTCAGAAAGCGGGGTAAGCTGAGCCCGAGGTATATAGGGCCTTTCCGAATCGTTGCTCGAGTAGGAGAGGTGGCCTATCGATTGGAGCTACCCGATGAGTTAAGTGGAATTCATCCGACGTTCTATGTATCTCATCTGAGAAAGTGCTTAACCGATGAGGATATGATTGTGCCATTGGAGAATATCGAGGTGGATGAAAGGCTCAATTATGTGGAGCAATCGGTGGCTATCATTGATAGAAAGGAGAAGAGGTTAAGGAATAAAGTGGTTCCACTTGTGTGTGTACATTGAAAACACCGAAAGGGTTCTGAGTCCACATGGGAAACCGAGGAAGACATGAGACAGCATTACCCGCAGCTGTTCAAGAGCTGACAGGTTTCGGGGACGAAACCTCAATAAGGGGGGTGGACTTGTAACGCCCGAAAATCTAGAGAAAAAGAAGGCAGGTAGAAGTTCTCGCGCGCAAGGAGGCTGTCGCGCGAGAAGTTTATGAGAAAGGAAGTTTTCGCGCTAAAAGGGATTTCTCGCGCGAGAACCCTGGTGCGAAAAGTGTTACTGGGTATAAATAGCTGAGAACACCCAGCCAGACTCTAGTTCAAGCGAGAAGTACTGCTGCTAGAGAGAGAAATCGGCTACGTAGAGAGAGAAAGTGAAGAATCCAAGTGTTTAACGTATGTAACTCGTGTAGTAACTCGTGTTATGTACTAAGAATGGATTATTGATATATATATAACACATGGTTATGTAGTTTTCGTTCGTCAAAGGCTCCGGGAAGGTTGTTGGCGTACTAGAACTTCAAGAGGTGAGCTTCTAGTCCCTTTTTACGCAAGTTTTACATTTTGTGACTATTATTTATATTTCTCACGTTATTTTTCAGTGTGTGTGAGTGAAAGAAAGAGAAAAAAATATTAATTTTAAAATAAAAAATATTATTAAACTAAATTAACATTAATATGAAGAATGAGACGTTGATAGTTGTTTAAAATTCAATCAATTTTTAGAGACAAATTTTTTTAACTAAGTTATAAGAATATGGATGAAAAACTGTTGCAAAATACTCTAAATGTAAACATGTAAGTTACTTTAATATTCTAGTCACAATCTAACTTTGAACAAGTCACGATCTAACTCATTTTTCTTCTTATCAATGACCACAAATTAAATCTTTATTCCCCACAAATTAAATCTAACTCATTTTACTTCTCATCAATGACCATAACAAGGTTAATATAATCATATGATTTTAAGTTATCTCCATCATCAATACACACCTACTAAAAGTTTAAAATATATCCAAATTTAGTATTGTAAACATTCATAATCCAAGTAGGTTAAACAAACATAAAGAAACAACAAATTAGGTGGTGCATTAGTGGTATATACAATCGCTGACAAGAGTATATGGTCTTATACCTTCATGAGAGAGAGAGTGTGTGTGTGTGTGAGAGAGAGAGAGAGAGATAGATAGAGTGTGTTTATGTGTGTGAAGATAGTGGTGGTGGATACATTGGCTGATAGTGGTGTTGTTGTACGTGGTGGAGTGGATGGGGTGTCAAATAATTACAATGATCATAAGGGTGTGGGTGGGGTTTTGAAACTGTCGCCATCAGCAAGTGTGGGTATGGGTAGCATTTCGTACACTAATAGAGACCATGAATGATGTTTAGTGATGATCAATGGTGATAGATGTTGTTTAATGGTGGTTGCGGGAGGTTGCAAGTGGTGGGCGCTTGAATAAAAAAGAAAAGAGTAAACGAGATAAACTAAGAAAGATAGGATTAAAGCGTCTAATTTAACATCAAATAAACTAATGAAATCTCTAACATAAGATCCATCGGTAAACAAGATTTTTATTATTATTATGGTTTATGTTGTTGTTACTACTAAAACTAAAATTTAAAAAGTCATTAGTACTTTCATCTATAATTATTACTGATTACAAATGGATTACTAATAGTTATGGTATTATGTAACGCCCGAAAATCTCGAGAAAAAGAAGGCAGGTAGAAGTTCTTGCGCGAAAAAAGGCTGTCGCGCGAGAAGTTCATGAGAAAGGAAGTTTTCGCGCGAAAAGGGAGTTCTCGCGCGAGAACCCTGGGCGAAAAGTGTTACTGGGTATAAATAGCTGAGAACACCCAGCCAGACTCTAGTTCACGCGAGAAGTACTGCTGCTAGAGAGAGAAATCGGCTGCGTAGAGAGAGAAAGTGAAGAATCCAAGTGTTTAAGGTATGTAACTCGTGTAGTAACTCGTGTTATGTACTAAGAATGGATTATTGATATATATATAACGTATGGTTATGTAGTTTTCGTTCGTCAAAGGCTCCGGGAAGGTTGTTGGCGTACTACAACATCAAGAGGTGAGCTTCTAGTCCCCTTTTTACGCAAGTTTTACATTTTGGGGCTATTATGCATACTAGATCGTTTTAAATGCCTGTTTATGCTTGGTTTGATGATGTTTAGGATGTGTGCATGTTAGAACAGCCTTAGACGCAATAAGTTGTGACTGGGCGGGTAAGGTAAAAAGTTTCCGCGCGAACAGTTCAGTTGTACGTTATGGAATTCGAATCTGGAAAGTTCTCGCGCGAAAGAGGAAGTTCTCGCGTGAGGAGATGTTCTCGCACGATAGGTTGTTCTCGCGGATGGGAAGTTTTCGCGCGACATGTATGTTTTCGTGCGACAGGTGGTTCTCGCGCGAATGAGGATGATGTGATATGAAGGGTTTGCCTACGTGAGGTTCTCGCGTGAAAGGGAGTTTTCGCGTGAGAAAGTTGCTGTTGCATATGGGTTTCGTATGTTATGCTGCTACGTATGATGCGTTATCTTTTCATGTTTAACGATTTTAAAACTATATATTTTATGATGTAACTTTACTTGAATATGTACGAATTTAAGTAAAGTATTATGTAATGAAGTGAAAGATAACGATAATGAAAAGTGGAACGTAATGAATGAATGAAAGTCTTGCAAGCAATGAATGGAGGTTCACAGCCATTGGGTTGTTAGCTCAACTGTGTGCGGTTTAGCTAACCCATGAGGATGCACACAGGGGTCAATCCTTGAGATTGACCAATATGTACGAAACGGGATCGTTGTCGCTTGACCCCAAGACTGAAGTCGCCTTGTGCACAACGATGGGGCATAACATATGACAGGATCTAGATGTAAGTGAAAGATAATAATGAAAGTTCGAAACGTATGAAATGAACGATGATGAACGATGAGAAAGATAATAAATAACTATTATCGGAATGTATGTAAGATGTGTGATGACAAAGGTATTTAAATGAATATGTTTATACAAACGAAGTATTTTATTTATAAAACTAGAACTCACTCAGCGTCGCTGACTTTTTGTATGCATAATAGTTGGCAGGTAATCGTTTGATGCTGAGGAGGTGCATGCATGGATGCGTAAGCTACCGGAAATGATTTAAGTCTGGCATCCACATTGTTGGAGAACGATATTTGTAATGATACAAAATTTTGAGATGTAGATGACTAACATGATGTTTTGTCACAATTTAATTATTAATGAAAAGTTTAATTCCACTGCAAATGATGTGTTGTAAATATTTTATGCGATGACGGTCCAATTGTAAACGTCCCGGGAACGAGGCCTTACATATTAGGTATTAATGGGCCTTGATGACTTGGTGTCAGTTGGAGAGAGTCACAATAGGCCATAACAAATCATTTTGGTTTTTAAATTCCATATATATAATGATCAATGCATTTTGTAATGTGTTAGTGAGTTTTAGGTTACTCAAAGGCATCTTAGGTTATAACAAGTTATTTTGGTTTTAGATTACATACATATAATGAACGATACATAATGGACCTTCTTGATCCTTGCAATGTGTTCATGGGTTGTTTAGGTTACACAAAGCCACATTAGACCATAACAAGTTATGTTGGTGTTACATTTAGTGAGTATGATAGGTTTGTATACTAATAGGACTTGTATTACGCTAGTGTCTTGGTTTTGGTTACAATAGTTATACTAGGCCCATAACAAATCATTTTAGTCTTTAATCACATGCATGTCATGATCGGTACATTAATGGGCTTGTAACGTGTTAGTGAGTTAATTTAGGTAACACAAAGCCACAACAGGTCGTAACAAGTTATTTTATTTGTAAAGCTCCACATGATGATTGGTGTATTAGTGGAGCTTAATGGTCCTTGTAATGTGTTAATAGGTTGTATAGGTTACATGAAGCCACAAATAGGCCATGACAAGTTGTTTTTGGTGTTAAATTACATACGTGTGAATGTGTGATAGCTACTATGCAAATGGGCCTTAATGGACCTTGTAATGGGTTAGTTTGTAGATTGAGACATTGAGTCATATTAGGGCTTAGGCTAACAAGTCGTTTTCTTATAAAAGACATGTGTATATACTAATGTGTCTTGTATTGTGTTAACGAGTTGCTTAGGTTACATGAAGCTAAAATGGCAACAGCAAGTTTTGTGGTGTTAAATCACATGTGTATCATGATTGATATACTGATTGGCCTTGTAATGTGTTAGAAGTTGATCTGGTTACACACAAATAATTTTATGTTATAACACATTATTTTTGCATTATATTACATATCCGGACATTATATTACATATCCAGACATTACACATAAAATGCATATATTTTAGAGTTGCTTGATTTTGAAGATAAAAACATAATAATTAACGGGATGGCCTCTAACGCTATCTAATTAGAAGTCTTGTCACCACCCATGTGAATTTTATGAAGACGTAATTTATAGAAGACCACTAATGTTAAACATAGGTGGTCTACCATGCCTTAATTACGACGCCACATACAAAGATGTGAAATCCTAGACCATCATGTATCTTCGCATGTTGATTCCTATGACATAAATTCCAACATTTTAGTTACCACCAAATAAACAGAGAGACCTTAATATAGAAAGTCTGACACGGGGATGAAGAAATCCAAGTCTACTTACTACATATACAAACATGTTGTCACTTATGTGCATGGTGCGGTAAGACCAATTTACAAGATGAAGTTATGTGTACCAAAAACTCACATGCTCAAAACTCACATGCATATCCATGTCATCTCCTCATTTGCATGCATAATGCTTTAAATGTGCTAAAGAAAGGGTTATGTAACCATCACATTTTATCTCTCTCACTACTTTAATTATCTTCTATGTACTATATATACGTGCATTATCGATTCTTCCGGTTCTTAATATATTATTTGCTATGAAATAGAGGTGGCCACATACACACATGTATAATACAATATAAGTTTATACAAAAATATAAAACTGAATACAAATTAAATGATCAAACTTTGAATAATTGAAGCTTCAAGGCTGTGAGAGTCGATGGTGGACAACAACTGTGACAATCGGTCGCTAAGATAGTCAACCTCCCTATGCAAGCTTCTCACGTAGTTGCAAGTCTCTAGCAACACTTTTGAGGCAGATGCCTGTACACAAACTTTCATTTCTAATAAGATTATTTAATTTAAGAATCATCAAAATGTTATATTGTCATCAAAGTACATGAATCATGAATATTGCATTGTGCATTAGTCTTCTTATTCTTCAATTCATGCGACTCAATAGGCATTCACATTAGTATAAATAAAATAAAAAGAGAAAGATATACAAATGGATCATGCGGTTTTATTTTCTCAACTTATTATTAGTTTCTAAGTGAACGTACAACATATGTTGACTCGAAAATAGACCCCTTGTTTACAGGTTAGGATCCATTATGACATTCACATTATTATAAACTAAACAGAAAGACATACAAAATTGCCGTATGTAGGGTTACTGTTCACAACTTATTATTATTTCATGCATAGAGGAAGAGGTGTTTTGTAATTTCAGAAATAATAGGATACAAAAAAAACCACATGATATGGTTGCACGCGGTGCCTTTAATGTGATACATAATCATTTTCTTTCTCTCATTATTTTGATAATCTTTTATGCACTGTTTGAGTGTTTGTATTATATGGTTCTCATAATTTTCTATGTATTATTGGTTCTGAATAGTACACGTCAACAATTCTTGCTAGGTTTATTTTTTTTCTATTTATCCAATAAACATAATAAGATGAATTTCATTATGTACACTCTATATAAGTTTACGTATCAAACATTAATGTGATAAAAAAAACCAAGATTAGCAGTTTTCGTGTAGATGCATGACAAAGTTTACATGTTCGACTCGTCATTGGAAATTTATTTTCCTTGATATAGTTTGATGAGTTTTCGAAGTTAAATTTAACTGTTACAATCATTAACAAATGTCTTTCAACTCGACGAACCAGGCCTTGGGTTAATCAAATAATTCTTACCTTGTTTGAACGACGATTATGAATCTCTGGAAGAAGTTGTTGCAACTTTGAAAGTAATTGTATGATTTGATCATCAGTGATCCTCATTGACGGTTGCCTTGATCTTCTGGTTGACATTACAACCGAATTGTGTGTTGATTACAACTATGTGTTTGCTGGGTGCGAAAGAATGTGTAAATGAGTATGGTATAATGGAGTATATATATAGATATTTTGATAGTTCACAAAGTTTCAACTTTCAACTCAATATCAACACAACATCTCAGTAATGCAATTAAGAACACACTGATGTGTATGAAGCATGGCCAACAATGTTGAATGTGAAGAAGACAAAACTTTAAGAAAATTAAAAATAAGTTGTCCATAATTCAAAAGGCCCCTTTTTGCATATATTTATAATATTTTTTAACATTTTATCAATTTACTTCAATAATTCTTTTTGATTAAATGTGTAGGTGTACATATTTACCACACAATAAGTTCTTTCTAAGTAAATAAAAAAAAATACAATGAAGTTTATTATTGAAAAAATCCTAAATATATGTGACATGTTTCATTTTTTAGCTACTAAAATTCTCAATTATATCATTTATAATATCATTTTCAATGTATTCACCCTGTTAATGTGTTAATGAATTGTTTTAAGTTATAAAAAATCATATTATGCCATAACAAGCTCTTTTGATGTTAAAAGCATGTGTATAATGACAGCATAGTTATGGTGGCCATAATGGACCTTTATCGTAAGTTACTGAGTTGGTCTGGTAGTATAAGGTCATATCAGGCCCACCAAGTTATTTTAATAGTAAAAAGATGTGTATGGTCACTAGTACACTAATTGACAACATCTTGTAGCTCTTGTGCATCAACAACTTCTAGATGCGTGGATCTTTTGCACACATGAGAAATCATGCAAACCTATCCACCTGGTATGAGCACACATGTAGAAGTTTGCACCAACATACACAAATGAGAGTTTCAAGACCACCTTTGAGATACCGACACATGTTCCTAAGTCCAAGAACACAAATTCCCATAGATGTTAACTTATTTTGGGTACATATAGTTCTAAATCCACACCTACCACTACCGTTGGTGTTGGAGGAAGCTAACAGTGAGACACATATGTGAGTTTATTTCGGGCACATTTAATTCTGCGACCTTCCATTCCAACATGGTAGTTACAATCATTTTAACAAAGTACAATACGTGTAAAAAAGATGAAGGTTACAAATATATTAAAAAAGATTGATGATGATTTAACCATCTATGGTAAGTTTAATTACCATATACAAAAACTTTTACCTATGAAAGTCTCCTTTGCAAACTATCCTCACCGATAAACTACTGAAAAGTCTCGGCAAAAATTTGTCAGAAATCTCATCCTGAATTTTGTAAGGGATAACTGAGGGACTTTCTATAGGCAAAATGTTACCACAAACAACAGCCATAACTGGACGTACCTATATTTCGTTAGGTGCCTAGAAATCGTCGGTGATAGTCTTTTTTTTTTTTTTCTGGTTATATGTTGGTTGCATTGACTATCAATGAATATTTTTTGTTTTTACTTTCCTTTTTGTGTGTTTGGTAGAATTCTTCTGTCCATCAATAATTACTGTTGCCTACGTTCGTCGATGATATTCACTTTTTTATAGGAGAACTCAACCCACCTGTTCACATTACATTTCAAGTATAAGTCAAACTTCCATTGATACGCATGGGCTTAAATCCATGTGATATGAGAGGCTGTTTTATGTACTAGCTTTACCTTAATGTATCACCATAAAACGTTTCTCGTATATTTCTGTTCAGTGGCGGAGCTTGAACATCCTCGTATGGGGGTGGGGCCGAAATTAATTTTTTTTGAAGGGGGGTGGGAACTCGATATTTATATAAAAATTTACACTAACGGACTAAAATTTAACACTACCGATTGAAAAAAATAAGGGGGGCGGCGCCCCCCCCCCCCCCCCAGCCCCCACTATCCTCCCGATTGAAAAAAATAAGGGGGGCGGCGCCCCCCCCCCCCCCCCCCCAGCCCCCACTATCCTCCGCCATTGTTTCTGCTTTATTTAAAGTTGTTTTATGCTTAAATCCTTGTTTAGCATTACCGATTGTGTGAAATGTTCGTGTACCGTTTGTTAGGTTTCAATAGTTGTTGAAAAAAGTTATGATAGTGGTTGGTTATGGTAAAGGTGTTCCAGGTGCTTAGAGCATTCACATCCCCTTCTTTATTTTTATCTTTACACTAAAAATCATTATTTTTCTCTTTCCTTTCAATAATATATATATGAGTAAATTACCATTTGCATCCCTGACGTTTGCGCATTTTAACCACTTGCATCCCTGCAATCTCAAAATTGTCATTCGCCCCCTGACGTTTCATTTTATTTCCATTTGAGTCTTTGTCTTTTTATTTTTATTTCCATTTGAGTTTAGATGACTGACACCATTAGTTTTCATGTTAAAATTATTGTTAAAAAGACTAAACCACCCCTCATCACCATCATGACAACTGCCCATCATCACCTTCACAGCCCTCATCACCACCACCACCACAATTCCCATCACCACCATGACAGCCACCCATTACAACCTTCGCAACCACAATCACCACCATCGTAGTCCCCATCACCACCATTGTAGTCCCCATCACCACCATCGTAGTCCCCATCACCACCTCCACAACCCTATCACCACCACCGTAGCCCTATAACCACCACCACAGCCCCCATCACCACCATCATAGCCACCCATCACCACCACCACAGCCACCTATCACCATCACCACTACAGCCACCCATCACCATAGCCACCTATCACCACCACCGCAGCCACCCATCACCACCTTCACAGCCACCCATCACCATAACCACCACAGCCACCCATTACCATCACCACCACCGCAGCCCCCATCACCACAACTACCGCAGACACCCATCACCACAACCGTAGCCACTATCACCACCACTGCAGACCCCATCACAACCACCCATCACCACCACCAAAACCCCTATCTCCACCACCATAGCCGCCCATCACTACTAGATCTGCAATTTTTGCCAAAACACCCTTGGCCGCCACCGTGTTTCACCCTTCCACCACTAGATCTACTTATCTAGAACATCAATTTCACATCTTGGTGGTTGTGGGGTACCGATCACACACACAAAGAAGAGAAAAATAAGAAGAGAAGAGATAGGGGTGGCGGTGGTTCTTCTGGTCGTGGAGGTGGCGGTGGTGGTGCGGCGACGTCGGTGGTGGTGCGACTGCGGTGATTGCAGTGGTAATGGTGGTGGACATAGAAAGGGAGAAAAGAGAGAGAGAGAGAGAGAGAGATAGAGAGAGATAGAGAGAGAGAAGATAAAAGGGGTTGGTGTGGATGGGGGTATTTTATTTAATAAATAAGGGTATTTTTGTTATTTTATAAAAATTAACGGAAAAATATAATGGCGTTAGTGTGTTGGACTCAAATGGAAATAAAAATGAACGTCAGGGGGCGGATGACAATTTTAAAACTACAGGGATGCAAGTGGTTAAAATGGGCAAATGTTAGGGATAACAATGATAATTTACTCTATATATTTTATACATTTATCATTACCTTTTCTCTCTCCTCCACTCATAATCACTTTCAAAAATATTAAAAAATTTATAAGAGTTGAACAATGAATCTTCAAATTTACCGCTAAACAGTAATATTTTCTCTCTATTCCACTCACAACCACTCAAAACCATACCATATAATATGTGATTACACTCGCAAACTTTTAGGGAACGGGAAGTGAATGCTCTTATGATAGTACATGTGTGACATGGTCATTTATTGTGGTTTAATATATTGTTAAAAGTTATCAAAGATAGATGGTTTTATTACCAGAGAAATTGACAAGTAGGAAAATGTTATCCAAGAAGTTGATCGGAAATTGAGTTAGATGGTTGTTGTTGGACCAATGATCCTTAGCTTAATTGGTTAAGGTGAGACATTCAAGATCTCATAAACATAGGTGGAGGTCTTGGTTTCAAATCATACATGTAACAAAAATAAAAAGGGATTTCAAATGGGCTAGGGAGTTTTCTCACCTAATATTAGTTTCCTACTGAGGGTGTTCTCATGTTGCATACTTAAGTAATGGAGATGATCAGGTGAGTCAGCGGCCCGTCAATGATCTAATTAACCGTTCAAAAAAAAAGAAGATGTTGTTGGACCACGAGTTATGTTTGCTAACTGGTTTTTAATAATTGAAACTATAACACTTTGGTCGATAATAATTCATACTAACAATTTGACCAATGACACTTTTAACTTGTATTATTTTTTTCCAAAGGCAATCTGAGCGGCATAGTCTTCACATATTTACACTTTATTTCTAATCGTGTTCATTCACAATGATGATTTCGAATGAAATAGAAAATATACAAGTGAAATCAACTAAAAATTAAATGTAAATCAAGTGTAAATAATGATTATAATACTAGAATATACTTGATAACAAAAGTTTAAGATGATTGTATTGTTGGTTGAACTATTAGTATGTATTATTATCGGCTAATAGAAGAATTATAATGTAACACTACTGAAATCTGGACCAAATGCATCCATGAGACAAATGGAGTTCGAAGGGGCGGCAGCCCCTGGCTTGGGTTGAGCTAAGCAAATTTAAGAGATTAGGGCCGATGTGTCCCACATCGGAAAGTAGATGCGAGATACATCAACTTGGCTAAGAAAACCATATGGTGACGACACGTGGATGTTGATTAATGGGCATGTGTCAGACATGTGGACTACGATGCGAGTCGTATCGGCTTTCGATGCAGGCCACATCGCCAAAAAAGGGCTCGAGGCAATGCATGTGTGACATGTGTTACACATGCAGGGGTGACGCCTGATGCGAGGCGCATCGACTAGCTGACTTTTAGGTTCCTGATTTTTTAAAAAAATTATAATTTTCATTCATATTCGTTAACTTTGTTAATTATACTTGTTAAGTTAGGGATTTAAGTCATTAAACAAATGAAAACTTAAATTAAATGATTTGTATAATAACTTAAATGACTCTAACTTAACAAACACAATTAACTAATTTAACGAAATGAATGAAAATGATAACTCTTTAAAAAGTTAAGGACCAGAAGAAAAAAAAGAATTTTTTTGAATTGAAATGATAAAACATATTAAAACTTAAGGACAAAAATGACAATTAACTCTAAATATAATTTGACATAGTTAAAAATAACCAAGAAATAGTTAAAAGAGTAATTACTATTTGGTCCCTATTGTTTGGTCATTTTAACCATTTGAGTCCAAAAACGAATTTTCTAACAAATCAAGCCCTATGGTTGGTATTCTATAACTCTTTCAGTCCAATACACTAACAGAGTTTGATTTTTCAGTTAGTTTCTAATAAAATGACCAAAATGCCCTTGGATTAAAATGGTTATTTTTAATAACCTCAGAGACCAAAAACGTAATTTACTCTCACACAAACATATTATATATATATATATATATATATTATATATTATACATTATATATATACACGGAATGTTTTTATTTTTATTTTTCAAAGTTTTTTAAATTTTAATTTTAAATCGCTTGGTTTTAAACGTCGTATTTAAACCATTCATCTTATCTGACTGAAAATTTAAAACCGTTTGGCTTATATACTTCTTGATTTAAACTGCTAAGCTTACTTAACGTCCTTTTAATCTATTTGTTTTATTTAAACCGCAAAGTCTTTTTAACTGTTATTTTATTTAAACATCTTTTTTAATCGTTCAATTTTATTAAGCTTCTTTTTTTATTTTTTTGTATTTATACATATTTTTGATTATTGATTCGTTCAAACATAATTTTATCCCGTTCTTTTTTTGAACGTGTTTTTACTATTCGTTTATTAAAAAGTTTTCTTTTTAAACAATTTATTTTATTAAAACATATTTTTTTCTCTTTTCGATTTTTTGTCATCTTTTATTCAAGTTACTTAAAAGTGATTTATAAATTTATGTCATTTGTATTATTTCAAATATTAATTTGAGTTTGATTATTACAATTAGGGCTTTTACGATATTAAAATTACATGTGTTTAGACGTTTGAACAACCAATCAATTTGAAAAGAGTTTAAATAAGAAAAATAAATTTAGAAAGATGTTAATTAGTTGAACGGTTTAAAAAGTCATTTAAATAAAACATTTGAAAACGAAAAGATTTTAAAAGACATTTAAGTAAGATGGACGATTAAAAAATAAATTTAAAAAGACGAACGATTACAAAAAATACGTTTAAAAAGCCGAACGGTTTGAAGATGAATGATTTTAAAAATTATTTAAAAAACCAAACTTTTAAAAATTATTTTAAAAACCAATTGTTTAAAGAATGATGTTTAGAAAACCAAATGGTTTAAAAACGCTTAAAAACGTTTTTAGTAATTAAATTATCGGTTTAAAATCCAAACGGTTTAAAAAAATTAAAACTTTAAAAAATAAAAATAAAAATCTTTTATACATATACACACACATATTAGTTAAATAGTTAAATAATTTTAAAGGTTGGTTTAAAAATGAAGCTTTTTAATAAACAAATAGTAAAAATGCGTTCAAATAAAAGAACGAGATAAAATTACATTTAAAGAGCTGGATAATTAAAAATATGTATAAATAAAAAAAAATTTAAAAAGAAGCCTAATAGAATTAAACGATTAAAAAAAGGCGTCTAAATAAAATAACAATTAAAAAGACTTTGCGGTTTAAATAAATCAAATAGATTAAAGTACGTTAAGTAAGCTTAACGGTTTAAATAAGAAGTATAATAGCCAAACGGTTTTTTTTCCGTTAGATAAGATGAATGGTTTAAATACGACATTTAAAACCGAGCGATTCAAAATTAAAATTAAAAAACTTTTTAAAAAATTTCGTGTATATATATATATATATATATATATATATATATATAAATATGTTTGTGTGAGAGAGTAAATTACGTTTTTGATCCCTGAGGTTATTAAAAATAACTATTTCAGTCCAAGGGCATTTTGATCATTTTATAATAAACTAACTGAAAAATCTAACTCTGTTAGTGTATTGGACTGAAAGAGTTATTGAATATAAATCATAGGGCTTGATTTATTAGAAAATTTTTTTAGACTCAAATAGTTAAAAGAAAACAAACCACATGAACCAAAATAGTAATTACTCTAGTTAAAATGATAATAAACAAAGTTACTATAGCTTAGGTGTTGTCGTCGGTTTATTAATAAATAGAAGATGGGGTCGACGGATGGCGGTGACATACTAACACAGGGCACAAAGCACATGGCAAATCTATTGTATTTAATAAAAGAATGTTTTTTGCCATTTGTCATTATCTTGATCAACCTTTTTACCACTTGACATCATTTTTACCTTCAAAAGGGTATTATAGTAATTTAAACACTCAATCTAATTTTCTCTCTTATTAAAAATCAATTTTGTTAATTGTTATATTTATCTCTCTCATCTAGATTTTGTAAAATCAAGCTATCTTTCTAAAAATAGATTTTATTAAGGAAATTAAAATCACATCTTTTTATTAAAATAGAAATAATAAAAAAATTTATATAAAATAAAATTTTCTAAAACACTAAACCTGTTTGAAACAAAATATTTAAATCGGTCATCTTTTAAAAAATTATAAAAATATGAAATTATCTAAAAATAGTCTTATGAGAACAACCAGAATAAATAAAATCTTAAAACGAATATTTAAAAATAAAACTATTTAGATAAGAGTGTTTAAAAAAATAGTATAATTGTTTTATTTCTTAAACTATTACGTGTATATAATTTTAATTATATTCTATATTGAAATAACGTACTGTAACTTTTTGTGTTTTTACTAACTATCATCTGTTTAATGAATGAGTTTCTAGCCTATCTATCTACCTGTATGTCCGTCTATCTATTTATCTATAATAAAAAAATTAAGACAAGACGTGATACAATTGTAAGTCTTATCATACTAACTTTCTTAATATTTTTATTATTAAAAGTAATATTGAATACTAATAATATTAATCATACCATTTTCAAATTAAAAAAGGTATAATTTATTAAATTAAAAGCCTGTTTTTTATTAAAAACACACCCTTTTAAAAACAAAAGTTTTATAAAGTACAGAATACAACAAACGTTTTTTAAAATATTATTTTTCTTAAGACAAAATATTTAAATACCACAAATTTTTATAAAACAAAAGTTTAAGAAAAATACATTATTGTTTATTTACTTAAAGTATCTATTAATTTACACGCAATTATAATCATATATTGTCTTCTAGTATGGTTTTATAATTCATAAATTTTTATTACTAATTATTTAATATTTTATTTAATCAACCCGTGTAATACACGAGGTAATAACCTAGTATTTTATATAAATGTTTGAAAGAGAAGATTAATAGAAAAAGCATTAAAAAGGAGTATTTTGATTAGATGTATAAATTGATAATATTAACTAGGCAAATTCAATTCCAATAACTTAAATTATGTTTTATGACATAAAGTTATTCATAAGAACAATATGATTAATGACACTCACAATGTCTATTTTCATACTAAGACAAACGTAGACACATTAGTGACAAGATATCTACTTGGATTTTTTTAATAGAAAATTACTTTTTAGATATAGAATTAAATTATGATATTTTAACTGACAATAATTCATATTGTTTGATTAATAATACTTCTTAACCTTTACTTTTGTTCATTAGGAGTTCCACAGCTAATTTTCTTCATGTGGTGGTTTTAATAAATTGAGGAAATCATATCTCACTCAAACATGAAATCTTTCTTGGTAAATATGTGCAATATTATTAAATTGGAGAAAATCACATCCCAATTGACAGTTGCAACAATGAACAAAAAATTTAGTGATTTTATCGAGCCCAAAAATATTTTTCTAATTGAGCCGGAAATTATTAAAGTTCATTTGTATATCACAATATAATAATTTTTTCGATCAGATTCGGCTCAGATCAGTTTATTGCTCAAAAACATCGTTAAAATAATTTCCAAACTCCTGTAACATATATATCAAGAACGTATTGAAACAACTAGTTTAAGAATAATGTTAAAATGATTTCCGAACATTTGCAGAATAGTTAAAAACACCAATTAGTCTTTAATAGATAATGTTCAACAAGTTTGAGAATAATTTCGGTTAAAGTAAATATAATAATTGATCGTTAATATCTTCAAACCAATATAATTTCACTTGTTTGATTACACAAACAATTACATTGATGCAACCTTAACTTGACAATTAGTGATAAATAATGATATCATGCTTAAAAGATTGTTGGAACTTAAAAGAGAAAAAAAAAAGTGATGATGTGAATTGGACCAAGTAAATTGTTAAAAGTTAGAAGAGTAAAAAGTATTTCGATGTGAGTTAGATCAAATAATGAATGTCTTGTATTGAGTTATAAAACTTAAAAAGGTTGGTTTAACCAAGACAGCAAGTGAGCCATCAAGCGAGCACGTAAGCAAGCCACCGTTGTCTCAGGCTCGACTTGTTCATAAACAGAGTCATCTCAGATCCGTTCGTTACAAGCTGAGCCAATTCGAGCGACCCTTTCGCGTCTGACTTTCAAGCAAGCCATAAGCCACAAGCTATTTGAATAGTCTTATCAGAACGTACAGTAAGATAACAAAGATAATCAAGAATAAAAAAAAAGTAACTAATACCAAATAACCTTGCAAAAATTACAATAAGATATGTATCTGCCCATACTTGTTGTGTGGGTGATAATTCCCACGAGGCATCAATGAAGCAGAGGGGCGTGACATGATCTACATGTCTATCGGAAACAATTTGGGTTTAATACAAACAACTATGGGACCTGCTATATACACATTACCATTTGATTTAATTAATTTATGCATCGATTTTGTTATTAGCTTAGATATTTATTTTTTTCAAAATTTTTTAATGCTGAATGATAACATATGTTTAAACCCAATTCAATAGTTGGGCTTAGTGCTCGACGAGATTCGTAACCATTGTTGCATAATGAGCCCTAATTGTAATGTAATTTCATTCTTTAGATTCATGAGGTAAGTGTCACATGCCTCTTTCATGAACCCTAAACTTTAAACTCTAAATTTTATTTATAAATAAATATCAATAGATAAGAATTGACATCACCTAACAATTATAGGACTTCTGTTTAGACACGTGTTTTAATATATTATGAATGAATTGAATAGAATTTAATACTTTAGGAAAAGGTAGGTAAATGATTTTATATTTACTATAATATTTTATTTCTTATAAGGCATATATTATGGGTTTTATGTATGAATATTTTTCTCTTCTATCATTCCTAAGATATGTAACTCGTCTTTCATTACCTTAATTAGTTTTTTTCGTTGTGTGTTGTGCTGGTGATGCCGCCACGAATTCAAATATCATAACGTAGTTACAAAACACGTCGCTATTGCTATCACTCCCACGAAAAACCCGAAAGTGTCTTTTTTCATAAAAGCTTTTGTCACACGATGATGTTCACTCATATTACGTTCGGTTCGTCAAAGTAACAGAACAACAATGACAATCATTCTAGCCTACTACACTAAAAAATACTTGATTTTGAATACAACTCGATTTTCAAATAAGTTTTATATCGGGACGTCTAAAAAAGTTAAAGATAGATGCTTACTTCGTTTTTCTACAAATAGTTAACGAGTAAAAGTAAAAATAAAAATAAAAATTATTAGAGAATCAAACTAGTCGAAATGAATATTATATATAGTATGAGAATTATTGATAAGTTATTGGTTAAGCGGTTAGAAAAGGCAGTGGTCATTATGGAGCAATTAGCTTTTATTAAAGGTTGTTGTATCTTGATGGGCCTTGATTATAAATGAGATGGTTGAATAGTACAAGAAGAGGATGAAGGGGTTAATGCTTTTTAGAATCAACTTTGAGAAAGCTTAGGGTCCTAGGGGCATTCTCATCGCATGGTCACGGCAAGAGCCGGCGTCGCGCGACAACACTGCTGCCGGTCCCCCGCGCCGTGAAAAGTTATGTCTTTTATCGGATTTGTGAATATATGGTTAGAATTTTTAGTTGTGTTTTTCTTACTTCAGGTTTAAAAGTTAATTTGGATGAATTTTCAAAGCAAACTTTGTATAAAATAAAATAAATAAACTTTGTCTATACCATTAAACTTTCAAAATCGAATTGTTGTCCAGCCGGCCCGCAAGCCCAGAGCGGTTTGTTTTAGTTTATTTAAAAAACCGTAGTTACAAATCAGCCTAACGATCTTATCAAAACTGTATGAAAACCCTAAAAGACCTAATTAGACCTGTCCTGATGGATAGGTGTAGAGATGGGCAAAAAACCGAGTTCGAACCCGACCGAACCCAGGTACGGGTAGGACCCGGTTTGTACCCGAAAAAACCCGTAGGGTCGGAACCGGGTTTATATATAGAAAATGTTTCCGAACCCGACCCGACCCAAAACCGACCCGTTTGTACCCTGTTTTGACCTTTTTTAGGATTTTTTTTAAGGTAAACATAACCACGCCAAGGGAATCAACCTTGCTAGTACCTCGGTTAAAGACTCGGTTTTGACTATGTTGAATGTTGTTCGGGATGTGACGGCTAAACAACAAAGGGTTAACGTAAACATAACCACGCTAAGGGAATCAACCTCAAGTGCTAGTATCTCGCTAAAATACCCGGTTTTGACTATGTTGAATGTTGTTCAGGATGTGACGGCTAAACAACAAAGGGGTAACACCCAACAAGCGAGCTCGGTAGATATAGTGAAACGGATTTTATTTCCACTATGACTACCGCAGATTATCGTGCATTTGATATTTTGGCTTGGTAGAAAGGAAATGAATCCCAATTTTCGATTCTTTCCGCTATGGCCCTTGATTTACTAAGCGTCCAAGCTTCTAAGGTAGATTCAGAATCTGTTTTTTCTCTTAGTGGCAGGGTAATATCATTTTGGAGAACAAGACTAACTCCAGAAGCGGTGGAGATGTGCATTTGTTTAAAGGATCACTTAGACGCGATGAATCGTATATTAGACCATACGAAATTGCACTCAAAGCTAAAGTACACGATGAGAGATAGAAGAAGAAATATCTTCTGGCAAATCCGACAAATAATTAACATTTGATGAAACCTCTCGTAGAAAATAAACATTAGACAATAACTTAGATAAAAGTTTTATGCTATTTTTTAATTGATTCATTTATGTATTTTTAAGTTTTTTTAATAAATAAATAATAAATTTGATGTTTATCTTATATTGTTATAGAAATACATGATGATTAATCTGAGTTTATTCAAAAAATAAAAAAATGATGAATAATAATAATAATAATAATAATAATAATAATAATAATAATAATATATAATAATATATTATTATTATTATTATTATTATTATTATTTATTATTATTATTATTATTATTATTATTATTATTATTATTATTATTATTAATGATTTTTAATAAATAATAATAATACACACATGAAAAAAGGAAAAAAACTCGGATTGTACCCGCCTTTGGACCCGACCCAACCCGGACCCGACCCTACCCTAACCTAACCGGGTAGGGTTTTGATGATGATAAACCCGACCCGGGTTCGTACCCGGGTTCACCAATACCCGGGTAAAAAAACCCGATTGGGCCCAACCCAGTTTGTACCCGGTTTTGCGTATGGCCCAATACCCGGTTTGTGCACCTCTAGATTGGTGCAGTCTGTTTGGCAACATGTGCAATTCACTAACGAGGGGGTTCGAGCCCAAATTCTACGGCTCTTCTTTCGGCTGGCTTAACAGCTGTTTGGCCACTCAGCGGCCCAATCCCAGTACGCGTAGATGCGTTTGTTATATGGTCCTAACTCCTAAAGTTGACACACGGTTTATAAGCCCAATCCTTGTAAATTTAAAGCCCACTGTTTATGCATAAACATACATAATCTATTTAGATATTTTTATAAATTTGATTATTAGATGAAACTAGTATTAAGCTTCTCGCGTTATGAAGGCGTGTAAATCTTTTCAAGTAGCGTCAATATCACACCGTCGGTAGCGACCACCAACACTGAAAAAGCTTGTAAAACAAAAGAAATAAAAACGAACAAAATAAAATCGAATGAAAATAGATGTAAAAGCGTTAAATCATGCACGTCTGTTGCTACGTGTTAATGTGAAAAATTAGATCAAAACGTAAAACATAACGCGACTGCTAAATGAGAAAAAATATAAGTAAAAAGGTTGAACTACATACGCATGTTACGTCATGTTAACTGGAAAATTTTAGACCGAAAAGTAAATCAAAAAAGTGTAAAAGATGAAAAGTATATGGTACAAAAGATGAAAATGAAAAAAATGTTAGAGTTGAATGTAAAGAGATGAAAACTATTAGGGTTAAAAGTAAAAAATAAAAACAAAAAAACATAGCAATGTACAACTTAAAAAGCATAAGGTACAAACAATAATGCATAATCAAGTTAAAAATTAGTAATATATATAATTAAAAAAGGACATGGATATTTATATGAATCCTACTAACCTAATACAAATCAGAAAGATATCTTGGATAAATCTATATATAATACTAAAAGAATAACTTAGGGACACGTGACACATTTCTATGCCCCCTAAGTTTATTTTTTCCGTCTCTCTCTCTTCTTAAATAATTACATAAATTAATAAATATTAAATAATTTTAATTCTTTTTTAGATTAAATTTTTTTAATAAATTATGAAAGATGTCTTTTTATTAATGTTATTTTTAGAAAACAATTTTTATACAATTAATTTTTTTTCTAAAACATCTAACTCTTTTTAAAATTTAAAATATTTTAAAATTGGTATTTTTAAAAAGTAATTTTTTTATAAGCTAAAAATAACTAAAATTAGGAGTTATAATAAATTTTTTTAAAAAATAACATTTTTAATACGGTTTGTTTTGAAAAAAATATTTAAATTTTTTTAGAAAGAAAATTTAAAAACAAAAGTTTAAAAATTGATATCGTTCTTTTATTACTTATAGTTATTACTCATTTGTAATTTTAATCATATCTTATTTTAGATTATCATTTTATACTTCATAAAATTTTATTATATTTAATATTTTATTTTTCAACCCGTATAATACACGGGTAACTAAAGTTAATATTAAATAAATAATAATCTACAACTAATCAGAGATATTATGAACATTTATAGCCCGATCCAACCCGATTCAATACTATATCTCTATATTTGATTACAAGGTCTAAATAATTCGAAATTGATCTAATTATTGCACATAACTTTTCAGTGTATATTATTTAAATCTTAATTTTTCATACTAATATACCACTCAATATCTAGCTCACGATTTGACCCGTCAAAAATATTCCTTTTAAGTCTAAAAGAATACAGTTTTTTTTGACTGTATATTTCGCTATGACAATAAACAATAGTTAAGGTCAATTTCTGTCAGGTGTCAGTTTATACTTAAAAGAGTCTATTTTTAAGTATGATCAGCTTTATGACATCTTGTCACAAGTTAAGAGTAAAGATGAATTGAAGGTTTTAGCTTTAGATAATGAGTGTAAACCTACTAATGTTATTACAAATGTAGTTTACAAAGATGTTTTTGCTCATTGTGACCTTATAATAAAAAGTTGTTATCTCTTATTTAATATATAACACACTTGATTTTATTTTTATTTTTATGTTATTTAATAATTAACTCTTCACATTTCCGTGTAATATACGGGTAACTAAAGCTAGTTATATATATAACCTCAATAAGATTTATATAAACATTTATGTAGTTTTAAGTTGTATAATATCCAATGAATTAATTTTGATTTTCATCCCTGAGTTTTGATCTGTTTTGTCATTTCCATCCAAAAATATTTTTTTCTTTCGGGTCCCTAACTTTTTAAAAAGGTGTTATTTTTATTCTTTTTCGTTAATTTAGTTAATTGTGTTTTGTTAAGTTATGGACATTAAAGTCATTATACAAATGAAAAGTTAAGTTAGATGATTTGCATAATAACTTAAATGCCATTCTACAATATGGGACTAACTCACTTGGTAGAGGCATATATCTCTCAAATTGGAGCAGTAGCGGAGCTTGAACAATCTCGTAAGGGGGGCGGGGGCGAAATTAATTTTTTTAAGGGGAGCGAACTCGATATTTATATAAAAATTTACACTACCGAATAAAAAATTTACACTATCGGACTAAAATTTAACACTACCGTAAAAAAGTTGTTATTTTTATTCATTTTCGTTAATTTAGTCCCCCTCAAGCATGAGCTTAAGAATGGAGGAAAAAACCTACAAATTATCAAATCTAAGTTCAAGAACTTGCGCTTGTTTGTAAGTCTATTGTAATTTGTAATAGTGTGTTGGGTGGGCGACTCAAGGCTCAATTTTTCAAGGGCTCAAATTTTTTTTCGTTTACGCATCAGGTGTCAATTAACACAATTTGTAAAGTTATAAATTTATTATTAGCTATTGTTCCAGAGGGTCACAACAAAACTAATAAACATTCTAAAATCAATAACATGTTGTAGAGGGCGATTAATTAACATAATTAACCAATTTAAGTTAAATAAAATAAAAGCCATATTTTGTTTAGGTTTGTAAATAGCGATTTTAACTCAGACGACTATCAATTACACCAAATCACCCACCCCCATCAATTACCCAACAACTTAGTGCCCTGGCATATCTAAGTTTCCAATTTAAGAGTATTCACATCGTGTTTCCTATATTTTATGAGTGTATGAGTGTATTTCCTATATTATATGGAACAATTGTGCGTGGTTGTGAGTGGAAATGAAAGAAAATTTACTGTTTATCTGTATATTAAATAACACACTGTTCAACCCTTATAAATTTTTTAATATTTTTTAAAGTGCTTGCGAGTAGAGTGGAGAGAAAATGTAATAAAAAATGTATAAAAAGTATTATATAATTGAAAAAGATAGAGAAAAAATAATTTTTAGTATAATTATAATAATAAAAATAAAGAATGAGATGTGAATGATCTAATAGATCCATTTTTACTTGTTGCACAAGACATTCAAATCTACGAGCTGACCCTGACCCTAACCTGAAAGCTGAGTTGCAAATAGATTGAGGTTTATCAAATGACTCGTTTTGAACTTTACTCAAGCCTGATAGGGTCAAAGTTTATAGATCTTATTAATCTTTTTAAACTAATTACTTTCACTTTATTGAATATAGTTGTAAGCTATTCAAGCAAGTTTATATGAAGATAAGATATTTCTTTTAGTCTTTTTCTGTATATCTTGCTTTTATTTTAATTTGTTAAACAACCTAATAATTGAGACATGAATAACATGAGATGTCTCCTAATTATTGAAAACAATTCCTTAACCCATTGGTCTTAATCAACAACCCCATCACTTATGTGGGCCGTAAGACCCAAAAAGCAAACTTTGTGAGCTGAAAATAAGAAGATCAAAAGACCCACATTTCAAAAGTAAAAGAGGATTGTGTAAAAAGCTAAACAAAACTTGCAAGCCACATGTGATGTGAAAATGTCATGATGATGATATATGCTTTTTGCTGTCTTTAACCACTTGCCATCTTTTACATCCACTACATCACCAGCAATCAGTTTCAGTGAAAGGGATTTTATATGATATTGTTGTTCGGTTGCAAGCTTTAGATTGACGGGTTGGATAGATGAATTCGGATCCAACTCATATATTTATACATGTTAAACACAATAATCATCAACCTTGAAGGATGAAACAGTGACATGCATCTGATTTTTTTCTAGCAGATATCTCAAGTTCGAATTACTTCCATGGGTTATCTGTTATAATCTCTTGAAAGCCACATTCTCTATTTCGGTTGTTAGCAAAGTATCCGCGAGTTTTGTGAGTTTGCTAGTAATAGGTTCTCGTGGACACACATAAAAGATATCAATATCACCTCAAACGGACTTAAAATCATGTAACTCGAACAAAATCAATGTAACTCATTTATCTAACGAGCCAAACAAATGACAGACTGACTGACATGTTGTAAATCGGTTGTAATCAAGTTGTACACAGAAACACGTTAATCATAATAAATACATTAAAGTGGTTTACCTCGTAAAATATGTATGTGGTTGGTCATTTTAACAATTTGAATTCAAAAATGAATTTTCTAACAAATTAAGTCGTATGGTTTGTATTCTATAATTCTTTCAGTCCAATACATTAACAAAGTTAATTTTTTAGTTA
>CM046439.1:39391494-39543994 GCA_025506505.1 Flaveria sonorensis | reverse complement strand
TTTTGTTGGCATACAATCAATGGCGATCATATTCGAGAAATTTGGTACCAAATATTTGTAGTTGTTGAGTACATTTTGATCTAAAAACAAAAGGAGATAGAAAATTTCCGACTTTTTTGAATTTTCAAATGCTAAAGTGGACATCTTTATTGAAGTAAGAGAATAGAGTGTAGTATGGTGCAAGTATCGGGAAAGTATGAACCGGAATGCAGGAAGCACATGCTGGGTCCTTGATATCTACCACTTTAAATATACATACACATATAGATACAGAAATATCCGATGTCTATGACGGGTTTATGTAAATTAATTATAGTATAAAATTAGGAGTATGTTATATGAGTGTGTAAATTAGCGTTCTTAAAATAAAAGACAAAATTACCAAAGTGAGAAGAAAATGAATCTTTTCTTATATGGTAGAGGGATCATGTCTAATAGGATTAGAGGTGTGTGAGCTAGTCATTCTACAAACACATTTTTTTGTTTTATTTCAAGATAATATTATCCAAAATCAAGATTCAAGATTTAAAATTTGATGCATTTTCTAAGTTGAACAGTATTATAGTGTTGGTGAGAGTGTATTTACCTGAGCAAAATGGGCCAAAACAAGAAGAGGGAAAGTTGCAAGAATGAGAAGTGAGACTCTCCATTCCACAATAAATGCAACCACAAATGAAGTGAGAAGAGATGTCATGTTCTGTAGTATAACAGATATCCTCTCGGCTATCGCTGATTTGACATCAGCAGCGTCTGTGGCTAGACGAGCTGCGACTAGACTAGAGTTATGCTCCTCTTCATCGAACCATCCGACTTCGTTCCTCAAGATCGCTACACAAGAAAAGAACTTTTTAAAAACTATAAGCTGAGTATAAAAAAACTTAACAAGCAAGGATATGCCCACGTCGTCGATCAGGATACTTTGGTCATTTGATATAAGAAAGAATGTAATGCAGATGTATACCTGAAAGCATCATCCTTCTTACTCTTGTAGTGAGGTTTTCTCCCATTATACTAAAGAAGTAATGCTGGATCAAGTACGCAACAACGGCGTATAGACCTGCTCCAACATAAATGAAAACATACTCTTTGGTCTTTCGCTCCATTCGAGCAGGGTTATCAAAGTAAAAAACTTCAATCATGTTGCTCATCACAATGGCAAAAGTTGGACCAATAAATCCTGATAGAATTGATCCTACAGCACCCATTATTGAATAAGGCCACTCAGGAGCATTCATTTTCAGAAGACGGAAGAAATACCCGCTTGGAGCTGGATTTTTTCTATCTGTTTCAGCATTGGATATCATTTCTATACGGCCATCTGCACCAGTGCTATACTGATAACTTAAATTTCTCAAGCTTCCAGACCTGAGGCTAAGAGATTTTGTTGACAGTGAATGGCTTAATCGTGATGAACGTGTGCGTCGGGTTGAAGGGTTTGAAAATTCTCGGTTTCCCACCATTTCTTGGAATCTAATCAACGAAGCGTATGCACCTTGCTTCGAAATCAGCTCTTCGTGTGTTCCTGTTTCCGCAATCTGTCCTTGTTGAATAACTGCTATTGAATCAACATTTCTTATGGTGGATAACCGATGTGCAACCACAACTGTTGTCCTTCCAACCATTAAACGATCAAGAGCTTCCTGAACAATGCTCTCAGAACCTGAATCAAGCGCGCTGGTGGCCTCATCAAGGAGCAGGATTTTTGGGTTTTTTAACATTGCTCTAGCGATTGCGATTCTTTGTTTTTGACCACCAGATAGCTGGACCCCACGCTCACCCACCTGCGTGTTGTAGCCATTAGGTAGCATGGTAATGAAGCTATGAGCATTGGCAGCTGAGGCTGCAGCTTCAACTTCTGCTGTAGTTGCATCAGGTTTTCCATAAAGTATGTTTTCAAGGATGCTGGTGGCAAAGAGTGCAGGTTCTTGGTTCACTAAACCAATTTGATCACGCAACCATCGTAGTTGCAGCGTCTTTATGTCCACATTGTCTAGCAATATTTGCCCTGCATAACCAAACAAATTATTTTGAATACAAACAGTTTGACAATTACATTAGACAAACAAGAAAATTCAACTAATTCACCTTCATTAGGGTCGTAAAACCTTTCTATCAGAGAAACAACGGTGCTTTTACCCGACCCACTACCGCCAACAACAGCAACCGTCTTTCCAGCAGGGAAGAAAATGGAGAAATTTCTGAAAATAAAGACATCTGTCCTTGAAGGGTAACTGAAAGATATGTCCTTGAACTCGATATTGCCGTTGACCTCTGCTAAACACATCCCATCTGTAGAGTCTTGAACTATAGTTGGTTTTTGGTTGATAATTTCCAGTAATTTGTATCCAGCAGCTTTGCCTTTGCTGAATGCTCCAAGATTTGAAAAAGACTGACCCAAACTCCTGTTGTGATTCACTTGTTTTTATTAAAATTTGAAGAAGTGATAGTTGATTGGGATTGTGAAACTTGATAAGTGAAAAAAGATCTTACATGCCACCAACAATGGCAGAGAAAATAGCAGTAAATGCTTTTCCACCATCTGTTTGCCCATTCCTGATAAATACACCAGCATACCAGAACACAAGTGCCCATGACATGCATGCAATTCCATATGTACATCCCAGTCCCAAACCCTTTGCCATCCCGGCCTTGTACCCGAGCTTAAGCGTGTGTTGTATTGCATCTGAATATGAGTCTAGAGCTTTTGTCTCGCCCACGTATGAATACACTGTTCTTACTTGTGCAATAGCCTATCAAATATTTAAAAAATTATTAGCTTTAGAAGGTAAAACTTGAATTTGAATTATAAAAATCATGACTACATGAGTCATAATTTTACCGCGTAGATGTATATGATCAAATTAGTAGTTGATTAATACCACACTAAGGAAACATGAGAATGAAAGTGAAAGAGTAAAAGTAGAGCAACCTATGAGGCAAAGTGTTCTTATCACTGTAGCGCATGCTGTATAATATATGATCACACAAACTTTGAAGCTACTTTAGCAGCATTGGTGCCCATAAAGTAAATAATTAAATTCATCAAGATAGACAAAGTTAAGTGAATATTGAAAGAAATTCTAATGTCATGAAACTTGTGGCAAACTTCAAAGATATGTTGTGCCCAAATTGGTTTTAGTTCTGTTAATAAAGTTTGTTGGGTACCGTCTCTTAACAAAAAAGTAATATATATCTAGACTAGAAACAGTCAGCGAGACCACCTGTTCTGCTATGATGCCAGCATTGGCATAGGACTCGCGGCTCTTTGAAGTGAGGCCCGTAAGAGTATACGCGTATAAGCCGCCTGCAAAGGCAATTCCGGGGATGACTGCAACACTTAGAAGAGCTAGCTTCCATGCTGACACAAAACCAACCACCAATCCAGCCAAAAATGTAGATAGATAATGGATGAAGTTTCCCACCTAATGTTAAAGCACAATGAAAGTCAACCTTGATTATAGAGATGAATAACTTCAAGTTAAAATTGTATAAAAGTATCATATAAATGGCATTTGTTCAAACAACACACTCCCAACTCCCAAATTACAAAAATCTTTGAAATTCTTAAAGGTGGAGCAGGTTAAACTATATATGCTAACGTGCGCCACAAACATGATAAATTCCGTAGAATGCTTTTGCTGGACAATCTTCTTGTTGAAGTGAACTACAAAACTTAAAAGATGATGCCCGGCGCGGGTTAACTCAAGTATGCTAACATGCGCCAGTTAACTTCCATCCTTTGTTGGACCCCACCTCCACACCATTAATGGACAAACAATAGACGTTGATTCTTTTTCCGTTTTATTTCCACAAATTCAAACAAGTTGGTGTACTCTTAAAACCGTTCGGGTGCAGACAAAGCACCGTCGTATCACATTTAATGGCTAAATATGTTTTATTTTTTAATCAGCGAAAACACTCCCTCAGATTTAAAATTTACGAACTCTACATTTTACACGATTTAAACTTATAATATTTGATTGTGAAGTTCATCGTAAGAATGAAATAAGCTTGTGCTAAACGGACCAACCCCAGACTAAATTAGTTACAACTTACGACATCTTGTTTTTTAGTCACTTAGCGGGCCATCCCTTAGAAAATTAGTCATATTCTCGCTCTATTTTACCCACTAGGATATGTTAAGCATATCGGGTCATAACTCATAAGGGTATGTTTAACCGAGCCTAAAGAAATATTACCTTCTCGCTAATGGCATCTTGAACAAGAAGTGTGTCCGTCGAGATGCTAAAAACAATATCACCAGTTCTCGCATCTGTATCGTAGAACCCAACGTCTTGTTTCAAAACTGCCTCCAAATACTTCTTCCTCAAAGCGCTCACTTGTCGTTCTCCGGTGTACATCCAACATCCGATCTCTGTTTCATCCTCAAATTTTAACAAAATTAATAACTACTTGACAATTAATCACGCTTACTTAATTTTAATTTTAATAAAAGAACACTAGGAAATTTTGCAAGTTATAGGAGATGCAGATATGTGTGAACTTCAAAAAAGTATTCCAAACTTTGACAAGTGCGTGACGATAAGGACAATAGATAGCAAGGAACCCACGTGCACCTCATCCTTAGTGAACTGGCTAAAATAAGCACTTCCAAAGAATAAAAAACGAAAGCAATAATATATGCAGCTACTAAACTCGTAGTCAAACATACAAAATATAACGCAATAAGGTTTAACACAGAACGTGACAATCGAAATTATAAAGAACAGAATTATTACTCAAGAGTATTGGTATGCGTGATAATTTTACACCTATATGATGGTGTTAACACTTCTTTCATGATAATAATACTTTTTACGAAAACGTACTCTAATATTTCAAACTTTTTTATTTTTTATATACACATAGAGAGAGAATAACGGATCGAGTTTAGCTTCTCACCTGCATAAGACGATACGCACACCACCAATCCGAGATAAACGAAATACAAAGCATACTGCATTAATTCACAGCAAACACAATTTCAGATCTGAATCTGCAACAAATCGCATCAACAAATAACAATAACAATGATACATGACCTTAGAAACTTCATGAGTCATGGTGTTCAAATCGGCCTGGTGTTTCCCGAAGCCATTAACCATTTGACCGAACAAGAGGAAGAAGAACGGCATCGAAGATCCGTGAACAACAGCACCGATGCTGCCGATGATCATGAGAACATAATCGAGGTGATCGGCGAACGAGAACAGCTGGTGAAACGGCAGCGTTTGCTCCTTCTTCTTCTCTGTGTTCTCCGGCATTGTCTCCGTTGTATCCGCCATTTTTGAAAGATGAAGCTCCGGTGGTGTAATGAGTAGAAGATTGTGTGTGAGTTTTAGAGGTTGTACAGGAGGAAGATAATAGAAGATAGCTTAATGGCCATTAACGCAGGGAGAGATGCTGAGGTTAATAATGGCGGAGGTCGGTGGTGGAGAAAGAGATGATATGAGTTTACGATGACTGCACTTGTGAAATGTGAGTGTGTTTGTGTGTATTTGAGGGGGAGAGAGAGAGAAGGGAGATGTTTTGGTTGTGTGGAGAATGTGAAGTTGGGTATATAAAAACAAGAGGAGTGTTTCACTTTCACCCTGGTTCATGGCTTCAAGTAATGGGGAAATTTGAATTTTCTTTATGCTATATTAATTACCGATTTACTAGGTTAGTACTCGTGTATTACGCGGTGATGAAAATAACGTATATTATTTATAAGTTTCTACAACAATTTACAGATATAATAATAATTACTTTACGTAGGGGTAAAATTACAATCAAAAGTTTTAAAGGTTTGATGTTTAAAGAAACTTATATATTAATTCAGCAACTCTTTTAAATTTTCTATATGTATAATTGTAAATCATGCTGACTACTAATCAGAATTTAATTTAAAGATTTAATTAAATTAATAGGCTACTAGGTTTTTTCTATTTTGACTATATTTTCCGTATGAGACCATGATATACATGTTCTAACATTTCTTAATCTAGAGAATTTAATCAAGTTAATAATTACAAACTTTTTCTATTTTACTAAGGGTGCAAACGAGCTGAACCGAGCCGAGCCTGAGCTCGTATAGGCTTGAGCTCGGCTCGTGAAGACTAGGAGAGCTCGAGATCGAGCTCGGCTAGTCAAATACTTTTTCAAGCTCCAGCTCGGCTCGGGCTCGACTTGTTTATTTATTTAAATATTATTTTTAATTTTTTTATATTTGATTTTGATATATATTTATAATTATATATTTTATATATAACATTATACATATTATTTAATTGTTTTTTTTATCATAACTTTATATATAATAAATATTATTTATATAATATATTTAATAAATTTAAATAAAAATATATAAATTAAAAGGTCGTTTAAGCTCGCCAGCCGGCTCGAGAGCCGGCTCGAGCTCGATACGTAAAACTCGGGCTCGGGCTCGATAATTAAATGATTTTTTGGCTTGTTTGCACCCCTAATTTTTACCTATGTTCGACATGATAATAGTATCAACCCTTATCTTCTTCAAATCAACTATATTCACTGTTATAGAATCTCTAGTTTTAGAAGCAAAACTTCACGATCCTGAAGCGTGTAATCATCAACTGAATCTAATTATACTAAAATAAAATATGTTTTAAAATAGTAAAGACATAACGATCCTCATAGTGAAATTTTAGAAGCATAAAAAGTTTCAACCAAAAATCAAACAAAAATTGACGATTTTAAGTTACGATGTATGCTTTGAAACAAAATCAAAAAATTCCAATTAGTGCTTTAAATTAAATTAAAATCAATGAAAAAAGTAATCTTTTAAGTAACAATCAATACAAATAAATATATTCATAATATAAAACAAATAAAGAGTTTAACTTTAAAAATCAATAATAGACCAAACATCCACTCATCTACAACCTCAATAGAATTACAATTTACATCGTTTTCACTACATGCAATTATTTTTATATAGG
Source organism: Flaveria sonorensis (assembly GCA_025506505.1). Classification (NCBI taxonomy): domain Eukaryota; kingdom Viridiplantae; phylum Streptophyta; class Magnoliopsida; order Asterales; family Asteraceae; genus Flaveria; species Flaveria sonorensis. The sequence continues at coordinate 39,537,038 of CM046439.1, read as the reverse complement.
TTAGAAAACTCATGTATTATACAGATTGAACAAAAGCATAGTAGTTAGTAATAACTTAGAAATTACAGAACGATTGAACACTTTAATTGATGATAAACAAAATTTTGAATTCCAAAGTTTGTAAATATCTAAAAAATTGTTTTTTATAACATTATTAATTAGAAAGAGAAGCGACAAAATGAGAGTGACGAGTCACCGGAGAGTGATGAGTCACTAGAGAGTGACACTTGTCTCATCATTAATAGGTGAGAGGGGCGGAAAAAATGGTATGGAGACATCAGAGAGTGACACGCGTCTCACCAAAACTTTTATTTATTATATTGTATAGTATAGATATGGATTTGTTAAATAAATTAAATTTTTTAATCTTAGTGGTTATACGACAGATAAGGTGTTTTTTATATTAAAAGGTTAAGAGTTCAATTCCTGTAAAATACATGTTTTATTTGATTTGACATAAATGAATTAAAAGTAAAATTGCATTTTCACAAAATTTTAGTGAATTATCATTAAGTTTAACCATAACAATCGTGAACAAAAAAATTTAAAAACACATTCAAGTGATTTTAAAAAGGTTATGACAGAAAGCGAGGTTTAATTACAAATAGTGTGTTCTTCTTTCTTAACAATAGCACATGGTAGTTAAATGAATATGTTTAAGGAAAATCAACTCAAAAGGAGGAACAAGAGTAGATTCTAGCTTTGATATATTAGTATTTGGACCTAATCAAGTATTTTGGATAAAACCGCTTGTTTGTATTAACTAATGAGGTTATCACTTGTGGTGGTAACTTATAGCTAACTTTAATTTGAATCTATAACTATGTAAGATATCAGTTGTAATTATGAATAATATTATAAACTATATCTAGTTCAGATTTGTGTGTAGTTGTAAACAGTTATTGGGTAAGGAAGCTCAGCTAAACGACAAAGGCCCAATTCACCTAAAACCTACACCCTCCTACAATCAATGATCGATCTACTAATGAAAGTAGAGGAACTAATTTGTAGTTGAAAAACTTAGAGTTTAAGGTGGGTAAAAAATTAAGCTAATGGAAAAGACTGTTTAAAGTAACTGATGTGTGAATTCTTATTTGCACAAATTTACACTTCAGATATAAATTTAACAATGTTTATATCTAGAAATGGTTACTTTGAAATGTTTATATGAAGGTTGAAGATGAAAGAATACATGAAATTTGGAAACAAAACAGGTGAAACGAAGATGGAGGGGCATAAAATACCCTTCTGGCGTATTTACAGGCTCCGTTGCCTTATCTGACATATTTACCCCATAGACATTAGAGGATTTGTACTTTAGGCTGTAAATCAAGGTCTATTTTACTCTCTTAGGGCGTACTTTATAGTGATGGGCAGTGATCGGGTGGTGAAAGTTCAATGTTTAAAGGCTTTAATTCTGTGTTTTACATGTCAAATTATGAGAAATAGAGTTACTTTTGGGATATTATTGTGTTTGTAGCATAAATATGAAGAATATGAAAAAGTGGGAAGAAACGAGACGAAAATTGAAGCTCGGGAGGTGAAGATATGTAAAAGAGAAGTTTCAAGATAACGGTAACTTAAAACAGGCATAAATTGAGCTAGGAAAAGAGTTACGGGGCCCACAACCTATCAACAGAAAGATCTCATGAAAATCAAGTTTGTGCAAGGGGTGGCGCCACCGACACCATCATAGGCGCCACCAACACCGATACCATCAGAAATACCGTCAGAGCCACCGTTGGTCAGCAACTTTCAGCCCAGATGGTGCTGGGGGAGCCACCGGCGCCACTGGTGGCACTACGACGCCGATCGCCGCGTTTTGGTGGATTTTAACCTAATTTGAGGGGTTTTAAGGAGGGATTTACCCTAGGACGAAAAAACTTTTACACATCAATCTTGGACGAAAAGTAACCATCTTCCATCACTCTAAAGGTCTTCCAACATTATCATCAAAATCTACATGATCAATTACAATTGTGTTGAAGAATCAATGATGAGGCAAGGCTAATTCGTTTTTGATTTACTTCGGGGACGAGTTTATGCAAGTTTTTATTTTTCTTAGTTTGTAACCTAGATTTGAGAATGGATCTTGAACCTCTTAAGTTCTTGTGGATTCAATTCATGATTTGATTATTTAAACGATTTGATTACGTTTAAACCTAACTTTGATTCTCTATAACTTTGGTTTTCTTTAATCACTGTATGATTGATGATTAGAATTAGGGTTACATAATTCAAATTGGTGATTATGTGAATGAAGTCCTTTAAGCTTTAATCCATAATATCACTTAGATCTTATTATGTGTAAGTCACCATAATGACTTCTCACTAGGTTTCACTAAAGAAAAATTGTAACTTTGTCAAACCTTAATCCTGAAGTGGGTTGCTTTTTCTTCAAGATTGTTAAAAACCTAAACTTTTATTTTGTTAATTTGATTATTTCTCAATTCAATTAATCAAGCAATTTACTTTTTAATGTTTAATGTTTTTAGATTAATCGTTACTAGCACTTTCCTGTGATTCTCTGTGGATTCGACACCCTTCTTACCCTTTACTACTAAGGATGATTAGGCACACTTTAATATATATTTTTGACCAACCACACGACATCGATCAAAATGGTGCCGCTGCCGGGAAATCGTTGCGCTTAGTATGAATAATAGTTATTTGTTTTCTTAAAAATCCATTAAAAAACCAAAAAGATTTTCTTTTTCTTATTTTTAGTTTATTTGTTCTTTTGTCATTCTGAATTAATCGTGGTATTTGCTTCTTGTTGCAGGCTTAGTAGAATATCAAGAATTTTGATATCATCATGGATTGTGAGTGGGGCGTACTTTATGGTGATGGGCAACTTTTGACGGTAACTATTGGTTTTTTGCCCGAACTAATGTGTGCTTCTAGGGAGTCTATTTTACTCCACGATTTGAATACTCAGTGAACCTAGGGATTTGAATTTTTGAGGATTTTAGTGGTTTTTCAAGCAAGTTTGCGTTATTAGACATATAACACTTCACAAGACAAAGAAGGTACCTTAATTTTGTTGGTTTTAGTTATTTATACTTTATGTTAGAAATGCTTAATTTTTAGCATAATGTATGACTATAACTAGTCATTTAAGTCTTGATTATGGTTTCGAGGTGTTTGTTTGGCAAAATTGTTTTTTTATCTTTTTCTAAAAAGGGGGTTGTGATTTTGATGTCATATTGTGGAAGTTTAGTAAGATGAAAGTAAACCATGTAGTTCATCAAAGTGTGGTTTTCCCGGCATAAATGAAAGTGGCAGGTGTGTGTAATGTTTTGGTTCAAAATGAAAATATAACAAATTAAGTCTTAACATTATGACATCTTTATGTTTGGTCACTTTGGATTATGTTTATGAATTACAAGGTTGGTTCATTGATGGGTATTTACTGTAATGATTAGGTTTACAAGTTGAGTGTAAATAATAATGTAGGACCGTTAAAGGGTGGTAAATGCAACATTTTACAAGTTGAAGAGTTTAGAACACTTAGCAGATCAAATAATGAACCAGTTAGTGATGAAACAATGAACAAAAGTAAAAGAGCAATAGCAAGAACACTCAAATATGATTTTTCAAGAATGATGTATATTGATCTCAAGTTCTTACAAGTGTTACAGAGCTTAATCAGAAGATACAAGTACTTGAGATACTTTATACTACATCCTACAGCCAGCCATACTTTGAAGCCTAGCTGGAAACACTAATCTAAACAACAAGATCAATGTAAAGTCAAAAGGCAGCTTGCCTTTTGACTAGTGATTATGACATGCCATAGCTCACATCCTAATTTATTACAAAAAGGATAAAAGTACAAGAGTGGAAAGTTACAGACTCAAGACCTTTTTTTATAGTTTGACAAAAGTACTATCTTTCACCAACTCAAATAAGTTAGTGAGTCTTTAGAGGTGGAAATGGAAAGTAGTTTAACTTTTGTCAAAAGATGTACAAGAAAGCATGTCTTATCTGTCTTTGGAAGAAATCAGTCTTTGGCTTTGGAAGACTTTGTCCTTGAAGCTTCGGAAGGCTTCATCTTTGGCTTTGGAAGATTTGATACTTAGCATAATTCTCTGAGTTGTATCAAATCTTCCAAAGTAACTTCCTTGTACTTTATTATGCATGCCGAGAGCTCTTAGTTGTTCTTTGGTTGCATCAACATCTAAGTATAGACCTTACAAACTCCTCCTAGGCTGATGCTACCAAAATTGAAGAGATCTTTGATTCTTGATCTTCATCTGTTAACAGTCCTTATTAGAATCAAGACCATTTCTTTGATCATTAGTTGGTCAGGATTCCTCAGACTCTCAAAGTATCTCCTCATGTTATAGAGATCATGCAGAGGGAGGTCAAGTATGTTTTTCAGAAATACGTGTCTTGACCTCCTTGATCTCTAGTGACATAGCATTTGTCTGGATTGGATGCAAACATCCAAGACATAATGGGTCTCTCCGTAGCAAGAGGCTCTACTTGAATAGGAGTTGGATGAGTAGCCTCTTCTTAATCAACCTTAAGATGTTCTGACCCATACTGAGGTGTAGAGGTGGATGCCTTGCGATCTGGTGGTGAAAGTTCAATGTTTAATAGCTTTATTTCTATGTTTTATGTGTAAATTTATGAGAAATAGAGTTACTTTGGGATTATCATGTGTTTGTAGGTCAAATGTGAAGAATACGAAGAAATTGGAAGAAACGGGACGAGAATTGGAGCTCGAGAAGTAACGATATGATCAACCGAAGTTGCACGACAACGGTATCTTAAAACGTGCATAACTTGAGCTAGGAAAGGAGTTACGGGACCCACGACCTATCAACGGAAAGATCTCGAAAAGTTGAACATGAAAATCAAGGTTGTACAGGGAGGTGGTGCCACCGAAACCTCCATTGGCGCCACCAACTCCGGGGTCCGGGTTTTTGTTGAGATTTGACCTAAATTGAAGGGATTTAAAAAGGAAAAAAACCCTAATACGAATTTTAACTTTGACAACAGCAATCTTGGATGAAAATTAACAATCTTGGATCATTCTCAAGCTTTTCCAACATCAAGATCATCAAATCTACAAATTCATTCAATTGGCTTTGAAGATTCAATGATGAGGCAAGGCTAATTCGTTTGTGATTCACTTCGGGGGACGGGTTTGTGCAAGTTTTTATTTTTTTAGTTGTAACCTAGATTTGAGATTGGATCTTGAACCTTTTAAGTTTGTTTAGATTCAATTTATAATTTGATTATTTAAACGGTTTGATTATGCTTAAACTTAATTTTGATATTCTATAACTTTGGTTGTCTTTAATCATTATGTGATTGATTATTAGAATTAGGGTTTCATTATTCAAATTGGTAATTGTGTGAATAAGGTCCTTTAAGCTTTAATCCATAATTATCACTTAAATCCTATCATGTGTAAGTCACCATTAATGACTTCTCACTAGGTTTCATTAAAGAAAAGTTGTAACTTTGCCAAACCTAGATCCTGAAGTGGGTTGCTTTTTCTCTAAGATTGTTAAAACCTAAACTTTTATTTCATTCATTTAATTATTTCTCAAATAAATCCATAAATCAATTTACTTTTCAATGTTTAATTCTTTTATCGTTACTAGCACTTTCTTGTGATTCCCTGTGGATTCGACACCCTTCTTTCCCTTTACTATTAAGGGTGATTAAGGACTCTTTAATTAATATTTTTGACCGACCACACGACATCGATTAAAATGGCGCCGTTGCCGGGGAATCGTTGTGCTTAGTGTTAGTAATAATTATTTGTTTTCTTAAAAATCTATAAAAACCAAAAATATTTCTTTTTCTTATTTTTTGTTTATTTATTATTTTATTGTTCGGAACTACGCGTGGTATTTGTTTCTTGTTTGCAGATAATTCTTTGCGGGCTTAGTAGAATCTCAAAAAGTTTGATATCATCATGGATTGGAACTGGGACAATGATCCATGTATGTGTTGCGGAAGTCTTTATCATTGGGTTCAAGATTGTTAATGTTTGAGAGCAAATATAGAAATATAGAAAGAAGATGTTCTGAATACAGGCGACAAATGGGATATGTGAGGGCAAACTACGAATATGAAGAAACCCACTCGTATTATCCATATTATGAACCACCTCCGCCATCAAGTTATAAAGAAAATTATCATGCCAACATAGATTACAAATATGTCCAACAGTGGGATCTCAACCACTATGAACCCTAGATGTCACATTTATCAACTTACCGGGAGGATTATGCTGATTACTATCCTGAATATACTCAGCTGACATATGAGGAACCTCAAGATTCAGTGAACTCTGGCTTTGATGAAATCTTGAACATGTTGGTAGAAATGAAAAAAGAAGACAATTAAAGAGATAAAGTACTCGAGGTATTGGTTAAGCATGTTGGCCAACTAGTTGAGGATATGACTCAACTAAGACAAGAGCAATCTGAGTTGGATAATGGTATCGTGATTGATGGTGATGTGGTTAAAGAGGTTATCGGACTTCAAGAACATGAATCTGTGTGTTTAAAGCTGATAGAAGATATAACACCATTAGAGGAGTCAAAGCCTAAAATAATCCAAGTTAATACCTATCCCTCCCCCATACTTATTACTCCAAACAATAAAGTTGAAGAAGAGAGTTTGAGGATAAAGAAAAAGATGGTGGCATTACAAGGCATTGGATAAATTATCATGAAGTGGCTCCGTAACAAATATTCAATTGACTTGCTGATTATTAGGAAGCAACTACGGAACTGGCATGTCAATTATCGAGTGTTTGTCGGGAATTCGGTAGGCAAATGTGCAGTTAAACTACCATAACAAATATCAGGTATGGTCTGGCTGAAGACCTAAAACTTAGCGCTACTTGGGAGGCAACCCAAGCTATTTTGTTTTTTAGTCTTGTTTTTTGTTTATTTATGTTTTTATTTTATTTCATTTTAAGAACTTTGTGGGTGCGTTCACCAGAAACCCTCACGAGACTACACTCGTCCATCCGAGTCTACTAGGTGGTTTGAACGGCTTGTTGCATATGCTAAATGCAACCGTGATTCCTACGAAAGTGAGTTTAGGACTTTTATCATTAATGTGATTTTTTTAATATTTATTTAAAAAGTTAACTATTTTAATCAAATTTCCACTTAAAAGTTGCATTGAGGACAATTGAATGCTTTAAGTGTGGGGAAAGGGATGCATTATCGATTTAAATGTGAGGTGTTAATCATGAAGTGAGAAGTTCACTTCTACACGGGTTTTACTATGGTTTGTAGATTAGTGGATGAGATGTTGAAGATCACTAGTACAATTGAAGATCTTGCAATAAAGACATAACCAGATGCATTTGTTTCCCTTATTAATTGTTAAAAATAGTTAATTTGTAGTTAGTTTTCATTTTTGGTTATTGATGGTGAGTCCCCAACTGATTGTAAATGGTTTGTGAATATGATAAGATTGGATCTGATCTTAACATTCTCTTGTTTCCATACCAATAGTAATATTTAGTTAGTACATTGGGGGCGATGTACATCTCAAGTATGGGGATGAGAGGATTTGGTAAAAGTTTTTAGAAAAAGTTAAAAAAAAACTTTTTTTTGCAAACCTTCAAGTGAAGTTTATTATGTTTAAAGACTAAGATTTTCAATGTAAATCACTAGCTTGTTGCTTATCAAAAGATTGGTGTAGATCTTAGGTCATGATCATATTCTTTAAGTTACAGGATAAAGTATTTCTAGCAGGTTGTTTTTGAAATGTTAAGGATGCCTAGTTAGGGTTAACAAGCTTTTGATATAATAAACTCATGTGCATATCGGTAGCCTAAATTCCTACTTGGTGAGATTTTGAGCCTATTACTTAAGACACAATCATATATATTCATTTGTTAAGGGTAGGCCATATACCACTCTTGTTGCAGAACTTGTATTGTTGATGCATATCAAGACTATAAACAAGGTGTTGCACATAAATGACAAAGGCAATTTAGGAACCCATCTACTTGTTATCGTATGTTATTGTTATCCATCGTACCCTTTAGTAGCCATGTTGAGCCTTAAGCCATTCATTTGTTAAAACCGACATTTAAAGCCCAAGTTGTTAGTTGATAACCAATTATTAAGCCGTTCAAAGTAAAAGAGCATTCGAAGTCAAGCTTATATTATCAAAAAAAAACATAAAAATTGAAATAAAATAAATAAAATAAAATAAAAAAATAAAAAAAGGAGAAAAAGTAGTGGTTCAAAAAGGATCAAAGTAGGATGGTTTAACGGTTTGGGTTATATTTCTATTTGTGTTAGCCATTTTTAAAAGCCAAAACCTCCTACCCGTACCTAAGCCCAAAACACGTAAGTCCTTTAGACGTGTGCAAGATCTATGCAAGTGGTGAAGGTGTGATTGCTATACAAGCTTGTGTGGACAAGATGGTGTATTGGGTTATTGAGTGATTATACTAGTACATATTTTACTAGTCCAAATATAAACCGAGAAGAGTGAATTATTATGAGGGGTGTGTGCATGAGACTAAAAAAATCAAAATCACGTTAAACCTAGTTGGGTAAATTCCTCGTTTACTTGAATATAATTAACTTGCTAGAATGTAAATCTATTGAACAATGTAAGTCTTGTGAATAAGGGCATGACCTTTGACCTTAAATGATTTTTAATAAGTGATTAGTGATGTATATTATCAATGACGGTTTTATAAATCACAATGGAGCTTTGCTTGAGGGCAAGCAAAAGGTAAGTGTGGGAATTGTGATCGGGTGGTGAAAGTTCAATGTTTAATAGCTTTATTTCTGTGTTTTATGTGTAAATTTATGAGAAATAGAGTTACTTTGAGATTATATTGTGTTTGTAGGTCAAACGTGAAGAATACGAAGAAATTGGAAGAAACGGGACGAGAATTGGAGCTGGAGAAGTAAAGATATGATCAACCGAAGTTGCACGACAACGGTATTTTAAAACGGGCATAACTTGAGATAGGAAAGGAGTTACGGGACCCACGAACTATCAAGGGAAATATCTCGAAAAGTTACACATGAAAATCTAGGTTATACGTGGGGGTGGCGCCACCGACGCCTCCATAGGCGCCACCGAAGCCGGGGTCCTGGTTTTTTGTTGAGATTTGACCTAAATTGAAGGGATTTAAAAAGGAAAAAACCCTAATACGAATTTTAACTTTTACAACAACAATCTTGGACGAAAACTAACAATCTTGGATCATTCTCAAGCTTTTCCAACATCAAGATCATCAAATCTACAAGATTCATTCAATTGGCTTTGAAGATTCAATGATGAGGCAAGGCTAATTCGTTTATGATTCACTTCGAGGGACGGGTTTGTGCAAGTTTTTATTTTTCTTAGTTGTAACCTAGATTTGAGATTGGATCTTGAACCTTTTAAGTTTGCTTGGATTCAATTTATGATTTGATTATTTAAACGATTTGATTATGCTTAAACCTAATTTTGATATTCTATAACTTTGGTTGTCTTTAATCATTGTGTGATTGATTATTAGAATTAGGTTTTCATTATTCAAATTGGTAATTGTGTGAATAAGGTCCTTTAAGCTTTAATCCATAATTATCACTTAAATTCTATCATGTGTAAGTCACCATTAATGACTTCTCACTAGGTTTCATTAAAGAAAAATTGTAACTTTGCCAAACCTGGATCCTGAAGTGGGTTGCTTTTTCTCCAAGATTGTTAAAAACCTAAACTTTTATTTCATTCATTTAATTATTTCTCAAATAAATCCATAAATCAATTTACTTTTCAATGTTTAATTCTTTTAGTTGATTGTTACTAGCACTTTCCTGTGATTCCCTGTGGATTCGACACCCTTCTTACCCTTTACTATTATGGGTGATTAAGGACTCTTTTTGACTGACCACACAACATAGATCACCTTGGACTTCTTCTTTTTCTTCCTCTAGTCCCTTCTGATGGCCATCCTTTTCCTCTTTCTGCATTTTAACTGTGGAGACTAGCCTGCAATACCAGATTGCTCTTGTTTGTCATCCTCATTTGGGTCCTTGTCCTTCACAGGTTGAGAAGGAGAAGGATCAAAACCCTGTTATGGATCAGAAGATGAAGCTGGCTGTGATACAACACTAGGTCCAGGTTGTGTTGTCTCATGTGGTTCAACCTTGACCTCAGCTTCAGGTGCAGCCTAACTTGGTGGAGATTGCAAGTAAACCAGCTCACCCCTTTTGATCTTCTGCTTGAACATTTTAATGTGCTCATCCATGGTGGGTAGAGACAATGGACCAAGTCTTCTTCCGAAGAATCCATACAGCTTCTAGAAGCTCACCATCTTTTATCTATCAGCAGATTTCTTTAAGTTTGCTCTGATGGCTCTTGACTTTGTAGCCTCTTCCCTTATCTTCCTCTTTGCAGCCTCTTCCCTTATCTTCCTCTTTGCAGCTTTTTGCTCTTTTTCACTTTGCTCAAGCTGCTTGAGGTATTAGAACTCAATGTAGTCATATGGTAAGGGAAGAAGGTCGGCTGCCTGATACAGACCTATGGTACTCAGGTAGGTGATCATGTTTTGTCTATCTTGTTCCCTATCTACCTGATTTTGTTGTTCAGTAGCCACAGTTGCTGTCTCAGGACTTTCCTGAACTGGGAAGAGGGTAGGAGCTTTGTAGATTCTATTTCTCCTTCTTTCTTCCTTGATCTTGAGAAGCAGTATTGTTGTCTTAGCTTCTTTCCTCTCCTTTGACACTTCCATGTTAGCCAGTTCATTTAATTCCTCTAAGGGAAGAGAGATGAGTTCATCAATGTTATAGTTTCTAGACCCTAAATAATTCAATCTGGCTGCCCTTAACTCATCATATTGAGTGCTTGGCCTAGGGGCAGCACTGATTGCAGCTTCCATGAAGCCATGGGTCCTGTTTGAACTCTCTCCCTTTGCCTTTCTCTTCCTCTCTCTCTTCTCCTCCTCAATATCCTCAGGAGTCATCTTCTTTTTCCCTTTGTCACTCACAAGCCTGTGTGACTCAGAGTGGAGAGAGCTTTGGCCTTCATTGCTTGTTACTGCACTTGTGCCTTAGGGTGGAGAGAGCTCTGGCTAGAGTGAGGCTGTGAGACACCCTCACTAGCTGGTGCCCCACTAAGGGAAATAGGTGTTGAAGCAGCTCCTGTCTCAAGGTTCACAGACTTAATTGTTGGGCCTTCAGCCAAGGTTTCCCCTTCGAAGCTAATCTTAGGGTCCACCTCAGCATCCAGTTGACCAACAGTCTTGCCTGCTAGCCTCTGTCTATATATTTTAGTTCTCAACTTGAACTCTTCAAGCACCCTTTGTTGAATCCTATCAACCAACCTTACAGCTTGCCTGTTTTGACTTGGGTTGGCAAGTGGGAGGTCAACTAGATAGGTGCTCCTATAGTATCTTAGGTTGTAGAAGTTGAAGATCACTTGTTGCCCCTAAAATCTAGAGATTACCAGGGCTCTCCTTTTAGCATTATACCTCTATCCCGCTATTGGATTCTCAGTAGAGTGAGATGGAGTAGGCATAGCCCTTGGTATAACCTCCTCAAACAAGGTTTGAATGAGTGAGTCCATATCAATGTGGATCTGAGGAGGTTGTTGAGTATGGATAACTGTAAGTGAGGGTGGTGAGTCCTCCATGTCCATACTCTGAGAGGAACTCCCAGATTCTGTGATTGTAAGTAAGACTTTCTCCCCCTTTTTGGTAACATCACCCTCTTACACAGGGTAGCTAGGAGTTAGGTCTACCACATCCACTGGTTCTTGTGGGCCTGATTGAGTCCTTTTGATGGGTATCTCAGCTAACTTGCCCTTGAGATTGGTGATCTCAAGTTGCTAATCATTGACCCTTCTTTGTAACATAGTCACCTGTGATTCTAGGTGACTAACATTTGAAACTAAATAGGTGCAAAGGTTGGACAGTTTGTTCACCTTTAGTTACAGACTTCCCTTATCTTTATTAGAAGAATCATGGAGGGATGAGAGAATATGACCAAGGTCTTCTTCCTCATCACCAGCTTGTGTTTCTTGGCTGCTGGATTTCCCTTACACACTAACAACTTCAAAGGAAGTGTCAATGGGCTGGGTTCCTATGGTTGAGGTCTTAATGATGTAATCACTTACAAAAATGAGAGCCGGTTCCATATGGGCCTCCTGAACAAGTTCAGGAAGGTCCACCTTAGTTGTGGGTGGATGATGTATGATAGATATAGGTGATGCAGGAGCACTCATCTCTCCTTGAGCAGGGGTGAAGAAGAGAGACTCATGATACTCACTGAATCCTATATCCTTATCATCATAGAATCCAAGGTTTAGGATTGGTTGGTTGAGGTCAAGCGGATGGGGATGGTAGCTTTCCCCTGAAGGTTGATCACTAGAGTTTTGAGACTCTGAGTGAAGGCTTAAGGCTGGGGTTATGAGCTCATCAGGCTGAACATGAGGAACCTCAACACTGATCATAGAAATAATGGGAGTGGTCTGCTCCTCAGGAGAAGTGGGAGCTCCAATGTCTAGTTCTTCCTACATGGTTGGTGATTTGGGGACCTTCTCAATCTGTGTAGACTGAGCAGGGGCTCTTTTGGATTTTCTTTGGTAGGCGATGGTGATTTCTGGCTATGTGGGGGCTGCAGATGTAGAAGGTGTGGGTTCAAAATTAGCTGGTGCTGCCAAGTTGTCACCTTGAGCAATGAGCTCTAACATTTTTAGGAATAGGGCTGTTTCTACCCCTGAGAAGCTAACAGTTGGCTTTCTCATTGTCTAGAAGATGTCGGACTTTATCTGTTCCAGTTTAAGAATATTACCTGTTTCCCTTAACTGTGAGCCCAGTTCGCAGTTAAAAATGTATTGAACATATCTAAGGAACATATAATTTCTAGGGAGTCCAAGTTAGCAAGAAGATTTGTATAAACAAATTAAGAATATCTGAGCTTGACCCTTTGTACTATTCTATGGACTATGTAGGAAAGGCCATCAGGAATTTGGTCCTAACCTCCATGTTTGTTTGAAAGGGAGTGGATAACCACATGGAGGAGGTACTTCTATTTGGATGAGACCTTACCTTTTCTGAAGGTTCTTATGGAGTAGTCCCCTTCATAGCTCATCTGCCGGAATAAGTTTGTTCACAGCAGACTTGGGGAAGGACAAGTCACCCTCTTCATCATCTAGCCTTAGATGAGAGTTGATGGTGGCTAGAGTGATGAATACTGTCCTCCCCTGCACTGTGGCAGACGGTGCCTTCCTACCATCCAAGATGACCTTTTGGCAGGTCTTCCAGAAATATAAAAGTTAATCTTCATATAATGGAGGGTCTATTGTGAGGGCGGTGAGGTAGTTGGTTAGAGACAAGAAACGGCAAATATCTGAGAACCAGGATCTTTCTCAGATGATAACAGAGCAACTTGATTATATTGCCTGTATAACTGCATGGAGAAATCTGGTTGGTTTTAGGGATCAGGGTTGGTCATTTGAGTAGCTTTGGGGTGAAGAAGGTAAGAACAAAGTCGGTTTGTAGGTGAATTTAGGGTTTGAATCTCTGTAGATGATGGAGAAAGTGAAAGAGTGGGAACCGTTGTACAAATATTTATATGATAAGAATTTGAGACAAAGTTAATGCAAACGGATAAACTTTAAAATCTGGATGCCGGTCCCACCTCTGAAAAAATGCCCAAAAAGGTAGTTTTCTTGGAAGTCGAAAATCTTCCGAAGGTAATTTGTCTTCAGAAGATATTCCTTAGTTTTCCAAGAATTTTGCTCCGGAAGAAAACTACTTAGAGTATTTTTACTTCCTAGATAAATTTTGCTTCAGAAGATATAAGGTATCAGAAATTTTATTTAATGAAAGAATAAAGCTTCCAAGACTTAATTGCTTTCGGAAGAAAATAGTCATTCAATTCATATAAGTACTTAGTGACAAATATAAGCTTCGTAAGATATATCAAAATTTCTTCCGAAGGTTAATTTCTCAGAAGTAGTTATTTGTTTTGAAGACATAATTTTCTTCTGAAGACAACTTGATGTCTTCCGAAGGAAAACATATATGAAATTCTTAAAATTCTAAGTAATATCATTTTAAAAGATTTCTTCCAAAGTAAACTGGGCTTATATGATGATGATATAGACAACTTAAGACACACATATTATTAAAAATAATATTGAGTTTAGTTTTAAGAAAAATCTACTCAAAGTTAATCATCCCTATAGCTGATACAAGATATTTAAATCTCTGTTCATCAAAAGCTTTTGTAAACAGATCAGCATATTATTCATTTGTGTTAACTTTGACTAGTTTTATCAATCCCTTTTCAAAATTATCTCTAATTAGATGATACCTGATATTGATGTGCTTTGTCTTTGAGTGCTGGACATGATTCTCTGTAATAGAGATAGCACTGTTGTTGTCTATGTGGATGGGAGTCTCCTTGAAGTTGAATCTATAGTCTAGCATCTAATTCTGAATCCAAAGCACTTAAGCATAGCAGTTTACAGCGACAATGTATTCAGCTTTAGCAGTTGATGCAGACACACAGGATTGTTTCTTGCATTGCCATGAGACTATCCTTCCACCAAGAAATTGACACCCCCTAGATGTAGACTTTGCATTCATATTGTAACCACCATAGTCACTATCTCTATATGTATACAGATTGAAATGAGGATTCTATGGATACCAAAGGCCTAGTTTGGGAGCACCTTTGAGATATCTGAGAATTCTCTTGACAGCAACCAGGTTTGACATCTTGGGGTTTGCTTGATATCTTGCATAAATACATGTAGCAAACATGTTATCAGGCCTGCTGGCTGTGAGATACATAAGAGACCCGATCATAGCCCTGTATAGATGTTCATCAACACACTCCCCCTCAAGATCTGGTCCTAGAGAGTGGTTTCTGGCTATGGGTGTCTTAGCAACCTTGCACTCAGTCATATGAAATCTGGTAAGTATGTCTTGCATATACTTTGACTGATTTATGAAGATACCATTGTCAACCTGCTTCACTTGAATTCCTTGAAAGAAATTGAGTTCCCTAATGGCACTCATTTCAAATCTATTCTTCATCAGCTTCTCAAAGTCTTTGCAGAGCTTCAGATTAGTTGACCCAAAGATAATGTCATCTACATAAACTTGAACCAGCATCAAGTCATTTCCTGTTCCTTTGATTAAGAGTGTTCCACAAATAGTACCTCTCTTGTATCCATGTTGATAGAGATACTATGATAGTGTCTCATACCACTTCCTTGGAGTCTGATGCAGCCTATAAAGAGCTTTGTCAAGCTTGTAGACATAATCAGGATGATCTGGGTCTGCAAAGCCAGTTGGTTGTTTGACATACACCTCCTCATCAATCACCCCATATAAGAAGGCACACTTGACATCAAGTTGGTAGATCTTGAAATCCTTGGATGCAGCAAAAGCCAGGAAAATCCTAACAGCTTCAAGTCTTGCTACAGGAGCAAAAACATCTATGTAGTCAATCCCTTCTTCTTGTGTGTATCCTTGAACAACCAGTCTTTCCTTGTTCTTGATGACAAGTCCTCTATCATCCTTTTTGTTCCTAAATACCCACTTGGTACCTATGGTAGTCTTCCCTTGAGGAAGAGGACATAGATTCCAAACCTTTTGTCTCTTGAACTGAAGCAGCTCATCCTGTATTGCTTCAACCCAACTTCCATTCTTTAAAGCCTTATCAATTTTATTAGGCTCTATCTGAGATAAGAAATAAGAGTGTAGACAAACATTTTTGTCATGGGTTTGTCCTCTTGTTCTCACCCCAGTCTCAACATTTCCAATGATGTTTGTGGTGGGATGTGACTTGTGGATTCTCAGTTGAGGAATCACAACAAGTTGGTTGGATAGATCTAAATTTGTGAAATTCAGATCTGGTGCTTAAGAATTATCCACCACATCAACAAACTTATCAAGAGTAACTTGATCCAATGAGTGTGTTACATTATTGATGTTGTCTTCTATGGAGTGGTTATCAACATCAAGAAATTTTTGATCACTATCACCATCTCCATCTCCTCCTACATTGAAAATTCCTTCATTTGATTTCTATGCCTCAGTGCTGGAATGTATAAGCACCTTAGATGTATCAACTGAAGAATTTGTCATGGTTGTGCTGACAGGATTTCCAACTGTAGGGCTAGTTACCACTGGAGCTGAAGTAGTTTGAACGCTTGGTCTTCTTAGCTCAAATCTTGGATCAGAATCTCCTATTGATGAGTTACCTGTAGATCCTAAAACATCTTCACAAGACTTGTTAAAATAGTTGGTAACTAAATTAAGATCAAACAGCTAATCAGGACCAAAATCTTTCACACTGGGTGTGTGCTTGTTGAATGTCACATTGGCTGACTCCTCAACTACTCTAGTTCTAAGATTGTATACTCTATAAGCCTTATCTTGGGAAGAGTATCCAATAAAGTTTCCATCATCTGATTTTCCAGCAAATTTAGCTATTTGATCTTTAGTATTTAAGATGGTGCAAGGACATCCAAATAATCTGAGAAAACCAATGAAAGGTCTCCTTTTGTGCCACAGTTCATAAGGAGTCTTATCATGAGTCTTGACTACTAAAACTTTGTTCTGCATATAGCAGGCAGTGTTGACTGCCTCTGCCTAGAAGGTGATGGGCAGTTTAGAGTTAGATAACATGGTTCTTGCAGCTTTAATAAGTGTCCTATTTCTCCTCTCAGCAACACCGTTTTGCTGAGGAGTCCTGGGAGTATTATATTATCTTGTAATACCATTTTCATCACAAAATGCATCTAGGATTTGGTTCTTGAATTTTGTTCCTTAATCACATCTTATGATCTTTACCTTGTGATCACATTGATTCTCAATTTTTAGAATGAAGCTCTTTAAAATTTCAGGAGTCTCATCCTTAGTTCTAAGGAAGAAGACCCAAGTATATCTTGTGAAGTCATCTGTGATCACCAAACAATAAGATGTCATTCCTAGACTCATTACACTGGTGGGGCCTAAGAGATCCATATGTAATAAGTGTAGGGGAGTAGTGATGGAGTTCATTTCCTTTGGCTTGTAAGACACCTTATGTTGCTTCCCTTTCAGGCATGCAACACAATGGTCATCACTTGTAAACTCTTTCTTTGGCATTTCATGTACCAAATCATTCTTAATTAATTTATTCATGTTTTTTAAAGTTTACATGACATATTCTTTTATGCTAGAGGAAAGACTCATCATTATTGGCTTTAGATAGAAAGCAAGAAGCTTCTCCTGAAGGAATGTTTCCTTCAAATCCATCTTGTACATGTTCCCTTTTTTGGGGGCTTCGAGCAGGATATGCTCTTGAGGAATGACCATCCCGGGCTTGAGAACAATGCATTCATGCTCAGTAAAGAGCATGTTGTGTCTCTAATCACAAAATTGAGATACACTCAAAAGATTGTACCCAAGCTCCTTGACAAAGTTTACCTTCTTAATGCTGAGCTTACCATTTATGACCCTACCCCTTCCAGTGATGTAACCACATTATTTTCCTCCAAAAGCAATTAGCCCTCCATCAATTTTCTCAAAGTTTTGAAGCAAAGAGTCATTGCCTGTCATGTGCCTGGAACAATCACAGTCAATGATCCATACATTCCCTTTGGTCTTTAGTTGTTCCTACACAGAAAGATATGGTTAGTTACATATGGAAACCCAAGCCTCATTGGTCTTGGGCTTATCAAAGTGAACAGAAGATAATGCAACAGTAATTGATCCTATATGCAAGTTATAAGAATCAGCTGCTGTTGTTGATGAAGAACTTTCAGTCACATGGCCTTCCTTTATCTTCCACACCATCTTTGGAAGACTAGACATGGCCTTCAATACTTCGGAAGTTTTGATGACTTCGGAAGTTATGGAGACTGGACCTTCGGAAGCCTTTGCATCCACTTCATCAGACTTCAGTACTTCGAAAGCATTCCTTTCTTCCGAGACCAAAATTTCTTCCGAAGGTAAGTTTTCACTTATCTTCTTCTTCACTTTGGAGCTTCCGAAAGGAAAAGATTTTCCTTTCGAAGCTATCTTGTTATTCTTTTCAGAAGTTTTCTTCTTAGTCATGCAGATAGTACTTTTGGGATTATAGATACAATCCTTGGAAAAGTGAGAAGTACTACCACACATGATGCAATCAGTTGGCATGCTTCCGAGAGTCTTCTTTTGAGTGGGAGGCTGAGCTTAATCACTTTCCACTTCATTCTTCATCTTCTCAGATGATGCAGCAGGCTTCTTGGGATGTGGCTTGCTCTTGGAACTGGATGGTTTAAGCTGTGTAGTAGTGGTGTACATCTTATCAGCCTTTTTCTCCTGACCAGGATGATTTGGAAATGAACTAGAACTCCTGGTACTAGAGTCCATAGTTGAGTCTTCAGTCTTTACCACTTCAAATCCAACAGAAATGAAAACTTGCTTTTGCTTGGAGTTGAAGGTGGCCTTGATCTCTTAGGTTTTCTTTGGCTTTCTTTTGGCTGCCCTGATCAAGTTCTTCCTTGCAGACTTGGTCATCCTTGGTTCTTTTTACTCTCCAGAAGAATAGTGTCCCTTCTTAGAATAACCCTTGTACTCACATCAGGTTCATCCTTCACTATCTCCTCTTCATCTTCATCCTCTTCTTGAATGGGATCTATGGAGGGCAGCTCATCTTAATAAGTTCCACACCTTGGAGGTCTTACAGATAGCAATATGTGTAGAGGATCTATCTCACTTGAACCTAATCCTTGCCTGTTCTGATAAAAATTATTTGCATGCATGGATGAAGATATTATGTTTTTGAAGGTTTTTTCTTCAAGAACACATTTTTCTGCCTTTGCTTTGCTGATCACAAGCACAGCTTGGCATTCAGTTAACTTGGTAATGAAATCTTTTATTTGAGTCCTGTAATTGTGTGCTCATGCTTAAGAGTTCAAATGGTTTTCTCTAAATCTTCTATTTTAAGTTTATAATCATTTTCAGCTCTTTTAAAATCAGCTTTTAAGATGTTCAAGGACTCAAGGTCAGATCTCACTTCTAAGTTATAGGACCTGTACATGTTAACTTTAGCAATGCATTCAAGATTACAAAGATGTTCTAATACCTTGGCTTTTTCATGATTAGCCATCAGTGTTTGGTTTAGAGAAGCATCTTCTACCCGAAAGCTCCAGTCAAAGTCTCATTCTTCAATAGCAACAAAAGCATGTTGTTATGGTTGGCTTGGCTTCTTAGTTCTTGGAGCTGCATCAATGTAGTTTGGTCTGGATTGTGCTTGGCCACCATTTGTCCTTGGTGATTTGTACTCTCTAGCAAAGTATCCCATTTGGTTACAGTTGTAACACTTTACCTTGTTTTTATCCAGGCCAAACTTTCCACTGGCCATATTACTAGGAAACTTTCTTCATGTCCTCTTGTAGAACATCTTGGCCCTGTGAGTGAGAAGAGCCATCTGTTGGACTATTTCCATGTACTCCAGATCATCTGGATGGATGCAGTCTAAGTCTTCAAGAGTGAAGAGAAAGTTGCCACAACTTTCATCAGCAGACACGAAGGCTTGAGCAGAGCTTGTCCTTGGAATGCGCTTCCTTGGATGTAGCTCTCCTTTGGTGTCTTAGGGAAGGTGATGAAAGGACTCTTTTGTGAGTTTTCAGGGAAGCATATGAGATGATGTTGTGGTTCTATGCTATCCCTTTCAACCACATGTAGGCTGAACTCTACTGATTGTTGGAAGAGCTGCTTGATGGATTTTGCAAGTTCATCTCCATCTAGTAATCACTAAGGATACCATACAACTTTGTGAGAGTAAGAGTAAATAGGTTCTCAATTCTCTTGATGGCCACACAGTAGTGAGTCCATTGTCTAGGAAGAGAGAACATGAACTTCCCCACTATGTCTCTATTCTCAAGTTTTACTCCAACATCCATTAGCGTATCCATAATCTCAACATACCTGAAGTATTGTTGAGTCATGGTTTCACCTGTCTTGTAGGTGAAGTTTTCAAACTGCTGCTTCATTATGTCTTTATTGTTCTCCTTGGTTTCCTCAGATCCCTCATACATGAGCTTCAGTGCATCCAAGAGCTGCTTAGTAGTTTTGTACTTCTTGAAGCCTCTGTATATGGAGTTAGGAAGAGCAATTTGAAAAGCGGTCATGGCTTTCTAATCTACATCTGTTTTCTTACAGTCTTCTTCAGAGTAGTCAGCCATTTCCTTTGGTATCATCTCACCTCCAGTAGTGGCTGAAGAGGTGCTTGGGACGTAAGGTCCTTCAGCAACAGATCTCCAAATCCTGCTGTCTTGAGACTTGATGAACCCTTCCATACGTTGGCACCAAGTATCAAAGTCATTAGGAGTGATTAGTAGAGACTTTGTCATAGTACCAGTTTCCATATCAGCCTTAGAAAGAGCTACCATTTGAGTTGATAAGTCTTTTATGAAACTGAAGTGATCTAAGATGGTGAAATCTTACAATCAAGAGCCTGAAATGCTCTGATACCAATTGCAGGACAGTTGAAGGGTGGTCAATACAACAATTTCACAAGTTGGTGAGGTTTAGAACACTTAGTAGATCAAATAGAGAACCGGTTAGTGATGAAACAATGAACACAAGTAAAAGAATAATAGCAAGAACACTCAAATATGATTTTTTAAGAATGATGTATATTGCTCTCAAGTTCTTACAAGTGTTACAAAGCTTAATTAGAAGATACAAATACTTGAGATACTTTATACTACATCCTACAGTCAGTCATACTTTGAAGGCCAGCTGGAAACACTAATCTAGACAACAAGATCAATGTAGAGTCAAAAGGCAGATTGTCTTTTGACTAGTCACTATGACATGCCATAGCTCACATCCTAATATATTATTAAAAGGATAAAGGTACATAGTTGGAAAGTTACAGACAAAAGACCTTAATCTACAGTTGACAAAAGCATGGACTTTTCACCAACTCATATAAGCTGGTGAGTCTTCAGAAGTGGCAGTGGAAAGTGATTCAGCTTTTGTCAAAAGGTGATTCAGAGAAAGGATGTCTTCTCTGTCTTTGAAAGAAATCAGTCTTTGGCTTCGAAAGACTTTGTTCTTAAAGCTTCGGAAGACTTCATCTTTGGCTTCGGAAGATATGGTCTTTTGGCTTCGGAAGATTTGATACTTAGCATAATTCACTGAGTTATATCAAATCTTCCTAAGTAACTTCTTTGTACTTCACTTGTGCATGATGAGAGCTCTTTGGTTGATCTTGGTTACATCAGCCTTTAAGCATGTTCCATACAAATAATCATTTGACAATATAGTGCACAAAATAAAGAAGGGATGTTTGTGTTTTAAAATTGTACAAAAGAATTTGATTTCTTCCAAGCTTTAAGTGCTATCATGGTTATTAATAGCGATTAATCCTTTGTTATTACAGGAATCATGAGTAAGAGCAAAGAACCTGCAGGTAAAGGAAAGGGATTTGCTTCTTCATCAACATCAAACAAGAGACCAAGAACTAAACTAGAGTCAAATGGATCACAAGGTAAATGTTTGAATTGGACACATAACAAGCGATTATCAATACTTCAAGAAGTATGGTGTGAATAATTATATTAGAACAAACTGGTAGATTTGACTCTGAAACATAATTTAGTTATACCCGAAAGACCAGGAAACCCTTCTAATTTCAAAATCTATAGGGTAAGCGATTGTTTCGAAAGACTTGGATGGTTAAATGCTTTCACCAGTGAAGGTGTTGATGAAGAGCATATTTATATGGATGATATCATCACATGGATGGATACATTGAAAAAAACTTAGGGTAGGAATCCTTCACGCGTTACAAAACTTATTGGCAATGTCAGAGAACAGAAGGTAAAGCTCTCATTCCATACCTTGGATATAATTGGTCGTTTTAATGACTGTGCAAATATAAAAAATATTGATGTAAGAATTTTGTCTCTTTGCACCGACCATCCTATGATATCTTTTAAGAAATTGGTGCTTCGTAGTGTTTGGGAGGCTAGGGAGAGTAAGTAAAGGAAAAAGATTCCTCATGGTAGATTACTTACCCATTTGTAATGCATAAAAAGTTTTTCAAGATGCCCAAGAGTGCCCCCAACAAACACATACCCTTTGATAGAGCCAAGATTCGTACATTAGAATTTACTTTTACAAAATCAAAGTTTATGTGTTGGAGAATGTTAAGGGTAAACGAAAGCATGAGAAGATAAAGGATGATCAAAATGATAATGATGATGAGAAGGATGATAGTAATGAGACTGAGGGTGATGAGGAGGTGGGGGAACAGATATATGAAATAATGGACATACCTTAAGAGGGAGCAGAACCGAGAATAGACCTACAGCTTGGAGTAGCTGCATTTTAGAAGAAATGGATCGAGATGTATACATCAATAAAAGTTTGAGGGAAAATCAGACAAAGTTATTTTTAGAGGGTTGCTCATGAAAACAATTTGACGACTTGGAAGAGGAGAAAGAAATGATAACTAATGATAGGTGGGAACAACAGAAGGTGTATTAGATGAGTATGATTCATGAGCAGGAGTGGTATCACAATCGTAGATATGATTATGAAGAGAAGATGATGCACTACCTTGATAAAAGGGTTGAGGATAATGACAAATATTTCATTTATCCCATTAAGATAAAAAAACTGTTGCATATGAAACCATAGTCTCATTAAAAACTACATCCTGTGAATAAATCTCTACTAATAAATAATTACATTGGGTGGACACGTATTATCATCACATTAATTATACCATTTATTTTCCTGACCAAATCATTTATCAAAATTTAAAAAGTTAAAATAACTATTTTCAAAATTCTTTCTCTTTCTTTCTCCCCCAACTCTCTCTTCTTTAAACATTTCAAATTTTTCTAAAACCAATATCTTTATAAACATATTTTTTAATTAATTAAAAACTAAATATTTTGATTAAAAAATATACTTTTTTGAAATTTTTATTAGCCATACATTTTTTTAACCAACGTATCTTTACACATATGAAATATTCTAAAACTGATATTTTTTAAAATAAAGGTTTTATGTAAAACCGTTTTTCTAAAAAAATAAAAAATAACTGAAACCCGGAGTTTTTAAACAATCATATTTTTTATAAAAATGATATTTGTCAAAGCAAACTTTTATTAAATACAAAAAGTTATTTATTAAATAAATAAACTAAAAACAATAGTTTTGAAATAATAAAATTTTTATTAAAAATAACAATTTTCAAAAACAATATTCTTAGAACGAAATGTTTCTTAACGTATTTTTAAAACGAGAGTTTTAAAAAACACTTTTTTTTAATGAAAGTTTTAATAATATTATTTAAATATTTTATTAACTAAAGTACTTACTCACATGTAATTTTAGTTATATCTTATATTAAAATAGTGTTTTATATTTTCTAACTTCTCAATAATTTTAAGTATTTTTTTATTTAACTCGTGTAATACACTTTGTTATAATCTGGTTATAATCTAGTGTTCTATAGATGGATACACATGAGTAGCTTATTCTTTCACGTCTTGTTTTCAAAAGGATAATAGAACAATATATGTTTACATGTTTAAGGAGAAAAAGATAAGCACTTCAATTTAAAAGGAACAAACAAGTGAATAGAATTTAATGTTTTTTTATTTTATTTTATTAACATCTATTGATATTTTATAATGCTAGCATTTAAGATGATACATGTGATCCATCTTGTAAATTGTAAGGTAATCTAATCTAATCTAGTTACAAATATATGTCAGAAAATAAATAAAAAACACGAGAAATGTGGAAAACACGTGACATGAATATTGTCTTGAGCATCAGGAACGTGCGGCTGGAATGCTAGATGAATTTATAGTGATATGGGTTCAATCTTCTACGCGTAAAGAATGAATTTATTAAAAAAAAAAAGAAAATCTTGTCTAATACTCGATCAGATTTATTGTTGAAATTAAATTATAATAGGTTGAATAGTTTTACATGATGGTGCTAGGTTTTCTCGAATTCATCACTCTATACTTGCTCATATAACAAAGTCGGTGAGTTTCACTCGCTTTGGCACGTGTCACACTCTAACTAGTCTTCAAACTTCTCTTTTTTTTTTTTGTTTTTTTCCAACGTAATTGGTCTTAAATAGTTCATTTTCAAGAGTAAGTTTCCCCATTGTAACGATTATATTAAACCGGTAGTACTTGAGTATCTTTATAAAATAAATTGATAATATTGGATTGATTACATCGTCTCCTTACTACGAAAGCTAACAGGAGAAACTAAATCAAGGGACAAAGAGTACATCATATATGATCTTCGCCTCAAATTAATGTACGTCTTTAATTAGTTTGCGGAGTCTGATCTTTTGTGACAATTATGTGGCTTCATTTTTACGAACTTCATTTTTTCTTTTTGCAAGTGTCGCTTTTTCAAGTAGAAAGAACGAAAATATCACGTCCTGAAGGTATACACTGGAATATGTCTTTTGTTATCTTTTTTCTTTTCACTTTTTTGGTTTTTATTTTCTTGGAACTTTTTTGATATATTTGTTTTTATACTCGACGTGTTATTATGTTATTGTTAAATTTGGCAATTCGATGCCAATTATTTTCAACGATTTTTACTTTATTTCTTATTATTTTCTTTTTATTTACTTTTAAAACCTATTGAAAATCAAAAAACTGAACAATGCATGGAAATTTGCTAGTTAGACGTATATTAATTTCTTAGAACGGGTCTTAATCTATTACCATTAATCACCAAAACTTACATCTTACATGATTCGAATCATTTGCCTCTTAATCGAGGAGAGACAACTAACCATCAAAAGTCCAGGACGTGGTTCTATTAGGACCTAATTAAATAAATCATCATTTTAAGCATAACTTTATTCTTTTAAAATACTTACAAAATTAAAAATCAAGTCAAATATAGCAGTTGGGCTGAGAGCATTTTGGGTTTAAATTGTGATAACTTCAATGTTTATAATATGTTATGTTCCTCAATTTAAGGCAAATACTATTGTTTAAAATGATGCTTTTGACACTAGTTTTATATATTATAATGACTTTTAAAAATATAATTATACATGAATGTAAGTATTTCTTTTGTAAATGGATATGTTTTTGTGAATTAAAGAAAGTGGTTATGGTTGTGGTGTTAGGACTTTTGGGGACAAAGGATTAGTTTTAGAAAATTATTTACACCTTGGAATATTTGTGCTACCACATAAAAGGTTTGTTATGAACGGGCATGTGATGTGCTTTTTAGGGTTTTGGACCACTTCATGTTCAATGTAAAATTCAATTTCTAAATAATTTTTTTTTGGATATATGTAATCACTTTAAAATGTGTTATAAGTGTTCGTTTTATTTAAAAGATTTTTTGGCTGTGTTTGATTTCTGTTTATAAATGTAGATGATATTAGTGATGTTGCGGGCATATTTATCCTAACGAATCGGAAAGGACTTTTAAACAAGATTTTTAGTTTTAAGGTACTTATTAAATCAAGGACAAAACTAGTATAACCAAAAAGATTATAAATTTTTGAATGCATTATATAGTTTTAATATAACATAAATTAGTATATTAAAAGATTATGAAATTTTTAAATGCATTAAAATAGAAGGGTTCCCGCGCAATGCGGCAGGGCGACATTTTACATCCGGCACGTGTTTCTAATATTTTGTTATTCTTGTAGTATTTTTACAAAAGCCTATTATGTTTTTTTAAATTAAAATTTAAAACACTAAATAAATAGGTTTTGCATGACTACTTGTACATTTGCGCATTAACTTATTGTATCTCACAAAATACAGATCAGATCAGCAAAAAGTTTACACCAAAACGTTTAAAAAAATACACGTTACAATTGTAGTCTTTAAAAGTTTTAAACGTGATAAATTAAAAGATATAGCTGAAACATTAAACAAATTAAGTTTTTTTTTGTTTGTGGATAGATATTGTAAAATTTTATGTAAGTGTTAGTAAGTGTAAAATTATTATGTAACTAATTGTAAAGGGTAATATGTAAATAATGATATAAATAGTATTTTACTCTCAAAAGTGATTGTATCTTATGCATTGAATAAAGTAATTGTACTTAATTTATGGTATCTTAAAATATCCCTTTAATATATTTTATATATAGTATAGATAAATACTAGCCTTATGGTACATCCATGTTAGAGGAAAAAAGTCCAATTAGTTAGATTTTCAATATTAGTAGCAATTTGTTATAAGAGTGCTAGTGTAAGTTTATCTCCTACAAAGTGCTTGTTATAATTTCGTAATATATGATTATGGGGTGAACGAGCTAGATCAAGTTTAATCTCTTTAGTGCTTAGCCTTGATTCCTTAACTCAATAATATAATAAGAAATCAACATTTAAATATCGAGTGTAACATCTTTTAGGGCTGTTTAGCAATTTTGTGCTAAACCACTAAAATAATCGAATAAGAGGTAACATCTTAATGGGTTCGAATGTTTTAAAACTTACCCATTAAAAAACTTCATAAATTATTAAAAAGATGTGTTTTAAGTAAACTAAAACACAGCCCCTTACTTAACCTTACACTTAAAAATAAATTGATAGTCTTGATGCATGATTAGTGAATCTTGATGAGATTTAGAAAGCTAATAATGGAAGTAGAAGAAATTGATGGAAGTAATGATTACATACACACACAAAAAAAAAAAAAAAACCCTTTTGTATGAAAACAGGGTAAGCTAAGCACACATCATGCAAGTCTTCTTTCCAACTAAACAAACAGGGGTACAAATATAGAAAGAGTAAACCAAATGGACCACAAAATGCCTGTTCAAAGCATAGTCCTTCCTGGCCAAGTCCACTCACATTTTTATAATCATATTGTGTTTTGTTGTTGGATGAATAAATAAATGAGTTCGAATAGAAGCTATCATTGGATATGTTTAATTGAAAAAAGTTATTTTTTTAAAATAAAAATAATAAAACAATAGTGAAAACAGAAATTTGAATATTTATTTTTAGGGTTATAATAAAATACATTACAAGTTTCTTACAAGGAGGTCAAGCTATATGAAGTGACTACATTGGATATCTCTATTAATAAAAAATTTGGCAAGCAAGATGGTCAATGACCGGAGACACCGTAGTTCCGCCAATGACTGGAAAATTAGGTAAGTGAAAATTTTAAATTTAATTCACTTAGGCTATTTAAAGAGACAGTACAACATCAACTTGCATGGAGCTTGAGCTGCGACCGGAGATGCTTGGCCTATACCCGGTAGGGTTGAGACGTAGCTGGAGATGCTTGAGCTGTGGATGGAGATGCCTGAGCCGTAAAGGGGAAGTGAGTTGCAGAGAGATGTTTGAGCCACATTATGTGGTTAAGTTTGTATGAAGTCCTAAGTTTTCGAGCCGTAAACCAGTTACCTTTGGATAGATATTTGTTTTTCTGTTTATCTCCTATTGTTTAGTATTTGAGTCGGATTCAGATAACATGTTTAGTAAGATAAGAAAATAGTATAAATACATATATTGAGGTCTTGGTATTGTGTACCCTTGTATTGTAATTTCTTGAAGTTCTTATCAATGTTGCACTAGTTCGTGCAACAATCTTAATTCTGTTTGTTCTTCTGTTACGGCTGCTAGAGTCCAATCGAATCTTTGCTTTGGTTTAACGTCAGCCGCATTCTAGGTTCTCACTTGTTAGGTTCCAACGTATAATGTATGTCCATTGTCACGTATATTTTAATCAGACAATGTTTTCTCATAATTTTATCATTAGTAGTTACGAAAGAAGGGCAACTCATAGTGATTGAGCATGAATTTCAGCTCGAGCGTGATTAATTTTTTTTAAATGTTGAATCCAATCATGCCATATATAGAAATTGTCGTGTCACATGAAGATGTGTCTTTTAGTATGTAACTCAAAAGTGTTTATTAAAATTTTATTTTATATCTAACATAATAATCCTTTACATGTTATGACACATGACATTCACACAAACTCTCTCACTTTAGTTTTTCTGCCCATGATATTTATTTCATTTTAAAAAGTCAAATAACTAATTTTTAAATTTTTCTCTTCTCTTTTATATTATAAATCCAAGTTCTTTTTAATCATTAATTTTTAAAAACATTTTTTATTAAATAAAAACTAAGTATTTTGATTAAAAAATATACTTTTTTAAAATCAATATTGTCTAAAACTATGAATTTTTTCTAAAATAATAAAAAAATTTAAATTATAAAATATTTAAAAATCAATCTTTTTAAAAGATCAATTTTTTATATAAAAATATTTTTTACAAAATAAATCTAGATTGTTTAAACAACGAGATATTGATAAAAAACGAGCTTTTTTCAAAGCAATAATTTTTAAAACGAAAGTTTTAAATATAGTAAAAATATTTTATCACCTAATCAAAGTACTTTTATATTTAAAGTTTTATAGTTTCAAACTTTGGATTAATAAATATTTAGTATTTTTCTATTTAATTCAAGTAATACATGGGGTTAATACATAGGGTTATAGCATGATATTGATTGTAAAAGAAATTATAATAACATGTAACAGAAATCAAAATATAGTATGCAACAAGAGAAATCAAACAAAAGAATATGAGTCATATTTGATTGATTGCTCATAATAAACAGAATGATTGTATGACGATTCATCTTACGACATTGGTGAGATCTTTTAAAATTCCTTGCTTTAAGTATATGGGGAGATTTAAGTTTATTTTCAAAGTGAATTACTTAAAAATTTTCTTGCTTATGGCATGATTTTAATTTTGTTTTCCTTTAAAGTGAAAAATAGTGAATGAGATTTTTCGCTGACGAATTTGTGTGTTTAAGTGTATAATGTTAGACAAATTTGTCTTTTTGTATTTTCTGTTCAAAACATTAGTTAGTTGGATATGGATTTGACTTAATTAGAAGCCTATGGTTAGCTTTTTCTTCATGCGTAGTTAAACTATTTTTATCCTCTACACATATAGAATTATAATTGCTATTATACAATCATGTGTAATACACGGGACCATAACCTAGTATATGAGTTAATTACTATTTTGACCCTTGGGGTTAGGGTCATTTAACCATATTAACCCAAAAAGGAATCTTTTGACATATCAACCCTTAATGTTTTATTTTTTTTAAACTATTTTAGCCCTGACACTAATTCTATTAACTTTTTTCTGTTAAGTGTTAAGGGTATTTTTGTCATTTTCCACCTAAAGGACTATTTTTGTAAATGATAAATCTTTAGGGTTATTTATAAATATTTTTAGCATTACCAATACAACCACCACCACCTAACACAACCAGCACCACCACCTAACACTTACAGAAATAGTTAGGCTTAACGTCAAGATGGAGGACCTTCGACCGGCAACCATGGTATAAGTAAGCGAGAGCTTTCACGACGTCGAGTGCGGCTGCTGATCAGAGCTTCCACAACAAACACCCGCCGAAGACGCCATTGATTCTCCCGGAGAGTTGCGTGAAGATCAAATTGGCTAAAGACCCATTTGAATCCTTTGACTATTATGAATGTTGTATCCCAACAGACGCAAAAAATTAACATGTTGAACGTTAGCAATGGTGGATATCTCCGATCTGAATTCCTTTCACCGCTCCTTTCTTCGTGTTGGCTTCTTCTAACAGCGATTGAGGTACCATGATTCATGATGCCTTTGAAAAACAGGCAGAGGCCCCTTTTTCGATGAGAGATTTCCAATTATCGGTGGCTTCTTCTAGCTTTTTGCAGTGAAATTTGGTCGAAAAGTCCAGCGACTTTATGGAGGAAGTTGTACTTGATGCAGAGCTCTTTGCCTTGAGGCGAGTCTCGTCTCCATCAGCCCCCGTCAGTGGTAGAGGTGCTATACGACGGCTTCGACGATAAGGAAGAATGATTTAGAGAGGTGGAGAACCACCCTTACGACGATAATGGCGGAGATGAAAAATATGATTGTTACTGTGGCGATGGTGTTGGATTCTGATGGTATTATATGATGGTGGTTGTGTTAGGTGGAGTTTCTGGTTGTGTTAGATAGTGGTGGTATGTGGTGGTTGTATTGGTAAATTTGAAAAAGTGTATAAATAACCCTAAAGATTTAACATTTACATAAATAGTCCTTAAGGTGGAAATGTCCAAAATATCCTTACACTTAACAGAAAATAGTTATCAAAGTTAGTGTCAGGGGTCAAAATAGTTAAGAAATAAAACGTTAGGGGGGTTGATATGTCAAAAGATTTCTTTTTGGGCTAATAGAGTTAAATGGCTCCAACCCTAGGGGCCAAAATAGTAATTTAATATATATATATAAAGGAGAGGGATCAAATGAATAGCATGTTTATAATTGAAAACCGTGAAAACCACCACTACCCAATCATATAATTTATAATTGATTTAACTTTTAAATTATTAAAGTGTATTTGAGTAAACTTCAATCTTATTTTTTGTGGTCATTATATATATTTTAATTTAAAACTCCAAGGAACGACAATAATAGTGAAATGACTTACATATACGTAACTTGTATGAGTTATATGTACGTAACTCTTAGTTGTACACTTGTTAACACGCACTTACATATACATAATCCCTATATATACGTAATTTTTAGTTGTATACTTTGTAATACGTACTTATATATGTAACCCCTAGTTTTTATGGTTTTTATTTATAACATGGGTCTCAAGAAATCCCTCCTCTATATATATAAACTTGTGGTCTGTTTACTTGGTTGAAACAAAAGTATAGGTAATTGAAACGAACAAGATAATGGAATAAGAAAAAGACAATGCAATTTACAAAATAATTATAATTTAATTATGGTAATGAAATTAGTTTTTATAGGAAGGTATTATAACATAGAGTTAAATTCAGTTTTGCTTCATAAGATTTAACAAAAATAATTATTTTTTTTCAAAAGATTAAAAACATTAGTTTATCTTCAAAAGTTTTATAAGTTGATTCAATTTCAATTAAAGTTTGTCAGTTATTTCAACTTAAATCCAAAAATAATAAAATTTTTAGATTCAAACTGAAACAACTTATGAAATTTTTAGAGATAAAATAGATATTTTTAATATTTTGGAGTAAAATGGTTAATTTGTCAAATCTTAGGGAGCAAAATTAAAATTATAACTATAATATATATAGGCAGTGTTGTAAAACTCAGCCTAGGCGACCGAATACCCGGTACTCGACAAGGTGCCGAGGCGATTTTCATTGACTCGGTCAACATTTCTCGGAATCGGCCCAACTCGGTCTAACTCGGCTCGGGCCAACTCAGCCGACTTGGATTTTCGCCGTTTTTTTATTGATTTTCGCTGTTTTGTACTGATTTTAGTTGGTTTTTTGTTGTTTTTCTTGGAGATACCTATAAATATGATAAATAAATGACTGCTACGTCTATACTATTAAAAAATAGATATTACTTTTTGAAACATTTTTGTACGCGAACATGTATACATTTGATTTATATTGATATTCACATATTTTTTTATTAACATTAGTAAGCTTATTATATTTTATATATTTATAATTTCTTAAAAGTTAATCTCTCTATAATTTATCACGTTTGAGTACTCCCTAGTACTTCCCGCCTAGGCCGAGTACTAGCAACTCCTAAATCAACTGATCTGACAGCGATAATGAGTTTTGTAACCATGCATAGGGTTACAACTTACAATGCATAATTATATTATTACTTTATAAATTACTAGCTATCAAACTAAAAAAAAAATATATCACACACAAAAAGCAAGGTCATGGAACAAATTTGGTCCTTAAGTTTCTAAATGTTCTACTTTAGCATTTAAGTTTCTAAAGTTTTAACTTCATCCCCTCACAATTCTAATGTTCAACCTTACCCCTATTGTGTGTGTGTATATATATATGTGTCTGTTTATCCCATTAACTTTTTTTACTAATATTAGTTTTTCTTTAAATAACTTTCGTTCGTTAATTTAAAAAAAAAAATATTTGTTTTGTGTTTAAAATTTTTCTTGACGTCCCGCCATAAATTTTGTTAACAATGAGGTTACATTTAAAATATGATATTTTTTGGGTATCATATGTTACTTTGAGTAAAGGTAAACGTGCTAGTATCATAAAAAATAAAACTAATATCAACAGAAGAACATCGATACCGATTTTAGAACCAAGTCATCGTAACTTCATATGTTTTTTTATGAACATAACCATGCTAATACAATTGTTGTAACGAGCATAACGAAATTTGTACAGGTTTCGCATCACACGGGTTTAATTTTTAGTTTTTCTTTAAACGGCCAAAGAATACTTTAAGGGAAACCCACCACCAACTGTTGTAAATTTCTTTGCCCATTTGAAACATATTACATATTGTACCAAGTGAGATTTGAACTCATAACCTTTCCATTGAAAAGCAA
The DNA here is from genome assembly GCA_025506505.1 of Flaveria sonorensis. NCBI lineage: Eukaryota > Viridiplantae > Streptophyta > Magnoliopsida > Asterales > Asteraceae > Flaveria > Flaveria sonorensis. The sequence goes on along the minus strand of CM046439.1, from coordinate 39,504,674 downwards.
TATGGTGCCTTCTTCCAAAGCAATTGATCTGAAGCTCTTATTGGCTATATGTAATTAGTAAAGATTAATGGTTCTAATTCGTTATTACATGGAAATTTGTAATTACTCTTTTATAAATGACGCTAAACTTTTTAAATAGCATTTCTAGAAAACATTAAAATTTTCTTTTCATAAAGACATAAGTATACCCACATAACATAACCTTCAGGCCTTCATTGATTTGATGATTTCACGCTTTTAGGTTGACTATGATTTTTTGACTTTGACTTGCCAAGAGTGAAGAGCCTGTGGGCTGTGTCTTCAATTTATCATTATCAGTAAACAACCCAATCTCTCTTAACTTTGGGCAAAAACGCCCAAGTCAAGGCCCATGACAAATTCAAGATTCAAAATATTTCAATAAGATTGTTTTTTTTGGTAATTTTAACGTTATCAACGAGAGTTTTGGTATATTAGATTAACTTATTGATCAAAGAATAATACTGAAAATTAAACGAGTTAGGTATTGTGAAAGTGCGGGTTCGATTGAATTCTATATATTATTTGATTTATTAAAGTGGGTTGTTGGGCTCATATAGAATAGGTATAGATGTAGCCCACAAAGGTATTTATTAAATAGGGCTTTTGGGCTCATTTGTTTTGAAGTAAATCTGGCTCATCAACAGAATTAGTATAATGATGTTTGAGGGTTCTATTTTGAGGAAAAACGAGATAACTTGAACCACGCGTTGCAGCGAAGCATTATGATAATACTAACACAGTTAATAATGCTTTGTGGCACGTATGCAAACTTAGTTACGCTCGCTGCTTCGTTGATAGAACATATAAAATAAATGTATGAAATCGGTGCCTTTTGGTTTTGGAGACTAAACAATAACGTTATGCCTCCCTCGTGCCTAATATTATAAAAAAGTAATTTATATGAAAACATGTATGAAAAATAAAATAAAATAAAATAAAAAAGTTAATATAAATGGAAGTAAACATAAAAGGAGTAAAAGAGGGAAAAAAAGGAAAAAATACAAACAAATATATAATTAGAAAATGAGGTTCGGACCTAGGTCTATGAGTATAGCATTGCAATTACTCACCTCTACACAAAAACAACTTTTGTTATAACTTATTGAAATTAAATATCTTAACCAATAGAAGAGACAAAGAATGGGGTCACTGACACTTACAAATCTATAGAAAGACTATATAATTGTAGTTGTTGTTTTTCTCGGTCAAAACAAAGAATAAGGGAGCCTTATGGAGTTTCTCTTAATCAAGAAAATAAAATTGGGGGTTCGAGAAACTGCTCTCAAGAGTATTCGTCTTTTAACCTTTTTAAGATGTAATCCTATTTATATAAGAATTTCTTAGTCTAATGCGACTAAAACGTTAAGTATACTTTTAAATGATTTTAATCTGAAAATGTTAATTACGATTCTAAAATTTATTCAAAAATAACATTTTTTTTGAGGATTTTTGTTCTTGTTCGCAGTAACAGTTGCGGTACTCAGTTCGCAAAGATTCAAAGAACTTCAACAGTTTCGATATCAAATTTGAATGTTGCATCTTGAATTTTATTTACCTGTTTGCGAGATGAGAGGGCATTTTTGTTACACATTGGTCACCTAGATAGAACAGTGACAAGAAATAGAGTTTTTAGTCAAGATTATTATAAGATTTTCTTCTCTAGTGATATCTAGATCTAAAAGTTCAAAATAACGTTTCTTTCTAAGAAACTTGTTTTTTAATTAAAATATCGATATGGTCAAATTCCCCGGAGTTCAAGTAATATTGTCGTTTTTTAATATACTACAGTATGTAAATCGTAAACTGATAATTACTTATCAATTTTGATTTTGTTAGAAGTTGGAATCACTACATGATTTGAGAGTTGTCACATATCAATCGCATGATCAATAATTGTGAAGTTTATAATTTAAATAAGTTCTTTCATTCACCGGTATTAGAATTACCTATCATGTTTGGTCTGTGATAGAAAGAGGTTTTACACAAACGAGCAATAATGTGAGAGTTGAGAGGATGTACTTTGACATTTTATCGCTATCTTACCCTTCCTATTTTCGTAATTGCTATCTTTTAGTTGATTTGGGTTTCAATCCAAACGGTCAATCGTATAAATTATGGTCTCAAAAACAAAGCACACTTTGTTTGTGTGAAAATCGAATAAACAAATTATCTCATAATTATCTTATCAGCTAATGTTTCATTAAAAAATATCTAGCGAATACCGGCTACAATAAGACTATGGGGGAGTCTTGAAGCAATATAATATTTTCTGTTGACTATACCTTCTCAAAGCAATATAATATGTCCAGTTAACATTTCGCCATGAAAACATCACGATTGTATAGATGATCTTCAACTAACCAAAACAAAAAGTATGAACTCCAATGCCAGTTTTAACAAACTTCTAACAACCCACAGTAGATTCAACTTCAACTTCAAATTCCATAAGACGAACACAAAAGAAGAAACTCAAACACAATACACCGATCTCAACATTCCGACTAATTATTAACAACATCTACAATCTACACACTCAAACCAAGCCCTAATTACACTCTACACGAACGATCAGATCCACAAAATACTTACATACAGGCGATGAAACGCTTCAACAACAGCGAACACGTTCCGATCAACTCACCGCTCGCCTCCGATCGCCGTCGTCTTGCCGCCGAGAGGCGACGTTGGCCGAGAGAACATCATCACCTCCACTCGATCGTTACCGAACTTACTAATCAAACCTCCGGCGACATCCTCTCCGATCTGCCGATCCTCCGCTCGAATCCTCATAATCGGATCGTGAACACGAGCACGCGAAACGCTAACCTCCTTCATCGTCATCGTCACCGTAAACTTCTTCGCGACAACCGATTTCGGAGAGTAAGTTTCAACGTCCTCTGAGGATGAAGCGTTACTTTCCAGATCTGGATCGATCTCCTTCAAAACGTTCACTGACGTCACCGTTTTCCGATCTCGGAAGTCTCCGGCGACGGCGTCGGTGACGGAACTCTTCACGGCGGTCATGGCGACGGTGGAACTCAATGCTGCAGTTTCTCCGACGGTATGTGTGTATCTGTATCTATATCTATATATCTATATACGTATATATATAGAATTGAGATGATGAAATGGATGAAGGTACGGTGGAATTTGAGGTGTGGAGAAATGAATTTGCAGGTGAGTTTGAGAAGATGACAAGTGTGTGTGGGTGTGTGTGGATGAGGTGACGTTTTTGATTGGGTAACAGGCTAAAACGACATGTGGGTGATTTTCGAATCGGGTGACGGTGACGGGTCAAGATATGCCGTTTGAGTAGGCTTATTACGTGGGAATTTTTGTGCCACGTTTTAAATTGCTGGCGACTGTTTAATGGGTTTGATTTTGGGTGTTTGAAATATATATAAAGAAATGATATTTTTTCCGTCCGAATTTAAAAGTAATCGTTTTCAAAACTTAAATATAAAAGATGTCAACGTTCGTTATAACAACATACAATATCTGCTTCTTTTTTTGAAAAAAAAAGAGGGTGCATATGGAACTCGGATGATCACTTAATAAAAAATAGTGAACCAACAACATTTAGGGGTGTAGGAAAGTTATGTGTGTTTTTTATTTTTGAAAATGTATAAGAAGAGCCTATACGTAGAGCATTATGTATTCTAGAATACTCTATAAACTCTTTCAATATGAATGACCAGATTTTCACTATCGACATGTATACGCTATTGAAGAAAGTATATAATATGTCTAATATGTCACTTCAAACAAAATGAATACAACATCTTGAAGCTTGGATCTAAGAGGGTCAAATCAACTGGAAAACGACCTCTTGGTATGTATCAGTCAACTAAGATGTAATTCAGGCCTATTTAACAGAGAAAGTTTAATCTAAACCTATATTTGAAATAAAGTACAGATCAATCTCTAGATGTTTTTTTCATGTGATGAACCACAAAGTCGACGCTTAAGTCTGTGGCATTAGTATTGTCACACTAGACAATAGGTGGTCAAGAGACAGGAATCTGAAGCTCATGCATGATAGATAAATCAATCGAACCTCTATTGTAGTGTAAGCCAAAGTTTTATGCTCAGCCTCCGTACTAGAACAAGCAATATTGTGCTGGTTCTTGGAACTCCATTTAATAAGATTAGGGCCAAGAAAGACACAATAAACCTGTAGTAGAACGACGATTATCCGAGCATTTAGCCAAGCCAACGTTAGAGTAAGTATGTAACTTGGGACTCATGGATTGTATGATGGTTAAGACATAAGAGATAACACCCTTAAGATATCTCAAAATCTTGAATGCTCCTCAGTGTCGATCAATAGGTCTCTATAGAAACTGAGAAACATTGCTTATCGCATACGCAATCTCAAGGCGAGTAAAGGCAAGTTACTATTATGTTCCAACGGTACTCTGATATAATAATGGATCATCCAGAGCAGTCAAGAACACCGAGAAAGCTGATGACTAGAGGAAACCAAAGTAGATAATGGTCGACAGTCAGTGAGGCTGGTCCAATGCAATAGCTTGTGTAAGTAGTGTGCTACTGTGATAATAGAAGTGTGCCGTGAAGAATATAACCTGTACGCCCAAGAAGTAGGATAGAGAGCCCAACTTATTTAACATATTTGTGAATGTAAGCGCTCAATGAAATCCATAACGAAATGCGAGGAGTACCAATTTATAAGAATGCCATCTACATATACTAAAATATAATAGATATTTGAACCACTACTGTAGACAAAGAAAGATTTGTTTAATACACACTGTGAAAATTTGATTACGTAAGAGCAGAGAAAAACTTGAAAAACCAAGCTCGAGAAGCTTACTTGAGGCCATATATAGCCTACCGTAGTAAGCATACATGATATGGTCGAGTGAAGTCAGTGAAGCCTGAAGGTTGAGACGTATATACAGTCTCTGATAAATCCTTATGGAAAAAGAAAGTCAATAATTCAATGTTTAATTGATCTAAATGCGTGATTTTACATCATGATTATGGTGGAATAGTTTAAGTTGTTTGTGTTTTGATTTATAGGTGTTAGGAGCTAAAGAAGGCTTATTTTGGAGGAAAAAGAGCAAAAAACGAAACTACAAGGACTGAAGATGTAAATATCAAAAGTTACAAAAAGGCACAAAAGTAGGCATGTCGGCGTATGATACGCCAAGTATAGGCGTATAATACGTCGGTCGGCGTATGAGCGGCGTATCAGTGGGTGTATTTGGAAAAAAATACAGAAAATTGGGCGTATGGATACTGATATGGGCGTATGATACGCCCAGGGTCGGCGTATTATACGCCGGTCACCAACAAACTCCGGATTTTATGGAATTTCAAGTTATTTAAACACAATTCAACCCTAATTCGAAAGGGAACTTTCCAAGCTCAATTCTTGACGATTCTAATCTGATTTGTGGTGATATTGTAAGGAACATCTGAAGAATAAAGGCTGATGAAACCAAAGGATACCAAAACGACCAAGTCTTCCTGCATGCACTAAGGAACAAAGATGAACTAGCTTCGGAAGTTTTACACTCACAAATAAGTCTAAGTGTAAAATCGTCTGAAGCCAACAGTTCAGAAGAAGTTACTTCGGAAGTTTCACACTTATCATAAAATTATTACAAGTGTGAAATCTTCCGAAGCCGAAGACTCATTTCTTCTGAAGCCAAAGATGAAGTCTTCTGAAGCTTTAAAAGACAAAGTCTTCCGAAGCTTCAAAAGACAAACTCTTCCGAAGCCATTTTGCTGTGAAGACAGATTTCTTTCGAAGACAGAGAAAAGATGCTTTCTCTGATTTACTTTTTGATAAAGCTGATGTACTTTCCGTTACTGCTCTGAAGACTCACCTGCTAACATTAGTTGGTGAAACTTCTATACTTTATCAAACAGTAGAAAAAGTCTTTGACTGTAACTTCCCACTTTTGTTCCTATAAACTTGTCTGTATTAGATAAAGTCAGTGTGCTATGGCATGCCATAGTCACTAGTCAAAAGGCAATCTGCCTTTTGACTGTAGATTGATCTTGTTGTCTAGATTAGTCAAAATTCCAACTATCATTTTGCATATTGACGGTTGTAGGTTGTAGTATAAATAGTCTCCGGTTCTTGTAATTTTATATACTTGCAAACACTTATAATAGAACTAGAGAATCAATATACAACTTCCTTGAAAACTTAATCTTGTGTTCTTGTGACTCTGTTCTTGTTCTTATAGTTCTGTCTCTTTAATATTACTTGTGTAGCTTGTATCATCAGTGAAGTTACCAGTTCCTTATTTGAGTGGTTAAGTGATTTAAGATCACTCCTCTTGTAAAGCTAATTGCACTCTTAAGTACCCTTACCGGTCCTGCAATTGGTATTAGAGCATTCCAGGCTGTTTATTGTAAGATCTCACCATTTTAAATCCTCTTAGTTTCACACTTCACTTGACTTTTCAAATGGCAGCTATCTCAAAGGCTGATATGGAAACTGGAACTATTACAAAGTCCCCACAGATCACTCCTGAGGATTTTGATACTTGGTGCTGAAGAATGGAAGACTTCATCAAGTCTCAAGATTTCAGGATGTGGGAGTTTGTTGTCAATGGACCTTATGTACCATGCACCACTTCAGCTGCTAGTGGTGGTAAGATACTAAAAGAAAGGGTTGATTTTTCTGAAGAAGATTGGAAGAAAATTGATATTGATCAGAAAGCTATGACACCCTTCAAACTGCTCTTCCTAACTCCATCTACAGAGGTTTCAAGAAGTGCAAGACCGCCAAACAGCTATGGGATGCACTGAAGCTGATGTATGAGGGGTCCAATCAAGCCAAAGAAAACAAGAAGGACCTCTTGAAGCAGCAGTTTGAAAATTTCACCTTCAAGATAGGTGAACCATGACTCAATAATACTTCAGGTATGTTAAGATTGTGGATACTCTAGCTGATGTTGGAGTAACCATTGAGAATAGAGATATTGTTAGGAAGTTCATGTCCTCTCTTCCCAGACAATGGATACCCTACTGTGTGGTCATTAAGAGGACTAAAAACCTCAAGACTCTTACTCTCACTGAGTTATATGGAATACTCAGTGGATACCAGATGGAGATAAACATGCAAAATTCATCTGGTAACTCCAACACTCATCAGAGTTCAGCCCTCCATATGGTTGAAAGGGATGGCAGAGAACCACAACACCATCTCATCTGCTACCCTGACAAATCACAAAAGGGTCCTTTCATCACCTTTCCAGAGACACCAAGGGAAGGCTACATCCCTGGAAGCCCATTCCAGGAACAAGATCTTCACAAGCTTTTGTGTATTTTGATGAAAGTTCAGGCAACTTTCTCTTCACCTTTGAAGACCTGGACTGTATCCATCCAGATGATCTGGAATATATGAAAATAGTCCAGCAGATGGCTCTACTCACTCATAGAGCCTAGAAGTTCTACAAGAGGACTGGGAGAAGGTTTCCTAGCAATGCAGTCAGTGGAAAGTTTGGGCTGGACAAAAGCAAGGTAAAGTGTTACAACTGTAACCAAATAGGACACTTTGCCAGGGAGCGCAAGGCACCAAAGTCAAATGGTGGCCAAGCACAATCCAGGCCAAACTACACTGAGGGAGCTCACCAGAATGAGAAGCCAAGACAGCAAACTGCAGTTGCTGTTGAAGAATGAGGCTTTGACTGGAGCTTTCAGGTTGAGGATGCTTCTCCAAACCAAGCACTAATGGAAGATCATGATGAAGCCAAGGTATTGGAACATCTTTGTACTCCTGAATGCATTGCTAAAGTTAATAGATACAAGTCCTATAACTTAGAGATGAGATCTGAACTTGAGTCCTTAAATATCTTAAAAGCTGACTTTAAAAGAGCTGAAAATGATTATAAACTTAAGATAGAAGATCTAGAGAAAACCATTTTAACTCTTAAGCATGAGCATACAAATTACAGGACTCAAATTAAAAAATCTCATCACAAAGTTAACTGCATTTCAGGCTGAGCTTGTGATCAGCAAAGCTAGGGCAGAAAAATGTGTTCTTGAAGAAGAGACCTTCAAGAACATAATATCCTCATCCCTACATGCAAAAGTTTGTTATCAGAATAAGCAGGGACTGGGATCTACTGAGATAGCTCCTTCACACACTCTATTGTCTGTTAGATCTCCAAGGTGTGGAACTTGTGAAGATAAGCTTCCCCTCATAGACCCCATTGTTAAAGAGGATGAAGAGGAGATAGTAGAGGATAACTCAGAGAAGAATGAAGAAGGTCATCCTAAGAAGGGTCACTATTCTCCTGAGGAGAGGAAAGAGGCTGGAATGACCAAGTCAAAGAAAAAACTTGATTAGAAGAGCGAAGAGAAGATCAAAGAAGGCTCAAGAAATCAAGGCCACTTTTGACTCAACGCAGAAACAAGTGTTTATTTCTGCAGGTTTTGAAGTGGTAAAGACTGTAAACTCAACTATGAACTCTAGTACCAGGAGTTCTAGTTTAGTTCCAAATCATTCCAGCAAGAAGAAGAAGACTGACCAGCTGTGTACCACTGTTACACAGCCTGAACCATCCAGCTTCAAGAGCAAGTCTCTCCCTAAGAAGCTTGTTGCTTCATCTGCAAAGATAAGGTAGAGAAGGAAAGTGATCAAACTCAGTCTTGCTCTCAAAAGAAGACTCTCAGAAAGAAGGAACTCTACTATGTCATGTGTGGTAGTACTTCTCATATGGCTAAGGATTGCAAGTACAATCCCAAAAGTACCATCCACATGACCACGAAGAACATTTCTGAGAAGAAGAAGGAACCAATAGCTTCGGAAGGAAAATCTGTTTCCTTCGGAAGCTCCAAAATGAAGAAGAAGACAAGTGAAAAATTGCCTTCGGAAGAAAAGTTGGTCTCGGAAGAAAGAAATGCTTCCGAAGTACTGAAGCTTGCAGCAGTGAAAGCTAGATCTTCCGAAGGTCTAGTCTCCAAGACTTCCGAAGTTGTCAAAACTTCCGAAGCTTTGAAGGTCAGGCCCAATCTTCCAAAGGTGGTATGGAAGATGAAGGAAGATCATGTGACTAAAATTTCTTCATTAACAATAGCAAATGATCCTCAAAGCTTGAATATAGGATCACTTACTGTTGCATTGTCTTCAACTCATTTTAATAAGCCCAAGACCAATAAGGATTGGGTTTCTAAGGGTAACTAATCACCTCTTTTTATGTAGGAACAGCTAAAGACCAAGAAGAATGTCACACCCCAACCTTAACGGTGGAAACGTCGAGATGTGAGGGTTAAGATTGTTCATGACATACAACGCTAATTTTAAAATGACAATATTATTAAAGATTAATATTCATGATGTACAATAAAGAAATAGAGCAAGTTCAAACATCCAACAATACATAAGAAATTCAAAGTCACAAAATGATCAATGTCTTTTATTTTAGTCTAGGTCCAATCCTAGATGTATGTAAGTCTTCAAGGCATGCTAAACAGTATCATTTCCTGAAACATATTAAAAATAAAAGGTCAACATAATGTTGGTGAGTTTTCCATAGTTTTCATACATAAATATATATAAAAGATGACAATTCATGTCATAGGTTATTGAATAAAGTAACTAGAGATGGATGAACAAATGTAACAATCAAACCTTGACAGATTACAAGATTACAAGATTACAAGATTAAACGATTAGCTAAGTGTACTTGGTTTAACACCAAGTAGGCTTGTCAGACCCATAGATCTATGACGTCGCCAGGCTAGCAATAGTTAATGATTGTACATATTATAGTTATCATATGGTAATTATAAGAGTTCAACTAACCACGAAAAATAATAAGAATTTCCCAAGTGTTTACAAGATTCAAACGAGTTTAGAAGTGCATTTATCATAAGGTTAATATGTTTCACCCCAAAGTGTGAAAATACATAAAAAGGGTATGGAAAAACTCACCTGGATAATAAAGGATGAATAAATAAAAGAGACTTGTCACTAATGCCGAGGATTCGTTAACGTTTAACCTAAATAATACGTCATATTAAGTTAATCATGGTGATTTTTGGTATTGTATTTATAAACTGTCAGTCCATGATTTTTTTTATGTTTTTAATTAGATACAATTTGTTATTGTTTTGGTATTTACAAGGTTAAATAAGAATTTTTTAGTGATAATCACTATTAATAAAAATTAAACTTTTTATATTCAAATAGTTTTACTTTCAAATAAAATAGTAATTTTGTAGATTTACATGACGACATAATCCTATTAAAAACAATAAACGTAATTTTTAAACATGTATATATATTTCATATAAAAGAATTTATAAATATGTTTGGTAACAATAAAAATTAAATTAGAATTATGTATAGGACCCATTACAATTTAAGATTAATATCAAATGGTATTTGTAACGATTTTTGTAATTTATAAAATAAAATAAAATAAATGAGAATTTCTTACTTGAATTTCTAAGAAAATTAAAAAGAAAATAATTCTATTTAATTTTTGGTTAAAAATGATTTTATATGATTAATAATAATATTTAAGTATTTTTCTAAAATTTAGATTTTGTTAAAAAACCCTTAAAAAATTAATGGCAGGGGCCCGGGTCGAACCCGGGACCTCCTGCCTAGGAGTCTTGTCCTTAACCGGTTGGGCTAAGCCCAACTGGTGTTATAGAATAGGAAATAAACTTTAAAACCCTTTTTTAGAAAATCCCCCAAATTGGGTTCAAGAACCCTAATTCGAAATCGACTATATTGATCATCGATTCGAAGTTTTTACCCAAATTAATCATGGGGCTTTTGTTCCCCATGTGAAATCGAATCGATTGACATCTTTAATAACCTGATTTGATGTTGTTCTTGATGATCTTATGTTCGAACGAGCCGCGATTGTTCTTGATTGAGTACTTCGATGTGTGTGTGTTTTGTATCAAATTGAGAGTTCAAAAAGTTCAGGAAACTAATTTCGAGCATAAGCCTTCTGATTCATAGGTTCAATTTGATCGATCGAATGACCAACAAATTTAAGGTGATTCTCGGTTGTTTTAGGTGGAATTTAGTGCGATTGGGTCTATTACAGGTGAAATTGATATCACCAATAACTTCAAAATGATTACACCAATGTTTATGTTCGTTTAATTTCAATAATATTGCACTTTAATGTGAAAACGGATTGAAACTTTAATGGGATCCGGTTTCGAATCGAAAGCTTAGTAAATCGTTTGTTAATTTCAAATTAATCATAATTCCAAGTTCGAAACATGTTCAGTAGCCGGTTGGGTTCATTTTTGTGTGTTAAAAAGTGAGTTTTTAGGGGTTTTAGGGGTCGCCGGACCATGGCCGGAGTTCGGCCGGGTGTCTTGGCCGGAAATACGGGGATGGGGGGTTGGGTTTAAAGAAAATTACATTTTGGTCCCTGTAGTTTTAATATTGACAATTTAAGTCAAAAGCTCAACTTTCATATTTCAAGGAATTACAGTTTTAGTCCCCGTAGTTTTTAATTTTTGTTATTTTATGTACAAAGTTATTTTTTTACAAGTTCTTAAAAAAATTACTTACTCACCTTGTTTTTATTTAATTACAAGATTTAACACTTTTTAAGATTTTTTTTTAATTACTAGTATGATTATTTTCATTTATTATAAATAAACATTGATATTTCTTCTATTTTTGTAATTATTTTTATTATTGTTATTATCATTATTATTATTATTATTGTTACTATTACTTTTATTATTATTATTATTAGTACTACTATTAATATCATTATTGTTATTATGGTTATCATTAATTATTGAATTATTTAATTTAACTATAACGATTTCTAGGAATTACAAATATGTCCTCGTATTTGCATTAATAACAAGCAAACCCTTACAAGAGATAACGAGATTAATCAAACATTAACTAAAAATATGAGAGGTCACAAAGAACGTTTGGATTATTGATAGTGGTTGTTCCAGGCACATGACTGGTAATAGTTCTCTGCTTTAAAACTTTGAGAAAATTAATAGAGGACCTGTTGCTTTTGGATGGGATTCTGGTGGTTACATTTCTGGAAGGGGCAGAGTCACAAATGGTAAGCTCAGCATTGAAAAGGTAAACTTTGTTAAAGAGCTTGGATACAATCTTTTGAGTGTATCCTAATTTTGTGATCAGAAGCACCATATGCTCTTTACTGAGCATGAGTGCATCGTTCTCAAGCCCGGGGTGGCCATTCCTCAAGAGCATATCCTGCTCAGAGCCCCTAGGAGAGAGAACATGTATAAGATGGATTTACATGAAACATCTCCCTCAGGAGAAGTTTCTTGTTTTCTGTCTAAAGCAAATAGTGATGAATCATTCATTTGGCATAAAAGAATGTACCATGTAAACTTTAAGAATATGAATAAATTGATTAAGAATGATTTGGTAACTGGAATGCCAAAAAAAGAGTTTACAAGTGATGACCACTGTGTTGCATGCCTGAAAGGGAAGCGACACAAAGTGTATCACAAACCAAAGGAAATGAACTCCATCACTACTCCCTTACACTTATTACATATGGACTTGTTTGGCCCCACCATTGTAATGAGTTTAGGAAGGACCACTTACTGCTTAGTGATCACAGATGATTTCACAAGATTCACTTGGGTCTTTTTTCTTAGAACTAAGGATGAGACTCCTGAGATCTTGAAGATTTTCATTCTGAAAATTGAGAATCAATCTGATCATAAGGTCAAAACCATAAGATGTGATCAAGGAATAGAATTTAAGAACCAAATCCTTGATACATTTATGATGAAAAGGGTATTACAAGATAATATAGTGCTCCCAAGACTCCTCAGCAAAATGGTATTGCTGAGAGGAGAAACAGGACACTTATTGAGGCTGCAAGAACCATGCTGTCTGACTCTAAACAGCCCATCACCTTTTGGGCAGAGGCTATTAACATAGCCTGCTATGTGCAGAACAGAGTTTTAGTGGTTAAGACTCATGGTAAAACTCTTTATGAGCTGTGGCACAAAAGGAGACCATTTATTGGTTTTCTCAGGTCATTTGGATGTCCTTGCACCATCTTGAATACCAAAGATCAAGTAGCCAAATTTGATGAGAAGTTAGATGATGGACACTTTATTGGATACTCTTCCCAAGCTAAGGCTTATAGAGTATACAATCTCAGAACTAGAGTAGTTGAGGAGTCAGCCAATGTGACCTTCAATGAGCACACTCCAAGTATGAAAGGTTCTGGTCCAGATTAGCTATTTGATCTTGACTTGGTTACCAACTGTTTTAACAAGTCTTGTGAGAATATTTCAGGATCTACAAATAATATATCAACAGGAGATCCTGACCCAAGATTTGAGCTGAGAAGACCAAGCAAGATTATGACTTCAGCTCCTTTGGTGACTAACCCTGCAAATGAAGATCCTATCAGCACAAACTTGACAAATTCAGCTGATACATCTGAGGTACCTTCAAATTCCAGCTTAGAGGTTCAAAACTCAAGAGAAGGAACTTCAAATGCAGGAGGAAATGGAGGTGGTGACAGTGATCAAGAATTTCTTGATGCTGATAACCACTCCATAGAGGACAACATAAATGATGTCATACATTCATTGGATCAAGTCTCACTTGATAAATGTGCTGATGTGGTGGGTGACACTCCATTGCCAGATTTAAATTTCTCCAATCTAGATCTGTCTAACTAACTTGCTGTGATCCCTCAACTAAGGATCCATAAATCACACCCCACCACAAACATCATTGGAAATGTTGAAACTGGGGTGAGAACAAGAGAATAAACCCATGATCAAAATGTTTGTCCTCTTATTTCTTGTCCTAGATTGAGCCAAAGAAAGTTGATGAGGCTCTGAAGGATGGAAGCTGGGTTGAAGCTATGCAAGAAGAGCTACTTCAAATCAGAAGGCAGAAGGTTTGGAACCTATGTCCTCTTCTCAAGGGAAGACTATCATAGGAACCAAATGGGTTTTTAGGAACAAGAGGGATGATAGAGGAATTGTCATCAAGAACAAGGCTAGACTGGTTGTTCAGGGATACACACAAGAAGAAGGAATTGATTACATGGATGTATTTGCTCCTGTAGCAAGACTTGAAGCTGTAAGAATATTCCTGGCTTATGCTGCATCCAAGGATTTCAAGGTCTATCAGCTTGAAGTAAAGTGTGTCTTCCTTTATGAGGTGATAGATGAAGAAGTTTATTTCAAACAACCACCTGGCTTTGTAGACCCAGATCATCCTGATTATGTCTGCAAGCTTGATAAAGCTCTATATGGACTGCATCAAGCTCCAAGAAAGTGGTATGAATACTATCAAAGTATCTTTGTCAACATGGATACAAAAGAGGTACTATTGATGGGACTCTCTTCATCAAAGAAACAGGAAATGACATAATGCTAGTTTAGATATATGTAGATGACATTATCTTTGGTTTAACTAATTCAAAGCTCTGTAAGGACTTTGAAATGCTGATGAAGAATAGATTTGAAATGAGTGCCATGGGGGAACTCAACTTCTTTCTAGGAATTCAAGTGAAGCAGGTTGAAAATGGCATCTTCATTAGTCAGTCAAAATATGTACAAGACATACTTACAAGATTCAAGATGACTGATTGTAAGGTTGCAAAGACACCTATAGCTAGAAACCACTCCCTTGGTCCTGAGGGGGAGTGTGTTGATGAACATCTCTACAGGGCTATGATTGGGTCTCTTATGTACCTTACTGCTAGCCGGCCTGATATCATGTTTGCCATATGTATATGTGCAAGATATCAAGCCAATCCCAAGATGTCACACCTAGTTACTATCAAAAGAATTCTCAGATACCTTAAAGGTGCCCCTAAACTTGGCCTTTGGTATCCAAAGAATTTAGACTTTAATCTGTATGCTTATACAGATAGTGATTATGGTGGCTGCAACATGACTGCAAAGTCTACATTTGGGGGATGTAATTCCTTGGTGGAAGGATAGTCTCTTGGCAATGCAAGAAGCAATCCTGTGTGTCTACATCAACTGCTGAAGCTGAATACATTGCTGCTGTAAGCTGCTATGCTCAAGTTGTGGATTCAGAATCAGATGCTAGACTATGGGTTTAATTTCAAGGAGACTCCTATCTATATAGACAACAACAACGTCATCTCTATTACAGAGAATCCTGTGCAGCACTCAAGGACCAAGCACATCAACATCAGGTATCATCTGATTAGAGATAATTTTGAAAAAGGATTAATCAAACTAATCAAAGTTAACACAAATGAACAATATGTTGATCTGTTCACCAAAGCGTTTGATGAACAGAGATTTAAATATCTTATATCAGCCATTGGGATGATTAACTTTGAATAGATTTTCTTTAAACACTTAATCAACCTTATTTCTTAAAATTGTATGTTCTAAGTTGTCTATTAGATCACCCTCATAAGCCCAGTTCTCTTTGGAGGTAAATTAAATTTCAAATGATATTCCTTAGATTTGTGAAAATTTATTATTTTGTCTCGGCAGAAATCAAATTACATTCGGAAGAAATTTATGTCTTTGAATCATTTAACTACTTATCAGAGTTTACCTTCGGAAGAAATTCTTGGAATATCTTCCGAAGCTTAAATATGCTTATAAGTACTTAAATGCATTCAAAGAACAAATGTCTTCCGAATGCAATTAAGTCTTGGAAGACTTATTATCCAAGGATAACAATTTTCTCAGACTTCGTTCTTCCGAAGCAAAATATACGTCGGAAGAAATTTCTTTAAGTATATTTCTTCCAAAGCCAAATTTTCACAACTCTTTGAAATATCTTCCGAAGAAAAATTGCCTTTGGAAGCTTTGCTGAAAAGCTTCCGAAGAAAAAATACCTTCGGAAGATTTGCAACTTCCAAGAAAACTAACTCTTTGGGCACTTTTTCAGAAGTGGGACCCACTTACGGATTTCAAAGTTTATCTTTTTGTCTTAACTTTGACTCAAATCCACAGCATATATCTTCTAATGGTTCCACTTCATCTCTCTACTCTCACAAATCTTTAACCTAAATTCTCCCAAAATTCACCTTCTTCTTCCTTTCTTCACTGATAAGCTTCACCTAAATGGCCAACATCGATCGTCGAAACGACCTAAACTTCTCCATGCACCTACACAGGCAACACAATCAAGTTGCCCTGTTGCACTCTGAGAAGGATCCAAGTTTCTCCGACGTGTGTAGGTACCTTTCTTCGTCTCACTACCTCACCTCCCTTACAATCGATCCTCCTCTCTATGAGGATCAGTTGCTTGAATTCTGGCGGACCTGTCAAGAGGTCACCATGGATGGGGAGAGGGCACTGGCTGCTACAGTGCAGGGGAGGATTGTTTTCATCACTCCGGCCATCATAAACACTCATTTGCAGCTGGATGATGAAGCAGGTGAACTGTCCTTCCTAAAAGATGCTGTCAACCATTCCTTCCAGCAGATGGGCTATGAAGGTGACTTCACAGTCAAAACCTTCAGGAAGGGGAAGGTCTCATCCCAGTGGAAATACTCATCCATGTCATCATACACAGTTTATCTAACAAACATAGGGGATGGGATCAAGTTCCAGAAGACCTCTCCTTATAGTCCATGGGATGGTACAGGGAGTCAAGTTCGGTACTCTCAATTTGTTTACACAAATTTGCTTGCTAACTTGGACTCCTTAGAGTATTACATGTTCCCCAGGTATGTTCAACACATTCTCAACTGTGAATTGGGCTCACAATTGAGGGGGACAGGTAATATTCTTAAATTGGGACAAATGAGGCCTGACATTTTCAAAATCTTGAAGAAGCCAACTGTTGGCTTCTCAGGGGTAGAAACACCCTTGTCCCAAAAAATGTTTGAGCTCATTGCTCAGGGTGACAACCTAGCAGCACCAGCTAGTGTTGATCCCACACCCTCCACCTCTCAACCACCTCAAACACAGCCTACCATCACCATCACCTACACTAGAAAGTGTAAACGAACCCCTGCACTTGCTACTGAGCATGTGCAGGCACATATATCACAACCTATACAGGAGGAAGTGGAATCTCGAGCTCCCACTTCCCCTGAGGAGCAGACCACTCCCATCCTTGAAATGATCAGTCTGAGGTTCCTCATGCTCAGCCTGATGAGCTCACAACCCCACAAACAGCCTTAAGCCATCACTCTGAGTCTCAACACTCAAGTGATCAACCTTCTGGGGCCAGCTACCATCCCCAACCTCTAGACCTTAACCGACCCATCTCCAGCCTTGACTTTTACTCTGATGAAGATTTGGGCTTCAGTGAGTACCATGAATCTCTCCTCTCTTCCCACACTCTAGGAGAGATGAGTACTCCTACTTCTCCCACTTCTAGCCCACATCAGCAACCCCCTACTAAGGTGGATCTTCCTGAACTTGTTCAGGAGACCCATATGGAAGAGGCTCTCACTTTTTCAAATGATTACATAACTAGGACCTCAACCATGGCAACCCAGCCTATTGACACTTCTCTGGAAGTTGTCATGAGGCAAGGGAAATCCAGCAGCCAAGAACCATATGCTGGTGGTGAGGAAGAAGACTTAGGTCCAATTCTCTCATCCCCCAATGATTCTTCATCTGAAGATGAGGGGAGTCTGAAACAAAGAGTGCACCTACTGACAAATACATGCACTTACTTGGTTTCAAAGATAAGTCACTTGGAGTCTCAAGTGACTTTCTTGCTGAAAAGGGTCAATGACCAGCAACTTGAGATCACCGATCTCAAGGGCCAGTTAGCTAAGAGACCAATGAGGATAACTCCACCAGGCCCACAAGAACCTGTGATTGTTATGGATCAATCTCCTAGATCACCTATGCAAGAGGGTGATGCTACCAAAAAGGGGAGGAAATCCTGACAGTCAGAACCTGGGAGTTCTTCCCAGAGTATGGACATAGAGGAATCACCACCCTCTCTTGCAGTTGTCCACACTCAGCAACCTCCTCAAGTCAAGATCTAGACTTGCTTTTTTAACATCTGTTTGAGGAGGGAATCCCAAGAGCAATGTCTGCCCCTCTGAGAATCCAATCATGGGTTGGGAGTATGACAGCAACAGGAGAGCTCTTGTAATCTCTAGAGCTCCGGGTCAATTAAAAATTTTCAACATTTCACACCTGAGGCTCTATGAGAGTACATATCTGGTGGATCTGCCACTTGTCAACCCTAGCAACAACAGACAAGCTGCCAGATTGGCTGACCGGATACAAGACAGGGTGCTAGAAGAATTCAAATGGAGATCAAGATTATATAGACAGAGGCTAGCAGGTGAGGCCTTTGGTCAACTGGAAGTTGAGGCGGACCCTAAGATTAACTTCGAAGGAAATCCTTGACTGAAGGCCTAGAGGTTGAGCCTGTGAACCTTGAGACAGGATCTCCTTCTGCACCCTTTACCCTCAGTGAGGCACCAGCTGGTGATGGTACTTCACAACCTCTCTCTGGCTAGAGTTTGACAGTTGAATCAAGCAATGAAGGCCAAAGCTCTCTCCTCCCTGAGTCACCAAGGCCTGTGGTTGACAAAGGAAAAAGGAAGTTAACTCCTGAGGAGATGGAGGAGGAGAAGAGAGAGAGGAAGAGGAAGCTGAGGGGAGAGAGTTCAAGTGGTTCCCCAAGGTTCATGGAAGCTGTAATCCGGGTTGCCCCCAGGCCAAACACTCAAGAAGATGAGTTGAGGGCAGCCAGGTTAAACTACCTGGGAACCAGAAACTACAATGTTGATGAACTCATATCTCTCTCTTAGAGGAGCTGAATGAACTGGCTGACACTGAGTTGTCAAAAGAGAGGAGGGAAGCAGAGGATTTAAAACTGCTCCTCAAAGTCAAAGAACAAAGGAGGCTGAAAAGAATCTATAAAGATGCTCCTGTCCTCTCCCCAGTTCAAGAAAGTCCTGAGCCAGAGACTGTGGCCACTGAACAATCTCAGGTAGTTAATGAAGAAGAAAGACTAAAGATGATCAACTACCTGAGTGCCACAGGTCTCTATCAGGCATCTACACTTCTTCCTTTATCTCATGAGTATATAAAGTTTGAATACAACAAGCAGCTGGAAGAACAAGCCAAAAGAGAAAGGAAAGCTACAAGGAAGAGATTAAGGGAAGAAGCTGTAAAGTCAAGAGCCATCATCCTCAAAAGCCAAAAGAAGTTTGCTGACAGACAAAGGATGATGAGCTTCTTGAAGCTGTATGGGTTCTCCGGAAGGAGGCTTGGTCCTATGTCTCTATCCATAATAGATGAGCATATTAGGGTGATCAAGCAGAAGATAAAGAAGGGAAAGCTGGTGGACTTGCATTCTCCACCAAGTCCAGCTCAACCTGAAGCTGAGGTGAAGGTTGAACCTACTGAGACAACACAACCTAAACCTGGAGTTGCATCTGAGCCAACTTCATCTTCAAACCCACAGCAGGGTCCTCCTCTCTCTCCTTCTGAACCTGTGAGAGAGGAGAACCCAACTGAGAGAGACACAATAGAACCAACTGGTACTCAAGACCAGTCCTCTCAGTTGAAGAAATCAGGGAGGAGAAAAAGGATGGCCAGAAGAAGATCTGCTTCAAAGAAAAAGAGAAGAAAGGCATCCATCTCCCAACCTCAGGATGAGTCAGAGCATCCTGAGGAAGTGCATGAAGAGGTCTCTCAACAAACTCCAATTATAGTAGAGCCTCTTGCGGTTGGAAGACAAATTCTGTCCTGGACTTATGCTGAAAATCCAGACAGATGGTATGTCACAAGAGATCAGGGAGAACAACATGTCTACTTCATAAATGACATGCTTGAACTTCCTCTGCATGATCTCTAAGACATGAGAAGGTTTTATGTAAGCCTGAAGGATCCAGATCTAATGATGAAGAAAGGTCTGCTGAAGATCTTGTGTGGACTATCAAAATCTGAAGAACTTCTTGGTTTTGGTAGCATCAGCCTAGGGGAGTTTGTAAGAAACATCTGAAGATTAAAGGTCGATGAAACCAAAGGATACCAAAACAACCAAGTCTTCCTGCATGCACTAAGGAACAAAGATGAACTAGCTTTAGAAGTTTTACACTCACAAATAAGTCTAAGTGTAAAATCTTCCGAAGCCAATAGTTCAGAAAAAGTTACTTTGGAAGTTTCACACTTATCATAAAATTATTACAAGTGTGAAATCTTCCGAAGCCAAAGACTAATTTCTTCCAAAGCCAAAGATGAAGTCTTCCAAAGCTTCAAAAGACAAAGTCTTTCGAAGCCATTTTGCTGTGAAGACAGATTTCTTCCAAAGACAGAGAAAAGATGCTTTCTCTGATTTACTTTTTGATAAAGCTGATGTACTTTCCGCTGCTGCTCTGAAGACTCACCTGTTAACATTAGTTGGTGAAACTTCCATACTTTATCAAACAGTAGAAAAAGTCTTTGACTGTAACTTCCACTTTTGTTCCTATAAACTTGTCTGTATTAGATAAAGTCAGTGAGCTATGGCATGTCATAGTCACTAGTCAAAAGGCAATCTGCCTTTTGACTATAGATTGATCTTGTTGTCTAGATTAGTCAAAATTCCAACTGTCTTTTTGCATATTGACGGTTGTAGGTTGTAGTATAAATAGTCTCCGGTTCTTGTAATTTTATATACTTGCAAACACTTGTAATAGAACTAGAGAATCAATATACAACTTCCTTGAAAACTTAATCTTGTGTTCTTGTGACTTTGTTCTTGTTCTTATAATTATGTCTCTTTAATATTACTTGTGTAGCTTATATCATCAGTGAAGTTACCAGTTCCTTATCTGAGTGGTTAAGTGATTTAAGATCACTCATCTTGTGAAGCTAGTTGCACTCTTAAGTACCCTTAACGGTCCTACAGATATCAAGCCTTCCCATTCATCCCAAATCATCTACAGACATTATCAAATCAATATTGAAGATCCGATGAAGACCATGAGTGGCTAGTTCATTCTTTGATTGCTTTCGGGTGGATAGTTCTTGCCAAGTGAGATGGTTAGTCATGCTTAGGGTTTATATGTTGAACATCTTGTGATTAAATGTAATTGAAGGTTTTGGTTGAGTTAAACAATTTGTTTATAAAGAAAGTTATTTGTTTTATTATCTGTTTTCGGTTTTCTTGCATCGTTAGCTCATTGAGACTGCTAGATAACTTGATATAGATGAATTGGTAACTTTGTGAATGAACGAGTCTTAAAAGATTGTTTCTTGGTTATCACTTCAATTAAAAGCTAAGATCTTGATTTGTGTTATGCAACCCTAAAGTACACTTGATAACCTATTGATCTTGTAGAACTTGAAACCCAGAAGTGATTGTTTCTTATTATTTAATCAAATTTGTTTCAAAGTTTGTTGTTTTTTTGCAAAAGTGTCTTAATTTCATCCAAAGTTTTATTCTTTAATTATAAATTTTGTGTCTTTAAGTTAATCGAGTCATATCGTTAAACACTTTTCACATATTCACTATGGAGACGACCTTACTTACCCTTATGCAATAATGGTAGCTAAAACCGATATATTAACTTGTTTTTGATCGAGTCTCGACAACCAGATCAAAATGGCGCCGTTGCCGTGGAATTAGTGCGCAAGTGTTGTTTTTTTTTTTTTTTTTAGTTTTATTTTCTTTCTTTTGTTTTGTTTTGTGCGGTGCTACGCTGGGTGTTTTATGTCTTGCAGGTTCTCTCAACTAGTTAAAACTAACCATGAATAAAGTTTATTACTCATGTACTGGTTGCGGGAGTCTAGTTCACACATAAGATGATTGTCCTGAGTACTTCAAAAGTGTGAATATGAGATAAGAAAATTATAGATGTTGGATGTTTATTATGATGATGTACAATCATCCTATCCGTACAATGAGGCATCTTCTCCATATTATGAAGGATATTATTAGTAAGAGGCAAACTACAACTTTGAGCAAGATTTGTATTGCAACAATTATGAACCAGAGACAATACAAAGCTCAAGTTATAAGGAAGATCATACGACTATCACCAAGCATACTCTCAGCCAGCATACGCCGATTTTGATAGGCGTAATCAAAGGGATTTTTCTGGGTGCTCAAACCAATCAAAACCTTCTTAATATTATGATCAGAATCAATGTCAGTTTCCTTATCAAAAACAAGAAAATATTGATATGCAAAATGTTAAGCAATTTCAACATATTTATGAATTTGAGGAGGAGGAAAAGATTGCTCGATTCGAAGTGATGTTGTCCACGATCAATGAAAGTTTATCACAACACCAACTTTCAGATCAGTAACGACTCCACTACCTTAGCATAAAATGTGATGTGATTTTGATGAAAATCCAGATTGAAGAGTCACTAAAAAAAGAGGTAATAGAGGAAGTTGTGGATACTAATACCACATTACTTCCCTCGGTTGTAGAAGAATTAGAGATTGAATCCACCATGGCTGGGGAAACAATGGAAGAACTAGTTATGAATCTTTTGGAGCAAGACATAAAACTTCTTAAAAAACCAAAGACTGAGTTAATCAAAGTTTATCCTGACCCTTCTCTTGTACCTATTACTCCAACTTACAAAGTTAAGGAAGAGGATTTAAGGATGAAGAAATGAAAGATGACATTACATGACATTGGACAAGCTATTATGAAGTGGCTTCCCAAATACTTCTCATTTTACATGCCAATCATTGGAAAGAAATTATAGAACTAGTATGTTAATTATCGAGCATTTGTTGGAAACTCGCTAGGAAAATGTGCGCTTTGACCACCTTAGTGGTCTCAGGTAACGTCCTGCTGAATACCTATAACTTAGCGCTTGAGGGAAGCAAACCCGAGAACTTTGTGGGTGTGTTCACTAGAAACCCTCACGAGACTACAACTCATCCACTACGGTCTACCGAGGGGTTTAAAGGCTTTTTGCATACACTAAATGCAACTGTGATTCCTACGAAAGTGAGTTTTTTTCTTCTATTAGTTTGTGTGTTGTTGTTTTGTTTTGATAGTCAATCACGAGACGCAAGCACTCAAGTGTGGGGAGGCACAAGTCAGTTGATGAAGGCTTTTGATAATGATTGTGATCAGGTCCATGTGCTCTTTCCACTACTTTGGTTTTGAACAATATTCTTTTCATGCTTTCGTTGAAATTGATTGATAATATGTTAGGATATGGCATATTAGTCTTCCTTCATAATGAATTGTCTTGTTTAGCTTATAAGAATGAAACTAAGAATGTACTTCCCTATGTTATGAAAAGATCAATTGTGACCACCATACATTGAGGACAATGTATCTCAAGTGCGGGGATAAGGGGAGAAACGAGAAAAAATTGAACCTTTTTGAAAAAATAAATCTTTAAATTAAGCTTAGTTGTGCATGAGACCCAAAAAATTTTCATACATGGTTAATTATCACTTGTTGGTGCATGTATAGATCCCTTGGCATACTTGTTTTGAAATTATAGTAAAACACTTCCATCATGAGCTTTTTATAATTAGGTAGAATTCTTAGGAGGCATAACGAACCGGATGGTAGATGACATATGTGCTTCATATTTTTAACCCTTTTCACCGTTTCCGTGAGAGTTTGAGCCTAATTGAGCAATTTATAGCATATGTTGATTTGCTTTATATTTTTTTCATAATGAGGGAAACCATAATGTGCATTTAAGTTAGAACTCATGTAATTGATGCATGTCAAGTTCATGAACCAATATGTGCATAAATGTGATAGAGGCATTAGGAATGAACCATTGTTTGAACCTTTTTCCTTTGAATTCCATACCTTATAATTTCCCTTTAGACACCATGTTGGGCCCCAACTTGTCGTTTGAATAACCCAACATAATAAGCCTACAAAGCCTTAGCCTTTTTATGAAACCTTGGGTGATGAAGTCCAATCCATGGCATGTTTAGAAGTATCATTTCGGTAATAGTTTAATAATAGTATAATTGGTTATGAATATGTAATAAAAAAAGAGAAAAAGCTATATGACCAAAATATAAAGCAACAAAAATAGTGTGCGATTTCGGTGATATTATTGTAATTAAAAGATGAGATTGATAAATAAGACATATAGCATGATTAAATTGGATTTCATTACCTGTTAGCCACTCTAAAATTCCTATTCTATCCCACCTTAAACCTTAGCCTAACATTCAAACCCATGAAATACCTCTTGATTTATGTATTATATTGTGTTAATTGATGACGATATGATTAATATATGAGCTTATGATGAAGATGTATATTCTTGGTTTAAGAGTTCCAGATATACTAGTATATAATCACTAGTCCACAAAACAAACCGAGAGAAGTGTTCATTATGAGGAATGTGAATGCATGAATGTTTGAAGCAAAAGGTGGAGTTATGCCAACTATGGTGATTCTAAGTTTAAAACATAAGTGGTGTTACATGTTGGGTTGTGAATCTTATATGATGAAAGTTTAAAATTAAGTATGCCTTGTGATCTTAACTTATACAAAGTTGTAATAATTTAGCATGTTGGATTAAGTAAGGTGAATTGTGCAAGTAAGTTTGTTTGAGGACAAACAAAAGGTTAAGTGTGGGTATGTGATCACAAGTCAATAATTCAGTGTTTAATTGATCTAAATGCGCGATTTTACATCATGATTATGGTGGAATAGTTTCAAGTTGTTTGTGTTTTGATTTATAGGTGTTAGGAGCTAAAGAAGGCTTATTTTAAAGGAAAATGAGCAAAACACGAAACTACAAGAACTGAAGATGTAAATATCAAAAGTTACAAAAAAGGCATAAAATTAGACATACCGGCGTATGATACGCCGGGTATGGGCATATAATACGCCGGTCGGCGTATGGGCGGCATATCAGTGGGCGTATTTGGAAAAAAAATATAGAAAGTTGGGCATATGGATACTGATATGGGCGTAGGGTCGGCGTATCATACGCCGGTCACCAATAAACTCCGGATTTTGTGGAATTTCAAGTTATTTAAACACAATCCAACCCTAATTCGAGAGGGAACTTTCCAAGCTTAATTCTTGACGATTCTAATCCGATTTGTGGTGATATCAATCCTTCCCATTCATCCCAAATCATCTACAAACATTATCAAATCAAGATTGAAGATCGATGAAGACCATGAGTGGCTAGTTTGTTCTTTGATTGCTTTCGGGTGGATAGTTCTTGCCAAGTGAGATAGTTAGTCATGATTAGGGTTTTTATGTTGAACATCTTGTGATTAAATGTAATTGAAGGTTTTGATTAAGTTAAACAATTTGTTTATAAAGAAAGTTATTTGCTTTATCATCAGTTTTCAGTTTCCTTATATCGTTAGCTCATTGAGACTAGTATAACTTGATATAGATGAATTGGTAACTTTGTGAATGAACGAGTATTAAAAGATTATTCCTTGGTTATCACTTCAACAAAAAGCTAAGATCTTGAGTCGTGTTATGCAACCCTAAAGTACACTTGATAACCCATTGATCTTGTAGAACTTGAAACCCATAAGTGATTGTTTCTTATTATTTAATCAAATTCGTTTTAAAGTTTGTTGTTTTTTTGCAAAAGTGTTCTTAATTTCATCCAAAGTTTTAATCTTTAATTATAAAGTTTGTGTCTTTGTTAGGGATAGATCTCTTGTATAGGTTTAGATGATATATATCACTCTTGTAATCATAATTGTAATTATTGTTCTTAATGATATAAAATGAATATATTTGATTATAATTGTGTTTATGAACTAAATAACATTTATTTTGCACTTCATGTAATATATTCATCTATGATATAATATATTTCAGAATGTATGTGTGAATGTGCAGGAAACATTAAACTGTGTCAATTTGGAAAATTGACTAAGTGTTGGAACAACTGCGGATGAATAAAGAGTTCTTCCGTAGATGTTCTCAGGAACATAACTGAAGAATGTACATCCGTGGATCTCATGTGGAAGAACAACTTCAGCAGAACAAGAAAAGAACAAGCTACTGGAGGGATTGCTGCGGAAGACAAGAACTCCTACGGAAGTACAAGAACAAGTACTGTACAACAGTTGCTGTGGAAGACAGACTACCTGCGGAAGAGTAAATTCCTGCGGAAGACCAATTAACTCAGAAGTCAACATCAAGTTAACAAGTCAACGTGGCAGAACATCAACAACATTAATGATGATTGAAGACGTTTTATTCAAGCGGATATTCCACGTCACATCAACAAATTTTATCATCAGTAGAATCATTGTAAATCACGAATTCCTAAGCCGATAAACATGGCGAAGATTCGGATAATAATGATTAGCTTAATTATAGCAACAAAATAGCTAGCAATATAATAGCATTAGATCTCTATAAATAGATACGAGATCATCAACAAATCAATCAATATAAATCATATAACAACAGTTGAGATTCATTAGAATCATCAGTATTGTATTCAAGATCAGCAATATCAATAGCAACAAGAAAGCATTACGATCAACATTCTTGAGTTCTCTCGGTTTGATTATTCTTATTTTATTTGTTTGATTGATTGATTTTATTATTATTAATAGATTAAACACCAAGTATTGATAATTCCGCTATCAATACTTGTTCAAATCAATTCTGATAATTCCTGAACGATCCTAGGATTCACAGTCTTTAAGTTAATCAAGTTATATCGTTAAACACTTTCCACATATTCCTTGTGGAGACGACCTTACTTACCCTTATGCAATAATGGTAGCTAAGACCGATATATTAACTTGTTTTTGATTGAGTCTCGACAACCAGATCAGTTGACATCCACCTACGAATATCCTAGCTGTGACAGAATGCAATAAATAGAACAAGTCCAATAGTACTAGGTTTAACCATATGGCTAAACATCCTGGTGTAATCAATTGCCTATGTGTGATGCAAGGCCTTAGAAATGAGAGGAGTTTTGTCATGACTAATAGTAACCTAAAGATTATTCTTAATCATGAAAACTCACTTGTAGCCAACACGTTAGCATTATCATGTATATAAACCAAATCCCAAGTCCAATTAGAATGTAATGAAGTAACTTATATATGCATCGCATCCCACTATACTAGCCATTTCTAAGCCTAAAAGAAGGTGATAGGTTCAGTGGTAGGGGAAGTGAAAGTATGAAGAAGATCATGATCATGAAACTGTCATGGCTGAAGACTATGATCACAACAACTAGTAATAATAAAACAGGAAGTATAAGTGATACGAGAAGGTGGAGGTAAGGAAGGTGGTGGTAGAGGAGGTGGTAAAGGTGGTGAAGATGATAGTGAAGGATATACAAATATGCAGGACCGGTGAAGGGTGGTCAATGCAACAGTTTCACAAGGTGGAGAGATATGAAACACTTAGCAGATCAAATAGAGAATCGCCTAGATGATACAAAGAACACAAGAAAAAGAACAAGAACAAGAACACTCAAATATGGTTTTCAAGAATGATGTATATTGCTCTCAAGTTCTTACAAGTGTTACAAAGCATACATGAAAGATACAAGTACTTGAGACACTTTATACTACATCCTACAGCCAACCATACTTTGAAGGCCAGCTGAAAACACTAATCTAAACAACAAGATCAATGTAGAGTCAAAAAGCAGATTGCCTTTTGACTAGTGACTATGACATGTCATAGCTCACATCCTTATCTATTACAAAAAGGATAAAAGTACATAGTTGAAAATTTACAGACAAAAGACCTCTACAGTTGACAAAAGTATGGACTTTTCACCAACTCATATAAGTTGGTGAGTCTTCAGAAGTGACAGTGAAAAGTGGTTCAGCTTTTGTCAAAAGATGATTCAGAGAAAACATGTCTTCTCTGTCTTCGGAAGAAATCAGTCTTTGGCTTCGGAAGACTTTGTCCTTGAAGATTCGGAAGACTTCATCTTTGTCTTCAGAAGATATGGTCTTTTGGCTTCGGAAGATTTGATACTTAGCATAATTATCTGAGTTGTATCAAATCTTCCGAAGTAACTTTCGTGTACTTCATTTCTGCATCCTGAGAGCTCTTGGTTGTTCTTTGTTTGTATCAGCCTCTAAGTATAGTACTTACAAAATGGTAATATGAATGGGAAGGGTGATGGCAAGAAAAATGGAGGAGGAATAACAATGAAGGTAGATGTGATAGACGGTACATTAGAAGTGGTAGAGTCCAAAAGTATATTAAAGATGTTCTCATGAAAGGTGACATGATGAAAGGTAAACGTACGAAGATTGTGAGAATCATAACACGATTATCACCACGGTAAGGATGATAAAATTCCTCTTCGTGACTAATTTGGCACATGCATCTTTTATTTAATTCTCCTTGATCTATACAACTAACTTCGCACGCAAACTTATATAAATGAATAAATTTTGCTGTTCTTTTAATCATACCACTACCATATCTTCGAAAAAATTTCCATTGCACCAACAATTGAGCACTCTTGATTCAATCGACTCAAACCATTCCGCCGACTTCACTTTCTTTTTTATTTATCTCATTCGAAAATATATAGGTTTTAAACAAAAGTATCATTTTAATTTACCTTTTCAACACTTTTCTTTTCTTCTTCTTCCTCCTATGAATCACAATTAGTAAATTGATTACACGGATATACTTGTTGATCTTTTTTTTTCTCTTTCTTAAATTGATTTCTTCAAAACAACTTCAAAAATTCTTCTTGTTTTTTTAATGTCTATCCTACCTGATCGTGTGTTGTATTGACAGATAACGCAACAACAATCGTTTATTGACATGCTTTTGTAGATTAGTTGTTGCCTTGTTAATTTAGGTCTTGATCTTCTGCTGCTTCAATATTTTCGACTTGATAGGTCTTGATCAAGTAGCTCAGATATTAATTGTTGGAATCGATTGGTGTAATAACAAAACAAACACATTGATTTTGGAGACCCTATCTAAGTCTTTCTTATTAGCATGACTTGACAATAGGCTGTAAACAAATTGAATTTTTAGTGAATTGTCGGTGAAGCGTTCAATTAGAAGTTTATTTATGTATGGTCTATTAGACTAGATATAATCTATGTTATGACTTGTTCTTATTGTATAGATGAAGATGGTTAACTGCTAATACTATACTTATAAATACATTATGTGAATGAGAATGAGATCGATCGATTGAGTCATATTTTTTTCTATACGTTCGGTAAATAAATAAATGAACATAAAAAATGGATTATGTTAGGTTAATTAAGCGAGCAAACATGAACAAATGTCACATGACATTCATTATGCTGAAAACTAGATTAGGCGCCGGGGGGGGGGGGGGGTGAATAGGTTTTTTATTTATTTTACAATCATGTATAAAATTTTAGTTTAAAATAAGCTCTTGTTGGTTACTAAATCAATTGAAAATGTAATGTGAGTGTAATGTAAATGTAATGTGAAGTAGATACAATGCAATCACGATATTTTAAAGAGTTTAAAGAAATGAATGATAAAACTGATTATAGAGGTTCAAGAGGATGTTAACTAATCCACTTTAAGTTTTCTCCATGATCTTCTATCAAGAGTTTGCTTCACTAAATTTACTATTGAATGGAAGAGAAAATTGATGTGCAACATTTCATTTTACAAAAAAAGTGATCACCTTAGTGTTACTATTTTCTTAAGAGGAAGTGATCACCTTACACTAATCTCTAATACTTGATGAATCTTACAAACCTCAAGCTATATTGGTAACATACTCACACAAATTATAATCAAGTGAACGAATAAGATGATCAAGTTATAACAAAACTTCTATTTACACAAAATTATGAGCAAAAAGGATGGGTAAAATGGGTGTACGAGGCTCCTATTTATATGCACAACACAAAACACAAAGAGGACTAGCCATGCCAAGTTTGAAGCCACGGTCGATGCATGAACTGTGGTTTGCCTGGTCACTTAAATTTTCATCTTTTGCTTGTGAGCGTTATGACTAGTTACATCAAGCTTTCCCCCCACTTTTTCACTTCATTTCACTAGATTTTTAAGTTCCAATAAAGTATCATTTTACCTTTTAAAGTGACAAATACTTTGCTAATCAAAATGGTAATTAACTATATGAAACTTTTAAAGAAACTAAGATGATTTCTCTTTGATAAGCATTTGTATTTCATAGTCATTTTGTGTATTCTATGCAAAATCAAATTTTAAAATATTCCCAAGATAGTAGATTTTATTTATGAAATTCTATACTTACACTACTAAGAATGTTGATATTTATATTTTAAAATAGTATATGTTCATTTACGTTTGTTTGCATTCGTTTAATTTAAGAAACAAACAAAACAAGTTTAAATTCTTAATGAACAAATATGAACAAGAGTTTTCGTTCGATGTCGTATTCGTGAACCATTTATGAATAAGTTCAATGCTAAACGAATAAACAAGAACAAGACTTTGTTCGGTTCATTGACAATTTCACTCGCTAAAAATGAATTACATAGACTTATATTTATACTAAGCATTAGACCTATCCTACTTGAATATGAATACAAATAAACCAATTAAACAAACAAATTGTTAACTACTAAGGAGATGTTTGGCAACCTTGTGCAGAGTAATTAAAAGGTCTGACTGAATAAGTGGTAGCTTCTGAATTAGTCAGTATATTTTCATATTTACCTATTAAGCGACTTCATAAACCTTTAAGATGTGTCTTTTCTGTGAACTAAACACAGAGCACCTTTGATCGATTTAAATCTAGTTTCTTAATTGAATTATTAATAGCTTATCAAACAGCCTCTAAATGAATTCAAAAATCATAGAAATTTTTGTTTCTTTTATCTTAGAGCTTCATTACTTATGTTCTCTCAATTTTGACTTCCTTTCTTTGTCTTTTCAGAATTATTGCCAACGAAATTATTGACATGGGTTCGTTTTTAGGAGTTTTAGAAGAGAAAGAATGCAAGGTGAAGCAGAGAGGTGATTATGTGGAGAGATAGTGAGGAGTTTTCTTGCATGTTGAAGAATAGATGCTATGAGAGGAAGGGATGAGAGATGACAGACCGCTGGTTTTACGGTATGTGAATGGGCATGAAAGAGCGTGTCACTTAACTCGTTTTAAGCCCTTTTTCGACGATGATTTACGCTATGTTCCCGAGTTTTCTTAAGGAGTGAAAAGAAAAAAAAAATTTCTTTTCCTTTCTTTTCTTTTTCTTTCTTTTCATTTTCTTTATTTTCTCTTCATTTCCTTTTAATTTGGAAGGATTCATTTTTAATCTTTATTTTTCTTCTATTTTCTTTCTTTTCCCTCCTTAAATGAACTTGGGAACACAATTTTCTTATTTTCCTTCCATTTCATTCGTTAAAAAAAAACTCTGAAACACAACAATTTTTTCATTTCCTTCTAATTCCTTTCTTTTTTCTCATTAAATGAACTCGGGAGCACAACGTTAAGAAGACCCAAAACAATTAAAAACATTTTCCTAATATCATTAACATTATTTTTTCATCTTTAATTACTTATCCCTCTATATAATAGGTAGCGAGTAAATAAATAAATTAAAAATAAAAGTGTTTGTAATATATTTAAGTAGTTAAAAGATGTGGTTGGTTTTTGTTCTCTTAATAAATCCCACCGTTTATTTATTATTATTTATCTAAAACGTGGTGGTGTTAGAAAACACGTGGCGTCGTGACTTCGAAACTTTTTGCCCGTCAATTCACTATTGGATCGTTACCAATCGCTAGTAGCCTAGTACCTTAACATGGTGGGTCGTGTTGAACTTTTATTGGGTCGTTAGAGGGCCCATCTACAAGTGTCATTGTGTTTTATTAGTTGTGAAATCATTTACAACTCACAATGAAGTTAAATAAAAATGAAATAACATTAACTCATAAAACAATATTAATAAATGGGATTGAACTTTAATAATCAATGAAAAAAAATCAATTCATATGAAGTTTAAACCGTGGCACCATCAATAGGGATAAAAAAGTGCGTAACTTGTAACTCACTTACTAGCTCGTTAAAAGTTCAAGCAGGTTTGGTTTGGTTTGTTTTGGTTGGTGTGACTTGATTGTTGTCTCGTATAAAGTTTGAGTCAAGTTTGACATGTAAGTAGCTCGAGCAAATTACTCGTTTACTCATATAGTTAACTTCTACAGTTTTATGCTTGTATATCGGTAGTTTGTACTTTATTTTTTAGGATTTGTATAATTTGAGATAGTTGTTTACTTGTTATTTGAGACTTTTCTAAGAAGAAACATAAATACTCATTAAACCAAGAAAAGGAACCAAAATCGTAAATCCACGAGTTGGAGGCATGTGATAACATGCATGTGGTCATTTAGGATTGTAGGGCCTAATATTTATGTAGGTAGGCAGGGCCG
The DNA here is from genome assembly GCA_025506505.1 of Flaveria sonorensis. NCBI lineage: Eukaryota > Viridiplantae > Streptophyta > Magnoliopsida > Asterales > Asteraceae > Flaveria > Flaveria sonorensis. The sequence goes on along the minus strand of CM046439.1, from coordinate 39,472,422 downwards.
GCCCTGAGGGAGGGCGGGCTAGATGACCGCTCAGGGCCAGATCTTCTCAGGGGACCGAAATTTCTAAAAACGTTTATATTATATAAATATCTTTAAAAGCTCATATATATATTGTTAAACACTTAAACTCATTAAACTCAACAAACTCATTAACATTTTAATTACTTTAAGCCTAACAAACATTAGAGCTCATAAATATTTTATTTATTTTAGCACACTACCATTTATCTATTACTAGATTTTTAAACTCATTTAAAACTCAAACAAAATAACTTATGATTTTGGAGAGAGGCGGTAAAAGAACGATCGGAACATAAGCGGTTAGAGTGATAGATTAATTGAACTAGGGTCTCGTTTATTCTACTTGCACAGAGCCTAAAATTTTATATATAAATTATTTACTTTATATAATAAGATGTCCGTTTTTCTCTACTCGACTGGGGCATAAATTTTTTGACGATTCTCGGGGATGGCGCTGTTGGTAGACAAAGATTTATAACTTACCTATCATGCCAAACTTAGTTGCCTTATCAGATTAATGAGTCAACATAACAACGGTAATGAAAGTGATTGTTACATTTTTCATCACATTGGCCCCAAAAAAATATGTATACAGGGACACTTGGAGTTCCACAAAACCAAAATTAAGTAACAACAATGACGTTTGAAAAGTAGTGTTATACTCTTTGCTCGGTTTATAATTTTATAACTGATCTCATGTGTCGCTTGAACCATAAACAGACATCTTCGGCACATGAGTTTTTAAAGTTTTAAACTTGAACAAAACGTAGCCATTTGGGTAATCAGGAAAGTGATCTAAAGACAAGTTAAACAATCATTTGATATCAGTTAATTTGTACATCAATAATAGTTAGGTTACTTGCCATACATGATACAATTTTTAATGGTAAGGTGCATTCCTTTTATACAAGATACCAAGGGTTTAAATCCTAAGATGTAGATATAGTTGGTTAATAGAAGTAAACTAGAATTGGTTAAAAGAAATAAGGAGAGGAAACCTAAAATCATTCTATGGTATTTGATGTAGCGACAAAGTTCTCACCGGGTCACATGACATACAAAGTCACAAAGAAACAAACCAAAAGTTAATTAACAAAAAAGAAAACAAACCAAAAGTCCTAACCAAAACTTGACTAACACGAGTGAAGTGTTCAAAACAGAATGAGAAATATAGAGAAGTAATTGAGGGTTGAGATTAGCATATAAATTCAAACTTATTAAGCGCTATAGTTGTTGAAAAGATTTGATTGTCACCACCACCAATTACCATGACGACGAGAATTGGTTTTGCAACTCGATCGAAGGCAGCTTGTAAACAACGCTGTATGGAGAACAAGCAACCATGTGGACTTAACCCTAAACATGTACCAAACTTGAGATTAAAAGAAAAGTATTAATCTATAGGACATCCACTCACGTATTAAGTGAACCATATAAATGTTTGTAACATCTTAATATAGAACAGACTGGTGTGTTATTGTTGAAATATATGTATGTTTCAATTTAATATCAAACATATATTTTATATCATTTTCTTATATTTTCTAATTGTTAATATTTTTTTATGAACTCTTGGGTTGCTGATATCTGTCTGGACTCTGGAGTACTGATCAACTTAGAAGGGCTGATGTGTTGTCAGATTAGATTTTTGAGTTCTTATATGTGGGCTTGGATTGTCATTTTATGGGCTTCTCATTCTTCATCTTTAATGGGTTTTGTATATAAGAGGACAAGAGAGGGATGCATAATATATTATCGGTTATTAGCATGAAGTTGAGAGTTCAGATGAGGATAGTTGCTGCATATCATCGTTTTGCTGCACATTATCATCAATTTGCTCAACATTATCAACGACTATACATCAGTTCTTCAAGATCAAGATTATATTTCTTCCTCGGATGGTTTTTCATCAAATATAGTAATATATCATCTCCTGCAGCTCTTGGGTCTCTTGATTGTGTCTCTGTTAGGATTTTGTCTTCTTGTTCATCTTGATGAAACTATTTGTTCAGTTGTATCTGTATTAAGTCTATCACATTGATAATGTAAGTCTACTTCTTGATATAATGTTTTTGTTCGTGTTTAATTGTTTTATTCTTCTTGTCGATTCTGCTTGTGTGTAAACATATTTGGTTTGAGTCTAATAGAGATGGAATCAAGATTTCTTTACAATTATCATTACAAAATCCAATATAGAAAATTAGAAGAATAAAAATCTCAAAATAAATAAATAATCAAACAATTACAGTTTATAAAATCCTAGGATTTTTCAAACTAATAAATTGCACTACAACTCAAAAACAATTTTGATAATCCAAGTCCTTCAAGTTATTTATAGTGTGTGCACTCTTCACAAAACTTTTTTTTAACAGTGAGTGGAGTCGAACCCTCACCACATTTGGGGTGACTTACAATTATCCACAGCAAATTAAATACTATTTAAAGAGAAAAGTAACCAATTTCTGAATTAGAAAATTATTACATGAAGTCTCTCGTATATGGAATTTTTTTAATATGCAGACTAAAGTTGAGAATATTGTCATCTTAAATGAATGCCTAATTTAACGATTTTTAAGATTCAAGCATGTATACAATGGAAATAAAATTAATCAATGATAAAAACTAGGGGAAATGATCAAAGGAAAAATCAGGACTTCATACAAAAGGACATGATTTTAAAAGTTGCGCAAACTGTGTATTGTGTTTGTTATGGTTCTATCCATAAGATAAGATTTGGTAACTTCAGACATATCTGTTTTAAGTCGGGTCTTTTCTAGCTCACTTGTATTTATTCGGTCACGCGAAATAAAAATATAACAAGTTTTGCATCTAACTCTCTATCAAAGTTCAGAAACCCATATATATTCTCAGTACTCATATCATGTGGTTTGCGTATGTTCCCATAAAGTTTAATGGTTAGTCACTTTGGTCCATTATAATTATTAATCTTCATTATTTTCTTCAACTTTTTACACATTATAAACTAATTTTATATTCGAACATGATGTTAAGATAATTTGATATTTTTGAAGAACCCATAAAAACATAGAAAACATGAACATCTTTTAATTTATTTATTGTTTATTCGACAAACCAAGTCCACAAACGTATGAAACTGTCAAACACGACATAGATATGATACATATTTATTCTAAAGGAGATCCATTTATAGCTTACACCCACCTCATTTGAAACTCTCATATAATGAAACACTGCACCACAAAATAAAATCCAAATTATTAGCAAAATAAAATTAATAAATTCATATATCAATTTAAAATAAGTAAATATATTAGTTAACATACTTCGTTTAATATTATTTAAGTGTGAATATAGTCATGTACTCACGTGGAACAGTCGACTGTGGGACTAATTGGTACGTTGATAGTAACTCCACATTTGTTAGGAAGATCCTTAGCAGTGTCCTCCCTAACTTGAAACGTAATCGCTGCACTTTTAGCACATCGACAAGCCGTTTGCCTATCAGTCGTAGTCCGGGCCTCGGCTTGAAGGGTCTTCAACCCGTTGCAGCACACGACAGGTGGGGTTCCACCTTGCGTTAGGTAGGTTAAGCATGGTGCAAGCAAACGGTCAACATCAGGACACGAAATAGCTTCGTTTGGTTGCACCATGAACTCAGCTATGACTAGCACCGCCAACACAACTATCACAACTCCTTTCATCTTTGATGGTACACCACACTCGGTTTATGTGTCGAGTATGCTATCAAAATGAGTTAGCAAGCCAATTTATACTAGGTCATCGATCGGGGTGAAAGAATGCGACACACAAAGATAAGGGTTCAATAAGTGCCCATGTTATTTTTAAGTCATGAAACACAACTAGATAGAGAGAAATTTATTTCTAAATTTGTCTTTTTTTCGTTTTAAGTGTTGTATTGCTAGCAGTGATGTATCAACCCCGTCTATTTTAAGTCACGCATCTAAAAATAGTGAGCTTAGTGATGCATTTTATGATGTCTTGAAACTGTTTTTGTTTTTGAGATGTTATTGTTGAATCATGATCTATGGTTGCTACTTTGCCGTCAATCACTTACTGGGTGAATAGTTTATTGCATCATCATACATCTAAAAACTTTTGTAAGGGTTTAATTAATTGTCATATGTGGTTCCGTTGGCTAGAGTTATAAATTCCTAGTAAGCTTGAACATGATTATGATTTGATTCTTAATCAAGGAACATAAATGAAAATTACTTTTATTTGCAAACAACCTAAAGAGAGTATAGTGCTTTATATGGAGTACGATACTCGGTCTCAGCAAAGTAATAGTGTCTGTTGTACGTCATTTTTTTATTCAAATCAAGTCTCATCTTTTAAGCATAACTTTTGTTAGCTTTTTCTTGTACACATGAGCTTTAAATCACTTCGAATCCATCAATATGCTTGGTTTGATGATTTGCATACAGCTAAATAACATCTTCTACCGCAACCCTACGCATACAAACGCATACAAAGTAACATGTTTCGACATAGAATAATAATTGTAAATATGCAATATTTATGTCAATAACATGCGTTAAATCCCACACGATCAATATCTATAAAGGTATTTTAGTTATTTTGCTTTCTCTGCCTTCTCTCAATTAAATAATTAAACCTTCGCTCTGATACCACTTGTTGGCTAGAGGATCACAATCACAAATCAATTTACCAAAACATACATGAAGGAAAGAAAATGGGATGAACAATAATTAATTGAACAATATAACTTGCTTGGATTACAAAATTGTTCAACAACTCCATACATGATACAAGCTGGTGGGTTCCTATAAGCCTAAACTGAACAGATGCAACACTTCAACAGAAGCGATACAACCTTTGACACATACGTACATAGAGTTTCTAACTAACAAACATACATACTTGACCCTTCTAACTATTTACAAAGGCATTCAAGACTCTAAACTACGACTTTCTAATAATGACATAATTAACCCAAACTAAAACAAGATTTGCTTAAGTCCGTCACAAAGGTCTTAGGTCCATTGGCGGACCTATACTTGTCACATGGGGCCACCGGCACCCATGAAATTTGTTTGTTCTTTTAGTATATATGCGCTCGAATCCCAACCAACCCTTAAAATATATTAACAACAATCCCTATGAAATTTTGACACCTACCTCGTAAAACTTTGATGCTAACTCTTAACAAACTTTGACACCGTCCTAAAGAAAAATCAATATAACATTTTAAAGTTTACAAATATAGACCTATTATAAAACTAAATGACACATGTTTTAAAATTCTTACAAACTTAAATACCCAATAGTGATTTAAACAATTTAGCTCATTACCCGTATAATTCTTATAAACCCATTTATCAAACACTCACAATAACTATTTTAAATGATTAAGCCCATTACTTTAATAGTCTGACAATTAAAAGAATTAACGTAATTAAACCTTGATGCAATGATTGCTTGGGGAAATTTTGTCAGAGCCGCTACCATCGACCGAATCTCTGTTAACGGTTACACACCCTTATCTCTCAAATCCATTCTAAAAAGCCCTAACATTTTTAATTTAGGAACTTCTTAATTTAGGAATTTCTTTAAACTTTTTCTTTAAAATTTACTTTATTAGTTGCTAGATTAAATTCTAGATTATTAATTTATGATAAAATATTTGATGTATTATTTAACTTGTGTGTTTGAATGCTTGATTATTTGACGAAAATTATGCGACCCGACCCATACCAAGTTTTTTTATATTTATCAATAAACAATCGACCCTTAGTAATTTCCAACCTCATGAAAAAAAAAATAGGTCAACCACTACTCAGGTCACCTTTAAAGATTCGCTCCTTGCCTCTTTAAACTCATTCTAACTAACCTTAAATGTTTTCTAACTTCTTTTAGAATGTACAATTTTAGTGCGTTAAACATTATAGGCTAACAGTTCTTGTTAGCACAATCACCCATAAGCACGAACTCATATCCTATCGACATTAATTAGTTCTTAATAATATCCGATTGCTACAAACACCACTTATTCCTGACCAACTATCATAGATACATTTATAATGTTGACCAACTATTGCATGCAGTTGATGTGCATTAGAGTATTTACAATAGCTTTTCCATTCCCATTCCCTATTCCCTATAATTAATAAAATATAATCATCTTTTAAAAAATTATTCATTTTATAAAAACTCTCACATTAGCTTCTTCATGTCTATCCTTATTTTAATTAAATAATATTTAATTATTTATTATTTATTATTATTTTATTCTTTCTTTAATTCATAACCACTCACAAAAATAAATTAATAGATATAGAGGATGGATGGTTACCTTTGAATACGAGGGTTATTACGGTTTCTCCTAAATATATAGGGTATGGAGATGAGGATGCAGAGCCTGATATAGGGTTAAATTTATATGTTTTTCAAAACGAGAATACAAATGAGGATGTTGATGTGAATTCTCTTATTGCTAATACGCGGAACCAACCTTGAGCTTGCACTTGACGTATATATGACTTCCAACACTACATTCCAGTAATTGAACTTTTTTAATCTAGAACCTAGGATTACATAATTATGATTACTTATCCTAACAATTACAAGATATATAGCTCTCTTTCTCTCGATAATTTTTGGATTAATTTCATATATATCGTTACAAAACTAGTCAAACATCATATATACTCACATAAAAATTTTAAATATCATATATGTTCTTATAAAATACATCAAATATCATATATATCATTTTAAAATATTCAAAATATTATATGTATCTATTTCATATATTTCATAAATTTGTGCCATTGAATTAACCATTTTATCATTGATTTTATTAAAAATTAAATGTTCATATAAATTATTTTTAACTCATCTTTATATTGGTTTTGTTTTTCTCGTCTCTTTTACAACAAAATTTTTATTGCTTTTGTAGTTGACTCGATTTTTAGCATTTTCTATGACATTTTTTATAGATAATTTTTCTAACTTTTATAATGTTTTTTTTACTGTTTTCTGTTGTCTCAATTATATGTCAGTTTAAAACATCTTCACTATAAATTAAGATTTATGGATATAGGTCGTATTGCTGTAGTTAGATTTGTTTATAAAAGCTGTAATTTCTGTTAACCCCGTAAAAAAGGTTACTCGAGTTTTAAAGTGTGATGATAAACTTTTTTTGAAGCTAAATAACTTATTTGGTTGATGATATTTAATAGATATAGTTTTATTAGATTTGTTAGACAATTAGATATTGGATCAACTAGAAAAGTAGTATAAATTGGTAAAAAAATTTTAGTAAAATCACTTAATAGTTGAATCAAAAGCATTAAATAACTTTTTTTAAATGAAAAAAAAAAACATAAAAGAATGATAAAAAAATATAGTAGAAAGATGATTTTAAAATTTATAAAAATAAAGTTTTTAGTTTTAATAAAATTAACGGTAAATTGGTTATATTATATTTTTATTAAAAATACGTTAATATAAATATATGTTATTTTGATTATTTTATTCATATATATGATATTTAGAATTTGATTTGGATAAATATAATATTTGATAGGTTTTGTAGGGAATATATGACATTTGTTATGTTTTTAATGATATATATGATATTAAAATTTAATTTGGATAAAAATGATATTTTGTATGTGTCTATGGATATATATAAATAAAATTATTCCTAAATTTTTTGGAAGGATGCCATATAAAAACTACAAATAGAACATTTATCGTTCCGAGTTCTCTTACCATATATACAACACACTTCATGATTCAACAAACTGTTATGAGAGCGCATGTTCCTTTCAAATTCTCTCAGCTGAATCAAGACATATATATGCACTCTCTGACACTAGGAAAAAGTTCAAGTAGTTTTTTTAATTATATATAAGAATGATATGAATTTTTGAAAAAATTCTAGCTTACAAACGTTTATAAACGACCAACTAAAAGTACCTAAAACAAACATTTTGTGATAAAACAATTCTTATTTTCTTGTGCCAAGAACACATGTAACGTGCTTTCATCCTACTTAGAAACCATGAGCTAACTCAAACCCTTCTCGGCCATCAAGACCTTGCGAAACAAAATAGCCGAGAAGAATAAACGTTATGCTCTAGACTACTTGAACCAGGTAAAGCATGGGTGATCTTAAATGCACCCCGACCTAAGCCTCTATATCTTCTTTCAATGTCTTACACTTCGTGTGTTCTCTCTATATATATATATGATTCACTCCATAATTTTTTCTCATAGGGATGCGGATACCAACGTCTCAATGTCTTATATATTTGTATGAGTAATGGGACGTGAATGGGCTGAGGTGGCACCCTATCATGCTCCCAACACCACCCGCTCTATGTGATAGTGTATGAGATGGAGAACTTCAGGGGAAGAAGGTGATGTCCTTCACGGGTGTGAGTGCTTGTGTGTGTCTTTTTTTTTTTTTTTTAAATTTCCAACTAATCACAATAATACAACATTCAACTCTAATAATCACAAACTTCATTACTATCCACACGCGACCCACTACACTCATTTTTCACTATAACACATACACTGTTTGGTGTATGATATAATCACTACCTCCTCACCATTATAGATTTTGTATGAGATGCAAATATTAGGTAAAAAGTAAAAAAAGTTAATATGGTTTTTATTGCATAGTCCAAAAAACACAAGCAAACTCACATTGAATGCAAAACGCGGTTTTAGAGATATGATAATGATGACCGTAATATCACAACATACACTAACAAGTGAGAGAGGCTGACTTTAGCTTGAAGCTACTGTTACTCTGCCAGCATGCATGAGCTTTCAGTAAATGCACTCTTTGGGTCTTTGCTGTCACCCTCCATCCCCACTACCCCCTCAACCATTGATCATTGCTTTATATATATGCATAATTAGACCCTCTTACTTCTTGTGTCTTATTCCTTTAAGTTCCCATCAAAACACACAATATTTATAAGAAAACAAAGAGCTAGCTTCAATTCAAGATCTTAAAGTTACCATATATAACCATATATATTTTGAAAGATTAGATCATGGGAAGACCACCATGTTGTGATAAAATTGGTGTCAAGAAGGGTCCATGGACACCTGAGGAAGATATCATGCTAGTTTCTTATGTCCAACAACATGGCCCGGGTAATTGGCGTCAAGTCCCTACTAACACCGGTACGTCGTTAACATCTTGTCACGCGAGCAATCGAGTTATTCGATATATAATCTTATACTGACTTGGTTAGTTTGTGTTTATGTTGATCACAGGATTGCGAAGATGCAGCAAGAGTTGTAGGTTAAGATGGACGAATTATCTGAGGCCTGGAATCAGAAGGGGAGATTTTACTAATGATGAGGAGAAAATGATCATCCAACTTCAAACTCTTCTGGGGAACAAGTATGTTTTTTAACAAAAAATAAGCGTAAGAAAACAAACAAACGTAACTAATAAATAAACAAATGTGCCTAGTAAAGAGGTTCTAGGGAATTATTGAAATTAGGGTTTGTAGTAAAGATTGTATGTACCGTATTCATAACAAAAAAAAGACTACAATGTACTCTATCTGCAACTGTTTAAGCATCAAAAGTTTTGATCTTTTTGTCCAAGAATCATGGGGAACTAAAGTGTGTTGTGTGGTTGCAGATGGGCAGCAATTGCTTCATATCTTCCTGAAAGAACAGATAACGACATCAAGAACTACTGGAACACGCATTTGAAGAAGAAGCTCAAAAAGCTTCAAACGGGGTTTGATCATCAAGATCTAATTCGTAACAACAAAGATCGGTTCACGTGTTCGACATCATCGTCTTCTTCACACTGTATCTCTAAAGGGCAGTGGGAGAAGAGGCTTCAAACCAATATTCATATGGCGAAACAAGCGCTAAATGATGCGTTATCAATCGATCAAAAGCCTATTTTAGTACCACAAACTATGAAATCCCGCACACAAACACCTGTTTACCCTTCTAGCACTGATAACATAGCCAAATTGCTCAAAGCGTTTATGAAAAGCTCATCAAACAACAACAAAACATGCTCGAATTCGAGCACTAATTATTCGAATGACGAAATGCATACTCTTAGCAGTGAAAGCAAGACATCTTCTGGCATTGATTTGTCAGAATCATTCGAATCCCTTTTAGGGTTTCATCTGTCTCCAAATAACTCCGATTTTGCACAAACTAATACATCTCCAGAGGGAATTATCCTCCAAGGGGAAAGCGATAAAGAGCTGCGGTTTTCGATGTTCGAGAATTGGTTGCTTGATGATCAAGGAAAAGAAGACTTATCTAACTTCTCCTTTGATGAAAACACTAAATTTTTTGATAATTGATATGAGTTTAGAAGGTTTTAGTTCCAAACTTCATTCATTGCTTATGAATATTGATATTGTTTTCCAATTGATTGTAATTTTTTGGGGGGATTAGATCAATTATTTGACATTAGATATGCAAATTTGACACAAGGGTTGCTGATTTTAACAAACCATCTTCTGTATATTCATTATAATGTATTAATGTGTGTTTTTAGTTCAAAGCTTTGTAGCTTTCTCATTTGTTGTTGTACAGATCAATCGAGTATGGATAATGGTCCTTTGGTAGTTTGGTCCCGATAATGGCTGATAGTTCAATTAAAGTTGTATGGATCCAAAAAGTAAATCGAACATAATCTTATTTTTTATAGATTTGAAATTGGTTAATTTGGATATTTCACAGTTCTATAAATAATTTTTTATTTTTGTAATATATACCGAGCTAGATTATTTTCTTTTTCTGATGCAATATCTTGTGGCATATGCGGGTGCGTAAACCCGATAGTTCCAATTAACTATGTATGATTAGTATTCATCCTTATATGCCTTAGGAACAAACCTTCTAAAACATCATCTTATCTTATTTTACTATTTTAATAAAAGAATAACTAAAAAGCACACTTGACATAATTTTAAACTATCAAAATTTTTATTTTCTCGCCCAAAGTACTTTCACTCGTTTGTGACAATTAATAATTAAGACAATAAACATTTTTATGACTACCGTTTTTATTTTTGTTTATTCAAATAATCAACTCATTGTTTTCTAATTCACTTCTTATTTGCAAATAGGAATATACCATATATATCTTACATTTTGAATTGTTTTATAATAAGTCATTTCAATAATTATAAATATACAGAGATTTATGATTTATATTTCTTTTATTGTCCAACCTATTTAATAGACGAGTTTTTTAAGGCCAATACTATATATAATAGAACTACACGCTACACTTTAGTTTTGTGTATATTGGGTTTGGCCATTTACATTTTATGGCTTAATCCTTTGACCTCCATCTACATCATATCTTTTATGCCATCTTAACCCGGTTACTTTGTGTATATATACGCACGGGTTTTCTATAGAGAGAAGAAACTCTAAAGAATCAGGAAGCCTGCGATGTGTGGTCTTCAATCGCTTCCTCCTAATGTGACGTTACAGACTCCGACGATCGACCTTTGTTTGTATGGGTTTATTCTCACGTGATAACATTATTGTGCTATAGAGAGAACATAGAGAGAGAAGCATGGAGGGAGAGAAAAAACCAAAGATATCTTGCTTTTGGTTGCCGACCTATCCCGACTATGACTCTAGATCTGCCTCAGGCTTCAAGAAAGAGAAAAAGGATAGAAGTCTTACAGGAATTCGATCCAGCCTCGGTTTGAGCATTGTATCTCTTCGATTACCTTTGTTTGTGTAGATTGTTCTCTTTCGATCTTTAGGGTTTTCTATTTTATGAATTTTATGTTGCTATTAGATGCATGTGCGACCGATTCGTGCTTTTGATTTGCTCTTTGTTAATGATTTGAGTTGTATTACTATAAATTTTTGTAAACCCTAATGTTTTTGGTTCAATAATAAACGACTCCATGATGATGATGAGCCTAGGCTCACTAATAATGTTTTTGGTTCAATAATAAACGACTCCATGATGATGATGAGCCTAGGCTCACTAAGAGGTACCCCTAATTTGTTGTAGTAAACTTCTCAAGTGAATCACAACCACAAACTAAATGAGAACTTGACAAAATTGCTCTATAAACTCCTTTAGCGACTCTTCTTTTAGTAACTCAAAATAAATAAGTAAATGCATAAAAGAAAGATTCAAGACCTCGTTATATAGAAGTCTAAAGAAAGTAATCCTAATCTAATTCAAACTCATCCATACTATCTAAATAAACAAAATAGATAAGATATAATCTCCACCAAGCCTCCCCAAAAGATCTAATTCAAACCACTCTTATTAGTTGCTAACCAATTACCTAAAGGAGTGAGTATTGTATATTGTTTCATAGTTGTATGGGTTTAATGTTTTATATGCTAGTTAATGTAAACCCTAAAACATTTGGGAGTTAAAGACAATGATGATTAGCATGTCATCATCTGATCCGCAATTTAGATTGAAAGTACGTAGTGTGAGTCGATGATGATGAGTATGTGCTCTTATGAGGCTTCATGACTATGTCATGGGCTTATTTGTTGTTGAGGTTAATAAGTGTAATCCCTAAAATCTTTAGATGTTTAAAGCTACGATGATGACCTTGGCCTCAACTGACCTAAGATTGTTTGGAGGCTTATAGTTTAAGTCGATGTTGATGAGGCCACCCTGATTTAAGAGGTGGTCTCAACAAGCCTTTGCGGCTTTGATGATGCATGATTGATAATGGATCTGATTTTTGTAAATCGTTATGCATATGTTGTTGATTTCAATATGCATAATGCATGATTGATTTCAATATACATAATGCATGATTGATTATAGATCTGGTTTTCTTAAATCGTTATTCATATGTTGTTGATTTCTATATAGTCCATTTGAAAGCTGATATAGTTTAACTCGATGATGATAAGGGAACCCTGATCTAAGAGGTGTTCTAGACAAGCCTTTGCGACTTTGATAACGCATGACTAATTATATATTTGGTTTCTATAAATTTTTATGCATATGTTGTTGATTTCTACATAGTTCAGTGGTCACAACCAAAACAATATAAACTAAACTGTAGCGTTTAGTTGCGTATTGAATTGTTCTTTTTTATATATTATAATAATCTAAGTGTGTAACGATAGAAAAAAATGCAATTGTTGTTGTTCAGACATGACAACCGAGATGGCAATATCAAAATGTTTATATTTTTGTATCGCAGCCTTAAAGTCATATAGACAAAATGGATGCTACTATTTGGTTCAAATGGATGCTACTGTTTTGAGATATTAATGTTGTCAAATGGATGTTATTGTTATAATAAATTCTTAGCCAAATGAACATTTTAACAAGTTGCTGAAGATATTTAAAACGAACTGCATATATCAATAGTATGATGTTAATGTTTTAACATCCCAAATTTTTTGTCTTGAAGTAACAGTTGATAAGTTTACGATTTATGTCGAAGTTAGATAAATAAAAATGTAGATTTTTTTATGTGTTGAGGTGGTAGTCGCTATATTATGTTTATGCATTAGCGTTTTTTTATTCGGGTTCGTTGCGGAGTTTTCCGCGTAACACGCATATCTTTCTACTTAAAGACAAAAGGATGCAATAAAGGTCCATTCGGTGTGCCACCTCCACAAAGTTGCTCTCATGATTCTCATTAAGGATTATCACATGAGCGACACACCTTAACATTATATATTTTATCCCAATATATCTTTATCATAATATGTTGATACCGTGTTTAACATATCATGTGACCACGATTTCGATCAAAACTACTACCATCTGGCACATCTTCATTTAAAACTAGGAGTCTACGAGTTTAAAAGAAAACGCTAACAAAATAATCACATTTAAATAGAACTAGTGTTGTCTCACAACACACATTGTCTAATTTTTCCCGTTCTTAACATCACATCCATTGTTTTAATGAAACGATTGGAAATTTTATTAATAGTATAAAATAATATGTATCAAATTTAAACGCTCGATAACGGCAATTCGATGAGGTTACAAACATTCCGTTTACCGAGTCATAACAACGAACATAACAATTGGAGCCAACCAAAGTTAAAAGCAAATGGGTTTCGTCATTGATGTGCGTTTTGATATATAAACTTTAACAATAGATTTTACACTATTAAGCCTTAAAATTGTAAAATGATTTTCACCTTATAACAAACTACACATACAATAGGCAAGTGTATCTATCGGATAGTAGTATAGCTTTTGGTAAGAACCAAATATCGATCCGTGAACACGAGAGCTCCTGATACTAAATCTTTATCATCATTATCTAGCCGATGAAAGATGATTTGTGAATATTATAATTAACTAATTTAGCTAACAATTAAACTAATAGAAGAAAGTAAACAAAGATGAAGATAATCAATCAGAGAAAGAAATCACTTAGACTTTGAATTCGTTTAGCAAAACAATGACAACATGTATGAACCTATAGTGAGATCATTTTCTACACATAAAACATGAATATAAACTAGACTTCTTTCAAGGTTATCTAATTATATAACTCTTTAAAAAGTTAAAACGATAAACACATAATAGCCACTTAAAGTTATGTCACGAAGAACCAATAATATAATTAAGCCAATGTTAAAGATGGTTTGAACTCCCATCAAAGATAACAAACCCATAAATCTTTGGAAAGTTAACACGATAAACACATGGTAACCATCTCAGTTCGCGTAATGTAACAATAGCGATGTAAATCCTTCAACTTATGAATGTCCTAACATGAATACACGAACCATAAATTTACGCATTATCTATAGTTACATATAAACAAAGTTAAGAGATATTTATAATAAACACAATGGTTTTCACAAACACATGTATAAGAATGCACACTTGTTCAACTTGACTAAATAATCAACCATTATTTACCATTCCTAGTCAAATGCCATAAAATACACACTAATGTATGCATTTTATGAATAGATGTTCTAAAACACAAAGTTTTCCAACAATATGTGATTATAACACCCACAAGATTCATCATTTCATCAATTTCAATAAGCATACACAATTATTGAAGAACATTCATAGCTTTGTAATAAACATTGACCTAATCATCATCAAAAGTTTCATACAACATGTCAAAGTATGTTAAGCTTCATCTAATCTAAGTGATTAAGAGTATTTAGGCCATGGGGCTTACAAAAACCACAACCAAGCTCATAGAAATGGAAGAAAACATGGTGGATCTAGAGGTTTTCAAACCGAAATGAGTAGAAGTGGGTTGTGTGATAATGAATCTTCCTTGAAAGTACTCGATCTTCAATCTTTAAAGATCTACTCAAAATCACCTAAGAGACTTGA
Source organism: Flaveria sonorensis (assembly GCA_025506505.1). Classification (NCBI taxonomy): domain Eukaryota; kingdom Viridiplantae; phylum Streptophyta; class Magnoliopsida; order Asterales; family Asteraceae; genus Flaveria; species Flaveria sonorensis. The sequence continues at coordinate 39,457,094 of CM046439.1, read as the reverse complement.
GAGAACTAGGGTTTTGTGTGAAAAAGTGGATATGTTCTAAATGGGGGTAATTGGGTATAAAAGCCATTACTGGGCCGAACACAATTGTGTATTCTGAGCACGGTTGTGTTGGCTGTCAAATATCATACAGACCCATTAGACTAACACAGTTGTGTTTAAATTGAACACAATTGTGACAGTAAGTTTTTTCTTATAAGCTTCTTCAAACTTTGATCTCTTTTCAGAAAAATTACCAAGTTTTCACCGGGCACTACAATGTCTAATTAGAGCATAAATAAGTGACTAATAAATGAGTTTTCAACCAAAAATCACCCAAAATATGATGGAATATGTATTATTGATATGTATAAATATTAACATATCAGTCATCGCAGACCAGATACCATAAACATAACCAACTCAGCGATGTATTAGACGACCCAAAGCCTGTCATCACTGATATAACATCGCTACCAGCATATATAGGTAAACACAAAGACAATTACAATATCAGATTACGTTCCTGTGAAACAACATACGGTGCGACCACACCTAAGATAAGCACATGGCCATTATTATCGACATTGTTGTTCGGCTCTTAAACCTAAATCTATAAACATGAACAACAGATTAGTACAACGCCTAGATGATTTCAAATAATCCAACCGATACCCACACAAAGAATGGGTTTATGAGGTGGGAGGGTGACCACACATGATAGCCGAGAGGCAACCGGCTCCACCCACCCACCCACCTCATAAACCCTTGTCTCTTTGAACAATGAACAAACAAAGTTGTTATACCAACTCAAACCACAAAACTATGTTAAGAACGTAAAGAAAAAAAGTGTGGTGGCCAAAGTTTAAATAACACAAAGTGTACTATTCCTTTCATTGGTTTTCAAATATATAGGTTAATATATGGTAATAGGACGGGTATTATTAATCTTAGGCTTATATCTAATTACAAAATCATATCTCATACATGATAATATATATCGGGTAATAACCCGTCATATATGTGTTAGGCATATCACGGGCATTGAGAAATGCCCGTTAATTTGTTAAAACACCTCTTAAGATTTTCAAATACATTTTCTTTTCTTACTATTCTAATGTTTTATATATTATATATATATAAAAAGTACAACAGTTTATAGTATGATAAATTATATACATATTAATATGATCATAAAATACTAGTTACAGAATATAAATATAAACGTATTCAGTATTTAACTTAACTTCCGCTTTATGCAGGTCCAACAGATCGAAAACCAAATTGCTTCTAGATATGATGTTTGTAACTTTACCATACATCTTATGTATGAGTCAGTTTCCTACAGCTTTAACACAATACCTTATGATAGAAAGCAACAGTTGCGATAGTTGTTTCATAACCCAACCTCTTACATACAAAGCATAACCGGTGTCACTCAATACTCTATACCCCAAAAGAATACTTAATTTTCCATGTAATAAACCTACCGAAATGGAGCATTACTAGATAATGTTTTCTAGATATGATTCGGGTAAATGGGAATTTGGTTTTGGGTGAACATATCAAGGATCACTTAGTCCCGAACCCACTTAAAATGTTAAATTAATCACATATTTAATCCCATACAAATATTTCAAATACCAAATATTTTCCTCGAGTTCATGGTATCTGTTATCCCTAATCTAATAATGAAATTAGATGTAAACTGAAACATTAGTTTTAGCGAATGAAAATGGATAAAGCACATGAAGCAATTTAATAAACCCGAGAAAAATATAAATGTATTAGATTTTGTGTATCCGTTTATTTTTTGTGGGAATTTAAGCTATTAAATTAAAATATAAAAAAAATATAGAAAAGACAATAAAGAAATACGGGGCAGAAAGGATGGAATGAAACGTCTTTCAAAACCTGCAATTTGCGTATTCATTTCATGGATGTGAAAGTCTTTTCATATTTGTAAATATTATAAATACAAGTATTAAGTCACCCGTGTTGCGATAGGGGACATAAAATCATATCAAGTAGAAGTAATACCAATGTCACATCATCATCAGCTTACACCAACACGAAAACTCGTATTAAAAAACAATAAAAACGAAAAACGAAACCGAACGAAAATTAGATGTTAAAACGTTGAACCACGCACGTAAAACGTAAAACATTAAAAACAATAGCAAAGTCGATCTATAACTCACACGTCGCGACGCGGCCGTTAAACGGGAAAAAAATACGCGTAACAACGTTGAACCACACGCGTACGATACAAAGTGTTAGCTCTCAAAATTTAAACCGAATAAACAAAAATATTTTGTAAAAGATAAAAGTATGGGAAACTAAAGTTGAGAGTTAAAAATTATAGATGTTGAATTACAAATGATGTAAAAATATTAGGTTTAAAATAAAAATTTAAAAGAAAAAAAAAGAAATAAATATAGAACCTTTAAAGCTTATTGTACAACCACTAATGCATCTTAAGTTGATAATTAGTGATATTTAAATTAAGTTAGGTTTCTTAAATTTTACAAAATTATTTTCTACTAAAACAAATGTTCATTACCCTATCCATTATACATATGTCGAAAGTTAAAATAAACATATGTTTATGGTCTATTTAAATAATATATTATAAATTTATGTTCTAATTTATAAACATCATAATTTATGCTTTAACTTTAATGAGCCAACGAACGAACCCACGAGCGATCTAGCCAATGAGCGAAGGTTAAGAAAACAATAACTTGTTGAAATGATTATATATAAAATTACAAAAATCAAAATTTGTGGCTTGTTATATACACACTTTAATTTAATATTGTAATTGTTATATACATAAATTTATAATTTAGGCTTTAAGGCCCCGCGTTACGACGTTGTTTTATAATAGATTTTATATTAAAATGTAGATGAACATAGTTACGTCTTAAAGCTATTCAAAATTCAAGTAAACGTAAAGTTATTGTAAAAATTAGTGTTTAAGGCATTGAAAGCGATTTTAAAATAATAAATATGTTATATATGACCTATCATGGTTTTCAATAAAAATTATACAAAAATATAGATAAAACAAAGCACGTTACAATGGTACATTTGGGATTCAAGAAGACATTACGTTGTTATAAAAATTAGTTTTAAAACAAGTTAAAAAAATAAAATATATTATATTTGATTTGACTCGGTTTTAATAATGTTTACGCAGGAATGCAAATAAAAAAGAAAACATCGCAACTATATACTCGGAATTTTCTATAACATTATAATTTAAAAAGTTATAAAAAAATTAAAAACTAATTGTAATATCAAAATAATAAAATTTATTAAAAAACAAAAGAAAAGTTAAAACTTACGAGTTACGTTGATTGTCTATGCTTTATCAATTTGTACATCACTATTACTCATCTTTTAATAATATATATATGATACTCTAAATTTAATTTAAAGTTATATAATCTAAAACCTATACATTCAAGCTTTTATATATAAAACCTTTATGCGTCCATTTTTCTTACTATATTGTCAAAGCTCCATCATTTCCTTTCGGTTAATTAGTTAGTCGAATCTCATGTTCCATCTTCACTTCAAGCCTAAAATTTTGACAAAGGTCCAACTATGACATAATTAATTTAATTTGTCATTTGACATAAACAATAACTTGATTAGTTACTACTCAGGTTTTGTATTGTTACACAAAACAAACACAAAACTCGGAAGAAAAAAACACCATATTAGAGTGGCATTTTGGTATGAAAAAATTATTTGTGGGCGTATATAAGACCATCTCTGACACTAATATGTTAAAGAAATCAATGAATAACATGCAAGAGACGCATACGGACAAGATGCATAAGAAGAAGATTTGTTATAATTGTGTCAACTATGAGTCTAATGCCACACCATATAATGTACCTAATGTTGTCTTCTTAAACTGTAAAGAAAGAATCTAGCCTTTAGAAAAATCTTGACGGGACAACAAATACAGTGATGGAGTTGACCGTGTTTAGTTGGACTAGTTATTAGAAAGTTAATTTAGTCGCATGCTTTGATTGAGTCATGTAGTAATTAAGTTAGTTTTTATTAAGTCAAATTAGTGAGGTAATGGTTTAGATTAAGAGTAGTGGAGTAGTGCTACTTGATATTAGGAGTTAGTTCATGTTGTGAAATCTAAGTAAACCTCAGGGGCCATCCGTGTAATTTACTCTTACCTTTGTATGTAAGTTTGAGGATGAAATAAGAATATGAAGAAAGCAAGTTTCAGGCAATAACATTCTATGAATGTTAATGTGTGTTTTAGTGTGTGATCTTTCGCCTGAACCAACATGGCTAACCAAGATGAACAATGAGGCAATACAAGTTGAACAACATTAAGGTAAACTCATGATTGCATGCAACAAACTATATATCCTCTCTTCATCATGTGTGATACTGATATGTCAACAACAACATAAAGGTAAACTCATGATCCTCGTGGTTATTGAAAATTATACAAACATTACCACGTAGCCTGTGTAGGATATGGATGGAATAGCTGTTGAATTCGTATGCGCAATAATCATAAGGTATGGTATTGGAAATACCAAAATTCCACGAGTTGTTTACTCCAAATAGTCGTATGCTACCTTAAATGATTGGGATCTATGAATATCATGATATTTAAAAAGCATTTAGTGGTCCTTGTGGTTGAATGTGCTTTTAGATGTCCTCTTTTGTGATACAGTGATATAAAGAGAGCATAAAAATTATGAATGATATTTCTCAAATAATGTATAGTTGGTGATACCTGTTTATTTATTAGTGTAAATCTTTACAACATAGTCCTATTTACAATAAATCCTAAACTTATCAACTTTACCAAATTTCACAATTACAAATTAACAATTAAACACTAAAAGATAATCATTGATTTACGAAACCGGATCCCTTATTGATGAAATTCAGGTGTGACGATTGGTATGCCGAATGATTTGTAGCATCAAGACCTTTCCCGTTGCTACTTATGGGCCTTATAACACCATTCGTAGCAAATTTATGCTCTTTTTCATTTTGGGTCTCTTCTTTCCCATTTCCCTTTGTCTAGGCGTCTCACTAATCCAAGTAAGAGTCTGCCAAATTTTTATCAGGTCCCCATCATATAGGGATAGGTTGTTGAAGATCGAACCACTAAAATTGCTAGTTTAAAAGCTCAAGATGTGATCGTGGTGCTGCTGAGGATTAAACATCGCCATTGACCCTTTGCTTCCTAATGAGTCGTAATCTACAAAAGACACTTAGATTAACAATAAATGTGTTCCACCGGCTTACACAATTAACTATATGCGAACAAGTCATTTATGACTTAACAATTTAGGACATAATCATGGCCAATTTGTCACCACAACCATAGTTAGTAGAAATTTTACATGTTTGGTTGTGTCACTTCCTGAGTTTCTTGTTAATTCATACTTTGTTATGATCACCGCCTTGGCGCCTTACACTGCATATATTTCCAACATCTATCTTCTATCCATCATAAATTATCGCCATCACCACCATCATTTCCTGCCACTAAGAGTCTAAGAGATAGTGCTTTAATGTGTATTTCAATAGCTCTTTATGAGGTGACTTTAGATTTTTTTTCCTTTACGTAGGTTTTAATGGATCATAAATAGATCTATTTGGATCTCAATCTTTGTCTCTTTTCATATGTTTTAACTATTTATGAGTTATAACTTTGAGGTCTATGATATTGTCTGGATATTGAGAATATATAGTTTAGGTATTAGAATCTATTTAAGATTGATGTTAATTATGTTCTTTGAGTTTGGATATTATTACGGATACATTGTCATTTGATAATGTCTATTGAGATCTAACTAAACCTTATATAAATCTAGATGATTGGGACCTTGTGTACAAAACCTTAATAGTTCATATTTCATCAAGGCTAGGGATTTTGATAATAAACTTATTGTCTGAGTTAGAGCGCTTGAAGTCAAAGGGGAAATGAAACGTGAGTAACGGTAAAAATATTCCCCGTCCGGGAACACCCCCCTCCCCCTTCTAGTTTTTTTAGGCCCCGATCAGTGAATATTCATCGCAAATCACCGAACCTTTCCAGCCCGCATGACTTGTCCATTCTACATTAAAACTGGTACATATGACTATGTGAAAAGAATGGAGAAAGTTTAAAGGCGCCCTCTACATAACAGAAAAAATAAGAAGAATAGTGAAGTGATGCTGATATGCCATGTGAGGAAAAAAAAGTGAGAAAACTCTCTTTGCCCGAACAACCTGATTTCGAATCAACTTGCATAAATCATGCTAGATTTTAACTAGATTTACCTTAGTACCCTGCAGATTAGTTTCAATGATCTTGGCCTAATGACCAATTTCACATTTGATGACCTATGCTGATTTTGACCATCCTTGACTGCTAACTCTAGCCAATTATTCTCTAATCATGGTGATATTAACTAATATTCCTATATATGCCTTTTTATTATTTTTTACCAAATGAAGATAATTTTCATCAATTTTTTCTTTTTTTAAACTAACTTTAACAACATTTTTTTTACTGATCCTACATAACATTACATTTAATTGGATTTAAAATTATATCATCTTTATAGGAGGTAATCATTGATGTCACTAGACTGTAAACCGCTAGCATCTTTTAACTAATTATTCATATCTTAACCAAAATTGGTTACTATTTTTGAACCAACCATAGAAAATTGCAAAGTGGAAATGAAAGTTATTATTGTAAGTTTGACGAGTGAGTTGCCAAAACAGCAAATGGTTTTGAGTTTATTCGGAGGTTTTGGGCTGATTAACTACGAGTGTCCACTTTTTATCTAGTCGGGAGACATATTCCTCGAACCATATGGTATATATGAAGGAAGTGAAGTCACGATACGGTGTGCAAGTGCCGATTGTGTCCGATTGAGGCACATGATTCATCTCCCAGCTTTGGACATTTTGACTTAAAAAGATTCTAGCAATTATATGAAAGTTTAGCTTTTTTTGTATAGAAAAATCAATTATTTTTTTTCATTTTCAAAACATTATTGTTTTATAAATTTGTTCAAGTCTTAAATATATTTGTATACAAAACATCATTTGAAACATGTAAGACTTTATTCCAGAAATCTCTTTTCTTTGACAACTTTGTTTAACATTTGTAAAATTCTCCGAAGTGATCTCTCATCATATATCTTTTAACGGTTATCGATCTTGAGCTTTGTCATGATATTTTTATCTTTCTTGATCTCTGTTAATTCGATATTTAAATTGCGAATATTATTGTCAATTATTGTTGAAAAAGTATGTAGTGGTTGATGGTCAATCTACGTGGAACTGTGGCATAGACATTGTGTCTTCTGTTTGATTTCTATAAATTCTCGTACTTTTTGTAGTTTGTCCAACAAATGGACGTTCCATGCACGTCATGACTATGAAATAAATCGTGGTTATGCATGGTCCGATCATAGCGCAACCATGGACTACTTTTCATTACTTTGTGCAATTTTGAGCATATTAGTTACTTACGATTAACGGTCGATCCATCAATCGACTATGGGGCTTTTGTGCACTTTATATAAGGTTTTCTTTTAATCTCATCTTTTTATAGTTTTTACTGGACTTTTTGCTTAGTATGAACACATAACATCTTATATCTCCGATTCTTATTCTGATCGTAATAGAAAATTGTGCATTTATATCATGACCATCAATCTACACTAATAGGTGTTTAATTGCCTAAAATGAACGACTTAAAAGACCAAAGAATTGTGTTGACTAGTTTAATTGGTAAGGGTTGTTTTAAATGATGTTATTTGAACGTTTAAAAAGTCAAAAGACAATCGAGAAAGGATACACATGTTGGGACCACTCAACGTCATGGTGATTTCATACTACTACTCAATTCTTAAGTTGGTGAATTAATATTCATTTAAGATATATCTTGGTGAAATTTATATGATTATACCATTGTTTGATTACACTTATATGGTGTTTAGTTGAAGTAGTGTAACATGTCTTGATTTGAATTATGAGTGCATTCATACAATATAACTATATAAGACGTAATGGGTAAAATTAGGGTAACCATGGATGATACATGATGGTAAATAGTCATGATGTATTCCTTGATGAATAAATAATTCATTTTGAATCTAAATCTAGTGACTTTCAATTAAAGTCTATAGACTTCAAAGGGGATCAAAAGTAAATAGTAAAATGAAATTAATGATCAGAAATGAATATCATGGAATGTATTATATAACTTTGTGAAACTAATAATGGGATCTCATTTATAAAAGCATCAAACTTGGATGATAAAAATGTAAATAAACATTGATTGCATAGTATGTAACTTTACCATTAGGATGCTTGTTGTAGTGCTCTGAAATATTAAATGGTGATTCATGCACAAAAGCATATTTGGTGCGAGAAACGTAAGAAGTCACCCAACTATAAGCTATGGTTAACTTCATGATAATGGTGATTGTATACAGGGGCGAAGGATATAAGCGGCTGGAGGGGGCCCCCGCCCCATCTCTTTTTTTCGTCAGTAGTGTTAATTTTTTATCCGATAGTATAAATTTTTTGCCCACTAATGTAAATTGTTTATATATATCGAGTTCGTCCTATCTAAAAAATTTTAATTTGGCCTCCCGCCCCTTATAAAAATGATCAAGCTACGTTACTGACTGTATATCTAAATATCCCAAGTAGCCACAAACCGGAAATGGTGGTGTTGGACACACCCACTCAAATTTGGCTCATACATATAAGTTTTCACCATTTATGGAGTTCAACATTTACCCCATGCTCTTTTCAATATTTTATCAATATAGCCCCAACCCTATTCTTGCTCCAACAATATCGACTTTAAAGGTATTGAGATTTTCAAAGTAACTAATCTGGTGTTTTGAAATATATAATACCGCGTCCAATTAACAGTGACGGTTCAATATTTTTATGGGTCTCAATCGAATTAAAAGATGGGCCATTTTTCAAAAAAGATTTTGATAAAAACTCTTTTTTATTGGGGTTTGAAACTTACGATACAACCTTTATGCTTAATCCAAAGAAACGTTAAATCAAAAGACAGTCTAAATACATTATATATATTTAATTATCAACTTTTGTATACACATATCTATGTATGTAGCACAACTATATAATTCTTTTAATTTTTTATTTTAAATTTAATATTTTTATATCTTTTACAATTTAACTCTTATAATTTTTCAATTTTAACTTTTGTCACCTATACTTTTCATCTTTTATAATTTTTTCGTTTTACGTTCCAGTCTAAATATTGAGAGTTAACACACCAAACATGCGCATTTGTTTCAACTTTGTTACGTCTATTTTTTTCCGGTTTAACGACCCCGTCGCAACTTGCGGTCCTAGATTGTCTTAGTTATTGTCTTTGATGTTTTACGTTTCACGTGTTGTTCAATGATTTACGTATACTATCCATTCGGTTTTATTTCTTTTTTTAGTACGAGTTTTTTTAGTGTTGGTGGTCGCTGACGGTGATATGACATTGGTGCTACTTGCACGGTTTTACGCCCGCCGCCGCAACGCGAGTGGATTAATACTAGTTATGACAAAACAACAAAATACCAAAATCACAATCCTCTAAAATATCCTAAATCAAAATGCCTAAACACCAAAATACCAAATCAGTTAAACACGGTTTGTAAAAAAACAACAAAAATCAGTACAAGTACTATGACTAAATAGCTTGATTCCTTGAACAAAGTAGCCTAATGTGTACTACATTAAATCAGTAAATTAAAGGAGAAAAAACAAAGAAATAAAGTTAAGGAATTTATTAACGATTCCTTGAACAAAGAAGGAAAAAACAAAAGCAAAGAAAGAAAAATTAAGTATTTTATTAACTAACCTTCATTCCTTGAACAATGAAGGGCAAAAAAGGCAAGATTCGTGTTTAATCTGCAACCGCTAATCGAAGTCCAGAGGATAGAGATCGTAAAGAATCGATATCAATGATCAACAATCGCTGGTTCCCGCTAATATGAGATTCTGATTTTCTGAGCAATCTGCATCGCTAATAGAGTTGTGTTTAATCGCTAATCGGAGCATTTGATTTTAAAGTAATTAGCCTTTTGTTTGAGTCTCTTTCGTATACTCATATGTTTCTAATTCACGCCTAACGGCTCCTCTTCCTTGAATTCTTGGCTTTGGCCAAAGAAATCCTACGAGAATGGCCTATAAAAAATACAAAAGCTCATTATAGAACTTTTTAAAATTTGAGGGACTTGTTTTTTGGATGCCTCAAACCCTTTGCTTCACTCTTAAAGAACATGATCCAACCTACGTTCAAGTTTTCGTATTCAAGTTTTGAAAATCTACATAAACTTAATTCTATATGAATTATATGTAGTTAAAGTTTTGTTAACATTTTTTTACTTTTGCATTTGTGTTTTAAACATAGTACGATATTTGTTGGACATTGTAGCTGCAAATTTGTTGTTATGTAAACTTTTAAAGTTCATGTTTCAACTTAAAATGGATGATGTGCATTTCAATGATTTAATTTTTATAGTTATTGATGCAGTTTACTACTGATCATTAAAGTTTAATATTGTCAAGTACATGTGAATTTTTATAGCATGTTGATGATCTTAAAAGTTATAGTTTAGTCTATGTTAATTAATTTGTATCTTTTGTTCATGACTTATGAAGTTAGACCTTTAATACTCACAAATTTGTGTGTGATTCTTGATCCAATTTGATTTGACCTAGCCAGTTCTCACCTGACCTTTTTGGCCCCTACTGGTGAGAAATTGGATCCGCTGTTGAATCCCAAATTCCAAGAAAAAGACATGTAACGGTAATTAGTAAATTTAGAAAAGAAAAAAAAATAGAGGAAAATGATTATGATAAGTAGCCTTATAATTTTGGGGTTACTGGATCGTGTTGCTCGATTGAAATTGACATGAGCAAAAGTAGATATTTACATAAATTCAAACGCGACATAGCCCTTAAATACGATCAAATAAATAAACTTAAAGCCAACATTATTAATCTTGAACCGTTATAAAAAAACATTTATCATATTTTTACATACTCACAACCTTAAAGTTATAAATTTATAACAAAATATACAAATAGTATATAAACTAGTTATAAACTAGACTCATTTAGTTTTCAAATTTTGACTTAATTAGAATATTAAAACATATGTTATGACAGAATGTACGTTTTAACAGAATATATATATGTATGGGAGAATTAAATAAGCCAACCAATGAAATTGTAAAGTCGAACTTACATACCCTATTTAAATAAACATGTTTGTTTATTTCACTAAAAACTAAATCAAACTTGTTTAACTAACCATAAGCTAGAAATATAATGTTAAGTTTGTCTAATATTGATAAATTGATATTACTACCGTATATAAGTACACAAATGCGAACCTAATTCTAGTGTTTAGTAATGTTAAGAAGGTTAAACACAAATTGATGTTTGTAGTGAATATAAAAAGAACTAGATAGCTCGAAAATTTCGTAGCATGTAAGACCAAATGATGGATGTTTCAGAAAGTATCCAAAGATAATAAATTTGGGACTTGTATAAAAGAATAAAGTCTGGTTACGACATCTATTCTAAAAATGTGAACAGTCCATGTGCTCGTTCAGATATATGTTGAATATTAGTTTAAAAGCTACTCCGAGATCAAATTCTTTGAAAACTCAAGTTGTATACAGTTTAAAGAAAAAAGTGAAATTCAAAACTCCTTTAAATAAACAAGTGTAAACCTAAACTATATATGTATATGAAATAATTATACGTGTAAACAAATAGAATACAATTAAAAAATCTTAGAACTCAATTTGAAACAAGCTGAGATCAAACTCATTTAAATGAGTTAGAGATAAAGCCACTCAAAATGAGTTAAATTCAAGCTGCTTGAAATGAACAAGTTAAATTGAACTTAAATGAGTTAAGCTGAAACTTGTCGAAATTAAAATCAAGACAAGCTGAAATAAATCGCCTCGAAACGAGTTGATTTCAAACTGCCGTCTTTCTTAAACTTTAACTCAAAATGAGTGGAGTGTGAGCTAAAACTAAAGCTCATTTAATTGTCAAACGTTTAGGATTGTAACCTGTTTCTCATGATCATCAAATTAATAAACATGCAAGAATGCAAGGACAAAGGGTATTATATTCAATACGTTCAAAATGCGATCTTCTCAAAGTCGTCAAAGATTATAGTCTCGTGATTAACAAGCATGTAAGAAATACATTAGACCGGCATAATTTAACCATTCTAAAAACAAAAACAAAAAAGATTATCCGAATCTAATCTGGATGATTAAACAATATTAACTTAAAAAGTGATCACTTAAATATAACCCTACTACAACTAGAACTTTCCTTATTTGGATTAACTAATTAATTAATCAACAAAAAGATTTTAACATAAGTAACCGAAATTAATAAATAAATAAAAACAGCCTCATACCCTTGTTCTTCTCTCTTGCTATATCTACTTAAACAAGCGCTTATTAGTTATTATCCATAATCATGATTAATTAAGAAGACGACGATGAACCATTAGTTCCGATTACACCACCGCCACCGCCACCGCCACCACCGCTGCTACCACTATCATCATTCTGCTGCTGCTGTAGGTGGTGGTAGTTTCTACTCATCAAGAAATCACCACCACCGCCGCCGCCGCCGCCGCCACCGGAGGATCCACTGTCAACGAGCTGGTGGCCGGAGTCTCTTTTTCCAGCGAACGTCATCTTATTATTATGCATCCACACCTTGAAAACCCCTTTATCGACCCCAATTTCGTTGCAGAAATTGATGATCAGATCTTCATCTTTCTTCTGCATCTTCCACCCCACACGTTCCGCTAATTCGTGCATCTTTTGCTTCTGATCTTGAGTGAATTTCGTCCGGAATCGCTTTTTTCCGGTGGAATTTGCTCCAATTGCTCCGATTCCGGTGGAGATTTGGGGTTGTGTGTGATCTCCGGCGGTGGGGCCGATAAGCCGGAGCTGAGGGCCAACAGCATGTAGGAGGAGGAGATCGGCGGTGGAGATGGGGAATCCGGCGGACTTACACTGGTTTCCATAACTCCGGCGACGGAGATCGGTTGCGGTGGTGGTGGGTGGTGGCGGTGGTGGGGTTGGTAGTCTATAACGTGCTGCACCGGTGGCGATGGGTTGATCGGAAACGATGCGTCAGGGTCACGGCGGTGGAAGTTACGGTGGCAGCCGCAGGCGGCGCATTTGATCGACGTCGGGTCGGCCGGATTAGCCGCCGGCGACGGCATAAACTCACCGCACCCGTCCACCGCGTGTCCGCCGATGCTGGCGGCGTGGTTTTTCAAACACTCTTTGTACGCCACCACCACCGGCGGCGGGTGGTGGTGGTGGTGACGGAGTTTATGCCGCTTGAGTACGCCGTTGGTGAACGGCGGTGGGAGTTGTTTGGGGGATAAGGGTGGTGTGGTGGTGGTGGTGGGGGTGGGGTGGATCTGTTCATCGGCGGTGGCGGTGGCGGTGGTGGTGGTGGTGGTGGTGGTGGGTGGTGGTGACGGTGTGTCCATGAACAGTGAAGATTGAATGGTGAAGATGATGATGATGATGATGATGATGAATGAATCAGTGATCCATTGGTGTTGGGTGGTTAGGGAGATTGATGATAATAATAATTTGGGGAAGATGATGATGATGACTGTAGATAAACATGTTATGTGGTGGTGCATTCTCTTTGCTTAACCCATGGTTATCTAATCAACTCATTGGTTAACCCGAATTTTACCCATGGGTGACAGTGTAAACTAATATGGCCGTATGGGTGTATTTGACCCGATATTATTTCTAGAAATGTCATCTTTTTGCGTCAACACTATAAATAAGGAGTGTTTTCATTATGAAAACATTTTATGCTTTAATGTTAACATAAACTAGTTATTTTTACCCTTCGCGTGATGCGACGGCGCGTACGCGACGTGATAAATTGTACAGTTCAATCGACCGATTCGTTTTCGAACTAAATTTACATCAAACATATATTAATTCGAATTTATACCTTCGAGTGAAAATGTATTATATTTGAAACGACTTCAAAGAAAATTTACAATGAAACGTAAACCAACTCAACACGTACATAAGGTAGAGCAAATTTATGTCGAAGATAGAGTAACTCGAAATTATACAATTGAATGAAAGTGTATTTTATTTTACCCAACTCATTGAACGACTCAAAACTTACAAAAAAATCAAAAATGTTTTATATCTGACTAAGTTCATTTCCGAATAGAATTTATGTTGAAACGTAGACAGACTTGAATTAATAACGCCACGTACATAATAACAAGAACATAAGAAACTATCTTGTAAGTAAAAATATATAGATGTAAACCTGAAACTTTCAAAACTTAAGAGGATCAAAGTATACTTTGACAAATGCCACCGCCCTATCTTATAAAATAACAATAGAAGAAGGTTAATCACATGTAATATCATATTAAATTATTCATTTAAAAATAATTTAAAATTTTTAATAAAACTTTAGGTTAGTAATAGAAATGAAAATTATAAAAAGAAAGGAGTCCTTTGATCCTATCCCTTTGATCCTATCCGTTAGTTGTTAAGGGTTATTCAAAGGGGTTATTTGAAGAAAACAAAAACAACAACATCATATTTTTCTTACAAACAAGTCTTGTCAGCTATCATATTAGGTATTTATTTATTATTTTCATAAACAAAATTATCTTTTATGAAATCATATTTATTCTTTCTATAAACATACTTATTTTATTGCTAAAAATAGAGGTTTCATAATCCCGAGTTCCAAAAGAATCACACATGTAGCGCCATTGGAGGCGTGCATGTTCTGACAACCAAGCTCTAATGATTTCACTTGAGATTATGGGTGAAGCTTCACTAGGGTTGGAGTGTTAAATTTTTATATGTTTTGTGTTTGCCCCATAAAAACATTACTTTCCTCCCCCATCATCTTATAAACTAGTTTAAACTCCGTCATTGCTTGAGATATATGGTTCTATGTCATGACTTGCAAGTCCAAGAATATAGCGTGGAGGGAGTTGAAAATGTTTTGCAACAAAAATAAGGTATTTTAAACACCCTTGGTATTTGTGTTTTAAACATCTTTTTGCTTTTTATTAATAAAATAATAAATAAATTACATTTTCGATAAACTCAAGTTCTGCTACACAAATGTGTGTCACTAACGAAATATTATCGGCAAATGTATTTCGTCAGTAATTTTCAACAAACCACTTGATGGATTCTGTCAAATTTCTAAAGAAGCCAAGTGACGTCGATAATCAAATAGATAAGAAATAATTATTATTCTAACGTGCATGGTTTTTTAAAAAGATTCCCACTATGTTGTTTTCAATATGACTTGCTATAACCTAATGTAGTTTTGTGTAATCAAAACAAACTCACCAACACATGTCAAGACCTACAAGTGGACCAATAATCATATTTATATGTCTTTAACACCTAAGTAACTTCTTTTACCCAGATGTAGCTTTGTGTAAACATAAAACAACATAATAGCATATGGCAAGCCACATTAGACCTAATAAATAACTATTAATCATATACACATCTAAAAGTCTATAATGATTTGTTCTAACCTAACATAGCTTTGTATAATCTAAAACAACATAATAACACACGGCAAGTTTCATTTAGGCCAAAAGTGGACCATAAACGGTTAACCATTTAACTTGTCTATAAGACCAAAAAGACTTATTTTAAGCTAATGTCATTTTATGACAACACAATAACACATGTCAAAATAACATATTATAATATGACGTGACTTTGTTTAACGGTTTAACTTGAAACAATATAATAACACATGTCAAGGCCCTGTAAGATCCAAAAATACATTTAAATGAAAAACAATTCACTATTTCGTTGAAAATCTCTGGCGGGTGTTCAAGGGATTAAACGACGGATATTCCATCGGAAAAACTAGGTTTGAGTTAAATGAACGGAATTTCATTTTTCATTTTTCATAGTTATTCCTTTCCACTCTCTCTCAAAATATTAGATGCCCAAATCCCTAAACCATCACTACAACCGCTTGACCGTTGTGTCCTTCGTCACCTCTACCACCATAAAGTGGTTCTTTTCTCTTTCTTCCCTCTTTTCCCTCTTTGTAAATGTCTGTATGTATTTGTATATAATTGTTTATGTAATTGTATGTGTTTTTTTTGTACTTGTGTATGTGTTTATATGTTTATGTATATGTGTTTATGTATTTTTATGTACTTTTATATGTTATTATTCATGTGTGTATGCATTTGTACCTATTTGTGTGTTTGTCTACGCATTAGTATGTGTGTTTATAAATGTGTAATTTCATTATTGTTTACAGCAAGTTTAATCTGGAATAGTTTTTTTCAAATCATTGTCATTGTATACACTCACATTTAGCAGTATTATGACTTATGTCACCGACCAGTACTTAACTTTTCAAAACTAACCCTTCAATTCTAATGTTTCAACTTCACCCCATATATATATAAATATATACGTTTTTAACCTATTAAACTTTTTACTAATTTGATTTTCTTAAATAACTTTTGTTAGTTATCTTTTTAAGAAAAAAACTAAGTTGTGTGTGTTTAATATTTTCTTGGCTTATTGGCATATATTTTCTTAAACACGAAGTTGTTATATTTTTTGAGTATCATATGTTATATCAGACGACGGAAGCGTATTGGTATCGTGAAAAGTTAGATTGATACCGAACGAAAAACATCGTTAACGTATATAACTATCTATTATCTATGTTTAGATATCTAAATCTGACTCATCGTAACAGTTTATATTTATTTTATGTGTTTGACCACGTTAATGTAGCCATCGCAATGCGTGTACCGCATATTCAAGTTTTCATACAAAATCTAAAAATATAATAATAAATTTGTTTTTGAAATAATATTATATATTTCAAAGTTTGTTTTAAAAAACCACAATGGTTTTAAAAAAATCTTGCAATTTACTCTTAACGGGTTTAAAGTTGATTAAAGTCGGGTCATACTCGAAGACCTTCTAGGAGACAAGGCACCTGGACCGGACGGGTTCAACTTTAGCTTCAATCGACGATACTGGAACATACTCGAAGGGGACTTCCTTGATCTTTTGATCAATTCTATGACAGAGGTAGAATATCTGATGGGTGCATGTCGTCGTTCTTTGCTCTGCTACCAAAATCAAATGACCCCCGCACACCTAATGGCTTCAGGCCGATCAGTTAAATTGGTATAACAAATAAGGTGTTGTCGAAAGTTTTACTTAATCGCCTAAAAATGGTCATTGGGAGCCTGATTCCGGAAGAGCAAAGCACTTATGTTGCTAAAAGATCAATTTTCGATGGTCCACTTATCATTAATGAAGCTGTAGCAGGGCTTAACAAATCTAGAAGTCATGCTATGATCCTAAAACTGGATATTGCAAAGGCTTTTGACTCGCTTGATTGGGATTTCTTAGAAGTCCGCTTATCATTTATGTTGGGCTTAACAAATCTAGAAGTCCGCTTATCATTTATGTTGCTATGATCCTAAAACTGTAAAGTTGGTAAACTTCCATTTTCTTAACTCGGTCTCAATGTTGGGGCTAATATGAATCTAGTAAAAAATTGGTCCCCGGTGATCGATGTCTTCAAAGCACGATTATCAAATTGGAAGGCAAAGACGTTATCGATTGGTGGTCGTGTAACATTAATAAAAACTGTATTGGAATCATTGCCGATCTATTTTTTCTCCCTTTACAGGGCGCCTACGCAGGTTATAAACATTTTGGAGAAAATTAGGAAAATTTTCTATGGGAAGGTGATGGGATCAAACATAAAATACATTGGGTCTCATGGGAGAAGGTCAATTTAACGAAGGCAAAAGGAGGTTTGGGTATCACGTCTCTAAAGATCACGAATATGGTAATGCTCTCCAAATGGTGGTGGCGGTTTAAAAATGAAAAACACACGCTATGGTGGAATGTCATTTGGTTTTTACATAGTAATGCAAGAAGTTGGAATCCGATCGGTTTATGCGTTTTCGTTTAGAGACCTAATGGACATACCGTACCTACTAAAAGGAGATGGAGACTTCAAAAAAGCTGTTCACGCGATTTTCATGACAACGATTTGGTATTTGGGGAAACACAGGAATGAGATCCTTTTCCAGCAGGCGCATGCGCATCTAGGGCTGCAAACGAACCGAACGAACACGAACAAGGCCATGTTCGTGTTCGTTCGTTAAGAAATCAACTTGTTCATGTACTGTTCACGAACATTTATCGAACGAGATTCTTTGTTCGTGTTCGTTTCATTAAGAATATAATCATAAAAATAAACAACAGGAAAATGAAGAATTTAACTGAACACATTAACGAACATAAACGAATACATTATCGAACGTTCACGAACAGACATTAACGAACATAAACGAACACATTATCAAACGTTCACGAACATAAATGAACGAACGCGGCTTGTGTTCATGTTCGTTCGTTTAACTAAACGAACGAAATTTTCTTGTTCGTATTCGTTTATTTACTAAACGAACGAACGTAAACAAACTTCCCGCCGAACAGCTTACGAACTGGCCGCTGAACGTTCAGTTCGTTTATAACCCTAGGCGCATCCATCAGCAAACAAAGTTTTAATAAGCAGAGGCCATGTCTTCACTTTGGCTGAGAACCAGAAGTAAGAAAGGGATGCAAGCTCCTTTGTGTACTTTTCCTTTCGACCCAGGTTACTGGGCTTATGTTACTTGTTGTTTTTGTTTCTTGCGTTTTCGTTTTTGTTGTTCTATGGGTTCTTAACTCCTTGTTAGCCCCCTTTTATCATTATAATATATATATATATATATATATATATATATATATATATATATATATATATATATATATATAGGGGCCGGTTACTATATAAAATGTAATTTTCATGCGAAGCGTACGAAATCACCAGGATGTGACACGTGTTTTTTGACGTAAGGGTAGTTTCGTCCGCGCCATAATTACGCATAAAAGGTATGTAACTACGCAAGTTATATTGATAATTATGCAAATTATACATATTATTACGCAAAGTAAAATTACTCACGTTATAAAAATAATTACGTAAGTTATATTTATAATTACGCAAGTTATATTCATAATTACGTATTTATAATCACGCAAGTTATACGCACAACACATAAACGTTTTTAAAAAGTGTTGATTTTTTTAAAAAAAGTATAGCAATACTTAACTCAAATTAAAAAGAATAAAATGCTCGATTTTATGCTGGAATTTTTTTAAAAAATAAAGTCGTATAAAAAAGTTATATACGTTTAAAAAAACAGAAGGAATTTAAAAAAATCAACAATTGTAGTCTATTTTCGAATTTACCCCTGCAACCATCATTCCATGCGTGATTATTTATTCTTTAATCTGAACCGTTTATCTCTTAAATCAATGGCTAGAATTATTTCGCACGCTGCGTGATTTTGTATAGTAAACTTTCTATAAGAATGCAAATATATATATATATATATATATATATATATATTATATATATATATATATATATATATATATATGCTATTTGACGAAAAAAAAAGATTAAAGTCGAATCAACCATAAGAATGCAAATATTAAATATTCGTGTGTGTGGGGCCCGGTGCCAGTAAAAGACCATGCATTTACTCATCCACCCGCTGCCTTTCATTCGCCCTTTAATCCATTTGTGGGACCACCATCATTCTCTCTTAACCCCCTTTTCTTTCTCCCCACTAACAATTCTACCCATCAACTTTTTCCTTTTGCATTTTTGTAACTCAAAGCATAGATATATCATGAAATCCAAACACAGAGTGTTCATCGGTTTGATTTCGGTTTCTTTGGTTGTACAATGGGCTAATAACTGAATTCAATGTCCCCAGTTTAACTGAATTGGATTTATTAAAACAAAACAGAAAAATAATTAACCAAGATGTTTTGGATATATTGACACCCCTACTTCAAAAGGATTTATCTTTTCATTATCTTTTTCTTAGAAACTCATGGTATTGTTTAACAAACTTATTAAATATAGAAAAACATATCCAGATTAGGATGCCTAAAATCTAGCACCACTAGTAAAAATTAAGACATCAGTCAGACCAATAAGATCAGTTTTAAAGATTTCAAAGATAAGCCAAAAAAATTATTGCATTCAATCATGTCAATAAATAAACTAAACAAAATTGGTTTAGTATAACCAATTTACCCAACTTGAACATGATTAATCTGTTAAATTACAGAAAAAATATATGATACAAATTTATGATTTTACTTTTAGACAATTTTTTAAATAGCATATAAAATATGAAATCATTTAATTCAGATAACTTATAGGTTTTTAATAAAATTGAGTTAGTTTTGAGTCATCTTCTTAATGATAGGTAATTAAGAGTTTAATTTGTGTATATTTATACATTTTAAATTTTATTATCCATGTAACACCGCTTTTATTAAAAGCTAAAAGTTATTGTTCTGAGAAAACAACTTATTAAACTATGCATAATTGTATGTTTAATCCGACTATAAGCATTGAGTCTATAAAAACTATAAAAAAAACGTTTAATGGTTAAATAATATGTTCTACATTCAAATGCAGCCTAAAGCTTGTGACGTATTAATTTTAGAATTTCAAAATGCAAGCTAAAGCTTGTGATGTATATAATTTAAAACTACCAATTGTGGTAAGAAAGTAATAAATACATTACTCAGTGGGTGTATACTTACGAGGTGTAAATTAACAATGAAAGACCTTTAGGGTGAAGAAGTATAAATAATGTTAATAAAAAAGTAGGTAGGAAATGGTACTAAAGTTCAAAATCCCATGGTATATATAATGATAAGGATGACGTAATTAGATTTACACCCTTTGATCAGAATAAAAACTCTCCCTAAACAGGCAATGAAATCGGACAGATTACTCGAAGAAAATATTGTACTCGTTTATATGTAACGAAATGTAATATAGTAATGTGTTGTTAAAATAATAAGTAGTAATCTAAATATATTGACATTAATATGTAAACCAGATTAATAGTTTTAAGCCGATGGATGATAGTTAAACACTTTATTTAAGTTGGTTTTAGAATAAGTTTTGGATAGGTATTTAAGTAATGGGAAATTAAACCGGTAATTTTAACCTAAATTCTACAAACTAGACCGATCTTATTTAAGTAATGGGAAATTTTCGAATATCAAAATTTCGGATATCCGAATTTGAACACCCCTAGATAAACCTACAACCCGAATGTTTTGAACTAGTACAAAATCTTATTGTTTCATCAAAATTATTTTTTCTTGTTATTACTACAATAGTATTCCTAAAAGTTTATAACCGTTTAAAGAAATTGAATGAAGTATGAAATTAGATGAAACCTTTAAATTTCTTTTATGATATAATTGGTATCAATACCTTCGTTATACCTTCATGTTATCATGCATATGGGAAGAATTATTATTGCAGAGCTTACGATTAGTATTTTTTTTAGTGCATGTTAAGTTAGTTAATGAGCAGGATAAATTCATGTTGTTATACTAATGACACGTGCTCTTTCAGGTCTTATTGTATTGACATTGTACCTTTACACTCATACCCATGGCTTTGCTTCTTATCTCAAATGTTATCACTAAACAACGTATCATTTGAGAAATGGAATTGATATATTTTATTCATAATCATATATATAGACAAATAGTTATTTTAATGGATGAAGTTTAATTAGGCTCTTCATTTTCTTTCACTGATATTAGTTTTTAATCCGATAGTTTAAATTGTATTTTTTTGGGTTCATCTTAAAATAGTTTATTTTTTCACCCCTCGCGCTCGTATAAATTAGTTCAAATTCCGTCATAGTAAATAATAACTTTTAAAATATATACCCTTTCTCTATACTTTCGACCTAAAAGAATGAATATATAACCCATTGGTCCGGAATGTAGAAGTGCATCTTCGTTTCGCAAAACAATTAGTTTTCATTTTGTTAATTATTTATGTTATTATGTAACCATTATAGTATACAACAATTCTAGTATGAGAACACACTGTCGATCACGAAGAGGGTGACAAATTCCCGACCCGTGGGGTGATAACACCACCCTAGAATCCGGGACTTTTTAAGCGCTATGCCCGGTGAATTTTCATCGGGTTCCACCAATACCACCATCAATTTTTTTACCATTACCCAAACGGTATGACTATTATTTTTAAAAAATTACACTATAAATACCACTACATATATATATAATACTATATAAAATAAAACTTTATGACACAAATGTAATTTTACAAAAAAATTAAGACACTTAATACAATTTTTAAGCATAAAGTACAAGTGTTATAAATTCTTATTTTGCTTCTCATTACATAAGCTTCTTAAAATTAATGCATTAGTTAATGCATATTATTAATACATTACATAATAATATGAGATTATTTAATTCACTATATTATATATTATATTATTTATAATACTTTAAATAAAAAATTTAAATTTATTAATGAGTATTATCTTATTTGAATACTTAACTAAATGCTATTAATAATAATAATAATAATATAATAATATAATTAATTTTATAAATAAACTTACCTCATAATTAGTAAATATTTTTATAATAATGATGATAATAATAAATTATATATTATTATCTATACTATTATATTAAACATTTGACGAGGACACCTTATAACTTTATTCAAAATTTAAGACCATAATATAATTTTTTAAACATAAGATACAAGTGTTATATACAATAGTTCCTAATTTGTGCATATTTAATATATTTCTCCCAATTAATACACTATTTAATATACATTAATTTTAAGTATTATCTTATTTATAATATTTTAAATTAATATTAAAATATACACATTTATTATGTATATTTTTATAACTTAATACAATATGATATAATTATTATTCTATTTAAACACTTAAGTATACTAGTGAGTGTGACCCGCATTATGCAGCGGAGTTTATAAAAGCTGAAAGATATAATTTTAATGAGTTATACGTTAGTATTAACCACACAAAAAATATTAAGTACGAAACGAGCTCTATTTAAATTGATTAAAATAAATTTTGATATAAATTTAAGGCTTAAGTATAAAACTTAAAAAAAAAATTCACGTGGGTAAATGTAAATTTAACAAAACTCGAAAGCTTAAGTATAAATTTTTAAAAAAATTCAGGTGATTAAATATAAATTTGATATAAATTAAATTGTTAAATATAATTTTAAAAAATACAAAATAAGTATGTATCAATTTGGACAAAAACAAAGAGGGAGAAAGTGTTGTGGATAGTTTAAAAAATTTCTTAAAGGTTTAAATGTAAAATAGTAAAAATAACAAAGTAGGGTTTTATTAGTTTGAAGAAAAAATAAAATAATTGTGGTAACATCAAAAAAACCTACATCTTCGCTACTCATAATTTTTTCTATTTGTTATATATAGTGATGCAACGAGTGTTATCGAGCCTCTTTTCCGATCTGTGTTAAATGTTGATATATTTGGGTATTATTGTTATAACTATGTAAATATTTAGTTATTATATACTTAAATTTTAAATAAAATAATACTTAAATCATATAGTATTAAGATATAAAATATAAATAATAAATGTATATATTTTAAATAAATATATAATAAATAATGTATTAATTGAGAGAAATTTATTAAATATGGACAAATTAGGAACTATTGTATATAACACTTGTACTTTAAGTTTAAAAATTATATTAGTTGTTTTAAATTTTGAGTAAAATTACTATTATGTACTCATCAAATCAAATACTTTATATAATAATATAGATATAGATTATATAGATATAGATTATTATTATCAGTATTATTATAAAAGTATTTACTAATTATATAGTTAATTATTCAAATAAAATAATACTTATTTATAAATTTAGTTATCATTATTATTATTGTTATAAAAGTATTTAGTAATTATATAGTTAAGTATTCAAATAAGATAATATTTATTAATAAATTTAAATATTATAAATAATTTAATATATAATGTAATGAATTAATAATTTTACACTATTAAATAACATATTAATAATACGTATTAATTAATATATTAATTAGAATAAGCTTATTAAATGAGGGACAGAGTATAAATGATTGCATAGAATATTTATATCTAATGCTTAAGAAATTCTATTGTATGTCTTAATTTTTTAATAAAATTACACTTGTGTCACAAGGTTTTGCTGTATATATTTTAAGTTCAATTTAATTTGTTACAAATAACATAATATTTAAAATAAATATATATTAAATAAAAATTATATGGGAGAAATTTATTAAACATGAACAAGTTAGGAACTATTGTATATATCACTTCTAACTTATGTTTAAATAATTATATTAGGTGTCTTAAATTTTAAGTAAAATTAAAAATATGTCCTCAACAAATATGTATATAATATTATACATATAGATAATATAGATATAGATTATTATAATCATTATTATTTAAAAGTATTTAGTAATTATATAGTGAAGTATTCAAATAAGATAATACTTATTAATAAATTTAAATGTTAATTTAAAGTACTATAATAATATAATATATAATATAGTAAATTAAATGATCTTACAGATTAAATAATTGTATTAATAATATGTATTAATTAATGTATTAATTAGAAGAATTTATTAAATAAGGGGCAAAGTAGAATGATTGCAAAAACACTTGTACTTAATGCTTAAAAAGTTATATCATGTGCATTAATTTTTTTAAAACTACACTTGTGTCATAAGATTTGCTTTATATAGTAGTAAAGATATCACTAAATATTTACATAGTTTAATAATAATAATACCCAAATATGTCAGCGTTTATGACAGGTTGTAAAAGAAACTCGATGACACTCATATCATCACTATATATAACAAATAGAAAAATTATTAGTAGTGAAAATGTAGGTTTTCTTAATGTTAGCATAATAATTATATTTATTTCCAAAATAATAAAAAACCTACTTTTTTTTACAATTTTACATTTTAACTTTTAAAGATTTTTTATAACTAACCACAACACTCTCTTTCTCTTTGTTTTTTTTTTTCAAATTGATAGCTACTCATTTGTATTTTTTTATAATTTTATATTTAATCCTTTAAGTTATGTCAAATTTATATTTAATCGCCTGAACTTTTTTAAAATTTTATACTTAAGCCTTCAAGTTATATTAAATTTACATTTAATCGCCTAAACTTTTTTAAAGTTTTATACTTAAGCCTTTGAGTTACGTTAAGTTTTCTTTTAATCAATTTACAATAGAGCTCGTTAATTATAGTAAAGTCATCATTTACGCATTCGTTACGTTTCTTCTCTGTTTTGAGGCATTTATTTTTAATAGTATTATTTTCTACTACACGTTTTATCAGCGCTTCGCACGTAATTTTTTTGAGTGGTTAGTACTAACGTATAAATAATTAGGATTAAATCTTTCAACTTTTATAACTCCCGCTATATAGCACGGGTCCCACCCACTAGTTTCTTTTAACTCATTAGCTCTACACTTATGTACTCTTTATATTATCTACTATTTAACACACTTTGAACCGTTAAAAATTTAAAATATATGCTTCATTAAGCTCGGATAATGAAGATACCAAAACGGGTAAACGTAACTTTGTGTTTTTGACTGCAGTGGTTTCTTTATCATTAGAGGAAGTGCCAGACACCGTCTCCTTATCAAAAATGTATTTTATTTGTCTTTTTTAACTATTACTATTTTAATTTATGCTCAATAATTTAAAATATTATTATTCATATTTATGGTTAGTTTTTAAGGTATATGCATAAATATGAAGGTGAAGAAGCTCATAAACGATTAGTGGCATAATACTTTGTTGACAATCATCCGACATACTCAAAAATGTTCTGAAGAAGGTTTCGAATGGACAACGACCTATTTTAATTATCATCGGTCAGTTGGAGACAAATTTTGAGTTCTTTCGAATCATTTTAGACGTGCGGGGTACTTAGATTTTTACTTCACTACAAAAGTTGCATTTCCGCAACACAACAACCTGCATACGGGAATGTTTTAGATCGCTTGGCGAGTATTTAAATATGTTTAAGAGATTAACATGTGACTGCTTGCAACACTTTTATGATTGTGTTATTTCTTTTTATTCAAAAGAATATCTTTGTAGACTGTAACATTTGATTAGACTCCTATTGTAAACTCGAACTCGTTTGGATTACTCATGTAATGAAAGTCATTATTTAATGTTAAATGGTTGATTATTATTTAATACTTTAATTATGTCATATATTCAATTTATAACAATTCTATAATTCATGAAATAAATTTTATAAATATTTAAAGTTTAATCACAAAAAATGATATTCTTATTAATGTAAGTAAAATAAATAATTAATCTACAAATTTTATAAAATTTACAAATGAATAAGTTGATTATATAACAAATTAGAGTTTTTAACTAACAAAAATAACTTCGGGGTTACTTTGTAAATCTTGAAATCTAAACTAAAACATTTTATGCATAAAATAATAGCAATATAAATTATAGGGTCCAAAGTGTAAATATTAACCCCCTTAATTCCGTCACCGTGATCGAACCCAGACACCCACTTTTATTTTTTAAAATCAATTTCTGATTTTTATAAAATTCTAGACTACAATATTTTATTTAATATTAATATAGAATTATTATATTAATTATTATTACAACAGAAATTAATAATTAATTTCTGAAATTTTAAAATTTATAAAAAATACATTAAATCCTTTTAAAAATTATATAAATTATAAAAAAGTAATAACAAAGATTATAAATTAATTATAAGTCCTAAAATTTATAAATTCCTATAAAACAAATATATATTAGTTCAAATTTTTTATACCAAAAACTATTACAAATATATTTAATTACATAATTAATTATTAAAATAATTATTTTTTGACAAAGTTATACACTATATTATTTCAAGACTTATTTGTTAAACTATTATAAATTACTTATTTTTAGTTGTATTATTTAAACAAAATTAATCATTATATCATTCATATATTAAATCATCATTAACATTTAAATTTATTATTCATCCAATTTATTTTATTTAATCACGTTATGCAAAATTAATTATATTATTTTATATAATTTATTAATACCTCCAATCCTTGTATGAAACCCTAGTTCACCGATCAATCTTAGAACTTAAATAATTTATGTACTATCTTTGGACACAAATCCAATAGTTGATTTCATGAGGAGATTTTTGGGTGTCTAGTCCAAGCATTCTATTATTTCAACACTTGCAAATAATAGTAATTATTCAAATCCTATTTTTTGTGTTTTTATAATTTGGGACAATCATATGAAGAATATTCAATCAATAGTTTATTTTATTTATTTTTGATTCAATTTAATTCAATTTATGTTTGTTATTACTTACAATGTATGTTCATAGTTAGAAAACGTTTATTCTAGCACAATATTAATTTTTCAAACCGCGAGAATAATGATGTATCGATTGGTTTGACATGCCCACCCCATTTGATTATCGAGTGGATTAATACCAGATTCATAATGTGTCTTATTCATAAGACTTGATCTACAGATGAGTAAATTCATCATTTGTTTGATATGCAAACCTGTCATATATGCCTATAATCTTAACATTTCATGAAAATTGAATTATTATAATCATTTTAATCAATAAACTATGTATGTAAACCTGTGTTTAATCACCAGCTAATTCTTCAGCTGACTACGGTATTTTCACATGCTTCCAAGAAATGCTACTTAGTTGGACTTCTAAATTCTTACAACTAGGATGTCTGGATCTAGTTAATAAATAGATAATTTTTATTTTACTTTGGATTATGTATGATTGTCAAACAATACGTGGGTTCTTTGAGAATTATGACATTGCATTTAATACTATTTATATGTTTTATCTACCATGTGCTATGAACAATCGATTCACCTTCGTCCGCTCAAGGTTTCCGCCATCGGTCGCGGTGTGATATAGACTGACTTACAAACATTGTACAACTATTATACGTCGCACATGGGAAACACCATGGTATTCGGGATGTAGGGAGCCTTGATTGTACGCATTGGGCATGATGTCCACTTGTTCAATGATGTTATTGTTGGAACCACCCCGAAGTGTTTTTTTGTGTAAAGGGTGTTGGAATTAAATTTGTATACTATTTAGTCGATGGATATAGCCAAAATAGACAACGATAGTTAAACGATGTCGTATCCACCAGAGAACGATCTTCAACAACAACAATGAAAAAGAGCGCAAGAAGAAGCAAGAAAAGACACCAAACAAGCTTTTGGGGTCATAAGAAAATGCATAAACTTTAACAACCCACAAAATAACTGCATCCACGAAGAATTAGAAAAATTGTGTACGCGTGTATTATCTTACACATTATGATTTTGAAGAGTGATGGTACGACGATATCTCCAGATTACATAGAAAATCCTCTAAAGAATGAACCGGTAAGAATATGATATACTTTAACGTATAAGATCATACACGATCCACGACAACCTTCGAGCAGATCTTATCAAGCATTTGTATCAATCAAAACAGAATGAACCTTTAGTACTTTTTATGATGTATTTTTATCTTTCTAGGTGTTATTTTTTTCTATGATGTATATTTTTTAATAAATGAAAGTTTATATTATTTTTCTATTGTATTTAATTTAATTGTAAAAAAATGAAATGTAAATACATACAAAAAAGCTAAATTGAAAAACGGAGAAATAAAGAAAAATTGGGACAACACTATGTAAAATGGGGAATAACTATAAAAGTTTAGAAAAACTGATGTGTCACATGGGGAGAAATAAGGAAAACGAAGCGACTAATAGTAGCCTAAGTGTGGAGAGGGTTTTGGCATTGGGTAAAGCCCCAGGTTTGTTCGGTAAGGTGGTAACACCCTAGTCACCCCGTGTAACAAGATCATGTAGTGTTCTCGGTAATAACTTACCAATGAATCCAAAATTATTCAAACGTTGATTTACTCGTCATTCTGATCGTTCAACATTTCTGTAAAAAATTAGCATTGTGATATATACTTTTCATACTAAAAATTATATTTCACACCATTTTTACACCATAAACATTCGAATCTTCTACTAAATTACATACTTAACAAAATGAGATGCAATATTATATTTTCATCATCACCGCCAACAAGTTCCAATTCATCCAAATCTTATGAAGTTCAATTTTTGCACATGTTGTTGCTACCACATCTGAAGTTGAAGATACGACACGTTCATAAAACGATATGTACAGCGTGAGCATGTAAAGGCTCATAAATCACCGAGGTCTTGATTGTTGGTAAATTGGGCGAACATGTGGTGGAAGGGCAAAAGGGGCGAACTTGCTGAAAGATTGGATACCATTTAACTTTATGTATATGGCGGTAAGCGTTCCTAAACTATTGTCAACACAACATGCAGCACCCTAGGTTTTTAGAATGTTAGAGTGTTCAACTATTCATGATAAGATTATACTCTCTATCCATATAATTTAACTATACTTACTCATACCTAAATTTTATCTCTCATTGTTTAAAAACTTTTTAAATCTCATTACTTCTAACTATCCTATTTTAATTTAATAATACTTATTTGTTTAATTTTTATTACTTTTATATTTACAACCACTTATAAAAAAAATATGAGATTGAATCTTTGATAAATAGTAAACCCTCAAATATAAGGTTTTACTTGTAGCTCATATGTATTTTTAGGAATGAAGATTGAAGATGATGTATTTCTTTCTTAAGGATGGATATAACAACGGGGATGGATATAACAACGGGATCTTATTGTTGATGCTCTTAGTATATGTAGTTTGCTTTATGGATGAGGAGATAAGGTCTAATATCATAAAACCAATGTAATGTATACAAGCATATGCAATCTATTAGTATGTTGTTGACAAATTCTATATCTGATATGGACTTTTTATTTTAACTAGTTGAATTCGTCCACGTGCGTTGCGCGTGTGGTGGACGGTGCAAAACATGGCTAAGATAAATCATCATAGCCGTATGTGTGTCGCAAACAAACAATGGGCTCAGAACCGAAGTCTAGTCACCGCTGCACAACACAATCGTTTGCCATGCCTTGGTAACCGGCATTTTCTTTGGAACACAATCTTAGCTCGACATACGAGGAAACAACGAACAGACTGCAATAACAGTAATTTAGTACTAACAGGGCTTGGAACCGTTGTTCGGTTGTGGCTGCATACCATAAAAGGTTGCCAAGCCATGACAACGAACAGATGGGCCCATAGAAAATGCGACATTATAATAAAACAATAATGATAGTGGCGACCAAAAACGTGACTGAGGCCAGCAACATGATTAACACCGTCAACCGCATAGATCATCGCCAAATCGTGTACCACGACCACCAGAAGGGGGCATTTGAAAACTGAAACCACCAGAAGGCAACCTAAATTCATTTGATACCATCAAACTAACTAAACCAATATGCCCATTAAATCATGCCAAGGAGCACAAACCACAGTCAATAAACAAAAATCCAGACACAGGGAAACACAATTGAAGCTCACACATTTCCATACAACCAACAGCAAAGGAGACAACGATCAAACAAATTTTACATCAATCGCAACCGCAAAACAGTGTCAACCATGTAATGAAAGCAAGAATGTTCACACACATTATGAGTGGTCTCAGATCATCGACCGAACATACCACACCGGGTAGCAAAAAAAACGTGACCATCATTGTGCCATACCGTCTTAGATGAGGCTACCCTATCATTATCGACATGAAATCTCAGATGAAACGAACACCCACTGGCAGCGGTGGGTGTAACCACCCATTATGTGCACCTCCACTGGCCACCGACTTGCCGGAGGCGGCGCTAAACAGAGGCGCGCCACCATCCAGCAAGTGACCGGAGCACGACGGAACAAAATGACGTCTAAGCAACGGGTGGGGAGCAAACCCCGATGCATCCACAACCAGCACGGCGACGATGGCCGACATAGGCCCAACCATTGTCGCCTAAATAAAAAACCCCAAATCAAAGAGCAGAGCACGGCGGTGTTTGGCACAAACAGAAGCCAGTTGTGAGGTCACAAAACGTAGAGCATAGTTGGAGGCACCCACAACCAGCCGAAACACTGGAGGCGGCCGAAGAGGTACCGAAGTAGCAGAAGACAAGAGGATTTAAAAGTACCTATATATTCCTGTAAATAAAAAGCCAGGAGGTCGTCGTTGAAGAAGCACGATGGTAAATCGTGAGTGTTTCGAGTGGCGGTAGTCTAAACTAAAGTTCAGACGGTAACCGGAATGAACAGACTATCCCCCTGCTCCGCCGGCCTTCCCCTCTCGCGCTCTCTCTCTCTCTCTCTCTCTCTCTCTCTCTCTCTCGATTCTTATCTCTCTCTCTTTGATCCTCTGTTTGTTTCTTTCTTTTTGAGTTGCATGTAATGAGAAAACTAATCAAACACGTGGAGGACACGTGGGAACATGTAGGACACGTGTGGAAGCATAGAAGCTTCAATGCATGCATTATGCATAACATAACAATGATAAGAGAGCAGCTGACATTGCATTTAAAATTACCGTAATCGTCGATTACAAAATTAACGGCTTCGGATTCATAATTTACTATTCATTCCATTCGTATTTTAATATATAGATAATTTATAGTCAATTACCACATTGTAACATCATATTTTTTATAAATATTATATATTAAAAATTATTAAAAAATTTATATTAATGAAAATCTCACTTGGTTCAATAAGCAAAAAAGTACTGTTGCAAATAGATTCAGTATGATTTCTACTAAATTTTAGCAAAAATCATCAAAAACATATACATCATTAGTTGATTTTTATATTTCATCCTTATATTTATTTCACATCTTTATACTTCATTCTTATATTTTAGGTAAAAGCAACATCATCTTTCAAATATAATGGCTCATCATTCAACCATATATCTTTTTAAAATATTTTATAAATGTATGCGAGTTGAAGAAAGAAATATAATATTGAAAAAAAAATAAAATAGTATTATGAACGTAGATATAAATATTTATGGTTAATGAAATATGAAAGGTAAACTTGAATATTTAGATTGAGGCTATTTGCGTGATTTTAATTTGGTTACTTATATTATGTAAACGTTTCTCTATCTCTTTGCTTGTTTTATAAAATGCCTTTTGTCGCTAAAAAAAAGTAATGAGTTTCATACATGTATATGTTTTTTTATATGTCTTCAAACTTTTTGTCTCGTATTCCCCGTGTGATATGTTGTTGTCACGTCGAATTTTATTATTTTATCCCCATTTTACACGGAGTCGTCACAATTTTCTTTGGTTTTCTCGTTTGACCCAGAAGAGAAGAGAAAGTGGATAGCGATGCCCGAGATTTTTTCACCAGGTCGGGCTTTAATTTTGTCACCAGGACTAGAGGGTGATGTTAGGGATCCGGGTGTAGATCGACACACAAACACAATCAAACGGCGAGAGAAAATAATAATAAAATGAACACGCGAGATTTAACGTGGTTCGGTCGATGTGACCTACGTCCACGGGCTGCAACCAGGATATTATTTTATTGCTTTCTGCCTCACTCGTGAGGAATTACAAGTACAATGACACAATATAAATAGAGAAAATTAGGGTTTACAACTTAATCCCTAAGAAAACCCTAATGGGCTAAAATTAAATGAAAACGGGCCAGGTCTTTAATTTAATTAATCTGCCACTGAGTTGTCTTTTAACCCGAGCCCAAGTCAAGACTCCACAAACCCAACAATCTCCCACTTGGAGGCTTGATCATCTTCAAACTGCCTTCCGATGTGAACACTTGTACCTCTTGTAATCTTCCTCGTCTTCCTGGTTGCAGCGGCCTTCTCATCAGTTAACCTGAAGGCCCGTTAAAGCTCCCCCGAGCTTCAATATATCAGTCACGGCTGTATCTGCCCCTGACCTGTTCTCCGTCCCTATCGGCTCCCACTGAAACAAACTGCCAGATCCTGGAACACCCTGAGAACAAACACTCTCCATATTCAGCAAGTAATCATCTGGAGAGATTTTATTAGATGGAATATTAGTTCTTTTAACCCACTGTCGTCTAGGAACTATGACTGAAGCACAACCTGTGCTCCCACTGCCACGAATCCTTTAACTGGTTTTTCTAAACTCTTCCATGCACATTCATTCTGAATCTTTCTTGTGACTCTAGGTTTCTTACTTGCAAAGCAAACCTTCTTCTGCCCACGAGATTCTGTGAACTGGACTTTGGTATTTTTCTGAACTGGAACATCACTTCCTTTAGATGGTAAACTGACCATATACAATGAACCCATTTTCTTTCCACAAGCAATGACAAGATTCCCTTTAACAACTTTCCACTGCTTATTCCCGAACTTAACCTCATGTCCTTGTTCATCCAACTGACCGACAGAAATCAACTGTTTCTTCAAATCAGAAATCACCCTGACATCTTTCAAAGTCCATGAACCAGCTGAAGTAACTAAATCCATGTCACCCATGCCCGTAACATCAAGAACATCATTGTTCGCCAGTCTTACCTTACCAAAATCGCCTTCTTTTAGATTCTGCAATGCTTCGCTGCTGTGGGTAGCATGAAACGAAGCTCCAGAATCCATAACCCAGGAATCCACACTGCTCTCCACGCTACAAATTAAAGCATCATCGTCTGAGTAGTCTGCTGCAGTGTTAACTTCTTTTTGATCATTCGGACACTGATTCCTGAAGTGTCCCACCTGTTTACAGTTCCAACAAGTCACATCATTTCGAGCCCTAGACTGACTCCTTTTCCTGTTCTTGCTCCCACTACCTCTGTTATTCTTTCTTCCTCTGCCAACATTCAATAGTTCACTTGATGTTTCACCTGAATTTCTTCGTCTGGTGTCTTCGCCCATAATAATATCCCGAACCCCATTTAAAGTGAACGTGCTGGTGGAACTAGTAATTGCTGTAACAGTACCAGCCCAGCTATCAGGCAATGATGATAACAGTAGTAGAGCCTGAACCTCATCCTCGAATTTGATGCCAACTGACCCAAGTCTTGACAAAATCGAGTTCAAGTTGTTGATGTGCACTAAAATTGAACTTCCCTCTTTCATCTTTGTATTAACCAGCTCTCGAATCAAGAAAACTTTATTTGCTGCCGAAGGCTTCTCATACATATTAGCTAACGCATCCATGATACCTTTTGCTGTAGTTTCCTTCAGAATGTTGAACGCAACATCCTTTGTCAGCGACAACCTAATAACCGCCTTGGCCTTTTTATCCAAAGTTTCCCATTCAGCTGGTTTCATATTTTCTGGTTTCTCACCCAAAACAGCATCCAAGTCTTTTGAACAAGCAAATCCTCTATTTGCATTTTCCACCAACCAAAATCGTTTCCATTAAACTTCTCAATCTGAAGTTTCCCGCTCTCAGCCATTATCCCAGACCACAGATGCTTAACAGTCGAGTCGGAACTGAGTTTTGAAATGCAGCACACAATCAAACTACCCAGTAAGTTCGATAGGAAACCCTAATTTGACAGAACAGAATGGCGACAGCAGAGTGGCGGCGGCGGCGGCGGCGGCAGAACGGCGGCGGCGGAACAGCGGCGGCGGCAGAACGGCGGCAGCGGATGCCGATTCTTGAAAACCTATATCGATACTTCTCTCGCGATTCGTGTTTCTTGCGTGTGTAACGAGCCAAAGCTCTGATACCACTTGTTAGGGATCCGGGTGTAGATCGACACACAAACACAATCAAACGGCGAGAGAAAATAATAATAAAGATGAACACGCGAGATTTAACGTGGTTCGGTCGATGTGACCTACGTCCACGGGCTGCAACCAGGATACTATTTTATTGCTTTCTGCCTCACTCGTGAGGAATTACAAGTACAATGACACAATATAAATAGAAAATTAGGGTTTACAACTTAATCCCTAAGAAAACCCTAATGGGCTAAAATTAAATGAAAACGGGCCAGGTTTTTAATTTAATTAATCTGCCACTGAGTTGTCTTTTAACCCGAGCCCAAGTCAAGACTCCACAAACCCAACAGGTGATATTCCCACCTAGGGGCGAGAATTTCCCGGGCTATCCCATACATATCTTGATGCCCACTTCGTGTAACCTTAGAACTAGAATCCTATATAGCAATGTAATATGATAAATTAAAATGCAAAGGTTGTTTGACTAAGTTGGTTTTTGATTTAGTTTGTACTTGACACATTCTAAACTGAATCGTCCGTATTAATAAATTATACTTGGTATTGGATGCTCGAATAAATCATATTGGATTTGACTTCGGCTTTGATCCTTTCTATGAGGGAATGTTGCATAGATGAAGATATCTCGCGGAACTATCCTTCGGGGTAGCCCCATTGAAATTTAAACCAGTAATGGACCCTATAATACTAAAAATTCAAATGAACCCATTAGTAGTATTAATTTTAAACCATGAAAGCAGTTTAGTCCATTGGTTTTTACTGTTTTCACGCAGGTATGAACCCTATTCAGGTCGCGAGATCGAATTCTGATAGATAAATGTTTTCGCACTTTATTTTCTCAAGGTGGCAAGTTCAACACATTAGTATTATTAGTTTTAAATCTTTCACAAAAAACTAGCTTGGTTTGATGGTTTTTACTCCTTTATCATTGTCATGAATTTGCTCCAGGTCGTGATATTGAATTCTGTAAAGGGTATTTTATTCACATTTTTAAGTTGACATACAATTTTACCTTTAATTACTTTTAACCCTACTTCTCCCTTAATCGTCACCGTACTATTTTGATTTTTTTTTTTTGCTTTGGTTGAGTACTGAAAGAAGATAAATCAAATAGTCTTTTGCTTGGTGACTTCTATATCTATTTAGGGAGGATAATCTCAATTTCTTTCTCGATTTTAAGGTAGGTCGCGACATATTTAAGTTCTTTCTTAATTTCTATAGTGATTAGGAGAGTCATCGTATACTTGACTTTCCTTATAAGTTTATAACTTGATTTTGTAATAATTGATTTAAAAGTCTCGATTTAAAGGTCATTATTCATTGATTTGATAGTCTTGATTTAAATAGATTGTATGGTCTCGAATTAGATAGATTGTTAATAGTTTAATGCAGGATTTTTTTGTTTTAATATTCTTAATCTAAGAGACTTTCAATTTAATGAATGAAATTAGTTTAGTTAAAGATTTTTAGTTTAGTGAATGATTTTAAATCTCAAAAGATAAGAAGTCACTACAAGAATTTACATCCATGGCGACAAACCCTATGACGACGACATACCCTAATAGCAATAGGTCTAACTAAGGCGACGACAAGTCGTCGCTATAGAAAAATCTTGATTTTTGACTATCCTAACCCTATGGCGACAACAAGTCGTCGCCTTAGGTAGACCTATAGCGAAAAAATTATGTCCTCGCCAGAGAGTTCTCTTTGTCGTCGCCATAGCCCCATTTAAATTAATTTTTGATTTATTTAAATAAATGTAAAAAAATTAAAAATTAACTGATACCTCGTCGCCATAGGTTAAAACCTAATTTTTTTGTTTTTTTTCTCTAAAAATAGTTGGAGGGAAATAATCCCGCTATTATGAAAAGCCTATCGCGACGACATGTCGTCGCCATAGAGTGAATTATTTTTTTAATTTAATATTAAAAAAATTAATAAAATTAATTCCTATTAGTATGGTTATTATTTTTATTATTAATTAATGTACAAGTTATTGTTGTTATTATTATTATATGTACTATTATTAATTAGAAGTAAAATAAATAATAATAATAATAATAATAATAATATATTTAATATTATTATAATAAATGTTATTATTATATATAATTATAAACAATTAATGTCAATTTGGGCCAAAGATGTTCAGTTATGATATTTAGAGTGGGTTACATGCATCAAAAGTTAAATACGATTGAATTACGATCATTAGTGTTGAATTTCACACTTTGATGGTAATTTATGGGAATTTATGTTATTAACGATAAATTAAGTTTGATTATATTTAATTATCATCAATGAGTGTCAAACAATGTTAAAGATTTTGGTTATGATAGTCAGGGACGGTTACATACGTCAAATGTTAGCTATGATCGAATTATGATCATTGCTTTTAAATTTCACACTTTGATGGTAATGTGTGAGAAATTAAACTTATTACCAGTAAATTAAGCTAGTTTATGCTTAATTATCATTGATAAGTGTCAAACGTTGTCAAATATGTTTAATTATGATAGTTAGGGTTGATTACATATGCCAAAGATTAGTTCTAAATGAATTATCATCATTAGTGTTGAATTTCATACTTTGATTGTTATTTACGTAGATATATGCTTAATTATCATCAATGAGTGTCAAAAAATGTTAAATATGTTTAGTTATGATGATTAAAGTCGATCACATACCTCTAAGGTTAGCCATGTTCGAATTATTATTATTGGTGTTGAATTATGATGATTAAGGTCGATTACCTACATCGATGGTCCATTATGATTCAATCATGATCAATGTTGTGAATTATACACGTTTGATAATATCGTAAGAATAATAACAAAATTATATTCACAAAACGTTTTTCTTGGTATAATATTTTTGATATTGAAATAATAATTGAAAATAAACATCAAATTAATAACAACTATTATAATAATAATAATATAATATAATAATAATATAATAATAATAATTATTATTATTATTATTATTATTATTATTATTATTATTATTATATTATTATTATTATTATTTATTGTTCTAATTGTTGTTATTATTATTATTATTATTATTATTATTATTATTATTAATATTATTATTATTTTTATTATTATTAATAAAATAACAAAAATTGGAAAAGACCCATGTCGTCGCCATAGACCTTTTCAGTTTGACGCGTGTGTACCCCGTCTTTCATTAATAAAATAAATTTAAAAATTAAATAACCCTATGGCGACGAGATGTCGTCACCACAGGGTTCAGTTTGCCCTAAATCTACACCGATCCTTATCACTTCTTCACTTTCCCAAAACCCACCAACAACACACCTGTGATCTCAACTCCTCCTTTCCGGAAGAAAACCAACACCTAAAATTCACCACCACCACTCTCGTCACCCTCCATCTTACTCCCTTCAGCCCCATCTCCACTCTCGTCACCCCCACCACTGTAATTCTATCACCACCACCAAATACCTTCCACCACCGGGATTTCGTGCCAACACCACGACTCTTGCCCTACACCACCACCTAAAACCCACCACTACCACTATTCTAACCACCATTCCCGTCACTCACCCCCCTCCCAACCACCACCACCAAGACCATTCCTTTAAAATTTTAAGGTGTGTATGTTTAACATTTTTTGTTAATTTGTTAAAATTTTAAATTGAATTGTTTATTAGTTTGTTTTGTTAGAATGATAATATAAATTGTTTTATTTGTTTATTAGTTTGTGTTGTTAGAATGATAATATAAGTTATTTGAATTGTTTATTAGTTTATGTTTTTAGAAAGATAATATTATTTTTTTGATTTGATTATTAGTTTGTGTTGTTAGAATGATAATATAAGTTGTTTGAGTTGATTATTATTTGTGTTGTTAGAAAGATATATAATTGTTTGAATTGTTTATTAGTTTGTGTTGTTAGAAAAGATCATATTATTTTTTTGATTTGATTACAATTTGTGTTGTTAGAATGATAATATAAGTTGTTTGAGTTGATTATTTGTTTGTATTGTTAGAATGTTAATATAATTTGTTTGATTGTATTATTAGTTTGTGTTTTTAAAATGATAATATAGGTTTACTAATTTAATTATTTGTTTGTGTTGTTAGAATGATAATATAAGTTGTTTGATTTGATTATTTGTTTATGTTGTTAAAATGATAATATAAGTTTTTTGATTTGATTATTTGTTTGTGTTGTTAGAATGATAATATAAAAGTTTTTTTATTTAGTTATTGGTTTGTGGATTTTAATTTGTTTATTTAGTTATTGATTTGGTTATTGGTTTTGGATTTCAAATGTGTATTAAAAAATATTTTCGGATTTCAATTGTATTAACGATAACATTTTAGAATGTACTCATCCAAAACATATTATTACATTTACTATTAAAAATATTAGATGCTTGTAATTATTTTTTGTTTTGTTTGCAGATTATGTCATCAAGTGTAGCAGGAGCGCACGATGGTGACGGCGGAGGTCGAGACCCACATGGACATGGATATACACTCCCTTCGAGTTGCCAATCGTGTAAGTTACTGTTAATTTTCAATATGCGTCTTTTCATCGAATATATATTTTAAATGTTGCTAACTTTTTAATTTCATACATCAATTTAACGTCAAGTAAGAAAAAACGTTCAAAAGGAAGAAACTTAAACCTGTTTGAGAAATGGACAGCAAACAACAACCAGCCACTGCCCATTCAATTTGATCACACGGGTAAACAATATAAAACTGTCAGAGAAAACAGTCAACTATCTGTTAGGGCTTTATCAAATCATGTTTCCACGGTTCCTTTTCATTATCTCACATAGGATAAAGTTCCAGATGCTTTTAAGATATCATTATTCAATTTTCTTGAGGCAAGTATTTTATGTAGTTTTTATATGTATTTTGATTATCATTCTTTTATATATTTATTTAATTGCTTTCTTTTACAGGAATATTTTGACCTAGAGGCTCATCGCGCTTTAGATCACTGGCTAGGTATTTAGCTTGGAATCCACTTGGACTGCCAGCGAGCTTTTAGAGACAGAAGATATGATATGAAGAAACATTTTGTGGATCAAGGAGGTTATGATGATATAAAGCGGGCTATGAGTCATCCCCCAAATGGCCAGGGTCAAGAGGCATGGGAGAAGATAGTTGAGTTGTTCACAAGTGAAGAACATAAACGCCTTTCACAAAAAGGCTCAAACAATAGAGCTAAATAGCTCTATCCAAGTTTACATGGGAGTCGTTCCTATGCCCAGAGGCGATATCTTCAAGTAAGAAAACGTGTATTATCCAAATACATATATTAGTTTTTTCAGATATCATAAATATTATTTTTAATGTTTAAAGGAGCAACAAACCGGGACCCCGAGCCACATTGAGACATGGAGGAGGGCACATCACAGGGAAGGGTTTGGATAGGTTAACCCGAGGGCAAAAGAAGATTGGGTAAGTTTAAAACTTTTATTTCTATGATTTGTTAAATATGTTATTATCATGTTTTTGTATGTTGTTAGTTGTTTAATTGGATTTAATATGTTGTTAGTGTATTGTTTATTTAGTATGTTGTTTACGTCAAATGGGTCAAAATCACCCAAACGCACGTCACGAAATTTTTGATTTTAATATGTTGTTAGTATATTAGTTTGTGCTTTTAGTTAAATGGATCAAAATCACCCGAACACACGTCAATTAATTTAAAATGAATATTATTAGTTGCATTGTTGGTTTAGATATTAAAATTTGGGAATTATTATCTTATATATACTTATAATAAAACAGGTTGGTTTTTTCCATTTTACAGCAGTTATGCTGCCGAAATTTCGTAAAAATATTAATAATTTTTTATTTTGTTCTTTAAAAATGCAGGTAAAAATTGAAAATCAATATGTCCAAATGCAAATGGAGGCGGGCGAGTCGCCCATAAACGAGATAGAATGTTTGGAGCTCACCTTAAGACAAAGACGTGGTCATACGAGAGGTGTTGGGCGAAAAGTAAAAAATGTCTCTCGTTATGAACCATCAAGCGTGTCGTCATCAAATCGGGATGAAGAAATAGAAGCTCTAAGGCAACAAATGCGTGAAATGCAAGAAAGAATGGATGAATTTGAAAGAAGAAAATCAAATCCCGATAATGATGAAGATGACGAAGATGAAGACAATTAGATAGTTAATTTGTTTGGTTTGTAAAAATTTAAAATATATTTACATTAGTAGTTTTATTTTTTTGGTATGTAACTTGAATCATATTGATATTCGTTTAGGTTTTCGTAATATATAATAACATTCGTTTGACTGTATAAATCTGTATAAAAAACCTATAATATTGGAGGATAACTGGAAAATATAAAAAATTAAAATTTAAGATTTAAAATTGAAGGGTCTATGTCGTCGTCATAGGGTTGCCTTAAAAAAATTTTAAAAAAATTATTTTATTTTTATATATAATAATAATATTTTCTGCTAGACCTATGACGACAACATGTCGTCGCCATAGACCTTTTCAAATTTTTTTTTAAAACTAAATATCAAAATACATGACGACTACTCTATGGCAACGACTTGTCGTTAGCATAGACCTCTGTGGCGACAAAGGTCGTGACGACGACAAGAAACAGACCTATGGTGACGAGCTTGTGGCTACTAAGGCTATGGCGACGACAAGTGGTGTCTATGGCGACGACTTTTGTCGTCGCCGTAGGGTCAATTTCTTGTAGTGAGTCTTTGACAAGTTGTGTTTGTCTTTATTTTTTTATTCTACAAGTTTTTGTATGAGGGTTTGGAATTGAAATTAACTTAAACATTTTGTGAACCAAGTACGTATTTAATGATTTTAGTTGTTGACCGGAACTTTAGTGTAAAAAACCCGACCTGACCTGAATATTATAGCGTCGAGTTGATAGAAATCCTAGCACTAAAAAAGTGACCCCGGTAGAAAAAACTTCTTGTTCCGCCGTGAAGTTAGATGTGTACTATATCTATACACGTGATACTTTGTAGGAGTGAAGTGTACATAGATGGAGTTACATGTGTACTATATCTATACACATGATTAACTCACTAAACCACATGCGACTCAAACGTATTATAGCTTGCAACATTTGTAATAATAAATATCAATTTTAGCAACAATATTCATTGCAAAAGAAAATGATTTATTAACGGTTAATTGGATCACTGACGGGATATAGCCCAACTGATCATCTTCATTATTTAAGTACGGAACCTCAGTCCCGAACCTAATTCCACCCTAAAGAGTAAACCAACCATAGGTGAGAAAACCTTGTGGCTCAACCTAGAACCTTCCCGTTTTCTTGTCCTAGGTTAGACTTGAACCCAAAATCTCATTTTATTAAAGTCTTGAGGTATCTCACATTAACCATTTGAACTAATCAAATACCTTCATTTTTTTTATTATCAAACTACAGGTATTTAATTTCCCGCGTTGCATGAGTTTTCAATGCCTAACACAACATCACTAACCCCAATTGACGTAAACACAATCGTTTGGTAGCTACCGAAGTCTCAGAGTAGGTGAACTATTGTGTCTACAAACCAAACGTGGTGTCATGCTAAACCACGAACGCCTTTGTTGGTATCATCATTGCCAATTTCGCATAAAAATAGTATATGTTAATAATTGTATGAAATAACAATAACGTACAACCATAAGCTCCACCACTACGGCCTCAACATTACCAACACAACCTTTCTTAGACGAACAAGCAGCCACCAATAGCAAATCAAAAACAACTCACAATCTTAACAGCACAAAACTGTATTGAAAAACAGTTTTAGCTATATCTCAAATGAGCTTACACTCAACATCATTGAGTCGAAGTCTCATCTCAAAAAAAATGTTCATTATCATCGTACTTGTTACAAAAAATCATGAGGTAAACAAAATTATGTCTCAAATGAGCTGACACCCACCATCATCATCCCGACGACACGACTCAGATAATCAATATTCCATTATCATCGCATTGCTAGTAACCATCACACTCTGTATCACCAAGAACCAAGTGACATTAACATCTTTTTCAAGTTAAACCAACTATTATCAACATCATCAACAACTCAAGACATAATAGACACAAAATAGTCTCAGCTGAGCAAAAGCTCAACATCATCGACCAACACAGCGACAAAATAAAGTTAAAATATTAGTTTTATCAAGAATAATAAGCCATAGAAACAAAGGCGACCAGAAATAAGAAAATCAAAATAAAAATCTACGAGTCGAACAACCATATGCATTTGAAAGCCACCATAATAAATTGAAAACCCTAGGAAATACATGAATATAAATAGTCCAAAAGAGGGCAAAATCAGGTCTTTTGTCAACGATAGTAGATGTACAACACCACTCATTCATCAAGCAAGCCAACGCCATGGGAGAAGGCCGGATACGGCATCTCCCGGCAACAGCTTGCCACCTGTAGAAAAGAGGTTAGAGCCAGCACCTCTATTGCATAGCCAATGCCGGCGTCAACTCTGTCGCCTAGCCAACAACGACCACCACAATGACCGGCCACAACACCGAACTCGTATGGCATACCCAACGACGACGACCATGATGACAGACAAAAACACTGAACCCTACAGCCTCTCTCTAACTCTATGCACCTTTGTCAAAACCCTCTCTCTAAAGAAAACACAATATCCCAATCTTTAAAACCTTTAAAGTGGCAAAGGGTACCAAAATGAATAACTCTGAAAATATCGTGGCCAACATCATCATATATAAGATTCTCTTCCCTCACTTGTTAATAGTACAAAATAGAATATTATCAATTACCAAAGCATCTTTTAAGTTCCATAACAAATCAACCTTTCATTTTGAAATTAATAAAGCCAGAATAATAGACACTCTTTGCATGCTTCATCATTCAATTCACGTCCTCAAGAGACGTGTGGTTAAGATATATAATAGCATCTCTTTTGTTTAAAATTTGTTAATTAAAGTTACATTTTGTTGTTAAACAATCACTATTGGTTTATTAAAAAAGTGAATCGTTATTTTTTTTTTACTTTTATTTATATTTTAAGATATTAACTACATACACAGTATTAACAAAAGAAAATGCTGATTGGTTAAACAGATTCCATTTTTTTGATCTGTTCTAATAAAAAACATATTCAATTTAACTAAGGTGTTAGTCCAGCAAAAATTAAATGGGTTAATACTTAACAGATCCAACTCGACATGTACTGCCTATTTAACCTTTTAAATTTGTTTCTTTTACATATTACTACTCAAAATTATGTATTTACCGCAAACAACATAAATCTATATAAAACATTTGAGTTTAAATTATAGTACGTTAAACTCGTTTCTCTTTGCCTTGTAGTTATCAACATAAAATTACTCTCAGAGTTTCTAAGATAAAATGTCTTGTAAAATAATTATAAAAATAGACTAGTTAACCGACAAACCTGTCATACTAACTTAACGCCAACCCATTTAGTTAAACATATTCGTGTGTTTTTTACATGTATTCTTAATGTGGGTGGTGGGTTGGGTGTA
Source organism: Flaveria sonorensis (assembly GCA_025506505.1). NCBI lineage: Eukaryota > Viridiplantae > Streptophyta > Magnoliopsida > Asterales > Asteraceae > Flaveria > Flaveria sonorensis. Next base: position 39,412,744 of record CM046439.1, on the reverse strand, counting down.
ACTGTGTAAAGCGTTTTCACCTCAAACAAAGGTTGTAGATTCGAATATTAGGGGTTACAATTTACTTTAGATTAGCTAGGTGTTGCCTATGGATATAGTTTAGGAGCAGGAGCAGATAAGTGTGTGAATCGTCGTTTTAAATAAATAATAAAAAGAACAAAACACATACTTAACCAAAAGACATGAGTTTTTAAATGTCAATAATCTTTAGTTGATTTGGTTGAAGTAAGATACCCAAAACTTTATTAAAATAAGAAGATATTAGATTCAAGTCTCACTTGACGCCTATTACAAAAAAAAGGTTGACACCTATTACAAAAAAAAGGTTTCATGTTGGGTTGGGGTCGTCTCGTTTAAGGTGAGTTTTCTTCTAATAGTCTTATGTTCGGGACTAATGTGCGAACTTCCTTCCAAAGATGTGACAGCCTAGAGCCCGAGGGTTACGTGGTTGAGTAAAAAAGTTGATCGAGTGAGCCAGTTACCCATTAGTAGGGATGCAAAAGAACTGAACGTTCAGTGAACAGTTCGTGAACTGTTCGGCGGGAAGTTCGTTTAAGTTCGTTCGTTTAGTAAATGAACGAACACGAACACGAAAACTTCATTCATTTAGTTAAACGAACGAACATGAACACAAGCTGTGTTCGTTCATTTATGTTCGTGAACGTTCGTTCGTGAACGTTCAATAATGTGTTCATTTATGTTCGTTAATGTGTTTGATTATGTTCTTAATTTTTATCTTAGTTATTTTTATGACAAGTATGTCAAGTGTTTTGGATATTTATGTTACGTGTTTATTTATTTTTGGTAATTTTTATGATAAAAATGCTAATTTTATTCTAAAATAAATATGTGATCATTTGTATTCGTTTGTGTTCATGGACTTCTTTGTGTTCGTCATGTTCATGAACATTTGTTTGTTTTTGTTTGATTTGTTTGTGTTCATTTGCTTTCGGTAAGTATTCGTGAACAGTTCATGAACATGTTCATTTTCTTAATGAACGAACACGAACAAAGAAAACCGTTCGGTAAGTGTTCGTGAACAGTTCATGAACAAATTTATTTTCTTAATGAACGAACACGAACAAAGCCTTGTTCGTGTTCGTTCGGTTCGTTTGCAGCCCTACCCATTAGAAATCCAAATATCAGTTAGAAAATTAAAAAAATGAGTTTTAAATTTGGGTGATAAATTAATGTATTAATTTGAGATTGATGTAGCAACCACTCTAGATCCAAGATTCTTTCACTTGTCAACACAACTCGACGCGACCACCATCTTTCACCTGTAAAATCATCATCATCATCACACACACACACACACCATTGCTCCTATAAAGCTTCACCCCTCTTCTCACACCTCACTCATCTCTTAATCTCCTTTCATGGCGGTTTCCCGCTAACCACCATTAATCTCCACCTTCTGCAAATGTCTCCATCATCGTCTTCTCACCAAGCCTCCGCCATTACACTAGTTCTTCTCTTCCTTCTATTCTCAACTGGTAAACCTATATATCATCCCCCCAATTGTTTCAATTGTAACAATTTCTACAAATCCTTTGTTTTCTTCGATGTTTGTTCGATTTTCCTTTCAAATTTCAGGATTTGGAAGAAAACTAATGCGATCGTCAACGATCGGCGATGGTTTCGAACATCCTTCGTCTCTGATTCAGGTAATGATCGTGTCGATGTTGCATTTGTGTAATTTTGGGTTCAATTTTAGTCGATTAAGGCTTAGTATTCGATCGATAATCTACTTTTATTCTTAATTTGGACTGAAAATTGATCATCTACAGGAAATTGGGGGAAAATCGAGGGAGATGATGGAGTTGGATTACGAAGATGCAGGCCCCAACACCAACAGAAGATCTGGTAATCTGCTTATCCCTGATCCTGATGCTCAAGCACCAGCACCTCAACCCTAATTGATGTCTTAAAGTTAGCAAAATTTCTGAATTATATTCATTGTTCTTGATTATACATCTTCAGTTTCAGTTGTTCGATATAATTGGTTATTTCGTGTTGCTTTATCAATCGATCATGAATTTGGGTTTTGTTTTTTGGTAATGATTGCTTACAAGCTTCATTCGGTTTGGATCGTTCGCTAGGTTTTTCATATAGGTTATTATGGATTAGATCGAAGAAAAGAAAGATTATATTTTTGTTTTGGTTTGACAACAATTCAGTGAGGCATACAAGTGATAGTGTGATACAACATAAGGGGTTTTTTTTTTCATTAATCTCAATGTGCAGTGTGCCAATTAAGTTGTAAGACTTGTATGTGGAGATAATGATTAAAGTATATTTAGTGTAATGTGACCAAGGTGGTGTAGTGTCTCTTAAAGAAATGAGTGTTCAAATTTTGTCACGAATAAGTGGTGTAGATTTAGGATTACTTTTTAGAGTATTTACAATTCATTCATCATTTTTATCTTCATCCTTATAATTACATTAAAAATATTTATTTTTTCTTTCTTATTTTCAATTAAATAATATTTTTTTATACTTTTATCATTATTTTTTCTCTCTTATCCACTCATAACCACTTCTAAAATATTAAAAAATTTATGGGGGTTGTACCGTGATTCCACAAATATGAAAAATCACGGTACAACCATCATAAATTTTATTTCTCTTTCACTCACAACCATCCTTTATAATATAAGACATTCACTCATATAAAAACAAGCTACGTGCTGTGAATGCTCTAAAAGATGTGTACCCAAGTAATCATATTAGTACCATGAGAAACATAAAACATAAATATGTAGCTAGAAAAAAAGGCTTATACAAAAACATATATGATGAGGTAATTTTAGGGATGTCAATGGGACGTGTATTGGTAATCTCAGTACCATACCTAATTATAAATTACTAGCTTTAGTTACCCGTGTATTACACGGAAGTATGAAGACTTAATTATTAGATAACATAAAAATAAAAATAAAATCAAGTGTGTTATATATTAAATAAGACATAACAACTTTTGATTATAAGGTCACAAATTAGCAAAAATATCTTTGTAAACTACATTTGTAGTAATATTAGTAATTTACACTCATTACCTAAAGCTAAAAGCTTCAATCCATCTTTACTCTTAACTTGTGACAAGATGTCATAAAGCTGATCATGCGTAAAAATAGGCTCTTTCAAGTATAAACCGACACTTGATTGAGATTGATCTTAACTTTTGTTTATTGTCATAGCGAAATATACAGTCAAATAAAACTATCTTCTTTAGCTTAAAATGAATACTTTTGACGGGTCAAACCGTGAACTAGATATTGAGTGGGTGTGAGGATATTAGTACGAAGAAATTAACATTTGAATAATATACACTGAAAAGTTATGTGCAATATAATTAGATCAATTTCGAATTATTTTGACCTTGTAATCAAATATAGAGATATAGTATTGAATCAGGTTGGATCCGACTATAAATATTCATAATATCTCTGATTAATTGTTAATTATTATTTATTTAATACTAACTTTAGTAAACTCGTGTATTATACGGGTTGAAAAAATAAAATATTAAATATAATAAAATTTTATGATGTATAAAATGATAAGCTAAAATAAGATATGAATAAAATTACATATGAGTTATAACTATAAGTAATAAAATAACGATATCAATTTTTAAACTTTTGTTTTTAAACTTTCTTTCCAAAAAAAAGTTAAACATTTTTTGAATAATATACACTGAAAAGTTATGTGCAATAATTAGATCAATCTCGAATTATTTTGATCCTGTAATCAAATATAGAGATATAGTATTGAATTCGGTTGGATAGGGCTATAAATGTTCATAATATCTCTGATTAGTTGTTGATTATTATTTATCTAATACTAACTTTAGTAAACCCCTGTATTATACGGGTTGAAAAAATAAAATATTAAATATAATAAAATTTCATAAAATATAAAATGATAATCTAAAATAAAATATGATTAAAATTACATATGAGTAATAACTATAAGTAATAAAATAACGATATCAATTTTTAAACTTTTGTTTTTAAACTCTCTTTCCAAAAAAAGTTAAATATTTTTTTTCAAAACAAACCGTATTAAAATGTTATTTTTTAATTTTTTTTATTATAACTCCAAATTTTAATTATTTTTTATTTATAAAAAAATTTACTTTTTAAAAATATCAATTTTAAAATATTTTATATTTAAAAAAAAATTAGATGTTTTAGAAAAAAATTTTAATTGTATAAAAAATTGTTTCCAAGAAATAACACTAATAAAAGACATATTTCTTAATTTATTAAAAAACTTAATCTAAAAAAGAATTAAAAGTATTTAATATTTTTTAATTTAGGTAATTATTTAAGAGGAAAGAGATGAGGGAAAAATAAACTTAGGGGACCTAAAAATATACCAAGTGTCCCATAAGTTACTCTTTTAGTATTATATATAGATGTTTTAAACGCGAGCAAATACATGGGTTGTGTTGGTCATACCCGTGTGCGTCTAATATATCCGTTAAATATCCGTTCAGATTTTATGGTTTTGGGTTTCTTACACTTGCAACTGCATTTTAGTTTTTCTATACCTTCCATATTATCCGTATAAAGTGGAATTGGGTCGTTACTTGTGCGTTTTAATAGGATTAATTACATACAAATAACCGACCCCTAATATAAAAAACCAACCAAAATTAACGGAATCGAATGAATAACTGATGGTTCAACTTCTAGTCCCGTGTATGTTGTATGATTTATATATATATATATATATATATATATATATATATATATATATATATATATAATATATATATATATATATATATATATATGTATGTATGTATGTATGTATGTATGTATGTATGTATGTATGTGTGTGTGTATATGTAGGAATGAACTTGAAGTGAGTATCTATTAAAGCAATTCAACCTTAATATATATGAAATAATCAAATGCATGAAGGTTACATGCAATTCACAATATCTAAGAGATTGTGACTTGTGAGGGTAGGCTTCTTGGCTGCTGCTTCAATTGAGGCCCAGGTGGTTGATAATCAGTAAGCATTGCTAGTTCAAAATTTTCTTTTCAGCCCACTGCATGAAACATTTGAAATTGGCCCAAGTCAGTCTTTAGTTCAAAATTTCGGTTATTTATGAAAAACCAAACTCACACCCACCTAAAAACAGAATTAGATCTTTGGTTCAGTTTTAACCTAAACACAACTCACACACACCCCTACCATTATGTTCCTTTAGTATTATCAGAGTCATGTTTCCGTCATTATTTTAAGTCATCATTATCATTATATAATAGAAATTGGATTTTAATAATCCAAACTATTGGTTATTGATCAATATTAATCCAAACTAACAATTTGATCAGTATTAATCACTACTTTCGATTTTTTTACGAATAACAATCACATGCTAACTGTTCGTTAACTCCGTTAGATTTTAATGACGTGTCATTCCACCTACATTGTACCATCGTATTTTCCAACCTTCATGATAAAATTGTGTTTCACATAATCTTAGTTTAAACTAAAAACCCCCCTTCACTTGATCGTCTCTAACTGTAGGTTATTTTTTCTATACTTTCTGGAGACTTAGAAACAAGAAGGAAGGTTGGGATTCTGTTGTAAGCCTATAAGGGCACTAGAAGTGCCAAAAAAATACTCTTTTTAAGTATCCTAAAAAATCACCAAAATAAACATGTTAGACTTAATTTTTGCAAAAAAAATTGGTTGCTACTTGTAGGCCTATTTGAAAAGAAGAGGGCTAGATTCTAGGCTCTAAGTTTGGGATAGAGGACGGTTTGATTGTAGCTTCTACATACACCTAACGTTTTTTGATTGGCTGTTTTGATTTGAAACCTACGTTTTAGCCGCTTGAAAAAGAAGGCAGTTAAATTGTAGCCTTCAATTACACATAACGTTATCAGTTTTGTTGGTTTTGTTTTAAAGGATAGGTTTTTGCCGTTTGAAAAAGAAGATGGCTAGATTGTACCCTTCAGGTACACATAATTTGTTTTATTGATTAGTTTTGATTTTAAAGCCAAGTGTTTACTATTTGAAAAAGAAGGCGGTTAGATTGTGACCTCCAACCGATCAGAATACGTCATGTGTAATTGAAAGCTACAATCTAACCGCATTCTTTTTTAAACTTAAAAGGTTACAATTTAGCCGCATTTCTTTTTAAGAAGCCTAAAAGTAAATGTACATTTTTGCAATATTATGGTCAACATGCATGTTCATATTGTTGATTCTCTCAAATCGTAAGACTTAACTTGGTGGTTAGCTTTATCCACCCGACACCCTGTTAAAATAATTGGATCGAGCACAAATAAAATGACAACGGGGGCAAGACTTTTTCTCCATTATATTGATCGAAGCAGAAAACAAACAAAATACCGTATTTATATTACTCCTAACCTTACTAAACAAACAATCTTGATTTAAGTCAAATACTAACTCCTAAAATAACTAAACATATTCTTCTCCAACCAAACCAAGATAAACATACTAAACAAATAAACCAATACTATATCTAACTAATTAAATCCAAACCAAACTTTATCCTTTTCATATATCCTTCATAATTATCGATCAGCACCACCAAATTAAGATTAACACCTTCACAAATCACAACCCCCCATCCCCAAATTTTATGTGTTAGTGTGCATCTTACATATGCATATTTTGGGGGTGGATTGTTGTTCTATATATTCATATGGCATTAATGAATGTTCTGCATCCTGATAACCATTACTTTGAGCTTCTTTAGACAATTACACTTCGTTAGTTGGTGGTAGAGGTGTTCAAACCGGTTTTTGGGGCCAAACCGGTACGGTTTCAAACCGGACCGGTTTCAACCGTTTATTTTCAACCGTTTTGAACCCCAAACCGGTTCTGTTCCTAAACCGGTTTCAGGGCTAGGATATTCAAACCTATCGAGCCGGTCCGGGCTAGTTTGAAAACCGGTTCGGGTTTTCATTTTTTTTTTTAATTTAAATTTTCCAAACGTCCAAAACAGTGCAAAGAAGAAACGCCCAAACAGATGCGTCTGAACAGTGCTCATGCGCCCAAACAGTGCTCATGCGCCCAAACAGTGCTCATGCGCACAAACAGTGCTAATGCGCCCACATTGCTCATGCGCTCAAACAGTTCTCATGAGCCCACAGTTCTCATGCGCCCAAATAGTGCTCATGCGCCTGAACACTTGGCCAATTTCAGAAGTTTTTCACACTTATCAAATTGTTCAAAACTTGTTCAATTGATCTAAAATATTATTTTTTTTATCAAAGATTACACATTTATATAAATTATTTAAAATATTAAAACATAAAATATTAAATAAAAATATAATTATGATTTATGATACATGAAAAATTAAATATGATTATTTATTTTTATCAAAGATTACATAAAACCGGACCGGTTTGAAACCGGTTTGGAAACCGGTTTGGGAACCGGTTTGAAAACCGGACCGGTTTGAAACCGGTTTCAACACATGAAACCTCAAACCTATTGAGGAACCAGCGGTTCAGACCGGGTCGGGACCGGTTTGGGCCAAACCGGTTTGGGCTAGAAACCGGTTCCGGTTTTTTTGCCCAAACCAGTTCCCGAACCGGTTTTTTTGCCCACCTCTAGTTGGTGGTGGATCATCTTGGATCAGAATGATCACACAATGGCTGCATACGTATTACGTGTTTCTGATCAATATGATATCAAAAGGTACGTTTAGAACGCATGGTTCTTTATTTCGCTTTCATATTGTTGAACAGCGGAAACAGGTTGTTGTTTATTGAGAAATGAAAAGATTTCGCGCATATGCAAACATGTTGCTTAAGAAGAATCAGTTGGAGTGAGTGATGTAGAAAGAGGTTTGGAATAAACTGTATTGTGCATATGGTGACCTTTGTGTTTTTTGCCAAGACATTAGGAAAGATGAGGGTAGGTTTGAGGCTATTAATGCCTTTGAATATGAATTGAATTGCACCATGTAATCATGTTTAATGCAAACCTTCACTTTTCAAGACTATTGGCCTATATGAAAAAGAAGCTAGACTCTTATGTTATCGTTTCATTGTATGAGAGACAAAAAGAGATATAAAACTACCCTTTGTTTGTATACAACATACATTCGGCTACGAATACCTACCACCTTCGTCGTGTCTAGCCTTATGTAGGAAAAACAAAAACCACGGTGGGATTCTTACGCAATTTGATAATAGTTGGTAGTACTTTTGTTCTGGCCGTTGTACCATGGTAAGTAATTGTAAAATTTCTTTTAAAGGAATCGTATCAAAGACGGTCTCAACCAATAATGTTTTCACGCTCAAACTAGAGACATATCTTTTGATTTCAAATTTGGTTATACACGTTTATAGTTAGTTAGAGTTAGTGTTAAGCCCACGAGGTTGATTGTTCTCGGGTAACTTGTTTTCCAAGCTTCCTACTCGACCCCAACAAGACTATTGATTTTGTTCACCTGCAGCATTTGTTTTATTTTTTTCTATTATTATATTTTATTAATATGATAGTTACCTTTTTTGTTGGAGGTGAAAACAAAGTCATGTTCAAGTCTTGTGGCTAGCCTAATTTTTACAAAACTTTTTTTTTTAATCTAACATGTGATAAAGTTTAAATCAAACTTTCAAAATTTATTAACTTCAAATTTTTTGTACTTTCTTTAATTATACTATCATAGTTTTTATGTTTTTTTAATTAAATTTAATTTTTTATTATTATCACTATAATTCCAAGTATACCGTTGAAACGTGATTGTTTCTGATTACATTTACAAACCCACGTTTTCAAACTGTCATTTTATCTTCTGGTTGTACGGTTTTCACTTTTGCACACACATGGAATTCCAACGCTTACACGCGGCAACGCGCGTGGGTGTAAATAGCTTGTTATATAAACAAACATATTAGAGGATAATAAGTAGTTCTATACGAAATTAAAATTTATTTTCAAAGCTAGTCCTCCACTTTAACCTATTTTGGTTTACTTAGTAAAATGTAAAGAATTAAAGAAATATCAACTTTGCATAAATTTTAGGTTCAACTTGAACAAGAAATGAGAGGGTTTTTTTCATGTTTTTTTATTTAATACTATGTTACAATTCTATGTAATATACGGATTGAATAAAAAGTAATGTCTTAAACATCGTGTATTATACAGATTGAATAAACTTGTGTATTACACATATTTCAAAATTTATAGAAATCATTCATCAAAAACATTTAATATCATTATTATTCCTTTTTTTCTTAATATATTAACAAATATAATTTTACTTTTGATTATGTTTAAATAATTAAATATAACTTTTGAGTAAAAATAACAAATAAATAATAATTAATTAATTTTATAATAAATTAATTCAGTTAATGCGATATTTATTTCGGTAACCAGTGGTTAGGTTTGGCTATCAGATTAAAGCTTTTAAAAAATCCCTTTAATTATGGATAGTTATTAATAAATAGTTATTATAGCTTTATAGTTATTTACAATAAATATATAAAAATATTTTTTAATATTCTTATTAAAAAAAGAGAGAGTCAAGAAAATTAATTATTAAATGGCCTATAACGGTAACATGTGATCTAATTTATTTTTATTTATTAATATAGAGATTAATAAAAAAACAAAGAGACATGAACGCTTCATAGATCGAAACTGGTTGTTCTTCTAGTTCATTTAGGACATGAATGAGTTCATGTCGGTCTATTTTCGTTCGATAATATCTACACAAACACAAATATACATAAATAACATTAATTAAAAGTAATCAACATGTTCAACTTGAAGTATAATTACTGTAGTCATCATATGATTTAACAATATTCCTCGCCTTACCCCACCTTTTTAACGGATTTCATTCACCCTCTTTCTTGCCACTTAGAGCATTTACAGTAGGTTTTTATTATTTATGTGAGTGTGTCCCATATTACAATGGATGGTTGTTAGTAGTTTGAGTGAAGTAGAGAGAAATTTATGAGAATTATACTGTGATTCCTCATATTTGGAGAAACACGGTACAACCCCCATAAAATTTTTAATATTTTTAAAAGTGTTGTGAGTGAGAAGAGATAAAATATAATGATAAAAATATTAAAAAAATATTATTTAATTGAAAGATAGATTAAAAACTAATGTATTTAATATAATATTAAGATGGAGATGAGAAATCTGACGTGAATACTCTTACACCCGCACTTTCCTCCCTAGTTCACATCGGCCTAGGGCATTTTCCATCTCACAACATTTGACAAGGTCTTATATTCATTTTTTCCAAAATTTATAGTTCTTTTAAAGGAATATGGTTTCTAGTTAAATATTAATAAAATTTCTGTTAAGGTTTTCGAAATCAAATCTTAGTTTTTTTTAATATCGGTAACCCACTCTATGGTTTCAACTGATTTAACACAATTTTTTACCCCCTTTTTTTCTTCTGAAATTCGGTTTTTTTGTAAACTAACTTTAGTAAACCCGTATATTACACGGTTGAATAAATAAAATATTAAATAGAATTAATTTTATTATTTATAAAACGATATTTTAATAAGATATAATTGAAATTACGTATGAGTAAGGATTATAGGTAATAAAGAATAATATCAACTTTTTTTTGTATTTTTAAAAATAAATTAAATATTTTGTTTCAAAACAAGCCGTTTAAAAATATCAATTTTAAAATTTCCTTACTACAAATCCCAGTTTTAATATTTTTAGGTTTATAAATTTTGCGCTTTTTAAAAACACTAATTTTAAAATATTTCGTATGTTCTAAAAAGTTTGATATTTTAGAAAAAATTATTGTAATAAAAATTCGTTTCTTAATAACATTAATAAAAAAGATTTCTTTCTTAATTTCTTTAAAACTATATTTTAATCTAAAAAAATTAAATAAAATTATTAGTAATTAATGCAGTTATTTGATAGGAGTGAGAACGAGAAAATTTTGATGGGGAGGAATGTGATGATTCATGTGTCATCTCTAGTTACCATTTTATTAGAGTACTATGGTATAACCTCTTGTAGTACACGGTTTGAATAAGAAAATACTAAATATTTATTAATGAATAGTTAGAAACTATAAAACTTTATTTTGATATAAGATATAATTGAAAAACTTTGATTAATTGATAACACATCTCTTATTTCTAAAATTTTCATTTTAAAAATTATTGCTTTGACATAAATTCAAATTTTTTAATATTTCGTTGTTAAAACCTCTGGGTTTGTTTTGTAATTTATTTTATATAAAACTTTTATTTATAAAAAGAATGATTTAAAATAATTTTATTATTTAAAATAGTTTCATTGTTTTAAATAAATATAGTTTTATAAAATTTTATTTTTGAAAAAGTGTATTTTTTAATCAAAATACTTAGATTTTATTTGATGAAAATTTCTGTTATTATTATTGATTAAAGAATAGCTTAGATTTCTAATATATAGAGGAAGAGAAATATTTGAAAATTAGTTATTTGATTTTTTTTAAAATGGAATAGGCGGTAAAATAAATGGGAGAGTGAATGTGGGAGTCACATGTGTCAAAAAATGTAAAGGATTATTATATAGATAAATATAAAGATAAAGATGAAGATATAGTTTTGAAAAAATTTCTGTTAAAGATTTTTGAATCAAAACTTGTTTTGTTTTATATCGGTAACCCACTCTATGGTTTCAATTGGGTTAACACAATTTTATGACCCTCCCCCCCCCCCCCCCCCTCTTTTTATTTTTTTTTTTTTTTCTAAAAGTCGGTTTTTATTTGTAAATGTAGGTTTGAAATGAACTAATAAAATAGTTTTATAGTCTATGAGACTAAAATTTATTTCTCGTAAAAGTGTTACGTTGATTCTCTATTAGTGTGCGGTATGAAAAAACGTTAAACCATCTCCATTGCTATCAACTTCATTGATGACCCGTCGACCTTGCCCCCTTACGTCGACATGTCCTAGAGAAACTCCGCAGGCACCCTCTCTCCCCTCTTTCTTTCTTTCCTCCCTCCCCCTTTCACAATTCATGTCCGATCCCCCACCTGTCTATACAAATTTCTCACCGTCTCTGTTCTCGCCACATCCTCCTCACCTTAATGCCAACAACATATCTCTTCCACGTATTAATGTTGGAGATGTCTTAAATGTCAGTACAATTGCTTTTAAGTTTATACACTCAAATAAATAAGGGTCCTAATATATAAACACCTCACATTATAAATCAACATCTCATATACGCCTCGTATGGTACCATACGCGACGTATAGGGCCGAAAACACTAAAGAGAAAAATTCAGAGGGGGCTGTCAGAGGTTATACGCCTCATATAGCCTTATACTACCCCCTATACGATACATATATGGCTATACGATCCGTATAGCAAATTTTGACACTGACTACGAGGAAAAATTTAAAAGACTGTCAGAAGAGTTATACGTCGTAGGACTATACGACCCCTACTATAGGACGCGTATAGGACTATAGAATGCGTATAGAACTATACGACACATATAAAAATTTGAGGTATTGATTTATAGTTATAGAATATTTAAATATCCATTCACATAAATAATAAGGAAAGTAAAAGATATTACATAGGAAAAAGAAAAAAAAAGTACAAAAGTGTAGTCACAAGTCACTTTCCTGCGCATTGCCTGTAGAAATTATTTAGATGAAGTAAATTTGCCCAACTAACTCAACAACTCTCAATTCTCCACACACATACGGACACACAGGACGACTCAACTAGTAATTTTTGCATTAATAGTTAATACTTAATGTTTTAATCATACAATATATAAATAATTAAACATTTAAGATTGTAATTCATAGCTAATAATTTCAAATGCTTTAATCATATAAGATATAATAATTTAACATTTGAAACAGTTGCATAAAGTTTTCTTTGATGAATAAATTGCTTGTAAATGACGGACTAAATTGGACGGTGATGCTCTTAATTCGTTATAACTCTGAGAAATTGCAATTTTGTTAAGATTGTTTACATTCCATAAGAGCTTTTTCCTTATCACTAACCACCATTATGGACGGTGGTTAAATTTATATATTTGATCGTTGTATCATTTTCATTAGTAAACTAAAACATCGAACCCTCTACGCCCCGTTAGTTTCATATATGTGAAGTTACGAGAACGTCCTCCGAATTGGTAACTTCACTATTCGGCCAACAGGAAACACAAAAATATGATGATGGAGCCTTGAAAACAAATTCATGCTTTTGAAAACTTGCAAGTAATTATAACTTTGTACTTTGAAAAAGATGCAATAACACATGTAACATACATGTAATATATACTAAATACACATAACACCTTAAATTGAGAATTATATATATCCCTTCTATACTTGTAAAACTACATATTTTCCAAACATAATTTTTAATGCATGATGTACATGCTTTTCAATCACAAGTTGAGTAAATAGTAATTTTATAAGTTTGAAGTAGATATATGAAATTACCTTAGTATATGTTTATTTTTTTATCTTAAAACACTAATGGAAATAACAATTTTGCCCCTTGTCAAATATATTATTGTTTTTTTTAACGACAGATAAGTGATTGTTTGTTAGTATCATCAGGTTAATAACATTTGCTCATGTTAAAGTTTGAACCTTAGATCTTGGACTTTCAAGTGTGACAAAACATCCCAGTTCCTTCTTAACCACTGTACCAACAAATCATTGCACATATTATTGTTATAAGATTGACACAATTATAATACGGAACCTAAGAAGGGTAGGCCCTAGGAGATTGGTGGTGGGGAGTTCTTGTTGGGTCACATCCTATTCATGTAATTATATTAATGCACACCATCTACAATTGTACAAGTGGTTAATGCACTTGCAGAATGCAAGTAACCTACGGATTTTACCCAAATCTATTGACTTCCCTACAAATCAACATTATAAATGAGACCTTCAACAATCACATGGAACTCAATTGGTCCAATCACTTGTCTTTCTTCTTGTTTTCATTAGAATGGCAACCACTTGTTTTTCTTCAAAGAATCTTGTTTCTTTCTCCTTTGGCAATTCCATCTTTCTTGAAATCATTGAATCTTTAAAACGATTGTTTTTCTATTTTTATAAAGAAAACATTGTTACTAAGATTTCATGTGTAACTACGATCGATATACAAAAGAAAAACAAAGCAAAACAAATGTCTTTCAATGGTTTGTGTCCAAAGATTTTTAGGGTTATGTGGCTTTTGGGAATATGGTTTGTGAGGTGAAATTAGTGGTCAAGTTGAGGGTGATCAATTGTGTCGTTTTTCATCTATATCTTGCATGTGGGAATAAGGTTTATGTTATAGCCAAGGATGACTTGCCGGAGACTTGTAATTTTTTGTATTGGTTGGTGATCGGCAAGTCATTTTACGGCTAAACCACTACTTTTTTCTCATGCTAGGTTTATGATGATATTCTCATGCCATGTTTATGATGTTATTTCCTAAGTTGAAGATATCTTGTTCATGATGATGATGTCTTGCTGATGATAAGACACAAATATTCTATATATGTATGTAATTTTATTGGCAGTATCTTATAACTTCAGGAAAAACAAAACATGATTTTTTGTTTTGTCCAAATAAATAATCTACGCTCACTTGAATTTTAGCTTCTCTTTCTTATATACTTAAATGTATGCATGAGTGGTTTTAAGAGAGAACTTATTTAATAAATAAAAAGCGTTAATTTTAATTATGCTACGGTTGACTAAAGTAATTATTTTCCTCCAAACAATTAAAATCAATTTACTTTTAATAGTTTCATATGTTGTTTTAGTTTCACTCTATAAGTTCATTATTTTAGATCGTGCTACTTTGAAATCTGATGGTGTTTTTCATAGCAGTCCAAGGGGTTGGTTTACTTTTGGACATGCTTTTAGAGAAAATTAAAAAAACTAATAACTTTTGGGCAAAAATAAAGAACTTATAAAACTTTGAAGATAATTGATCTTTTTAATATTTTGAATGAAAATGATTATATTTAACAAACCTGAAAGAGCATAATCGAAATTACTCTAAAAAAAAAAAACCAATCTCAACAAAATAATTTAAAGTGCACTTATAAGTTTCAATAATTTATAATTAGTATGCTTAATCATAGGATATAATAATTTAGAAATGTTCGAATAAAAAAGGCTTTAAAACTAAAAAATGTAATGGTTGAGATCAAAATATAGGAAAAAAATTTTAGAGGAGTATTCTATGAATAATACTTTTATTGACTTTTTGCAAGTTCTCATATTTTTTTTAAATGTTCATAACTTTTTTGTTTGACATTATATTTATAATAAACATTAATTAAAACAAATTGTTTTTATCCTTAAAACGAGTATAATATTGTTACATAAAAAGATAGTAAGTTTTTTATATTTTTAAACTCATATCTCGTTATTATTCTTTAGTGTAGTTCATTGTGTTTTTTTTGTTAGTTATTGTGTTTTTCTAAACACTATTATGTTTTTCTAAAATGCTAATTTAAAAAAATATAATGGTTGAATAACATTGTGTATCTCCAATATGTAAAATACAATAACAAATAAACAACTAATTAATTTAATACATTAAAAACAATGACAAAATAAACAATGTCTCAATGTGTTTTTTTTATCATCATTGTGTTATATTTAACACTATAAGTTTTGAAAAATACATTGGTATATAAGCATCATTGTGTACATTTAATTATAAACACAATGATAGATAACAACAAGTTTATATAATCTATAAAAATAACAATGATAAAAAACACATTGTGTTATGTTCAACACTATGAGTTTTGAAAAATGTATTGGTAAAAGTATATAACTGTGTACTTCTAATTGTAAAATAAAATAAGAGACAACAAGTTTATATAATAAAAAAAACCATGATAAGAATAACATAAAATGATCAAAAACAAAATACAATGATGAATACAAATAACAAAATGTAAAATATATGACACAATGAATTGATATTTGACACAATGAACGTATAAGACACAATAAGCTGACGTATTTGACATAATGACCAAAATGTCCTCCTATTTAAAATAATAAATGACACATGTTGAGTCTAAAATCCTTCTTTCCTTTTCAGATTATATCATTTTAATATAAATTACTCTAATAATTTAACATTTGATTTTGTTAAATAAAGCTTTGTTGATAAAAAAAAAAAGGAAAAAAAGAAAGTTGTTTGCAAATGAAGTATACTAACTTAAGCGGTAAACTGCTTTTTTAGTTCATCCTAATTAACTTAGAAAACTATGGATTTTATTTAAAATGTTTTGTACTGTGTGACTTTTATCTTATAACCAGTCATTGACATTTTTTCTTATCACAAGCTAGTCATCAACATTTTTGTAATCAGTTGAAGTTTAGTGAATTATTTATAGTTAATAAGTGAGCATAGAACGGATTTAGCATATTTACCTATATGTTAAAAGTATACCGAATGAATAGTGATTTTGCAAGGTGTGATGCATTGTGTACAGCCCTCTGATGTAGTATCAATTTTCAAGCTTCTTGTACAACAATGAGAAGCAGCTTATGTCTTCTCCCCCTTTTAAATAGGGTTTCCCTTTTGCATTTGTGCTTTGTTACAGAGAGCGAGAGGCTGCGGTTCCCGACTAGAGTTGCCACCGCATATGCCGCCTGTGTTGCCGTCGGCGACGAACGGTGGCACCGATGTCGATGTGTCTTCTCCCCCTTTAAATAATGCGTCCCAGTTGTTTGTACCTTTCGTTCTAGAGTGAGATACGTAGACTCCATGTCATGTTGCCTTCTCGGCTGTTTGGTGCCAGTTTGTCGCTGCTTACGGCGGCCTTTGGTTGCAAATATTTTCTTTTTATGTTTGCTAACCGGATATTCTAAGTTTAGATTAGTGTTGTGGTTGTAACTTTCAGATATTTGGGTTGGTTGATGATGGTGATAATTGTTACACCTGAGTCTGTGTGGTCATTTCCACATTATAAGATTTGCATCGATGATGATGTTTCGCTTCTAGAGATTTATGGATGGTTGATTATGAATACGACTGCTTACGCAACGGAAACACACATAATTACACGTACACCCACGAAAAGCAATAAGACACGAGAATGATAGTGGTTCGGTCAAGATGACCTATGTCCACTCTCTGTAACTAGGTATTTTTATTAAGTTTAAGAGACAAGATTACAATACAATGATATGCTCTATATATAATGATAATTAGAGTTTAAGGAAACTTTAGGGCCAGCCCAAAGGCCTTCACACCTTAATAATCTCTCACTTGAAGGCATTGCGAATACTCCAGTTAGCTATCTAAGTACAAAGCAACTCTGTCATCCAGTAATATGAGTAATCTTCAAATAACAGAAATCCTCCAAGCCTCCAATTCTGAAGAACAAGCTAAGATTTCACTCCAAATCTCCTAGTTGCAGTGGCCCCTTTTCATCAAATACTTGAAAGGGCCGTTGAAACTCCCCGAGCTTCAACTCAGTCATGGTAAATTCCACCAACGACCCATCCTCTGTCTCAACTGGTTTACATAACCCAATAGCTTCAGAGATACACTGAGAACCATTGACACTCTTCAATTCAGCAAACAATCACTAGGAGAGAATTTTCTAGTCGTAGTCTTCAAAACCAACGATTCTTCTTGACTGTGCCCGGAACATGTACCATGCTCTATCACACCCCCACATTCAACACACAGCGAAAGCCTGGGGAGTGCGACTAGACTGAATATCAAAAACAACATTGTTTACAAGAGATAATAAAACTTATTACATCGAATACATTTTTAATGTTGTATAATCTGGGCTTCGAGAACTTGTACAATTGCCACGTCAAATTCTTCAAATTGTATAACTAGCCAAGCTATCTTTGGTTTCCAGTTCCTTAAAGCATACTAAGAGTGCCAACTAAAAATAGTTGGTGAGTTCGCAGGTTTAAAGAAAATGAGTTTAACAAGTATGATGCCATTAAATAAGTTTAACAAGTATGATGAGTTCGCAGGTTTAAGAAAAATGAGTTTAACTATATGATGTCAATTAAATAGTCCACAACCAACCCTATACCCTGTTTATCCAATCCCTATCTAATATGGATTGAATCCCCGAATAGCAACACCCGAACTGTCAAAGAATAATCATGTGCAGATAATATGTCGCGTAGACACTGCAGGCTCAACGGCACCGTATGTCTCAGTGTTTGTTTGCCTATACATAGGACACACTGTGTGTGGGGGATTCCCCAAGTAGTACTACCCATACGATCCGTCGGCTCTATCCAGAATTAATGGTTGTGTAAAACGACAAAAAGAAATCTTAGATAATTGCACATCATATAAAAACGAGTATGCTTTTCACCTCAAAGGTGAATAAAAAAGGGTTACGAAGACTCACCTGGGTTCTCTTACAGGTATCTGTATATCAATGTTGAAACCTCATACTATGTGTAGGAACTCACCATTGCAATCCTAATTGTACGCTAATGTCAGTTCTTAGTAATACAATAGGTTTACTTGGCTCGATCCCTCATTTATTTAAAGTTCATTAGTGTACGCGACTTTTATATTATAATTTTTAATGTGTGTATAGATTTTAGGAAATATTAGTTGTTTTCTCTTCATATATATACATATTTATTCATGTAATTAGGATTCTGAATTATTAGAATTACCGTTCTAATATTTGAAGCATATTAGTAAAACTAATATAATGATAATGACAAAATTAATAATATTATTGTTACTAATAATAAACTAATATGAATAAAGCCATTTACCATATTATATTAGATATAGAATGATATTGTTAATAATAAACATTAGTAATATTATTGATAATATGTAAATATTAACATAACTATATCATTATAATATCATTAACAATAATTATTATAATGATAGTGAAATGATATTAATATAGTATTAGTAATCGAGTTAATATTAGATATAAGATTAATATAACATAATGTTATAAATAGATTAAATTAATATCAAAGATATTATTGATAGTAAGATAATATTATTTAACATGTATTTGATTGTTCTTATAAGCTTAGGTATACCTTGTTAATTATCAAAACTTGTGTTTGATGTTACATTAAGATTAATCTGATTTCTATTTAGTTGTAATCTACTAACACTTGTAGTGGTTTTTATATCAAAACTTAATCACCTATTAGTTATAAACTCTTGTTAGTGTAAATGGTTTATATCTTATTTATTCCCACTGTGTATATATATATATGTAGTGTATTTTATAATTAAGTTTGTTATTATATTTTATATGATAAAAGTATTATTAAAAATCTAGTAACAATAATTATTACCATATAAATACTTATAACAATACGTCACAGATAGATAATGATGATATTAAAAAGATTTATTATAATGTTTAAATGAAATGACTTCGAAATGATAAATATTAATAATAATAATAATAGTTTTAGTATTAATAATGTTGATAACAATAAAAATGGTTGTAATATTAACAAATATATTATATCTAATTAACACATATATCTTGACGACACTTATTTTGATGGTCATTTAAGTCTCGTTTATAATGGTAGAAGTATTAATAATTATAATTAAAATGATATTTAATTATAATGTCATAAGTAATAATATTTCTAATAATAATGTAAATTTCATATTAATGAAAATGATTATACTAATATTAATATTAGAATTAATCGCATACCAACTATTATAGTATTTATATAGAATAATATTACATTATTTCTCAAACGTTTATTTATAGCCGGCCACACATGTTTTATAAATACATATATTTTTATTCACAAATCAAATGTGTTCAATTCTATATTTCCATGTAAACATTATAGACAAATTACTTTATATTTCCACTATTTAATCAAGATAGGTTTAAACATTTATGTTTGTATTAGCTACATGTTGTGGTTTATAATCTATATGTTCACATATTAAATATTGTTTTGTCTTTATAGTATCACGTTCATGGTGTCGTATGAAACTACTCTATTACAATTAAATAATCATAGTCCTAATTTCTATTTTTATTAATCTTGCGTATCTTTTTGTGTTAGAGCTCAACGCATTACACACGTGTGAATATTAAATAAATGCTGAATAAGCGACGTTCGTTATTACATCTCTCACTCGGCTTACGTACTCGAATCCTCGAATCCATGCGTGTTTGACCCGATCTCATCAAGATGCTAACTGTTGGTTGCTTTGACCATCTTTAACCGTATTGACTCCTGTGGACCCGGTTTGACCCTTGTTGACTAGCAGCTTGACCAAGGTTTAACTGCTTTGACCAAGCTTTGACCATGACCCAAGCAACCACATAATCCCTTAATTGCTTCTATCTCGCCACACCATCATCAGTATCACCCGCCACCACAACCAACTATATGACCCTCACCATCGACCACTGTAACCCTATTGAACCTACCATAACCACCTTCATCATCACCACCTCAAACCACCATCACAACCCCACTAACATCACCACTGTTGCCACTCATCACCACCCACAACCACCATTGACTATCGCAAAACAACACCATTACCATGACCGATAACACCACTGCCAAAACCCACCTGCAACCATCTAATCAACCAACACCACAACCGCCTTCATCCGCCACCATCATCACCACACCATCAACTACCACAACAACTAACGATAACATTCAATCATCGCTACTTACCCGAGATCACCACCTTACCTTGCAGCTGCCAAAACCCAATGATAATTACCACCACTTTAGCCTTTGAGGTGACCACGATCGGAACACCACCACTACTATCAGCATCACTGATAGCCACCATAAGGGTGGCGCTGTTGTTGCCGATTAAACCCACCAGAACAACCGCCAACCACAATCGACCATCGCCACACCCGCTCTTTATGGCTTTTGAAGAACTCGCAAACAACCATCGCCATCACAGCCACGACCATCGCCGCTATCATCCACAACCACCATCACCACTGTCGCTGCCTAGATCCACATCCACATCCACAACCACCATACCACCGCCACTCCATGACTGCGCGCACCACTCGACCACTATAGAGGCCACCGTCGTCGTCACCCCGCCTTGGGCCATCGTATTAACACGTTAACTGTTTTAAGTGTTTTCTCGCGTCCATTGTCAATATTATAATTTTAATATTATAATATATGTATTTAAGCGTCTAGTTATTGTTCAGGCAAAAAATTAATGATTGGGCTTTAAACAAACTTGAATCTCTTAATAGGCCTTATTGG
>CM046439.1:39244696-39391394 GCA_025506505.1 Flaveria sonorensis | reverse complement strand
AAAACCGGACCGGTTTGAAACCGTTTGGAAACCGGTTTCCGGTTTGAAAACCGGACCGGTTTGAAACGGTTTTCAACACATGAAACCTCAAACCTATTGAGGAAACCAGCGGTTCAGACCGGGTCGGGACGGTTTGGGCCAAACCGGTTTGGGCTAGAAACCGGTTCCGGTTTTTTGCCCAAACCAGTTCCGAACCGGTTTTTTTGCCCCACTCTAGTTGGTGGTGGATCTCATTGGATCAGATGATCACACACAATGGCTGCATACGTATTACGTGTTTCTGATCAATATGATATCAAAAGGTACGTTTAGAACGCATGGTTCTTTATTTCGCTTTCATATTGTTGAACAGCGGAAACAGGTTGTTGTTTATTGAGAAATGAAAAGATTTCGCGCATATGCAAACATGTTGCTTAAGAAGAATCAGTTGGAGTGAGTGATGTAGAAAGAGGTTTGGAATAAACTGTATTGTGCATATGGTGACCTTTGTGTTTTTTGCCAAGACATTAGGAAAGATGAGGGTAGGTTTGAGGCTATTAATGCCTTTGAATATGAATTGAATTGCACCATGTAATCATGTTTAATGCAAACCTTCACTTTTCAAGACTATTGGCCTATATGAAAAAGAAGCTAGACTCTTATGTTATCGTTTCATTGTATGAGAGACAAAAAGAGATATAAAACTACCCTTTGTTTGTATACAACATACATTCGGCTACGAATACCTACCACCTTCGTCGTGTCTAGCCTTATGTAGGAAAAACAAAAACCACGGTGGGATTCTTACGCAATTTGATAATAGTTGGTAGTACTTTTGTTCTGGCCGTTGTACCATGGTAAGTAATTGTAAAATTTCTTTTAAAGGAATCGTATCAAAGAGGGTCTCAACCAATAATGTTTTCACGCTCAAACTAGAGATAAAATTTCTTGTGGCTAGCCTAATTTTTACAAAACTTTTTTTTTTAATCTAACATGTGATAAAGTTTAAATCAAACTCAAAATTTATTAACTTTCAAATTTTTGTACTTTCTTTAATTATACTATCATAGTTTTTATGTTTTTTTAATTAAATTTAATTTTTATTATTATCACTATAATTCCAAGTATACCGTTGAAACGTGATTGTTTCTGATTACATTTACAAACCACGTTTTCAAACTGTCATTTTATCTTCTGGTTGTACGGTTTTCACTTTTGCACACACATGGAATTCCAACGCTTACACGCGGCAACGCGCGTGGGTGTAAATAGCTTGTTATATAAACAAACATATTAGAGGATAATAAGTAGTTCTATACGAAATTAAAATTTATTTTCAAAGCTAGTCCTCCACTTTAACCTATTTTGGTTTACTTAGTAAAATGTAAAGAATTAAAGAAATATCAACTTTGCATAAATTTTAGGTTCAACTTGAACAAGAAATGAGAGGGTTTTTTTCATGTTTTTTTATTTAATACTATGTTACAATTCTATGTAATATAGGGATTGAATAAAAAGTAATGTCTTAAACATCGTGTATTATACAGATTGAATAAACTTGTGTATTACACATATTTCAAAATTTATAGAAATCATTCATCAAAAACATTTAATATCATTATTATTCCTTTTTTTCTTAATATATTAACAAATATAATTTACTTTGATTATGTTTAAATAATTAAATATAAACTTTTGAGTAAAAATAACAAATAAATAATAATTAATTAATTTTATAATAAATTAATTCAGTTAATGCGATATTTATTTCGGTAACCAGTGGTTAGGTTTGGCTATCAGATTAAAGCTTTTAAAAAATCCCTTTAATTATGGATAGTTATTAATAAATAGTTATTATAGCTTTATAGTTAATTTACAATAAATATATAAAAATATTTTTTAATATTCTTATTAAAAAGAGAGAGAGTCAAGAAAATTAATTATTAAATGGCCTATAACGATAACATGTGATCTAATTTATTTTTATTTATTAATATAGAGATTAATAAAAAAACAAAGAGACATGAACGCTTCATAGATCGAAACTGGTTGTTCTTCTAGTTCATTTAGGACATGAATGAGTTCATGTCGGTCTATTTTCGTTCGATAATATCTACACAAACACAAATATACATAAATAAACATTAATTAAAAGTAAACAACAATGTTCAACTTGAAGTATAATTACTGTAGTCATCATATGATTTAACAATATTCCTCGCCTTACCCAACCTTTTTAACGGATTTCATTCACCCTCTTTTCTTGCCACTTAGAGCATTTACAGTAGGTTTTTTATTATTTATGTGAGTGTGTCCCATATTACAATGGATGGTTGTTAGTAGTTGTGAGTGAAGTAGAGAGAAAATTTATGAGAATTATACTGTGATTCCTCATATTTGGAGAAACACGGTACAACCCCCATAAAATTTTTAATATTTTTAAAAGTGGTTGTGAGTGAGAAGATATAAATATAATGATAAAAATATTAAAAAAATATTATTTAATTGAAAGATAGATTAAAAACTAATGTATTTAATATAAATATTAAGATGGAGATGAGAAATCTGACGTGAATACTCTTACACCCGCACTTTCCTCCCTAGTTCACATCGGCCTAGGGCATTTTCCATCTCACAACATTTGACAAGGTCTTATATTTCATTTTTTCCAAAATTTATAGTTCTTTTAAAGGAATATGGTTTCTAGTTAAATATTAATAAAATTTCTGTTAAAGGTTTTCGAAATCAAATCTTAGTTTTTTTTAATATCGGTAACCCACTCTATGGTTTCAACTGGATTTAACACAATTTTTTACCCCCTTTTTTTCTTCTGAAATTCGGTTTTATTTGTAAACTAACTTTAGTAAACCCGTATATTACACGGTTGAATAAATAAAATATTAAATAGAATTAAATTTTATTATTTATAAAACGATATTTTAAATAAGATATAATTGAAATTACGTATGAGTAAGGATTATAGGTAATAAAGAATAATATCAACTTTTTTTTGTATTTTTAAAAATAAATTAAATATTTTGTTTCAAAACAAGCCGTTTAAAAAATATCAATTTTAAAAATTTCCTTACTACAAATCCCAGTTTTAATTATTTTAGGTTTATAAATTTTGCGCTTTTTAAAAACACTAATTTTAAAATATTTCGTATGTTCTAAAAAGTTTGATATTTTAGAAAAAATTATTGTAATAAAAATTCGTTTCTTTAATAACATTAATAAAAAAGATTTCTTTCTTAATTTCTTTAAAAACTATATTTTAATCTAAAAAAATTAAATAAAATTATTAGTAATTAATGCAGTTATTTGATAGGAGTGAGGAACGAGAAAATTTTGATGGGGAGGAATGTGATGATGTCATGTGTCATCTCTAGTTACCATTTTATTAGAGTACTATGGTATAACCTCTTGTAGTACACGGGTTGAATAAGAAAAATACTAAATATTTATTAATGAATAGTTAGAAACTATAAAACTTTATTTTGATATAAGATATAATGAAAAACTTTGATTAATTGATAACACATCTCTATTATTTCTAAAATTTTCATTTTAAAAAATTATTGCTTTGACATAAATTCAAATTTTTTAATATTTCGTTGTTTTAAAACCTCTGGGTTTGTTTTGTAAATTTATTTTATATAAAACTTTTATTTATAAAAAGAATGATTTAAAATAATTTTATTATTTAAAATAGTTTCATTGTTTTAAATAAATATAGTTTTATAAAATTTTATTTTTGAAAAAGTGTATTTTTTAATCAAAATACTTAGATTTTATTTGATGAAAAATTTCTGTTTATTATTATTGATTAAAGAATAGCTTAGATTTCTAATATATAGAGAGAAAGAGAAATATTTGAAAATTAGTTATTTGATTTTTTTTTAAAATGGAATAGGCGGTAAAATAAATGGGAGAGTGAATGTGGGAGTCACATGTGTCAAAAAATGTAAAGGATTATTAATATAGATAAATATAAAGATAAAGATGAAGATATAGTTTTGAAAAAATTTCTGTTAAAGATTTTTGAAATCAAAACTTGTTTTTTAATATCGGTAACCCACTCTATGGTTTCAATTGGGTTAACACAATTTTATGACCCTCCCCCCCCCCCCCCCCCCCCTCTTTTTTTTTTTTTTTTTTTTTCTAAAAGTCGGTTTTATTTGTAAATGTAGGTTTGAAATGAACTAATAAAAATAGTTTTATAGTCTATGAGACTAAAATTTATTTCTCGTAAAAGTGTTACGTTGATTCTCTATTAGTGTGCGGTATGAAAAAACACGTTAAACCATCTCCATTGCTATCAACTTCATTGATGACCCGTCGACCTTGCCCCCTTACGTCGACATGTCCTAGAAGAAACTCCGCAGGCACCCTCTCTCCCTTCTTTCTTTCTTTCCTCCCTCCCCCTTTCACAATTCATGTCCGATCCCCCACCTGTCTATACAAATTTCTCACCGTCTCTGTTCTCGCCACATCCTCCTCACCTTAATGCCAACAACATATCTCTTCCACGTATTAATGTTGGAGATGTCTTAAATGTCAGGTACAATTGCTTTTAAGTTTAATACACTCAAATAAATAAGGGTCCTAATATATAAACACCTCACATTATAAATCAACATCTCATATACGCCTCGTATGGTACCATACGCGACGTATAGGGCCGAAAACACTAAAAACGAGAAA
Source organism: Flaveria sonorensis (assembly GCA_025506505.1). Lineage (NCBI taxonomy): Eukaryota > Viridiplantae > Streptophyta > Magnoliopsida > Asterales > Asteraceae > Flaveria > Flaveria sonorensis. The sequence continues at coordinate 39,386,711 of CM046439.1, read as the reverse complement.
ATTCAGAGGGGGCTGTCAGAGGGTTATACGCCTCATATAGCCTTATACTACCCCCTATACGATACATATATGGCTATACGATCCGTATAGCAAATTTTGACACTGACTACGAGGAAAAATTTAAAAGACTGTCAGAAGAGTTATACGTCGTAGGACTATACGACCCCTACTATAGGACGCGTATAGGACTATAGAATGCGTATAGAACTATACGACACATATAAAAATTTGAGGTATTGATTTATAGTTATAGAATATTTAAATATCCATTCACATAAATAATAAGGGAAAGTAAAAGATATTACATAGGAAAAAGAAAAAAAAAAGTACAAAAGTGTAGTCACAAGTCACTTTCCTGCGCATTGCCTGTAGAAATTATTTAGATGAAGTAAATTTGCCCAACTAACTCAACAACTCTCAATTCTCCACACAAACATACGGACACACAGGACGACTCAACTAGTAATTTTTGCATTAATAGTTAATAACTTAAAATGTTTTAATCATACAATATATAAATAATTAAACATTTAAGATTGTTAATTCATAGCTAATAATTTCAAATGCTTTAATCATATAAGATATAATAATTTAACATTTGAAACAGTTGCATAAAGTTTTCTTTGATGAATAAAATTGCTTGTAAATGACGGACTAAATTGGACGGTGATGCTCTTAATTCGTTATAACTCTGAGAAATTGCAAATTTTGTTAAGATTGTGTTACATTCCATAAGAGCTTTTTCCTTATCACTAACCACCATTATGGACGGTGGTTAAATTTATATTATTTGATCGTTGTATCATTTTCATTAGTAAACTAAAACATCGAACCCTCTACGCCCCGTTAGTTTCATATATGTGAAGTTACGAGAACGTCCTCCGAATTGGTAACTTCACTATTCGGCCAACAGGAAAACAAAAAATATGATGATGGAGCCTTGAAAACAAATTCATGCTTTTGAAAACTTGCAAGTAATTATAACTTTGTACTTTGAAAAAGATGCAATAACACATGTAACATACATGTAAATATAACTAAATACACATAACACCTTTAAATTGAGAATTATATTTTTCAATCACAAGTTGAGTAAATATGTAATTTTATAAGTTTAGAAGTAGATATATGAAATTACCTTAAGTATATGGTTTATTTTTTATCTTAAAAACACTAATGGAAATAACAATTTTGCCCCTTGTCAAACATATTATTGTTTTTTTTTAACGACAGATAAGTGATTGTTTGTTAGTATCATCAGGTTAATAACATTTGCTCATGTTAAAGTTTGAACCTTAGATCTTGGACTTTCAAGTGTGACAAAACATCCCAGTTCCTTCTTAACCACTGTACCAACAAATCATTGGCACATATTATTGTTATAAGATTGACACAATTATAATACGGAAACCTAAGAAGGGTAGGCCCTAGGAGATTGGTGGTGGGGAGTTCTTGTTGGGTCACATCCTATTCATGTAATTATATTAATGCACACCATCTACAATTGTACAAGTGGTTAATGCACTTGCAAGAATGCAAGTAACCTACGGATTTTACCCAAATCTATTGACTTCCCTACAAATCAACATTATAAATGAGACCTTCAACAATCACATGGAACTCAATTGGTCCAATCACTTGTCTTTCTTCTTGTTTTCATTAGAATGGCAACCACTTGTTTTCTTCAAAGAATCTTGGTTTCTTTCTCCTTTGGGCAATTCCCATCTTTCTTGAAATCATTGAATCTTTAAACGATTGTTTTTCTATTTTTATAAAGAAAACATTGTTACTAAGATTTCATGTGCAACTACGATCGATATACAAAAGAAAAACAAAGCAAAACAAATGTCTTTCAATGGTTTGTGTCCAAAGATTTTTAGGGTTATGTTGGCTTTTGGGAATATGGTTTGTGAGGTGAAATTAGTGGTCAAGTTGAGGGTGATCAATTGGTGTCGTTTTTCATCTATAATCTTGCATGTGGGAATAAGGTTTATGTGTTATAGCCAAGGATGACTTGCCGGAGACTTGTAATTTTTGTATTGGTTGGTGATCGGCAAGTCATTTTACGGCTAAACCACTACCTTGTTTTCTCATGCTAGGTTTATGATGATATTCTCATGCCATGTTTATGATGTTATTTCCTAAGTTGAAGATATCTTGTTCATGATGATGATGTCTTGCTGATGATAAGATACAAATATTCTATATATGTATGTAATTTTATTGGCAGTATCTTATAACTTCAGGAAAAACAAAACATGATTTTTTGTTTGACCAAATAAATAATCTACGCTCACTTGAATTTTAGCTTCTCTTTCTTATATACTTAAATGTATGCATGAGTGGTTTTAAGAGAGAACTTATTTAAATAAAAAAAAAGCGTTAATTTTAATTATGCTACGGTTGACTAAAGTAATTATTTTCCTCCAAACAATTAAAATCAATTTACTTTTAATAGTTTCATATGTTGTTTTAGTTTCACTCTATAAGTTCATTATTTTAGCTCGTGCTACTTTGAAATCTGATGGCGTTTTTCATAGCAGTCCAAGGGGTGGTTTACTTTTGGACATGCTTTTAGAGAAAATTGAAAAAACTAATAAAACTTTTGGGCAAAAATTAAAGAACTTATAAAACTTTTGAAGATAAATTGATGTTTTTAATATTTTGGATGAAAATGATTATATTTAACAAACCTGAAAGAGCATAATCGAAATTAACTCTAAGAAAAAAATCCAATCTCAACAAAATAATTTAAAGTGCACTTATAAGTTTCAATAATTTATAATTAATATGCTTAATCATAGGATATATAATAATTTAGAAAATGTTCGAATAAAAAAGGCTTTAAAACTAAAAAATATAATGGTTGAGATCAAAATATAGGAAAAAAATTTTTAGAGAAGTATTCTATGAATAATACTTTTATTGACTTTTTGCAAGTTCTCATATTTTTTTTAAATGTTCATAACTTTTTTGTTTGACATTATATTTTATAATAAACATAATTAAAACAAATTGTTTTATCCTTAAAACGAGTATAATATTGTTACATAAAAAGATAGTAAGTTTTTTTTATATTTTTAAACTCATATCTCGTTTTTATGTCTTTAGTGTAGTTCATTGTGTTTTTTTGTTAGTTATTGTGTTTTTCTAAACACTATTATGTTTTCTAAAATGCTGATTTAAAAAAATATAATGGTTGAATAACATTGTTGTGTATCTCTAATATGTAAAATACAATAACAAATAAACAACTAATTAATTTAATACATTAAAAACAATGACAAAATAAACAATGTCTCAATGTGTTTTTTTTATCGTCATTATGTTATATTTAACACTATAAGTTTTGAAAAATACATTGGTATATAAGCATCATTGTGTACATTTAATTATAAAACACAATGATAGATAACAACAAGTTTATATAATCTATAAAAATAACAATGATAAAAATAACACATTGTGTTATGTTCAACACTATGAGTTTTAAAAAATGTATTGGTAAAAGTATATAACTGTGTACTTCTAATTGTAAAATAAAATAAGAGACAACAAGTTTATATAATTAAAAAAAAAACAATGATAAGAATAACATAAAATGATCAAAAACGTAAAATACAATGATGAATACAAATAACAAATGATGTAAAATATATGACACAATGAATTGATATTTGACACAATGAACGTATAAGGCACAATAAGCTGACGTATTTGACATAATGACCAAAATGTCCTCCTATTTAAAATAATAAAATGACACATGTTGAGTTCAAAATCCTTCTTTTCCTTTTCAGATTATATATCATTTTAATATAAAATTACTCTAATAATTTAACATTTGATTTTGTTAAATAAAGCTTTTGTTGATAAAAAAAAAAAGGAAAAAAAGAAAGTTGTTTGCAAATGAAGTATACTAACTTAAGCGGTAAACTGCTTTTTTTAGTTCATCCTAATTAACTTAGAAAAACTATGGATTTTATTTAAAATGTTTTGTACTGTGTGACTTTTATCTTATAACCAGTCATTGACATTTTTTCTTATCACAAGCTAGTCATCAACATTTTTGTAATCAGTTGAAGTTTAGTGAATTATTTATAGTTAATAAGTGAGCATAGAACAGGAATTTAGCATATTTACCTATATGTTAAAAGTTATACCGAATGAATAGTGATTTTGCAAGGTGTGATGCATTGTGTACAGCCCTCTGATGTAGGTATCAATTTTCAAGCTTCTTGTACAACAATGAGAAGCAGCTTATGTCTTCTCCCCCTTTTAAATAGGGTTTCCCCTTTTGCATTTGTGCTTTTGTTACAGAGAACGAGAGGGCTGCGGTTCCCGACTAGAGTTGCCACCGCATATGCCGCCTGTGTTGCCGTCGGCGACGAACGGTGGCACCGATGTCGATGTGTCTTCTCCCCCTTTTAAATAATGCGTCCCAGTTGTTTGTACCCTTTCGTTCTAGAGTGAGATACGTAGACTCCATGTCATGTTGCCTTCTCGGCTGTTTGGTGCCAGTTTGTCGCTGCTTACGGCGGCCTTTGGGTTGCAAATATTTTCTTTTTATGTTTGCTAACCGGATATTTCTAAGTTTAGATTTAGTGTTGTGGTTGTAACTTTCAGATATTGGGTTGGTTGATGATGGTGATAATTGTTACACCTGAGTCTGTGTGGTCATTTCCACGTTATAAGATTTGCATCGATGATGATGTTTCGCTTATCCGAGATTTATGGATGGTTTGATTATGAAAGACGACTGCTAATTAATTGTTAGGTATCTTACGCAACGGAAACACACACAATTACATGCACACACACGAAAAGCAATAAGAACACGAGAATGATAGTGGTTCGGTCAAGATGACCTATGTCCACTCTCTGTAACTAGGTATTTTTATTAAGTTTAAGAGACAAGATTATAATACAATGATATGCTCTATATATAATGATAATTAGAGTTTAAGGTAACTTTAATGGGCCAGGCCTATAATATCATTCAAAAGCCCAAAGGCCTTCACACCTCAATAATCTCTCACTTGAAGGCATTGCGAATACTCCAGTTAGCTATCTAAGTACAAAGCAACTCTGTCATCCAGTAATATGAGTAATCTTCAAATAACAGAAATCCTTCAAGCCTCCAATTCTGAAGAACAAGCTAAGATTTCACTCCAAATCTCCTAGTTGCAGTGGCCCCTTTTCATCAAATACTTGAAAGGGCCCGTTGAAACTCCCCCGAGCTTCAATTCAGTCATGGTAAATTCCACCAACGACCCATCCTCTGTCTCAACTGGTTTACATAACCCAATAGCTTCAGAGATACACTGAGAACCATTGACACTCTTCAAATTCAGCAAACAATCACTAGGAGAGAATTTTCTAGTCGTAGTCTTCAAAACCCAACGATTCTTCTTGACTGTGCCCGGAACATGTACCATGCTCTATCACACCCCCCACATTCAGCACGCAGCGAAAGCCTGGGGAGTGCGACTAGACTGAATATCAAGAACAACATTGTTTACAAGAGAATAATAAAACTTTATTACATCGAATACATGTTTAAATGTTGTATAATCTGGGCTTCGAGAACTTGTACAATTGGCACGTCAAATTCTTCAAATTGTATAACTAGCCAAGCTATCTTTGGTTTCCAGTTCCTTAAAAGCATACTAAGAGTGCCAACTAAAAATAGTTGGTGAGTTCGCAGGTTTAAAGAAAATTGAGTTTAACAAGTATGATGCCAATTAAATAAGTTTAACAAGTATGATGAGTTCGCAGGTTTAAAGAAAAATGAGTTTAACAAGTATGATGTCAATTAAATAAGTCCACAACCAACCCTATACCGGTTTATCCAATCCCTATCTAATATGGATTGAATCCCCGAATAGCAACACCGAACTGTCAAAGAATAATCATGTGCAGATAATATGTCGCGTAGACACTGTAGGCTCAACGGCACCGTATGTCTCAGTGTTTGTTTGCCTATACATAGGACACACTGTGTGTGGGGGATTCCCCAAGTAGTACTACCCATACGATCCGTCGGCTCTATCCAGAATTAATGGTTGTGTAAAACGACAAAAAGAAAATCTTAGATAATTGCACATCATATAAAAACGAGTATGCTTTTCACCTCAAAGGTGAATAAAAAAGGGGTTGCGAAGACTCACCTGGGTTCTCTTACAGGTATCTGTATATCAATGTTGAAACCTCATAACTATGTGTAGGAACTCACCATTGCAATCCTAATTGTACGCTTAATGTCAGTTCTTAGTAATACAATAGGTTTACTTGGCTCGATCCCTCATTTATTAAAGTTTCATTAGTGTACGCGACTTGTATATTATAAATTTTTAATGTGTGTGTATATATTTAGGAAATATTAGTTGTTTTCTCTTCATATATAACATATTATTCATGTAATTAGGATTCTGAATTATTAGAATTACCGTTCTAATATTTGAAGCATTATTAGTAAAACTAATAATAATGATAATGACAAAATTAATAATATTATTGTTACTAATAATAAACTTAATATGAATAAAGCCATTTACCATATTATATTAGATATTGAATGATATTGTTAATAATAAACATTAGTAATATTATTGATAATAATGTAAATATTAACATAACTATATCATTATAATATCATTAACAATAATTATTATAATGATAGTGAAATGATATTAATAGTAGTATTAGTAATCGAGTTAATATTAGATATAAGATTAATATAACATAATGTTATAAATAGATTAAATTAATATCAAAGATATTATTGATAGTAAAGATAATATTATTTAACATGTATTTGATTGTTCTTATAAGCTTAGGTATACACTTGTTAATTATCAAAACTTGTGTTTGATGTTACATTAAGATTAATCTGATTTCTATTTAGTTGTAATCTACTAACACTTGTAGTGGTTTTTATATCAAAACTTAATCACCTATTAGTTATAAACTCTTGTTAGTGTAAATGGTTTATATATCTTATTTATTCCCACTGTGTATATATATATATATGTAGTGTATTTTTATAATTAAGTTTTAGTATTATATTTTATATGATAAAAGTATTATTAATAAATCTAGTAACAAAATTATTACCATATAAATACTTATAACAATACGTCACAGATAGATAATGATGATATTAAAAAGATTTATTATAATGTTTAAATGAAATGACTTCGAAATGATAATAATATTAATAATAATAATAGTTTTAGTATTAATAATGTTGATAACAATAAAAATGGTTGTAATATTAACAAATATATTATATCTAATTAAACACACATATCTTGACGACACTTATTTTGATGGTCATTTAAAGTCTCGTTTATAATGGTAGAAGTATTAATAATTATAATTAAAATGATATTTAATTATAATGTCATAAGTAAAAATATTCTAATAATAATGTAAAGTTTCATATTAATGAAAATGATTATACTAATATTATTATAGAATTAATCGCATACCAACTATTATAGTATTTATATAGAAATAATATTACATTATTTCTCAAACGTTTATTTATAGCCGGCCACACATGTTTTATAAATACATATATTTTTATTCACAAATCAAATGTGTTCAATTCTATTATTTACATGTAAACATTATAGACAAATTACTTTATATTCCAGACTATTTAATCAAGATAGGTTATAAACATTTATGTTTGTATTAGCTACATGTTGTGGTTTATAATCTATATGTTCACATATTAAATATTGTTTTGTCTTTATAGTATCACGTTCATGGTGTCGTATGAAACTACTCTATTACAATTAAATAATCATAGTCCTAATTTCTATTTTTATTAATCTTGCGTATCTTTTTGTGTTAGAGCTCAACGCATTACACACGTGTGAATATTAAATAAATGTTGAATAAGCGACGTTCGTTATTACATCTCTCACTCGGTTATGTACTCGAATCCTCGAATCCATGCGTGTTTGACCCGATCTCATCAAGATGCTAACTGTTGGTTGCTTTGACCATCTTAACCGTATTGACTCCTGTGGACCCGGTTTGACCCTTGTTAACTAGCAGCTTGACCAAGGTTTAACTGCTTTGACCAAGCTTTGACCATGACCAAGCACTCACATAATCCCTTAATTGCTTCTATCTCGCCACACCATCATCAGTATCACCCGCCACCACAACCAACTATATGACCCTCACCATCGACCACTGTAACCCTATTGAACCACTACCATAACCACCTTCATCATCACCACCTCAAACCACCATCACAACCCCACTAACATCACCACTGTTGCCACTCAATCACCACCCACAACCACCATTGACTATCGCAAAATAACACCATTACCATGACCGACAACAACCACAGCCAAAACCCACTGCAACCATCTAATCAACCACACACCACAACCGCCTTCATCCGCCACCATCATCACCACACCATCAACTACCACAACAACTAACGATAACACTACAATCATCGCTACTTACCCGAGATCACCACCTTACCTTGCAGCTGCCAAACCCAATGATAATTACCACCACTTTAGCCTTTGAGGTTGACCACGATCGTGAACACCACCACTACTATCAGCATCACTGATAGCCACCATAAGGGTGGCGCTGTTGCTGCCGATTAAACCCACCAGAACAACCGCCAACCACAATCGACCATCGCCACACCACCTCTTTTATGGCTTTTGAAGAACTCGCAAACAACCATCGCCATCACAGCCACGACCATCGCCGCTATCATCCACAACCACCATCACCACTGTCGCTGCCTAGATCCACATCCACATCCACAACCACCATACCACCGCCACTCCATAGACTGCGCGCACCACTCGACCACTATAGAGGCCACGTCGTCGTCACCGCCTTGGGCCATGTATTAACATGTTTAACTGTTTTAAGTGTTTTCTCGCGTCCATTGTCAATATTATAATTTTAATATTAATAATATATGTATTTAAGCGTCTAGTTATTGTTCAGGCAAAAAATTAATGAATTGGGCTTTAAACAAACTTGAATCTCTTAATAGGCCTTATTGGGCCATGCGTGTTTGGTTCAAATTTTATTATAGTGTTTAAATACTTTTAAGTGTGTTGAATTTTAGGGTTGTCACATGCTCCCACTATCACAAAATGCTCTGACTGGTATAGACTTATGGCTCTATTCAGCAACAATGATCTCTCTTAGCAGCAGATTTAGCGAACCTGACTTTGACTTGTTAACTGGGTGATCAGTCCTTCAGCAGGTACCTCTACCATGTATAATTAACAATGCTTATTACCACGAGCAATCACCCGGTTCCCATTGATTACCCTCTATTTACCACCACCAAACCTACTTCTAGTCATTATTCATCCAGTTTACTAACGAAAATTAATTTCTTATCAAACCTGGAATCACCCTGACATTCTTCAGGTTCAATGTAGTTCCAATGGATTCACCAAATCAATATCACCCATGCCCATTACATCAAGCATTCTCCCATCAGCAAGGCGTACATTCCTAAAATCTCCTGTTTTCAGATTCACCATCATTTCACCGTTGTGTACGACGTGAAATGAAGAACCAGAATCCATGATCCAAGAGTCCACACTGTTTTCAACATCAAGAATGAACATGTTACCATCATTGACGTCCCCAACAACAGTGTTCAGACTTTTATTTGGACATTGACTCTTAACATGTCCATCCTCGTTGCAGATCCAACGACTCATATTTTTTCGAGTCCGAGGTGAACTTTTTCCCCGACTCCACGGCCTCGGCTATTTTCCCATTCCCCTGCCAACATGTAACATCTCAGACGATGATCCAATATTTGCACTTTTCAGACGTATGTCTTCACATATCACAAATGTCTCGGATCTTTTCAAATGTCATTTCGTTAGCCCTCATAATACTTGTAACAATAGTCATTGTCCCGGACCAACTATCAGGCAGTAAAGATAGCAACACCACAGCTCGAGTCTCATTATCGAATTTTATTCCCACGGATTCTAATGGATAAAATAGAATTCAGATTATTAATGTGAGAGGTGACTAAGCTTCTTCAGCTTTCTCCATCCTCTCCGGTTTTTTTTCCAATACCATATCCAAATCCTTTTGACATAGTAATGCTTCTATGGCATTTTTCACCAACCAAAATAATGTCTTGAACTTTTCGATCACAATCTTCCCGTCTTCAGCCATAATAGCAAAAAGAGACAAAACAAAAAAAATAAGCACGTTGAACAGTTGATAACCAGTCAACAAAAGGATAAACAAACCAGTTCCGGTACTTCCAACCAAAACCCTAGGCGGCAGAACCCTAGGAGGGACGGCGGCGGTAACCCTAGGCGGCAGCAGCAACGGTAACCCTAGGTGGCGGAGGAATCCTTCAAGAGTCTGTTGATCTGATGCCAGTTTGTTAGGTATCTTACGCAACGGGAAACAACAAAATTACACGCACACCCACTAAAAGCAATAAGAACACGAGAATTATAGTGGTCGGTCAAGATGACCTACGTCCACTCTTTGCAACTAGGTATTTTATTAAGCTCAAAAGACAAGATACAATACAATAACTTACTCTATAATAGAGATAATTAGGGTTTAAGTAAACTTCAATGGACCAGGCCCATAACTCCATTCAAAAACCCAAAGGCCTTCACACCTGAACATTAATTAGTGATGCTAGATTGGTTCTATTCGATGATTGTGATTGCTCTTTCACAATAGATCTTTTTTTGGATTGATGATGATGATTTACGGTTCATCTGAGATCGTTTCAGAACTCTCTTTTCAAATCTTGTAGAGTTGTGGGTGTTGTATCATATTAACCTATATGTTAAAAGTTATACCGAATGAATGGTGATTTGAAAGGTTTCAAGTGTTTGGTAACCAGGCGATGACGAGTAAAGCATACACGATGTGTTCATTGCTTTGGCGAGGTAAACATTAGTTTGCAACCACGTGTGCTGTCGTTCTGGGCCTTTAAAAATAGAATTATTATCCCTGAAGATTTGTTTCGATGATGATTTCAGTCTGCGAACGAAACAAATAGTTTTGGCAATGTTTCTTCTTTGCAACCATAACGAGAAACCTATTTTGAGCCCTGCGTAGTTGTCGAACCAATTTGTTTGTACCGATTGTTTACCGTTACGCGTTTAACACTCGCAACGCTCGTGTTAGTATCCACCTAGTTTTATTTAATTTTAATAACTACACACTATTAAAATAAATTCTTAAGTTTCTTTATACCATCCAAAGGTTTTAAGTTTCCTTACCACAAATTACATTTCAAAAACTCGATTCTGTACTATATACGCAATTTTAAACTTTTATAACATAATTACATATATTTAATCATACAAATTACATAAGGAAAATCAATAGTACATATATATAATAACTGAGGTATATCTATGTCATAACCGAATTGCTGCATATAGATATAATAATTGAGTTACATATGTGTAATAGTTAAACAAATGGATTACACACAAACATAATGTCAAACCAAATTCCTATGACCACTTTAAGTATTTAGTAACACCCATGATAAAGTTTGCAAATGCCACACTGCGCATGCTTAACTAAAGCCTTTTTTTTAAATCAAGTGTAGTGATAAACTAATGTTTGAAACCTTATTGATGCAATAATTTAGGAAAAATTGTGTTTGGCGTCCGTTAAGGGCTTGGAGCCCTATGGATTTAAAGCCTTTTTAATTAGCTTGTAATGGTGTTTGGAGCCTACTTGTGTCCAAGTTATCATGTTTGGAGTCCCAAAATACCCACTATGTAAAATCTGAGGTTAAACGGGTTACACACATTGAATTAGAGTTCAAATGTGTTACTTTTCAATTTGTGTACACAATGTTAATGTTAACTCTTCACAAACTTGTATCTATTTTTCTAAAATCCATAATTAAATAAGGATAAAATCAATCGAAAACTAACTATTTTAAGAACCTTGAAACGAATATCAATACTTGATATTCTTTAAAATTTATTATTCTTATACATAGTTATGTATTTTTTTTAATTGAAAACTATTAAAGTAACAAAAAATTATCGTAATAGTATATTCATGTGTTTCAGGTTTTTCAAAAACTGATCTTTTCGGATCGGTTTCAATTAACCATATTTCCATAATCAAACTGTACCAAGTGACCGACCCAAATCGCACCAAACCGTTTAACCGCACCGCTCCATAACACACCGTATAATTCATTTTATAGTTCTTGATCAGAAGTCTATAACTAATTCGTAATTCATGGTCACCAAATTATCATTTATTTTAATTTGTGACCTGAATTTCAACTCTTTGACGTAATGAAGTTATGAATCTTGAAATTTTCCATCTTATATTGATTGTGAAAATGTAACTTAAAAGTTAAAACTTGAATAAAACACAAGCACAATTACCATCTTAAACAAACTCAATTATTCACAATAAACGAGGATTGTGATATCGAAAACATTTAAATATAAATAAACACAGTAAACGTAAGAATCAAAATCCAAATAATTCCACTTATCGTATCAAACGCATAACTTATCATCAATATAGCCTAAATATAAATTAAAAAGGAATAATATGATTCGATTAAATATATATTTAAGGTTCTTGATTCATCATCCGTTTACAACTTCAAGAAATACAAAAAGATAACTAAAATGGATCCGATCCCCGTTAAGGGCGCGGGTCCATTTCTTTGGTTTAGATCCTCTGTTTCTGAAGAGGATCTAAACCGCGTTTCTCAACAAAACCAGTAACTTAAAGCGGGAGGAAGCCCTCACCAACAAGAAGCCCAATGATTAGAACGAAAAGCCGGTGCCGATGCATTGAGTCGGAGTCATGTATGTCTGTGAATATGCAGAAAGTGTGATCCCTGCACCTACAACTCCAATCATCAAAGCTTTCATCTTTTCATTCATCATCTTGTTGTTGTTTTGTTGTTGAATCTGAATGACAAGAGAGAAAGTCAACTCTAAGTTTGTGCCAGAAATGAAGGAGAATAAGGAATAAGTCAAAATTGGAGAGGGGATCAATTTAAATCAAGAAAGTCAACTCTTAGAAGCTGAGAAGAAGTTTCATTATAATTTATGAGGGTTGTGATGGCCCTCCAACTTTTCTAATAGCCAAAATAAAATATAAATCACTAATGTCTATTTCCAACTGGTTTTTGAATTTGTATTACTATGTTATTTTGGTAAAATAAGTAAACATAAATGAATGTAATAATCCTACTAAACTAATCGAATTACACAAAAACATATATGTCATAATCGAATTCCTTAACCACGTCGTACGTTCGTAACACCCATAACAAAGTTTGCAAACATCGCATCGCGTGAGCTTAATTATTCGTTACTCCTTCTAAGGAAAACTATTGTTCGCTATAGTTATATTATATTAGAAAAGTAAATTGATACATCTACAGAATTAGGGAAACTTTCAGGTTGATTCACCTTTCAGACAACTAAAACTTAAATAAACACTGAACTTAACAATCAAAATCCAAATGATTCCACTCATCATGTCAAACATATAACTTATCATCAGTTATAGCATAAATATAAATAAAAAGACATAATATGATTGGACAAAATATATTTTCATCATCTGTTACAACTTCAAAAAATACTAAAAGAAACTAAAATTATGGATCCGATTCCCAAAAAAAAACTAAAATTATCTGGTAACAATGGGCTTTCTATATCACACTTATTTTACCAAATGATATCATTCTCTTTGGAATGGTCTATTATGAACACCTTAAATATGGAAATTTTTGGCTCCCATAGATTCGAGTAGACTTGAAATTGGAAGCATTAAAGCTGCTAATATAACACTGTCATCCAAATGGGTTTCATGATTTATGACTAAACATTATTCATAAATTAAGAATCGCAAGAAGTTAATTAATCTTAGTTGGTACAATTGACGTAATTTTAGTTACTCGTCTTTGTTTTTGGAAGTTGTAACTTGTTTTGCTATTCCCGTCTCCTTGACAGTGTGCTTTAGGCTCTTTCACAAAGTTTGATTGCAATTAAAGAAAACAATAAAAAAAAAAAAGAAACAGCTAGCTGTTAAAGAATTAAATAGTTTGCTGGGTATTATAAAAACACGTCATCACAACTCTAATATTTAAGGTAAACTTAAACTTATAGTTAAAGTTATGTACTAATCACATTAATTACCGATGATTTTTCAAAAGACAAGGTCAATTTCTACTAGTGTGGTTCGCTTTTGTCCTTGTGGTAGGAAAGACCTAAACATTTTAGACTTTTACACCCCATAATTTAACCATTGAGTTAATAGGTGAAACCTGAGAGGAGGTGGTGAAAAACCGGTCTCGGATGGGGACCACCCATCTATTCCAGTGACCAAAATAACCTGGATTTTGGAATATCCATCGTTACTCGCCGGTTAAATTGATGGTATGCGAGTTGTATCGTACCACACATGCACATGCACATGCACATGCACATAGGAAAATTTTGGGTAAAAATAGAGAAAAATTGGATGACACTCTTCATACTTGAGAAAAACTAAGTTATATAAAGATAGTTGATGTGATGCTAATATGTCATACAAGGAAAACTACGAAAACAAAAAAAACGAGACGACTCCTTCCACCTTTACTAAAAGTTAAACTTCTTGGTTGGAAATCATCTAATAAGTATATTTATAAGTATTTAATTATTTAAGAGTTAATCTCGGTTTTCGTCCCTGAGTTTTGCAAATTGTCTCCATTTGAGTACCAACCTTTAATTTGTTTTATTATTGGCCTGAGTTTTGCAAATCGTTTCTATTTTCGCCCTTTTATCTAACGGTGTTAACATTTTTTTGTTAAGTGATTGTTAAATGACTAAAATACCCATCATTTAAAATTAAAAACTCAACAAAACTATATAACCCCCACCGTCCTCTCTGTTACCACCAAACCACCGCAACAACATTCCTTTGACACCTCCTTCCTCCGCGCCTTCCTCCTCCGGCACCACCCTAGCACCACCCTACCACCATCGCCATACCACTTACCACCATCATCTAACCATTTCCATCCCCCATCATGATCAGATCTAGTATTTAGGGCTTCATCAATGGAAATTGTTGCCAACCACCATCACCATACTACAATCATCACACGACCACCGTCGAATAATCATCTCCGTTTTTTTAAGGCTAGGCATCACCGTTTCCCCCGCTAGCATAGGTCGATTAGCTTTTTCATCTTTCACCACAACCCAAGTTGTACAAATAAAATTAAACACTCCATACCCATCCCACCCCTTGTACTTATCATCTTCATTGTCCACACATCATCATAATCATCATGTCATCAACTTGCCCACCATCAACATCTCTACCCATATTTTGAAAAGGAGATGTGATGTGGTGCGGTGGTCGTTGTAGTCGGAGACAACGATTAACTGGTGGTGGAGGTGGCTATCAGAGAATGGGGGCAGGAGGTGGTCGCAAATCTAAAAAGGAGATGTGACGGTGGTGCGATGTGCGATGGTAAGTTGTAGATAGAGACAACAAGATAGTGGCAGTGGAGGCGGCTGTCGGAGGATGGGGGCAGAGACTACCACCACCACCACAACAAGTTCACCACCTCCACCCGTCGGCCCCCACCACAAGCACCTACAATCGTCTCTGAAACTTTCCTTGAAATTAGATTTAAAACCTTCATCATCATGCATCTATATGCATCATCTCCTAAATTTAGATTTGGGGGTGGTGGTTTGATTTAAAAAAAAAAGAAAAAAAAGTTTGTGATAACCATTTCAGTTCTAAGGGTATTTTCGTCTTTTCATAAAAATCTAACAGAAAATGTTAACATTGTTAGTCAGAATGACAAAAACAGAAACGATTTTGAAAACGCAGGCTAATAATAGAGACAAAATAAACGTTGGTACTCAAATGAAGACAATCTATAAAACATAGGGACCAAAACCGAGATTAACTCTAAATATAATTAATAACTACTTGATGATATAAATATTTCTAAAATTTCTTGACTTGTTCTTTAAGTGGACTGACATATCACATATGCCTTTAAAAAAATCATATAATAAAAGGAAAATCACGGACTCGTTATACTCTATCGGGTGCAATTTATAATTTTTGAAGTGTATTATATTAAATATAATATATAATCTGTTCAAAGAAAAGATCAAGTTTAGTCAAAACTAAATCAGACATTCATATGAAAAATAACAATTTATTTTGAGAGATGGAAAACATAAAAGTTTAGAGATGGTTGCCTAGCCCAGTGGTTAGTGTGCTGGCTCCTTACGGCGGGTTCGAGATTCTAGTACGCTGGTTTTAACCTTTTTGCTTCGCAAGGGATATGAACAAATAAAAAAAACATCCATTTTCTTTTTAACGTTACATCTTCTTTTAAATGCTCTTTCAAACAAAATTTAAAATAATGTACATACGTTTTTTGTACATTGTATGTGTGAGAGTCCCACCACCATCCATCTGGTGGTGTTTGGATTTTCAAATGAGCATAAGCAAACGCTTGACAGACGTCTGTGTTTGGAATTCAAGCGTCACCATAGTTTTGTATTTGTTGGTTCCCAACTTCCTACTGGAGATGGTGTCATATTTTTATAATATACTGCATATAGCCTTGTAGGCTTGTAGCCTTGGGGATTGCTCTTCATGAAAAAAGTATGAGTTTAAGTATTTATAAGTACAAGACTAAGATTAAGTAGTATTAGAAGTAAAAGTAATTGCTATTAGAAAATATCAAAAGTAAAAAGATAACTAGAAGTAAATACAAGTAAATAAATAAACCAAAGTAGTTTCAGCAATGTTTTAAAGTTCGGATCGGACAGGCCGGTCCGACCGAGAATTGGTGGGTTAAGCGAACCGGGTAGCATTGACTCGTTTTGTAGTCATCGGACCGGTTGGTTTGGAACGGTTCGGCGGTCGAATCGGGAACCGGGTCAGACTGCATTTTGGGTATTTTTATTTCATGGATTTAAATGGGTTTAACTAGTGTGTTGGACGATGAATCGAAATGTTTGACATAAGATTATTGTTAAGTTTTATATATAATTATAATATATAAAAATAAAATAATTTTATTAAATTATATATATAACTATATATATAATAGGGAGGGGTCAAATAAAAACCATATTTATAATTAAAAACCGTGAAAACCACAACTACCCAATCATATAATTTATAATTGATTTAACTTTTTAATTGTTTCAAGTATATTTAAGTAAACTTTAACCTTATTTTTGAAGTTCATTATATATTTTTTCATATAGACTCCAAGGAACGTCGATAATGACGAAACGACTTACATATACGTAACTTGTAGGAGCTACATGTACGTAACTCTTAGTTGTACACTTGCTAATACGTACTTGCATATACATAATACATACATGTACGTAACTTTTAGTTGTACACTTTGTAACACGTATTTACATATATGTAACCCTTGGTTTTCATGGTTTTCATTTTCATGTATAGTATGATTTTCAAAAGATCCCTCCCCTATATATAATATCACACACACACATATATATATATAATTATGACGTAATTCGATTCTTAAATCTGGTCCGACCAATCGATCAATAAGACGATTGGTTTGACGTCCGAACCTGTTCTGAAATCATTGAGTTTTAAAAGACAAGGTTCCTTCTCCCACAAGGCACTATTTATGGTCTTCTCTTCCTCTCCCTCATCTTCTCTTCACTACAATTCACACACACTTTTGAATCTTTCAAACCCCAATTAATCCTCTGTTCTTCAATTTCACCATTAATTTTGCAGGAAAAAAAAACACAAAATCTTGACAAAAATGCAACACAATTTAAATCACAATGAACAAATTGACCTCCCTCCAGGTTTTCGATTTCATCCGACCGACGAAGAACTCATATCTCACTACCTTTATCGCAAGGTTATCGATTCGAATTTCATCGCCCGAGCGATCGGAGAAGTCGATTTGA
The DNA here is from genome assembly GCA_025506505.1 of Flaveria sonorensis. Classification (NCBI taxonomy): domain Eukaryota; kingdom Viridiplantae; phylum Streptophyta; class Magnoliopsida; order Asterales; family Asteraceae; genus Flaveria; species Flaveria sonorensis. The sequence continues at coordinate 39,368,721 of CM046439.1, read as the reverse complement.
ACAGAGTAGTGCCATGGGAGCTTCCATGTAAGTACTCTGTTTTCATGTACCTGTTTATGCTCTGTTTTTTTTCTTTTGATCTTGAAGTTTTGAATTTGAATCAATTTTGTTGTTGAATTCGCAGGGAGAGCGAAGCTCGGTGAGCACGAATGGTTCTTCTTTTGTGTTCGAGATCGAAAGTACCCGACTGGATCGAGAACGAACAGAGCTACAAATGCAGGGTATTGGAAAGCTACAGGAAAAGATAAACAAATCTTTAAACATAAATCGCTTGTGGGTATGAAGAAAACACTGGTTTTTTATAGAGGAAGAGCCCCGAAAGGCGAAAAGACCAATTGGGTGATGCATGAATATCGATTAGACGGGGTGTTTTCATCGAATAATTTACCAAAATCAGCCAAGGTAAGAAGAATATCCATTGATTGATGGTAAATACTCTGTTTTATTCAGAAACTGAGCATAAAGATATACAATTTGATTGTTTTTTCAGGGGGAATGGGTGATTAGCAGGGTGTTTCACAAGAATTCCAGTGGGAAAAAGAGATCAATTTCTACAAATTTGCCTCCATTAATGGAGATTTCAAGTGTGGAATCAGGATCAAGAACAGAGAAATTGCACTCGACCTGCTACTCTAATACCATGAAAGAACAGAAACTGAATAACAACGAAGAAACTACGCGAAGCTGGAGCTCGAGTAGTTCTCTAATCGTGTCAAGAACCGAATGTGTTGATCCAGTGGTCGGAGACATTGTTAACTTTGAGTGTCGTGGCTTTACGTGGATGCAAGATCCGTCAATCCTGAAGATCTTAATGGATGCTAACAACATGAATCAAAACCCGAAAACCGAAAGGGTGGATAATCAAGATTATGGTGTGAGTTTGGGTGGTCAAGTTGATCTTGATCACATTTGGGATTATTAAGCAAGAACTAAACATGCTGGTTTGATTACTTTGATATTACCATTTTAGATTGATGCAATGATTTGATAGAATCACAAAGGTTATGCCATGTAGATATATATTGATCTTGAGGTATAAATATGTTACTTACTATGATATACCTAAGAACTAAGAACTATTCAAAACATATACAAGTGAAGCTCATGAACTTTGATTGAATTATCAATACATTTTACTCTTAAATTTTAGCTTTTCAATTGACCAATTGATCTAAATTGATCCATATGTATTAAAAATTCAAAAGGCTTTAATTTAGCATTATCATCTTTCTCTATCTCTCTATTCAATGTCAAATGTAATAAAAATATTATCTTGTTAGCTCAACAAGAAGTAGTTTGGATGGCCTCATTCAAACGATGACATAACGAGAGAGTTGTGTAGTAACCGACTCCTTTTAAATTATAAAAGAAAATGACCTTACTATGTTGCATCATTTTATTTTATATGTAATTATTTTATCCTATTTATCTAACGAGTAATGTTATGTGCGTTGCAACATGACCTCCAGTAGCGTCACGTTAATAAACTTCGTTACACGTGTCGCGACATGAACATTACCACTCTTAAGTACATAAAAGAAACATGTTAAAAACAATTTTATGCATCTACACGTTGCGGCTAATAATTTTAAAAAGGTAATTTAACGAACGACCCGTATATTGTGGTGAAGCCATACAACGATATTAACTTGGTTAATGTCGGGTTGCAGCCCGTATTCGAACTTCATTACACGTGTGCGGCCTAATCTTAAAAGAAGTATTCTAAATGAATTATGCGGCTTAATCTTAAAAGAAAGTATTCTAAATGAAATAAATATTAGAAAAGAAAAAGGCTAAAATGACTTAAATGAAAATAAATATAAGAAAAATAGTAAAAACAGCCCAAAAAGAAAAAAAAAACATAACAAAAGAGAAAAAGAAAAATACGGTCGACGGGGTTTAAACCCATATCTGCCCTGTGTAGGAAAACAAAACAAACAACTACACCAAAGCCACATTAAAGATACACTCCTAAAAGTAAATATTTAACACTTGTTTTAAATTCATAAAAAGAAAAGGTTAACAAGAAAATTTTACCGACACTTGTAAAAGAGATTATATATTATATTGTCTAGTGTAAATTTATGTTTACGAAAAATAAATTACGCATAACATACAAGTAAGTGGATCATGCATCTAACAATGCCTAGGCTTGAGTCTATGAAGTTCTTGGTGACCGTATGAAGTTATTCTGCAACTTCCCGAACTTTACTAGATTTGTAACATCAAATAGGCTCGATAGAAGGGGTCTCAAGACCACCCTCCGGCACTCAAGTCAACATCTTCATCATGGTTCTCAACGTATATTGGTAAATATATATCTATACGAATAAATGATTATAATTTGTGTCACGTGTCAATACCACATTTAACTACAAAAATATTTTCCCGTCCAAATCTTCTATGACATATTAAACTAAATGGTAATTATCAAATTAACCATTTAACCACTTAAGATTACTAATATGACATTTGACTTTAAAATTTATCAATATATCTTTTGAACCCATTTCAAATAAATCTCACGTACTGTTGTAAAAATATCTCAATAATCGGAATCAAAATCTAAATTTAAAAAAACTCAAGGTTCATGTTTGAAGGATTCAATCAACCAAAATATGACAACAAACCTTTTATATTTTTATTTTTAATTATAATATTACATTTAATATTTAATTAAAATTTTCGTAAATAACATTTATTCATTAACTTAAACAAAAAATATAATACATAGTTTTATTTATAACTCTTATCTAAATGATATGATGTAAATGTTATTTAAAACGGATATGTTTTTTTTTAAACAAAGTGTGTTTTTAAACTTTTGATATATTGATTTAATGGTCAGATTGTGATTGTTAAAATACTAAATTAAGATGGTTTGTTAGAGCATAAAATAGTGATGGTTTTTAAGCTATGTATCATATGTTATGGTATTGCATAGTTGTATGTATAAGTGTATAGTATGAGACAAAACTTTTGCCCCTATTTGTGTTTCCTACTTAGAACATGAGTTTGTTAGACATGAATTTAAATTAATTAAGAGCTTACAAATTTTTTTCTTTGTTTATTTGTATTTCAAATATATTTATTACTTACACATTATAAAATTATATAATTTTAAATGTAAAACCCCACGTAATACACGGGACTATAACATAGTGTAAACATAAAAATAGCTGAATGTATAAGAGTGAAGTAAGTCACGGGAGATGAAACCCCCTATAGTGGGATTAATTCCCTTTTTGTAAGGCATCTATTCAGACTTTACACTAATGGTTAGCCAACACAATGTGATAATACCTTGTAATCTCATATGATGTATTTTCCTTAAGGGTTAAATATTAATGGGCGCAAGTCCAAGTTAAGGGTAATATCTTCATGTCCTCGTCCAATATGATGTGGCATTGACTACATTACACTAGACTAACAAATTATTATCTTTCGATTATGTTACATTTTTCTTTGTATACCGTGGGGAGTGGTCCTACGTAAAATTTTAGTATCTTGGGTATTTCCTTATTATCCCATCTGACTCATAGGAAATTTGGTCCAGCACGTATGATATGTGATATTGCACATGAGTGGTGTGAGAATTGTAACTCGTTTTGAACGCTTAATAATGCATCTATGATGAATGGTTGCTGGGTAAGACGGTGCTCTGCTTAAGAATCAATCACATGTAGAATGTGATTGATCAAAGACTTGGGTCACATCAAGAGAGGTTTGGGATCTATTGGACACAACTAGATTTAAAATTTGAGGAATGATGCACTGATTCAATTGGAGGAAGAAATAATTGAAGGTTGCCAAACACTCACATAGTCAAGAGAGTATCAACAAAAGGTTCATGATTCAATTGGAGGAAGAAATAATTGAAGGTTGCCAAACACTCACATACTCACTCGTCGGTTTCAATGATCCGTATTGTATTCATTTTGGCATGTTGGTGTTACGTGTCACATGCCTCTAATGCAAAAATGGTTACTTGTAGTAGTAGTAGATTGCCAATTGTGTTATTAAATAGCTCAGTGGGTGATTTATTTGCTTTATATGTTCCAGTTGTTTACTATATATTTTATTTATTGTTGCTGAAGAAGGAAGTGAAAAATATAAATATTTTTTCTTATATTTCTCGTTGTTTTCTCAAAGCTTAACAGATTGTCAAGGCGGATCCTAGCTCTAACATGGTGTGTGCAACGATTGAGGGATTGACATCAGTTAACACAAATTCTAGGTCAAATGTCATGCTGGCAAAAAGGTCTTTCGATTTAGCTTCTTATATGAGCTTCTCGATTTGGGGGCAATGGAAGAATCAGGGGACTCATGTGCGCTAGTGTGGTGGGAGGAGATGGGATTAGGGAAGAAGATGAAGTATGTGATCGAGGGTTAGGGCTATACAACGATTTATTTAAAATGGGTAAATTGGTTATATAACTAAAAAGTTAGTTTCGTTAGACTAAAAGACGAGAAGTGTGAAATCATATGAAGTTCAATAACATGTTTTGTACTTATCTAAGGTAAAAAGATATTATCTGCAAGTTATCTCAAACATAAAAAATGAAAATTCTAATTTACTTTTAAAATAAATTATCATTTATATCCCTTATGTTTTCTCATTTTAACCACTTGTATCCCTATAGGTTTAAAGTCTCAATTTGCCCTCTAACATTTCATTTTGTCTTCATTTGTATCCAAAACCCTAACTCCCTTAAATTGTTTTGTTAACTCTTTGTGAAAATACTAAATTGACCTTAAGAATAAAAAATAAAAAAAATTACCATTTGCATCCCTAGCTTTTGTTCATTTTAACTACTTGTATCCCTGTTATTTCAAAATTGTCATATGCATCCTAACGTTTTTTTTTATATTCATTTGAGTCCAAAACACTAACAACTTTAGATTTAGTAAAAAAAAAAAATTACCCTCATTTATTAAATAACATACCCCATCCTCACCCCCACCCTTATCTCTTCTCTCTCTCTCTCTCTCTCTCTCTCTCTCTTCTCCTTTCTATGGTTTTTAGTCCCCCACCATAACCGCCACCGCAACCGCCGCCGCTGCTGCAACCACCACCAGCACCTCCACGACCACAGCACCTCCACGACCACAACAACTACGACCACCTCCTATCTTTTCTCTTTCTCTCTTTCTCGCTCTCCATGTGTGTGTATGATCGGTAGTCCACAACCATCACCGATGAGAAATTGTAGATCTAGATAAGTCAATCCAGTGGCGCCCAAGGGTTTTGACAAAAATTGTAGATCTAGTGGTGATGGGGGGCTACAGTGGTGGTGATGGGTGGTTACGGTGGTGGTGATGGGGGCTGAGATGGTGGTGATAGGGGGCTGCAATGATGGTGATGGGTGGCTATAGTGGTGGTGATGGTGGTTGCGGTGGTGGTGATGGGGGTCGCGGTGATGGTGATTGGGGGCTATGGTTGTGGTGATTGGTGGCTTGATCAAGAGAAAATAGAGTGTGGGGGGACTATGGTGGTAGTGATGAAGGTTATGGAGGTGGTGACGGGTGGCTGTTGTGGTGGTGATAAGGGTTATGGAGATTGTGATCGGTGGTTGTCATGTGGTGATGAGGGTTGTGGTGGTGATGATGAGGCTGTGGAGGTGGTGATGGGTATATGCATGAGAGAGATACTATGAGAGTATTGGTAGTGAAGAAGAAGATGTTGATGAATGGGTCCTATAAATTTTTCTTGTTTTTATTTAATTTTAAGAGTAGTTTAGTATTTTCAACAATAACTTTAACGGAAAAACTAACAGTGTTAGTCATCTTGACTCAAATTGAAATGAATATAAAATGAGAAACACTCAAATGAAGACAAAATGAAACGTTAGGAGACCGATGACAATTTTAAAACTATAGAAATGCAAACTGTTAAAACGAGAAAACGTTAGAGATGCAAATGATAATTTACTCAAAAATAAAAAAACTTTGTAAGACACCCACATCATCATCTTCTTCTCCTTTGACCACTATAAACTCCCTCCCCCCTCTCTCTCACAAACATAAAACACACACACACATACACACTCTCTTTCATCTCTTATTTCTCTACACCACCACCATAAACACCACCACCCATCACTACCATAATAGCCCTTTCACCACCAACGTAGCAAACCATCAGATCAATCCACACCGCCACCACCGCCCCACACCACCACCATAGCAACCCATCAGGTCAATCCCCACATACCAACACCGCCCTTCACCACCACCGTATCAACCCACCACCGTAGTCCCCTTACCACCACCGTAACAACCCATCGTTGTTATTGGATAATGGGTTTACCTCAAATTGTTTTGATGATAAGATCGGAGCAAATCAAGTGAAAATGATGGTGGTCGGTGGAAGACGGGTGGGGGAGTTTGAACATGAAATAATGGATGAAATCGAAAGGTGTGACGAATCAAAGCCTCTTTTTGAGATTTTCCATGACCCAAAGCTCTATGGTTTTGGGTTCGAATATGAATTATGGCTCCGAAACTTGAAGATCTAATAGCAATGGTACCTCTGGATCCTCCATTTTTGCAGCTAATGATAAAAAAGCCACTGATAACAATTGAAACTCCCACCCATTATTCCACTGTATTTACAAAGATCATCATCATCATCATCATCATCATCATCATCATCATCATCATCATCACCACCACCACATCATCATCACCACCATCACTCACAGTCACGAGTCATATATAAACTCGTATAAACTGTAGATATAGATGTACCTCAATGGAGACGTTGGTGGAGGAGAGAAACCGGTCAAAATAGTTAGCGGAGAGTATGGTGGTCAACAGTTGAAATCAGTAATGTGTTTGAGTCTGAAATGAATAAATCAATGGGGAAAACGTTGGTGGTGGTTTGTTACATGGTGAGCGACGGTGGTGGTGGTGGTGGTTGTGGTGTGGAGGGAGTTTGTGTGAGAAAGAGGGAGAGAGGGTGGGGGTGGGTTAAGGGTATTTTTGTCATCTTATATAAAGTTAACAAAACAATTTAACGACGTTAGGTTTTGGATACAAATAGAGACAAAAATGAAACGTTAGAAGCAAATCCAGACTTTGAAACTGCAGGAATACAAATGGTTAAAATAGAAAAATGTCAGAGATACAAATGATAATTTACTCATACTTTTATACGTTAATATTCAGTAATCTCTTCCCTCTAACAAGATGAGTAATTTTCATTTTTATATTACAATTTACAAAACTTGCGGTTCACTATTCATATGAATGATGTAGAGTAAATTGTCATTTCGTCTCTGATGTTTGGTACAATTTATCATTTTCATTCAAAAATAATTCTTTTCTTATGTGCGTCCCTAACATTTAAAAATTTTGTAATTTTAATCCATTTTTGTTAATCCTATTTATCTACCTGTTAAGTAGTCATCACGTGCACATCATGTGAGACGCATTTAAATACGTTTGCACCTCATTAAGAAAAAGGAAAAACCTAAATAAACAATATTCAATTTCCCCAAATATTCAAACACTATTAGATTGTTTTTAATATTCAAAGCTGATTTCCACTTAACAAGTAAAACAAAAGGAGTTAACGGAAGTGGATAAAAATAATAAATTTTTTGAATGTTATGGACAAAAAGAAGAAAAATAAATTTTTTAAATGAAAACGACAAAAAACATCAAACCTAAAAGACGAAAATGACGATTAACTCAATATATACAAATTATATATTCTTGTCTTCGTGTTCATAGCTAAAAGGTAATGGCACCGACTTAACAGCTCTGAATTTTCCAACATTGTTCAAATGCTCATTCTCCAACCTGAATCATCGAACAAAAGGTTAGATTATCTTCTCATAATAATAACTTTATGCAATATTAATCACTAATGCAATTAACCTGAAGAAATTCCATATGCCACGACGAATGATCTCTAAACTTGCGATTATCGCAATTAGGGCATTTTTATGGAGGAAAGGGGCGTCATGGATACCCATAACAGTTAGCATCCACGCAAGTCTCAGAATCACATTCAGTACCTGCAAATTTAGCCAAGATCTAACCTAATTGCATCTTAAATTGGGTATTATTTGTCATTTGATGTTGTAACTAGAAATTAAGTCATTGAAGCTGCGACATCAATGTAGTTAAATGTGTAAAGCAAACGCATGAAGTTGTGATGTTAACTAGTGTTCTATTTTTATGTCATTCAATATCGGTTTGATTATATGGTACCAACACATTACCATCTGACCTTAGATACTAAGACGTAAAAAAGTATAACCTAAACTTTGATTTTAACAAAATTTATGCCGGAACGTCAGGAATAAAAGTTAAAAGCTATGTAGCACCGGAACGGGTACGGGAGGGGGGTACGGGGACGGTACGGGTACGGGAAACGGAAAATATAAAAAATTCTAGATACGGGTACGGCAAAGGTACGCCCAAAAAAATATATAAAAAAATAAAAATATATCAAACAATTTCTAAAATAGACATTAAAATATTAAACAAATTTCAAAAAGAAATTCCTTAAGTAAATAATTATCAATAATCAAATTATTTTCATATCTCGGTTCATCTAGTGTGAGATTGGAGGAGCCGGTTGTTGTTGTTCTTGTTTCACATGATCGCTGGGAATTGGGAAACGTAAGTTCAAAAGGGTTTATACCCTAAATTAAATAGGAAACGCGACCGAAACTCCCTCGAAACGTCCCCGTGCAGTACCCCCGAAACCGAAACGCCCTAGAAACGTTTCTTAGGCGCTTCCTAGGCGTTTCCGCTTCGAACAAGTACCCGAAACAGGTACTGCATGCTTTGGGCCGCTTCGGTGCTTCTGAGGTTAAAAGTAGCCCAAATTCGTTTTATTAAAACAGGATAACAAAAGAAAGTTATTAAAGAAAAATCAAATTAGTTAAAAATTAATTGGTTAAAAACGTTTATTATATACTCCAAGGGTAAACTTGAAACTTTAGAATTTGAGGGTAAAGTTTGAAAACTTTTGTGGGGAGTGAAGTGGAACATTTTGTCGGTGGTTTTTGTTGCGCCACTGACCTTACTCATTGAGTTATAGTATAATTTGTAGAGGTCACTAATTAGTAATTAGTAGCCCATGAGGAGCTAACCCGGGTGCTAGAGACACAAGTCTCTTAAAATGAGATCCCGGTTCAAATACCAGGTGTAAAGGGTGTAGTTTAGGTGTTGAGTTCCATCTGGTAAAAGAAGAATAGTAATTAGTAGTTACCATTGCTATGAAGTAGATAGATCTGTTAGGTATAATAAGCTTGTCTCTTAACCATGGGTTCTCAGAATTCCTACATAGTAGACCCCAATCCATCACTAAATCCCAGTAGGTACTGAAAATTGTTGCAACTCCTGAGGTAGATGCAGCAATAATCAGTAGTATTGTCCCTTCCTTCTGAACCTGAATTGTCCTTGCAACAACAGCAACAATGGTGGAGAAGTACTTGAGTCCATTTAGAGCTTGTGTGGAATCATGGCCTCCCCAAAACCGGCGTAGGCACTATAAGCATACTGACATCAGTTGACATGTATGTTTGAAATGAAGCATTGGCGGGTCAAAACGTATACGTTTAAAATAAGCTGTAGATTATGTACCTGTAGGAGTCGAATCCAGTATGGGATGACGGCGATAACTATAGTAATGATATCATAAACATCACTCTTGTTGCAAGTGTCTGCATTCCTCTTCTTAAAATCTCCCCAACCATAGTAGCATACATAGAACTGCAAGTTCCTTAATAACTGAACCTGAAACCGAAAGAATTTAAAAAAGTTATAGCTCCTTGATGAGTATGATCATTGTGTCAAAGTTATATTTGAATTTTACCTGACTAGTAAACTGATCAGCCAAGAAGAAATCTGGGAGAGTGATTGCATAAAAAGGAGCACAAATGCAATGCCATAAACAGACTAAGAGGAAGAAGCGATTTGCGCGATAGAAGATATTAAATGGGCAGACTGTTATCAGAAGGACAACCTACAAAACATAGATTGTGATGAAACTGCAACATGAATACATACATGTATGAGGGAGTAGTATGTTATGTATCCTACATGATGATTAGTGCTTAAAGGAGAGATACTGTGGGTGCAGTTTGTAATCATTTTTATTCAAAAAAAATAGAACATTAATGAATTGTTTATAATCATATTTGACAAACTAATTGTTCGTAATATAAGTGGACAAAAAGTGTTTCTAGTCGAACACGCTTATTTCGACCACACAATTCTCATTTTCACAAGAACCTGTTTGAGATGTTACCCAACCCACCATTTTGCCACCTCTATGTGTACCTACAAGACGGCAGTGTGATATACACAAGCACCCTTTAAGCCAACACCAAGCTTTGCTTTCCATAAACACTATTGATTCATCATGGGCATACCTCAATAATAACGGCCTCATATATACTATGCAAATGCAAGGGGAGAAGAGGAATTTCTTACAATGACTAAGCCTAGAGGGAGTAATTCAGTTAATGTGCTATAACTTTCAGTATTTTTATCCAATTCCATTTCAAGATTTGAGAGTACAGCTGCAAGAGTGAGTACTGACAGGCCAGAACTGAGAAGTAGAACTTCAGTATAACCCAATTCTGTACCGGGTTTGAATCCAAATATAAACGAGTAATTCACACGATATCGCGTCCAATAATATACATTTGCAGCATACATCAGCATATGCAACACCAGGAATCCAAACAAGCTGTATAGCGGAAAGATGGTATCCATGTACGTAGTTCGACCACTACTCTTAAGAAGATCTCTAGCATGTATACTTACAGCGATCGACACTACAAGTGCTAATGAGCATCCAAAGAAGCAACCTGCAACAGAAAATACATTGTTCAAGTTGTAATGTTCAAGTCAGTTATAGGTTTTAGTGGTGGCCTTCAATTGTCTTGTAGCATGCCTGTAACTTACCCACAAAAAATGTTACCCGGTGCCTCTTTCTTTTAGCATTTGGCTTTAGGATGCTCATTCCTTGATGGCGATTCCCATTAAAGAAATGCTTTACAAATGCTGATTCGACTCTCTCTATGAGCTTAGAAACCTGCAGGAAATTTTTTGTTATATGTTTATCACAACATTATCTGATTTCTGAAGGCCAAATTGCGTTAAGCGGTAACAGATTTAGTCTGATTTCTGTTTGAGGTAGCAAACTTTGAAAAATTCTCATGTAGGGCTCGTTTGGTAAGTTAACTGGTTTCAAAGTTATATTTTAAAAGTTAGTTTTGTTAAGATAAAAAAAAAAAGTTACGTACCATACACATACCTCATTAGATTGGCCCAAGTAAGACTCTTCAACCATCTGCAAGTAAGCATCTGATGCATTTCTTGATGTGATCTGGACTAACAAGTTTGGTCAGCAACTGATCACTTGTTGACACATATGACCCCCCCCCCCCCCCCCCCCCCCCAAACAAAAAAAAAAAAACCTAACCTTGTCATACTTCTTCATGATCTTGGAGAAGGCCAATTGATTCAGGAAGCTGGTATGTAAACCAAGATGCAGTTCAGTTAATTTTGTATCGAATCTTTATGTCATATGCACACGATTAATTAATGCTTACACATAGTTCTTTAGGAAACGAAGCTTTTCGTGGAATTCTATAAAAGCTTGCTTCAACTTCTCTTTTGCATCTCTAAGTTCATTTTTGCTGAAATTCAGGTCTGATTTTGAACTTTGGAAAACACTTTTGATGGCGGATAACGGTGATTCTGCAGTGGTGTTGAGTTTTACATGATTTAAGACTTCTAGAGAAGCCATCTGGTATTCCTTTACACCGTCTGATCTCTTTTCTTGCTGTTCTTCTTGAATCACCTCCAATGGATGACCTTAAATTCACCTTAAGTTTTAGTGAACATTTACTATATTACTTAATGATTTCATTTAGAGTTGACTACCTGTGTTTCTCTGATTGATGAAGGTAGAAGCAGCAGCAGCAGCAACAGGATCATTGACTTTGATTCTAAGAGCAATGAGAGCATCCATTTGTACATTCAACTCTTCAGCCTCCTTCACCACCTCCTCCACTTTGGCTTTATAAAACTTAACGACTTTATTGAACTCATCATCAAGTCTTCTGAAGAACACAAGCTCATACTCCCCACCTTCCTCCGACGACCTGAGGAAAATCGTCTGGTAACTTTTACCATCTTCACCTTGTTCTTCATCTGCTGTATGCATTGCACTTACTAGAATAACTTCATCTTCTTTATCTTTTCCAGGACTTTTGTTACCATAGCGACTAGTTAGTCCACTAAAAGCTCTGAACAGAGACCCCCTTCTCTTCAAAGACGGGGTCCTCAATGGCGGCGGCCTTGGGTTCAGATGATTCTCAGGTGACCTCTGCTGCTGCCGCCTGAAAATTAAGATTTCTTTTAAGAGATTCTTGAGGAAATTGTAATTCATGTATGCTTCTTGCCATTCAGGCACCATCTGTGAAGCAAATTCCTTTCCAAACTTCATTTTTGATTTGTTTCTTTAATAAAAGTTATGAAAAACAAAAGTCAAGATTTCACAGAAATGATGAAATGTTCATATAAGGATGAACATTTTTATAACTGTTCTTGTCATGGTTTCTTGTGTTGTTTTTAAAACATGAAACAAGTTGTCAATAGCTTCCAGCCTTATAGCGTGTTTTGAAGAAGTAATTAAACCAAAGTTGGTAGTTCTTTAAACACGTCTTTCTAAATGTACATGTCTTGCTCGCCGGCTCATACCAATTAGCTCGTCAAAAACTCGAGTATAAATCCCCGAGTCAAGTACAAGCCAAGGTAGCTAGCTCATGCATAGGGCCGGCCTCAAGAATCCTCGAAAATTTAGTAGAAAAAATGGACACCTATAATACAAAGTCAATAACCCATACGTAAAAATCTATAATACGACAATAATTGTTATACCAATAAACAAAAATAATTAAATTGTTATTAGGTTTGTTATTGAGTTTGTAAATGGCTTATAGTTTTTAAAAAAAATAGATATACATACGTATATAATATTAAAAACTTTTAAAAATTTTGGGTCCCCGAGGAGATCGGGCCCTGGACGGTCGCCCACCCCGCACCCCCTCCGGGCGCCCATGCTCATACAAAAACTTGAGTTGATTTTGAGCAACTCTGTTGTTGGCTCGTATGAATCAACACCTTTCATTATACATTTGATCGCAAAGTGTAGAATAAAGTTGTGTCATTGCGTGCATTAGATCACGAAGCAATCGAGCTTCTCTTCAGACCCAATGTAAAACAGAAGCTAAGTTAAACATTAACTACACCTTTTTTATTATATGTTTGATAGTATGGTAATGCATAACTTGTTTGACTGTTTTATTATTAGTTAAGAAATAAGAAATTTAACCTACTCTGTTAAATTAGTCTTTCCTACTCTCCGGCACCGGTGGGCTGTCGCCGTCAGCCTGACGCCGGTCCCCGGTGGTGAAAATGCAACCACACCTGCCATATATACACACGATTACTAAATCCCTTTTCTTTATTAAGAAAGTCAACACACAATATCCGCGTCATCACATCAATCAATATTATAATTTATATATCGTATGTATTTCGTTCACATTAAACATCATAAATTTTTAAAGCCTACTTGAACCGATATTATAATGTCAAATTATCAAGGGGGTGGTTATTATTTAAACGTATGGTAGCATGTTTTCAATATAAAGACTGTTTTTCAAAATATCTGAAAAAATTGTAGATGTCTGTATTTTTATATTTGGAATTTGGATTTAAATAATTTAAACAATAACTCGTTGATTGGTAATAAACATGTTATCATTTTGACTAATTACATTTCTAACTTTCAATTTAATTGTTAAAAATAATCCTAGTAGTATAGTTATTATAAATTTATACTTACTTTTCATTTAGTTTCATTTGTATGTTTTTCATTTTCATTTATAATGTATACTATATAATAAAAAAAAGTTTTTAGAGACACGTGTGAACTTTTGAAAAAACCTAAGCTTTTGTTTTTCGTCTCTTTCTTCTATTAAATGCAATGAATTTAAACACGTAAACTAAATAATTAAATACTTAAAATATAATTTTTTTTTCTAATATATTATTAAGACATGTTAAATTATAATATTTTAATTATATTTTATTTTAAAATATAATTTTATACTTTATAATTTTTATTATTTGTTATTTATAATTTTTAGATTTTCTTTATTTATTATTTTATTAATAACTAATGACATGTAACATACACAATATTTATAAAGTCTAATGATTTTAATATGTTAAATTTGTTTGCTCATGTAATACTTGAATTTCTAATCTAGTTATTATTATGAGCGAAGACAAGCAAAAATCATGTATAAATAATTGATTATTATGCTTCTAGGTTTGTTCTAATTGACTTAAGAGAAAGTTATGGCTACAACTTGTCTAATAAGTAATACCTACATATATATTCGGGGTTGAGTTTGAACAAAAGAAAATGTCCAAGTTGGTTACAAAGTTATATCCTGTTATTAAAAGGCAAACTTAGACAAAAAAATTAAAATGGTAATCAACTTGGCAAACATCAAATAAAATTAAAATTGTAAACAACTTGTTTTTAAAAGTTTTAGAAGAAAAGTCATCTCCTCTGAACCAAAAAGTCACTATCTAAATTTGCCATACACATAGCTGCATATTATAATATTAGACTATACGTAGTAATAAGGTGCCACCTAGACCTACCACGCCAGAACACACCCTCCAGAGCTTGATAGGTGTTCTCATGACGAAAATTCCGAGCATGAGGCATATTTAATGGTTTTTAATTTTACACTTTTATTTCTTTTAAATTGAATATCACATTCACGCGAACGTCCATTACAAATCTTTGTAGTGACCACATCACTACTTGATGACAATATTTTTTTCATCATGATCATACAATCACTATGAATACAAGTGGAAAACGCTATTATATCAGGATGTTATAAGTATCATATAGTCATCACTCATTTACAAATCCTTTAAAAACATTCACTTCTGATCATATACTTTCATCATTGCCCTACATTTTTTTATAATGAAATTATTTATTAGTAATAAAGTACCGTTTTATAATTTTGTTAAAACATGTTATCAAGTTTAGTAGTAACATATTCCACGGCTTCTCCCTTCAATGATTTGTTTTCCTTTGGTGTGTTCAACGAATTAAATTTTAAATTATCGAATAACTAGAATCAAATTATTCAAATTTTGATTTCTTAAAACCATATTCGAATTTGATTCGAATTAGAATTAGGTTCGATAAATTTGATTTGTATTCGTATTCAATTTGATTGTCGAATTTGAATGAATATGAATCGAACTCGAATTCACAAAAAAATATTTAAGTGTTTTTACAACACTAAAAATCTTTAATATATAAAATAACAAAAAAAGAAAAAAAGTTAGGAAATAGAAACATAAATTTAAAGTATTAAACATATAAGTGAATAAATATATGTATACATAATTTATTTATATTAAATATGAAATAAATAACTATATTATACATATATATAACTATATTTGTATTTTCAACTCAAATTTCAAATCGAATCGAATATTCCAAATTCGAATTCAATTCAAATTCGATAAAAAAACTTCAAATCAAACCAAATTCAAAAACTTCAAATCAAACCGAATTCAAATTTGAATATTCGAATTGAATTTCAAATTGATGGTTTCTGAATCGAATCAAATTTCGAGTTTTTAAAAGGACTCAAATGTTTAACAGTCCTAGTTCACTAGTTGGCCTTAGCATTCTTTGTGTCCATTGGACCCTTTGATGATCATGATATGTTGGCTTTAGCCTTCTTCATGCCCATAAGGCCCTTTGATGATCTACTAGCCTTAGCCTTTTGCGTGTCCACTAAATATCACGATTCATCAATATCAACTTCATAATCGTTAGCTGACAAGGGAATATAATTTGCATCCTTGTTGACTTTGAAGTAGGCGTTAGTTTCTAAAAAAGTGTTCTACTACTAAACGCTTTTTCTTCTGACCTTTGAGTTTTCTCGTGATACTGATGAATGAGCTCACATGCTTTTTTACCCTGTGCTAGTGTCATCTTTGGTTGTTAGTCATTCTCACAACACCGTAATATTATATATCACTCATTTAGAAGTGTCGGTGGTGTTTGTCATTGACAACTTCACCCCTCCAACTTTGGTGTAATGGCAAAAACCACCCCTTTACTTTTTAAAATATCACTTTGACCCCTCTCAAGTTTTTAAAGTTTTAAGTTTACTCCTATAGTACATATAATATGATTTTTCTTCAATAACATACTTTCGTTAATTAATTAATATATTTTCTTGGCACTCTTGTATAAAATTTATTAAAAACGTAGTTATATTTATAATATGGTATTTTAAATCGTGTGTTATATAAACTAATGGTAACGTGCTGGTACCATGAAGAATGAGACGGACACTGACTGAAGAACATCGACACCATTATATTACTGTCTTGATCTATATTTCGATCTCTAACCGAATTGTCGAAACTTTGTACGTTTCTTTTATTTACGTAACCATGTTTTTTTACTTAGCTATGATAATGTCACCATCTCTAACCGTTTAAAGTCAGCCTCCCACCGCAAAGCGCGACATAATGTTTTGTTAGATACATGTATGTAACCCTTTGTATTAAAATTTTAGTAAAAGCATTATTGTCTATTAACTTTCCATCATATCGTCCCTCTATATACTTAAGCCTTCCACTTCGGATCATAATCTTCAACATTACTCTCAATAATATTTCAAGTCGCATTCTAAAAATGATATTTTCCAATGGAAATACGATCATATCTAGCTTTTCATAACCGTTAAGAAAACAATTTAAGGTTATAACAATGTATTTATTAACTTAATTACATCTTACCAAATTGGTTTCGCTTAACTTCTTTCCTTATTACAACAAAAAGTTTAAAACATATAGCCGTTACACTTTCATGCTTACTACAAAATTTCAACGTTAAAACACAATCCTCCACTAGATTTCTTCAATGTCACTAAAGTAGATTTCGATTTTGTGAAGATCTTCACACATCAAATGACTTCCACTCGATGTGCGGTTTGCAAGTATTTCAGACGAAGATGTCGCCCTGATTGTGTTTTCGCACCACATTTTCTTAATGATAATCCTCAAAAATTCACTAGTGTTCACAAATTTATGGCGCGAGCAACCTCACTAAGTTACTTCAGGTAATTACCTCAACCATAATCTTGTTCAAATCTTGAGTTTGATAGTTTTTAGAACAATAAACCTTTTTTAGTCAAAATGTAGGAGATGCCGGTGCAACTACAAGCGGATGCAGTAGAGTCATTGTACTACGAGGCGAGATGTAGGATACGCGATCCAGTGTATGGGTGTGCTGGAATAATTTGGTCTTTACATCAACAGATTCAAATAGCTCAAAGCCAACTAGCACAAGCTCAAGCTGAGATCGCGTTCCTTGATGCTAATGTTGTGATAGTGGAACCAACGCCAACCACAGTTGAGCCGTTGGCGCGACAAAATGGTGTCGATTATGGTCTTGATGACCCCTATGAATATTTGTTTTACTAGATATCATGTGTTACGATTCTGAATTCTCTTTTTGGTGTTCTTTAACGCACAAGTTTTACTCGAAATGATTGCAATATGTATGTCAAAAAACACTCAAAATTTCTATACATTTGTATACAAAACTGAATAAACAATCTTGATACAAGAAAACAACTGGAACATCCTCACAAAACTATTACTCAAATCTAAATTGAAATCTCATTGTCATTGGGTTCTTGCATACACGAAGAATGATATAACAAGAACTAAAATTTCATGGGTATAAAAAGTGCTCAGTGTTTTAGATGTCTATCAAGAGAGATTAAGTTGTGCCGCTGAAATATTTTGGATTTTTAATGCAGAGATCTAACATTTTTTATTCCGTTCTTAAATTCATAAAGTAATTTATTTGGTTTATAACTTCAGTTTGTTGATTTTTGTCATCTTGGTTAAAGTTAACAGGTTAACTAGCAAGATAACTCTAGTAAGGTGATGTTTTTTTTTTTTTCAGAAAGCTCTTCTTGAGCTCTTATGTCTGCGCCGCGCAGACCAGGCGCATATATTTTCTTCCGCAGACTATTTGATTTTTCGAAGACGTTTCATTAAAAAACGTCTGCGTGAATCTTCTTGGTGCAGATGTGGATCATTCACTTCTTGCCGCTTCTAACCTCTTCTCTCTTCTCATTCCCTTCCCCTTCATCTTGGCAGCTTCCTCCGCCGGCCACCGTACCCACCGTTGGCCCTGTAACCAGGATCACACTGCTGATAAAACTCCTCAACATCTGCAATCACAAAGCTCAACACGATTACAATTCACAAAACCTAATTAATCAAACGAACAAACCACAACTAAATCAACACAATCAAAACTCACCGGTGGTGAGAGCTTTGATAAGTCTAGCACGGCGGCCTTTGAAATCCCTAAAAACTTCTTCTACAGTGCGAGGGTTGTAGTTGGCGGCACCTCCGTCCATCAATTAGGGTTCGAATGCAGAATCGAAGGGTGCGAATTGCAGAGATTGAAGTGCAGAAAAGAGGGTTTAGAGGAGAAAACGACGTGAGGGAGATGGTGATATAATATAGATATAATAATATACGGTTAATGAAAAGTAAGATATATTTTTCGATTTTCTAGGAACAAGTTTATGGATGTAATTTTGCTATCTTGAAGTCAATTGTTGTCATTGGGATATGCTTTTGCCTCTGAAAAACAAACAGTCTTTTTCTCACAGACTGCAGACATTTAGTCCACCTCTTTTCTTGCAGATATCTGCAGATGTAGTCCGCAGACTGCAAACATTTTGCTGCAGAAAAAATAAACAACACCTAATTTATGGTGTATTTAGAATACTTTTTATTCAGTATCTTAACCTTTAACCATCTAATATTCAATATAAACATAAAATAATTAACATTCATATAATAACTCAAAACTATAACATTCTGATAATCATGATAGCAATTTATTTTTAGGATCTTAAACTTTAACTATCTAATATTTAATATAAACATAAAATAACTAAAATTCATATAATAACTCAAACTATAACGTTGAAATAATCATGATATCAAGTAAAATATAGAAAAACTACATGAAAACTGGGTTGTTTGGGACTATTTGAATACTAGAAGTGGGCACTTTAGTATGAGGAGTGCTTAAAAAATTCAGGTGATTGAGTAAATGGTAAATGGGTAATGGATGATGAGTAATTAGATAATGAATTTAATAATTAATAGATTATATTTGTTAACGAAACTGTAATTACTATTTAATTTGTTTATTTATTTTTAATAAGTATGAATTCGTAAAATAAAACTTTTGTTCTTTTTTGGTATCATTGTTCAAAAACAATTTCACATACGTTATTGGCTAAAAAAATCCTTGGGGATTGCTCGGGTTATGATTACATACATTATAAATAAAAAAAAAAATCTAGACATCCATCCCGAAGCCTAGGTCCACCTATGACTCATCCACATGGCTAACAATTACCATGTTGGAAATCCAGTAAATCTGCTGTACACTGAGCCATTGCTATTTTAGACTGAGGACGCAAATTAGGCCACACAAAAGGACGGCGAGGATGACTACAAAGTCCTAATCTTCTTTGACATACGAACTCGTTTAGGTTTTAAGCACTCCACATCAACAACTACAACCTTCTTCTATGAATAGCTTTAGTTCTACTAATTATCCTTCAACAACACATCAAGTAGTTGTTCAAAAAAGTCATTTAGGTATATAGGATTTGGTTTTTGTGAGAACCCTTCAAAATTATGATAATCCTTTAACTCTATAATGGTCATTGATTTATTATTAATATTTCAGATTCCAGATCAATATTCTAGATTAATTTAAAAGTAAATTTGAAATTTTGTATTTTTTGTTAATTGTCAAACACCAATCAATTCAAAAGTCCCATCTCATCTTTCTCTCTCTCTCTTTCAAATTACAAATCTTATCTCTCTCTCTTTTTCATATTACAAATCTCAAATCTCCCTTTTTTCCAAAACATCAAATACAAATTTGATCTCTTCCTTTAGATTAAAACATAATAATTCTCCAACCAACGTCTTCTACCTACCTGAAGATAGCGATGAGTAAGAATGAAGACGAGGACCGCTAGTGTAGATCTATCAGATAGTTTCTCTGACAAGAACGTTTCTTATTGTCTAACAGCGAATCGGACAACATGTAACTCGTCGCCTAACGTCGACTAACACAACCTACAATGGTGATCCAGATCTTGTTCGAAACAATGGTGCCTTCAATTAAGCAGTTTCATATCTCTCAATAAGGATTCTGAGACAATAATCTGAATTCAGCATAAGAAATGCATCATTACATTGATCTAATCTCCCTCGAAAAGGGTCTAGTGTTTTCGTTCAAGTTCCTGTTGATAAAGCTCATCAAATCAGCTCGATTTCAGTCCCGTGCTCGCCGACGAAGGTGGTGTTCAAGTGATTCCGTCGATCTATATTGGGATAAGTGGACAATTTTAACAGTTGATGTTTATATGGTGTTCGTCATTTTTTAAAGGGGCAAAATGGGGATTGTAAAATTAATAGATTAGTAGAACTTTAATTTTGTTTACAACTTTCCTGTTGTTAAGTTGAATTTTTTTAATATTATATTAATTTTTTTGTTATTATTTCATTTTGTGTCTACAATTTTTACTAACTTTAAATTTTAAGTAACAATATCAAAATGTTATGATTTAAGAATGCCATTAACGAATGGATGGTCATCATTTCATTTAGATATGGATTAAATTTGGAAGACATTGGGTTCATGTGAATTTGTTTTTATTGGTTTTATATGTGTTTCTTTAATGTAATACATTGTAAGTAATTATAGTACGATGTAATTCACTATAAGTATTAGGATTTGCATTCAAATAAACATGATGTAATTTAGTATGATTTTTATAATTTAATTCACTGTAAGTAATTACAATATAATGTAATTCACTATAAGTATTAGGATTTGCATTCAAATGAACATGATATAATTTATGTTGATTTTTATATATGTTTTTTTAATATATTCACTGTAAGTAATTACAGTATAATGTAATTCACTATAAGTATTAAGATTTACATTCAAAGAAACATGATGTAACTTATTGTAACTAAGTGTTTCCATTCGCATGAACTTTATTATAACAAGTTCTTTGTGTTTTCTGATGTTTATAGATTTAAGTTTGTTTGTACGTGTAATACAAGGTTTTTTTAATGTTTTGACTACAGTTTACAATTTGTATGTGTAATACAAGGTTTTTAGTGTATTTATGTTTTTAAAGGATGAAATCAACCTTATACGACCCATTTTAATGAAATCAATGCAAATGTTACAGTCATTTTTGTATTTTAGCTTTAAAATCGGGTATTGTTTGTTTATTATATTGATGTAGCACCCTTTAATAACCTTGTAAAATCTTGTTACGTTATGGAATATCATATTACATCAATGTAACTCCTCTGTTACATTAATGTAAAATCTTGTTACGTTATGTAATATCGGGTTACACCAATATTTTGTTTATTTTTTTTTGTTATGCGGTGTTCTTTATTGTTAACTTCTCTGTTACGTTAATGCAAAACCTTGTTGGTTTTTATATATGTGTTTTCAATATAATTCAATGTAAGTAATTACAATATGATGTAATTCACTATAAATGTTAGAATTTGTATTCAAATAATTATGAAATTCTGATTTTGTGGAGTACTTTCATGTTAGGCATACTTATTTGCTTGTGAAATTCATCGTGAGTAATTAAAAATATAATATAATGCACTGTAAGTATTAGAAATTTGCATTCAAATGTACATGAATTGTAACTAAGTGTTTTCGTTACATGAACTTCATTGTAACAACCTATTGTGTTTCTAATGTATAAATTCAAGTATTTGTTCTTATGTTAATTCTGGGTTTTTTAGTTGCAATTCAAAAGGGATTTGAATCCAATTTATTAGGTTTTATTTTTGTTGGTTTTATATATGTAATTCGATGAAATTCATTGTAAGTAATTACAATTTGATGTACGTTTTTTGTCATTAAAAACAATTTCAAAAATTTCTAAGACTATATTGGAATTAAAGAGAAAATTGAGACGAGTTTTATGGTGTGATTTTTATAAAAAAATACTAATGTATAAAAAGTTATAGATGTTTAATAAATAAAAGGGGGTAAACTTTTTAAACAAAAAAAAATATATAAGAAGGGATAGAGTAAGGACACATGTCAAAATTATAGGGATGACTCTTATATCTTTTTCTATTAAAATAAATAATAAAAAAAATAAAAAGATCTTATCCATTAAATATTTGATTAATGGTATAGAGATGAGTTAAAATATTTTTACAATAAGATAGGGTATTATTTGAAACTTACCCTAGGTATATATTTAGATAAATAAGCCATATTGGTAATTTGAACATTATGTTATCAACTCAAGATTAAGAAGAAATGAAGTTATAATTTTGATAAGGGTGAGGTTATTCTACAAAGTGTATTTTTGCTACAAAGTGTAAGAAGACACAATAAGGCTAAAAAAGTCACAAAAAAAATTATATCTCACAATCTAAATCGAATTTCAAAAAAGTACTTCCTAGTCTCTATTCATCTGGTCGTCCTCTTTCAGAAAAAAAATAAAAAAAAATCATTGTGTCTTTTATGACACAATGACATCACTGTGTCTTTAATAATGACACAATGACGTCACTGTGTCTTCATAATGACACAATGACGTTACTGTGTCTTTCATAAATGACACAATAAAAAAACGTTAAATTTTTTATTTTTTTATTTTTCGTTTATTTTTTTTTCTTAGTGATGGTGGCTAAGGAAACAAAAGCTCAGAATTACTTTTTTAAAAGTCAATTTAAATTGTGAGATATAATTTTTTTGTGACTTTTTTTGACTCATTGTGTCTTCTCATACTTTGTAGCAAAAATACACTTTGTATTTAAACCTGTTTCTTTTGATAATATTGTTTTACCAATTAACATTGGGTGCTAACACCCTCATGTTACTGCCCTAGCGAGTCTTTGCTATATGAAAATTTTATTTTTTTGTTTTAAAATAAGCAATCTTAAGGGCTGTTTGATATGAGTTGATCCGGTTCAGTCAGAGCTGACTGCTGACTGGGTAAGTGGCCAGACTGTTTGATTTTCCTTCCTCACCTTCTGATCGAGTCTTTTGCTTCTGACCCACCCTTTCTCTTGCTTTTGACCCGGTCTAGATTTTTGATACTTCTGACCTGTCCGGTTCATACAAAACATTCAAACAACCCTTTAATAAACCTTTTTTTGTATGTTTTTCTTTTTCATATGACATAAATAGACATTTAACCTAACGATCCCGAGAGGAAAGCGGTTCTATGGAACAAGATTATAACTCTTAAACAGGCTAACAGTGGGTTTTGGATAATTTTGGGAGACTTCAACGAGGTACGGTCTCATGAAGAGAGTTTCAATTCCACATTCTGCGTCTCTCGTTCTAATAGATTTAATGAATTCGTAAGACAAGCAGACTTACATGAATTTGGCAAAATTAAGCAAACTCGATAGAATAAGCAAACTCGATAGGAGCTAGTAGATATTGAGACAGCAAAAACCATGGATTTCAAACAAAAGGCACGGGTCAAATGCCATGATGTTTAAAATAGATTTTGAAAAGCGCCTATGATTCTGTTAATTGGGTCTATTTAGACTCAATTCTTACTCAAATGGATTTCCGGAGGATTTGGATTCACAATTTACTATCATCGGCAAGGGCTTCTATTCTTATCAATGGTTCTCCAACCATGGAATTTTCTTTCTCAAAAGGGTTGCTTCAAGGGGATCCGATCTCCTCTCCTTTTTGTTCATTTTAGTTATGGAAGGTTTACATGTCGTGTTAGATGAGGCTGTCAATCTGGGAATTTCTAGAGGAATTCAATTACCAAATGGTGATCCAATCATATCACACACGTTTTATGCGGATGACGCTTTAATCAATAATCACGGGTGAGTGGTCTTTACCAAATGTAAAGAATTTGGCCCGTATCTTATCTTGGTTCCAACTTAATTGCATCCGGTCTAAAGGTTAATTTTGATAAAAGCAAGTTATATGCTTTTGGAATTAAAGATGACGATTTGGAATTTATGTCAAATGTGATACACTGCCAAAAGGGGACGCTTCAATTCCTTTTGTGCACTCGGGAGTTCCAATCGGTTTGAGTAAGCAACTGGAGCCCGGTCGTCGAAAAATTCAAAGCAAAATTATCCGTATGGAAAAGACATTCGTTATCATTTGGCGGTATTAGTTATAGCTGTGTTAGTTATAGCTGTGTTGGGCGGTATTCCACTATATTACCTTTCGTTGTTTAAATCCCCCAAGGAGGTGATAAAAAATTTGGAAGGTGAAAGTAAAGCCTTAAAAACCTCTTTCCCGGATCTATTTGCAATCGAAAAATAAAAACGATGCGAACTCTTTCTCGGTATGTTCTCTTAGAAAGTTGCTCGAGTCGAATCGGGAACTGGTGGACATGGATCCTAATGAATGGTTGTCTTGGATTCCTCATTTCCTCTACGGAGGGTGAGGTTAAATGGGCTGCCGACTAAAGATGAGTTGTGTCACAGGGGAATATCGGGTGTTGGTTCGGAATGTTCCTTATGTTTCGGTCAAGTTGAAACCTTCGATCATGTGCTTCTTAACTGTTTGTTTGCTTCACGGGTATGGTTGGAAATTTTGGTGTGGACCGGCACACAATCTATCTTAAGCTCTTCAGTTAGAGATATTCTATCACTCTCACTCAACGCGACGGGCTCCAAAGAGAAGAAAAGGATGATATACACCATATTTTCAGCAACATTATGGTATATTTGACGAGCGCGGAACAACCTTATATTTGACTCTAGGCTCACTTCAGATGCTAGGGTCGTAGAGGAGGTGATGTTTAACTCAATTTCATGAATAAAATATAGAGGAGGTGTAAAAGATATGAAGTGAAACAAATGGTGTAATTTTATGTTTTTGTAATTTGTGATTTCTCGAGTATGTATGTGACTTAGCTTCTTGCTAACGTCCTCTTTTATCATTAATAAAATTTGCCGCTAAAAAAAACATAAATAGAACTCAATAATTGTTTGATGCGTCACTGTCAAGGATTGTCTACTTATATAAAACATCAAAGGAGGGCTTGGTGTGTCAACTTCTTTCATTAGACCCTACTGGAAGTGTTAGACAAACAACACTTGTTTTTCTATTTGTTTGGGCAACTTTATGTTTACGTTTACGGATTTATTTTATACTTTGATATGATAATATAAACAAGAATAATATTTCATGTCTTGCATATATATCAATAAATTCTTTTCGCATTGTGCGGGGAAACTCCATTGGTTTGTGAAGTGAAGTTATGACTTATTATTGTTTTTATGGTGCAAACTAAAACTAGGATGTGACTTTGGTTCGCGGTCTCACGCGCCCCGTAACGTGCGCACGTTTGACTCTCATAACTTTTTTTCATTTTCTATTTTTATATTTGACAAATTGAATTTTAATAATCCTAACTATTACTCATTGGCCGATAATAATTTATACTATTGATATGGCCGGTAACAATCCCAACTTTTATTTTTATTACCAACAACAATCTCAGTAACATAATTATTAAAAATTTATGCTTGATTTAGACTTGATTTCGTTCACAATAATAAATATGAACTAAATGAAAAAATATACAAGTTAAATCGAGCCTAAAACAAGTTAAATCGAGTGTAATGTATGAGACTTATACTACTGTGATTGTTGTTGGTAACAAAAAATAAAAGTTTGGATTATTAACGGCCAAATCAATAGTATGAATTATTATCGGCCAGTAAGTAATAGTTTGAATTATCAAAATCCAATTTACCTCTATATTTTAACTTTCTATTGAAATTAAATTGTTTGTTGTCTGGAACCTAAATCGATTCAGCCCGAGCCAGTTTGATTCTTACCTAGTTGAGTTTTCCTTCACCTTAAGTTTGTTCCAACCTGAGTTAGCTTCTCTTTATAGAGTTATTTCTTTTTTTTTTTTTTTTAACTTTTAATCAAATATATTTCTTCTTCATTTTACATAATTACTACATGCTTACTTTTACCAAACTTTCAACTAACCTTCAAAACATGCGTACTTACCACTAGTTATAAATTAATTCTTATCCGACTTGAATAAACTTTTTTCTTGAACAACAAATCCATCCAACTCTTAAATTACACCAAAATAACTTAAACGATATCTAAGTTTTAATCCAAAACCTCTCCGTAAAAGCCGAAACCTTTGTCAAACCCGCTATCCTCTACAACCTAACTTAAAATGCAGCAAAATTTGATCACAAACAATACTTACATACTACCAAAACTTCACTCCAATTGGAGCATCCATGGCCCTATATCACCATCTCATCCACTAACAACCTGCCACCTGACCTCCACAAATTCTCTTTCAAGATAACTCTCTCAGGTGACGTGTCACCTCCGTCAGCAACCACCACCTCCGTCATCATCTCCACCTCAAACCCTAAATGCACCTACACAATCACTAATCATCATCTCACATATGTCAATTCTTCCGATGCTAAAATCATGCAACCACCACCATACTCTCACAACAATCACACACCAAACCAATGCCGCCACCAGAATCGCCGGAGATTCGAAGCGAAACTCGCTGAAGCAGCATTGGCGGGAAAGCAAGCGACAATTGCTATCGGAATCGCGAGTTCGAAGGAGATTGATGTGTAAATTGTCGAATGCTTCGACTTATTCGTCGAGGATTGCGACGGATATGTTTCTCTATGAATCACCTGACGTAATTGTGTACTGCATCTGTGTGTGTGTGTGTGTGTTTGTTTGTTGATGTTTAGATCTGGAAGTTGAATTCGTTGTGGTTGATTGTTGATGCAGGCTTCGTTTGATCAGTATTTGGAGGATAAGCCGAGATTGTTTAGAGCGATGTTTCCTGATAAGCGTAGAAGCCAGCAACTTAACGACGTATGTATCTTCTTCTCCGAAATTGAACTTTACTATGCGTTAAAGTGAATCAATTATGTGTTGTTAGTAGCAATCGGAACTGTAGATTGAAACAAATTCGCGATTTAATTATTCGGTTGATGAGCTTCAACTTTCCCTATGTGTTGCCAATGGAGAACATTAAGCGTCATTTTGATCTGTATCTGTTAATTGTACATCCTTCTTTGATAGTTGTATTTCTCATTAGGTTTGATCATCTCAATTGTAGGATTCACCTTATTCTAAATGAGACTAATGTGGCTAGTTGTATTTTCTGTTATCGAAAGCTACGAGGCATGCGCCTAGACCCTTAGGCCTCAGGCGTCTAGCTCAGCCTTGTCGCCTTGCTTCAAAAATCTCATTTTGAGGTACTCAAATCACTTGAACAAGTATGAAATAATTATACTAACCTCAACATGCCTGGAATTAACCTAAAGTAGCCCATAATTAGCCTAAAGCATGCTTAAAACCACTACAAATGGTACTTTATAATATGATGCCTCTTGCTTAAAACAGTCCCTGATTTTTAAGTGTTCTGCTTCTAGACCTAAGGTGACCACCCTTTGCGCCTTGAGTGCATCTTGCGCCTTCAACAACTGTGGTTGTATTACAAATTGGTTATCATCTTCATCCCTCTAGTCTGCAAGTTGCAAATGGTTATGATAACTAGATTAGGAGATTCTGTAACTCATGTTTGTTTTGTTAATTTATGTGACTAATATCTCTAAACAACACATGGGTTCTACTGTTGAAACTGATATTGTGTGTAAATCTTTTACAGGAAGAATGGAGAGTGCATATGCTACCTATACAATTCTTCTTCTTGACATGTTATCCAGTGATCGATATGCGATTGAAATGTAAATCGAATGGTTACGATTACCCGCCAGGTGTTCCACCACAAGTCACCAAAGTTCTTGATCTTGACATTGTGAGTCTTGTGTTCATTAGGCTTGTCAGTGATCCATTCTGTCTTTCTATAAGTAATTATTATGCAGGTACGATGGGAGCTTCTTGGGTTGGAAGACATTGTCAAACCGTCTGAATTCTCCCTCGGTGTCAAAGGCGCGTTGTACCCTTATAGACAAGGAAACCGTAGTCGCCTTAAAGGCCAGCTCTCGATGAGCATTACGTTCGACTTACCTCCTGTACTTGCATTGATCCCAGAGGATGTTCGTCGAGATGTTGCAGAGTCGGTAAGACCTTTAACTTCACTTTTGCATGATTCGGTCCTTTTAAGTTTTATAAAGTAGCTTGCAAATAATTCGTATTAGTTGTAGCAAGTGGCTAATGGGAAGGGTGATATATTTAACAATACAAGTCAGCAAAAGCCAACAATTCTTTTGTTCTGTTTTTGTTGAATACTGTTAAAATAGGGACGTCAACTGTATTAGGTTGACGAATGAATCCACTAAACCCAAACGCGACCCAAATATTTATCCATGTTAAAGACTCCAACCTTAACTCAAATCTGCTTAAAATCATGAACTTGAACACGACCCAATTAACCTATTTATTTAACCAGTTTGACGTGTTGATTGATGACTTGTAACAGATCATAAAGCTTTAAATTTTATTTTTGAACAATGGTGGCCAACCTCAACAAGACATATTTGATTAGATAGATTAAGCAGATCTACACAAACATTACCTACATATTATATGGGTTGGATATAATTACCCAAAATCTTATTATTTTCGTGTCATGTTTATGTCCTGTTTTGGATTGTGTCGTGAATTGTGATCCATTGGTAACATTTTAGCTGTATTTGATGGTTTTGGATTGTGTCATGAATTGTGATCCATTGGTAACATTTTAGCTGTATTTGACGCGTTTTAACATTTATAGTGTCTCCATATAAGATAATATACGACAAAATCAATCTTCTTTAAATCAAATGGGTCAAAATTATGGCCTCTGATATGCATTACTAACACTTAAATGATAGGTATTGAGGCGGCTGGTTGAGAACATGAAGGAGAAAGTGAACAGTAGCTTGCTTGCCGATTATAGCAAATTTAAGAACGAACGCATAAAGAAACTAGTTTGAGCTATCCCACTTGAAGATTCAGATCACAGATCGATCAGGAATCATCATTTTTCTGTGCATGTACAAAGCCTGTAAAAATGCTTGGTTTCGTAACTAAAGTTCTTTCATATAATTTCTCTTATTTTAAGGTTGTTCTGCATAGTAAAATAAAATAAAATTTACATTTGATGTTGTCTATAACTTAGAGCATTTACAGTAGGTTCTTGAGTGTATTCACTATATATTAGGGAAAAATAATTGTGAGTGGAGAAAAGATAAAATATTACTGTTCATTTGTATGAGAATCACTATTAAACCCTATAAATTTTATAATATTTTTTATAATAGTTGTGAGTGAATGAGAAAAAAATAATATAATAAAGGTATAAAAAATATTATTTAACTAAAAAAGAGAGAAAAAAATATTATTTTTAATGTAATTAAAAAGATAAAAAACCTGATATGAATACTTTTAAAAGACCAACTTGAATATATTTCGTTTTGCATCCTCACAAGAGTGGATAATACTTCTCGAGTAGGATTAATACACATATCAATTACAACACAAAACGAGAAACAAAATACTAAAAACTTCCTTTCATTATGGAAATAAAAAAGACACGAAAATACAATGAAAAGCAGACTCACAGCAATAAGATAACTAACAAAGGGGTTGATCAAAGAATTGGAGTATCAAACAGGGAAATCTTGCTTGAAACACTACTTCAACTTGAAGTAGAGGATCAAGATGATGGCAAGAACAAGTACAGCAACTATGGAACCGAAAATCCACTTATTTCTGCTCAGCCGCCTTGACATTTTGGTCAAAATCTTTTTACTCCTGCCTATGTTGTCATCGACTCCATGGAGCTGAAACGAAGAAAGGCAAAACCGTAAGTTTCAGTTTCCAATAGATGAGATAATTTTGGCACGTTTGCTATTTCATTTGATTTATTGTATATTGCTGTTGCCTATAGAGGGTCAAATCTAACAAATGTAGCTAAAAGAAAAGCATGTCAAACAGGTTGAATGTTCAAAATGTGTACTTATTAGTGTTTAAAACCTCCTAAATCATTTAAAAAAGTCGGATTATTATCCTATTTAACTGCTTATATAAAATAGAGCAAACTTGGCAAAAGATGTGTGCGAGTCAACCTAACCCCACCTGTATCAGCCACACTAAAACAAGCCATATTGACCTTTTAACCAACCCGCTCATTTTGCCAATCGAACATTCATAGAAAATTTATATTGAGCATGGTGAGGAGAGAAGTAGCTAATAATTTTAGTAGTGTATGCAAGTAAAGCAGATGTAATGTGAATGATGCTAAATAGACATACTGATCCATGGGCATGCAAGAGCGACTGTCGTTGTTGGTTTAGATCATAAAGAATAGAAACACCTAATTCTTCAGTCACCAACATCATCCTTCTACTTTCCCTCACTCTGTCACTGGTTTTATTCAATCTTTCTGTTGACATAAGTAGTCTCGGTTTTTGATCTGCTGAAACCTGTGACGTTAGAGATTAGTATAATTTCATTAAAAATATGACATTTTTTTAGAATACACCTTAATTAAAAAAAAGTAGGGGGTTTAAGAAACAAGATTAGTAAGCATACCGTTGCTGCATCAACCATTCCTGATTCCAACAACTCATCTCGAGCAGCCTGATTTAAGTCGGTGGAAGAAATTCGTTTAACTTCACTCTTCATATTATTCAGATCACATTTGTATTCCCTTAGTTTGGCAAGGAGCACGGCCCTCAGATTTGGCTGCAGGCTTCTCGCCTCTAGGTCCATTTTCCGTATCTGTTTCAATATTCCAAGAATACATCAACCATCACATATACAAGAAATTATTTAACAACAATAATAGGACGATACAATACCAGAGATTCAGCTTCATCGAGTCCAACTTTTATTTCAGAAAGTTTCTGTTTCTTTTGCTCTGCAAGTAAAGAAAAGTGCATCTTCATTTTAAAAAGCCATAGGATGATAAGGATTGAAGGAAAAACATAGAAAATAACACAGCAGCCATTGTAAAGGTGAGAACTCTATATCAACACTATAAGCATTAACGAAATGCTAAACATCCAATAACGTCAAGAAATTTCATCAAGTATGGACCCATAAAGCATGTGAAGCCTTTCAAATTGCTTCACTGCGAATGTGCAAGCAGAGTGCAATGATGAAGAACTGGCCATAGATTGTAAGAAGGTAAAAGTAAGAAATCAGTTAAATGACAAAATTATCCTTCGAAACCATAGTATCCCAAGAAAGGTATAACCCAAAGCTCCTGAGACTAGTTTCCGCCTTACTGACCTACTGCATCCTTCCTTAGTAAAACAAAATTTAGTTATCCAAGTATGTATTTAAATTCTACCTATGGTAGCTGATGTATTAATATCCTATTTTCAACTGAATGTCACACCATGAAGAACCCAAGGCATGCTGCATATCAGTCTAACTTGATGCGCAACAATCATATCAAATCCCCTAAACGATGTTGCATGTAGATGGTCACAATTGCGGAAAAGAAAGGCAACTAGAGAAGCATTAGAAGCCTTGCGCAACTCAATCAATACCAAGTGGAAAAAACCGATGGCTTCAAACGTAGCGATCTTATGGAAACTTTCCCAGTGCCTCTATGATACCCACATGATAAAACAATAGTACAATATCAAGGTAGTTGTTTGGTAACAAAGAGATATTAAGAGACTAAAAAATGCACATAGGAAACAACCAACAATAGTTTTAAGTAGGAGATCAAAGCTTATCCTTCTCTCATTGCATCATCTATACAGTAGATGACAAGAATAGACTCACCGACGGGTCTTTAGCCGAGCACTATCTAGATATTATTATGGTGCTCCACAACCAAGGGCTTGTGAGTTCAAGTCCTAGTGGGATAAAAAGTGTCTCAATCCACATAGCAATTGATGGTGATCAATTATGATTAAGACGTATAGCAATCAACATAACCGGTGGAATACATACCATCAACAAACTTAAACTCTATATTATCTTATGTTTAAACATTATAACAAGGGAGAATCGAATTAGGGTTTCAACTCACCTCCATCAAGCAGACGAGCCGACGTACACTTGTTCGACAACCCCGCAGAGATCTCACAGTATTGGCGCTCGTAACCTTCAAACACCTCACTCATCTCTTCTGCAAATCTTCAATTGAAAAATCAAATAACAGTTGCACCAATTGAAAAGACAAACGGACAACAATCAGTCCCAGTTATCATCATCAATACAATAATCTGCGAATAGACTTTGAACGAATGAAGTGTATGATACTGTGATCAACTATCATATATCAATTAGTGTAGATAAGACGAACCTGACAATTGACGAACTTAAAAATCAAATGATCAGAGAATTATGCTGATTTCTGCAGTGGATCTGATGATAAATATATGTATGCAGCAATTTGGATGAATAATTTCAATTGTGTGAGACTTGGGAGTGTATCTTCTTTCGAAAGGAATGTTTTTTTTTTTTTTTCAGAATGAAGGATTGTGGGAAGGGGAAGGAACGATGATATAACGATTGACGTGTGGGCCTGTATACATTTGTTAGTGATATAACTAGTTTTATATATGCATAATAATAAAAAGTTAAAAAATTTATACATAATGATAAAAGATTAATTTGTATGTCACATGGGATTTTTTTAAGATGTGGATTTAGGATTTGTTCGCGTGTTGTCAGCACAATAAACTTATTATTTAAACAAAAATCAATTATGTTAAACATTTCAAATTAAATTTTAATTTTTGAGTTTTATTTAAAACAATATAAATAAAAAATCAATTAAGTCAAACTTTACAAACTTGTTAATATTTTATAAATAAATAAATTTTATTTGATATGATAATAATATAATAAATTTTTATTTAAGTTTAAATATCATAAGATTTAATATGCTAATGATTTTTTAAATTAAATTAAATTAAATAAGTATTTTTATATATCTTCTATTCAACTCGTATAATACACGGGTCACTAACGATATATATATTGAAAAGTAGATGGAACTTGATCTTAGTGGGTCATGTTTAATACTATTTGAGCGGTTGAGTGAATTTACACCATTGTTTTCATGTAGTACTCTCCTGTCAAGTTGCAGGAATTTTGAATCAGTTTTGTTAACTGTTTATTCAATTTTGAAATTTTCTTAGGAATTACTAGAAACCAAACCGAATCGAGAATATGCCAAAACGAATTCAATTCGGTTTGGATTCCGTTAAAATTTAGTTATTAAGTTCAAATAATAGCACTTTAAAATTTTAAGACTTTGTTAGTCAGACTAAACTTATAATGACAAATTCAGTATAATATATTATATTCGGTTAAATTTGGTTCAACTTAACAAACCAAATTCAAAAGTTATATACAACCGAAAACCGAATTCACAATTCAGGCTTGGTTAAAAACCAAACCAAAAACTAAATTCATAATTCAATTTTTTTTGTTATGGATGCGAATCAATTTTCAGCTTTTTTCGCACACCTAGTTTGAATGACAAACAAGGGATATTTTTTTTTACTTGCAAACCAGTAAAATTATAAAAAGTTAATAGGACAAGATGTTAAATATTGACATTGTCATGTATGAAGCTCATAGCATACCACACTTTAAGCCAACTGAGATTAAAAGAAAATTTAGACAATTGGTTTAGAACCAACAAACCAGAGGCCAAAAGCAATTGATAAAAATCTTTTTCTTCTATAAAAGAAACTATCCAATAGTAACTTTTGGAGCATAGTAAACAAAGGTTGTCCTTTGGATTTCGCAAAGGGCGTTGCCCCTTATTCCCTTAAGCCCAATCAATGTGGGGTAGCATTATAAAAAAAATATTTAATCTAAAAACTTAAAAAAAAAATTGGTATTGACATATGTAATTCTATTGTTTTAAAAAAGAGAACACTTCGATAGTTGTGTTAAATAACTCAAGTCATTGAGTCATATAATTTTTTTATTATTTATATGTATTTATCCATTATGTTTACTTTTTAAATCATTTCGTGCTATTTTTGTTATTGTTTTTTATATATTATATAAACATGTTGTTATCTTATCATTATGTATTACAATTAGAGGTACACACTGATATTTGAAAACGTTTCACGAATGTATTTTTTCAAAACTCATTGCGTCCAGTATAACACAATCACGAACAAAAAACAGAATAAGATATTTTATCATTATGTTTTACGTTTTATATCATTTATGTCATTTTAAATTAATTAGTTGTTACTATATCATTGTGTTTTATATGCTAGAATTAAACAATAGTGTTATTTCACCAACAAAAGTGTTTAGAAAGATATAATAAATAGCAAAAAGACACGATCAACTGACTAAATACACAATAATGAGCAGATATCATATGAGTTGAAAAACATAAAAAAATTATTATATTTTTATATAATAATAATGTACTCGTTTTAAAAATAAAAACAATTGTTTTATATGGTGCAATTTAATAAAAAAATATCATATATAAAAATATTTAAAAAAAGTGGGTGAACTTGAAAAAAATCAAAAAAAGTGACTATGCCTAAAAATATCTTTCTAACAAATATTTTTTTAATAATTTAATCTCAACCATTGATTAAGAAAATAATGGTTGAAATTTCTTTTTATACACTTTTTAGATTTATTATTTTTTTATTTGAACCATTTCCATTAATATGGTGTCCCTTTGGAACACTTGTGGTCTGGGGTTTCACACCCTAATCATGGCGGTTTCCCCCCGGAGCATTACGACCATGGAATCATTTTCACTGATCAACCACTATATGAATTTGTAAAATATACGTCTCATATCATTTCAAAAGTTAAATAATTGTTTATAGAGTCTAAGTGCGGATATAAATGTAGAAACATAAATTGTTTTTAAACACTACATAGAAATATTATATATTCAAAAGCATTGATGTCCCTAAATGATATGCGACTCCATGCAAGCTAACCTTAATGCAATTTCAATTACCTGAGAAAACACGTGATAAAAACTTAGATCAACAAATAGTGTATGTGAGTTCACATGTTTAATGGTAAAATTAATCAGTGTGATGGATCAAAAGATTTTTCAAGACTTGATTATTTTATATTCAATGTGACAATAATACATAAGCACATAAAAAACAAAGCTAGACTTAAATATAATAGAATGCCCATACATATGTCTATCGTATGCATCGGGGGTGATTATGCTAATGATGCAGTCATTTTGACCTACAGTCAAAGTTAGGACGCCTAATTTGGGTGGAGGTTGTCAAACCTTAATAATACTATTCATAATTACCTCGCTTAGAAACTAAACTAGTGGTCTGATTTGAGAGAACTAAATACGATTTGTAAACCGCTTATATAACAAGTGAAATCATATACGTGTACTTGTGTCCAACGAAAATCATAAATTTTCATGTAACCCCCCCCCCCCCCAAATGAAAATAGTTAAAATTTGGGTCGTGAAACTCACCTGATGCATGACAGGTCGAGTGCAAAAACTGTGTTAGTAGCCACAGTCCGTGTGAAATCCGACTTAAGACGCACCCTAGTGTATTTACAGTACCTTATGTCTAAGTAATACTTCTACGTGTAGGGTGGTCATGTAACTGCTTCATCCATATAACTTGCTCTGCTTGTGTGTTTTATAATAAAACGTTTGACTTGATGACCCATTCATGTTATATGTTTGTTTGTCTGAAAATATATATATTTATTTAATAATGAGTATAAGTTATATTTTCATTCAAGTATGCACATGAATATTTGTAATTTGGTGTCAACTTAAAGTTTAGGTTAACAAATAATGTTTTGATTTGATGCGAGTAGTGACTCGATCTATGGATCGAATGGTGTGTGTATATATGTATGTGTATTTGTTCTAATTAGTGTATCTGAAATACACCACATTTTAAGTAAAAATGATATTTATATTATTTCCATTAAAAATAATGCTTGAAATACCAATACTTAAATTAATAACTCGTTTTATTTTATGAATATATATATTGCACACAATATATATATATATATATATATATATATATATATATATATATTATAATTATATTTTTATTTAAAATAAAAATGGGGTTTTCATCCCTCTTTTAAAATAATATAATACTTGATATTTATGTATTTCGTAAATTTATAACCATTGTCATTAACACAAGTAGGGGGATGTTTCTAGGTTTGCTTGGAAAGGAAAAGTTTAGGGGGTGGTGCTTGAAATACCAATACTGAAAGTACATTGTAAAACTTTAAAATCTTTATAGTAAACTTCGTTTTTGTTTCCTGTGGTGTGGTTCAAATAACGTTTTTCATCCAAAGGTTTAAAAATCTTGATTTTGCTCCTTGTGGTTTTTAATTTATTTCAATTAACTCCAACCCAATAACTCCAGGGAGTTAATTTAAACAAATTAAAAACTACAGGGAGCAAAATCAAAATTTTTAAACCTTTGGATGAAAAGCGTCATTTGGACCAAACCACATGGAGCAAAAACGAAGTTTACTCAAATCTTTATTAACACATTTTTATTTTTATTTATTATAAATAAGCACACTACAATGATAATTACATTATTGTGAAAATGAATATTGCACACACCAAATTTAATTTAATACAAACAAAAAAGTTGGTATATTTGGACAAGCTCGATTTTAAGTAATAATTATACCGAAAGATGGTGTTGGCACTTTAATACAGTGACAAGGCATCGGGCCCCAATGGGTTTAACCTAACAAATGGTGTTAAAACTTTCTTCAATTGGAATTTATTAAAGTTTTTGATGAATTTCATAAAAAATTTATGTTGGTATGGGTTACTTGTCATCTTTTTGGTTCTATTACCAAAGATTGATGATCCTTCACGTCCTAACGACTTACATCCCATTAGTCTCATTGGTTGTATTAATAAAGTAATTTCAAAAGCATTTGTTAATAGACTGAAACCAGTTGTATCTAATTTTATTTCTGAGGAACAGTTTGCTTATTTGATATATAGAAGTGTCACATCCCAACCGATGGAGGAATCATCGGGGCAGACGAATGTAAATCGATTGCTCATAGCACACGGTAGTAAATGCGTTAAAATAATATTAAATATTATTTTCATTAAATAATACTAATCAAACATTGTATTACAATCAAATATATATCAAATAAACATAACAAATGTTTGTCATTAATCTAGGTCCAAATCCTAGATGTAAACTAGCACATAATCCAACTAAACTGCATTTTCTAAAATCATTTAAAAAAGTAACGAGTCAGCTAAAGAATTAAACGGTAAGTAAACAAGGGTTTTGCACACATATATAGATCAATTAAAATGATTGAAACACTTCAATTCACATGACAATGTGGAAACTTATAATGTAATAGTGTAACATAAAAGACAAACCAAACACAATCAAACCTAATGACTACAATGACTCGGTCCGCAAACGAAGCCTTATGATTGATTGAATGAATCCGGTTCCAATCACTACTCGAATATTCATATGTGGTGGGTTTGTCAAACCAATAGAGTTTTCATTGTTACCGAGGTTGCATGAATTAATGATTGTGTTAACATCAAGTTTATCTAACTATGCACATATAATTACAAGTAACAACAAAACATGTATTGAATTGAATTTAAAAATAAATATTGATGATTGAATATTAAATCACATGATTTCCCCATAATATAAGACACATGAAAAAAAGCAACGAATACCCACTTGATAATTGAATGTGATTTGAATAATAACAATGCTAGATTAGACACCGACAGTTTTCCTTGCGAGCAATCTAAGAAGGGTGTCCTAAGTTAGAACTATAAGGATTTTAAAACTAAAGATCCATTAGGGTTTTATTTGGGATTTGGGGTCTTTTAAAACAATTAGTTTTAAAATAATATAACTAATTATATATATTGATTAAATAAAAATTAGAATAAATTGATTAAATGATTAAGATTGAAAATAATAATAAACAATTAGTAAAATAGAATTATTTTAAATTATTTGAATATTTAATCTATAATTATTGATTAAATAGAGTTTGAATATGTGAAAAGAAAATAATTTATTATTTAAAACTTGGTCAAAACAATTAATAGAATAATTAATGAATTATTAAAATATTTGTAAAATATTAGTTTAAAATAATTTATATTTGATTTAAATACTTTTTATAGAATTTAAGACTTATTAATGAATTTAATAATATTTTTATAACATTTATAATCATTAAAAGATAATAATTTGTGAAATTATAATTTTTGAAATTTTCAAAATTTATAAATAATTTCCTGAATGATCTAATTAACAAAAAAATTTCTTTGTATTAATATAATACTATATTAATATTTTCTGGAATAAAATAATTAAAAAATACTTTTAAAACAGAAAGGGGGTTCCAGGGCCAAACTCGGGTCCTTCTGTTTAGGTGTCAAGCTTTAACTTGTGGGCTGAAGCCCAAGTTCTAGTTTACAATCTATATACAAAATAAAAAACAACATTTAATCAAAAACTCAAATTTCAAATAAACACTAGAATCGATTTGATTCAAATCGAACATGAAATCGATGTTGTGCCATAGGGCATTTGTTTAGAATGTGTATACGAGTATGTGTAAAGATTCGGTTACCTGATTTGTTGTTAGATGAATGATATTAAGAAGAGAATAAGTAGCTACTGGATTGCAATCAAATCCAAAGAGTTGATGATGATTAGATCGAACTAACAGTTTGTATAGCTTCCAGATAAGGCGAAGATTGATAACTCTTAACTGAAGTAGCTTATGAGTTTTGTTTTGGGTCTAGTAAAATAATAGGCTTTAGCCCACGTGGTGTGTTTTGTGTCTTGCATGGGCTCATGCATTTGATTTACGTATGATTTAGTCTTCCTTTAGTCCGAGTCTTTATCAATTAGTGGTGTACGTGTCCTTTATTTCAGCAAGTAGTTGGAGTCTGTATATGCTATTAATAGCAGTTTGATTGATGAATGAAGTTACCAGAAAATTGCAGCAATAGCTAGTGATACCTTTCAAGTGGTATCAGAGCATAAAATCCTAAGAGAGGGTAAGGAAACAAACCGTGATGGCAGAAGAGGCGATGCAATTTCAAGGTCCCAGCATACCCAAGTTTGACGGCGACTACGATCACTGGAGAATGGTGATGGAGAATCTCCTGCGATCAAAAGAATACTAGAAGGTAGTCGATGAAGGTTATATAGAAATCAAGGCAGGTGAGCAATCCACGACGACTCAACAGAAGAAATTTGAAGAGAACAAGTTAAAGGATTTAAAGGCGAGAAACTACTTGTTCCAGTCCATTGACAAGCAGATTCCGAAGACGATGACGTAGAAGGAAACATCAAAACAGATCTGGGACGCCATGAAGAACAAATACCAAGGGAATGCAAGAGTTAAAAGAGCACAACTACAAAGACTAAGAAGAGACTTTGAAACACTTGAAATGAAAGATGGAGAAGGGGTGACAGAATACTTTGGACGTGTGATGACTCTTGCAAATGACATGAGGAACTTTGGAGAAGATATGTCAGAAGTAAAGGTGGTAGAGAAGATTCTTCGATCACTATCTGAAAGCTTCAATTATGTGGTATGTTCAATCGAAGAATCAAAAGACATCAACAAGCTATCCGTAGATGAACTGCAAAGCTCTTTGCTAGTGCATGAACAGAAGCTGAACAGAAAACCTGGTGATGACCAAGTGTTAAAGATGGAACAAGAATTTGGTGGCCGAGGTAGAGGTCGCGGCCGAGGTTCACCCACTAAGGATGTGGAAGAGGAAGAGGTCAAACTAGAGCTGATTTTGACAAATCAACCATTGAGTGCTACAAATGTCACCAACTAGGACATTTTGCCTATGAATGCAGTCGTGGAGAGAAGGCTGTAAACTATACCGAGTTTGATGAAGGTGAGGATCTACTTCTCATGACACATTCCTCAGTCACCAACTACTCAAAAACCGGAATATGGTTCTTGGATTCCTCATTCTCCAACCATATGACCGGTACTAAAGAGTGGTTTGTGAACTTGGATAAGAACTTCAAACATACAGTAAAGTTGGGGAATGATCTACGCTTGAATATGAAGGGAATTGGAGATGTGCGGCTTGAAGTCGAAGGCATTAATCAGGTAATAACTCGTGTATACTATGTACCTAAACTCACTTCAAATCTCCTAAGCATAGGTCAACTACAAGAGAAGAACTTGACAGTAGTAATTAAGAAGGGCATTTGCAAGGTGTATCACCCTCAACGTGGAGTAATAGTCACATCCATCATAACAAGAAACCGTATGTTTCTACTGAAAGCTATAATGAAGGCAGATACTCAGAAGTGTTTCAAGGTTGATGAAGAGGAAAGCAATCAACTCTGGAATAGAAGACTTGGGCATGTGAATAACAAATCCTTGAGAACCATGGTATATAAGCAGATGGTAAATGGGCTGCCACATGTGCCAGAATCAAGCAAAGTTTGTGAAGTTTGTAACTTAGGGAAACAGCAGAGAGATAACATTCTAAAGAAAAGTACCTAGAGAGCTACCAGCAAACTTCAACTGTTACACACGGATTTGTGTGGCCCGATTGAACCCGAGTCATTAAGCGGAAAAAGGTATGTTATGGTGTTAATTGATGATTATTCAAGGAAGGGATGGGTGTATTTTTTAACTAAGAAAAGAGAAGCTTTTGAAACTTTCAAACGGTTCAAAACTATGGTTGAAAATGAAACGGGGTTAACAATCAAAGGGTTAAGAAGTGATCGAGGTGGTGAGTTCACCTCAAGTGAATTTAATGAATTTTGTGATAAATTCGGAATCAAAAGACAACTGATCACTGCTTATACCCTACAACAAAACAGGGTTGCAAAACATCAAAACCATACTCTGATGAATATG
The DNA here is from genome assembly GCA_025506505.1 of Flaveria sonorensis. Taxonomy (NCBI): domain Eukaryota; kingdom Viridiplantae; phylum Streptophyta; class Magnoliopsida; order Asterales; family Asteraceae; genus Flaveria; species Flaveria sonorensis. The sequence goes on along the minus strand of CM046439.1, from coordinate 39,327,647 downwards.
GTTAGATGTCTATTGATTGAAAGCAAACTGCCCAAGTGTTTTTGGTCAAAAGCAGCGAATTGGGCATGTCATATTCCTAACCGATGTGCCACCACCTCCTTGGAAGATAAAGTGCCTGAAGAAGTGTGGTCAAGTAAGAAACCTAATGTAGATTACTTTAAAATATTTGGTTGCATTGGTTATGTACTTGTACCATCTCAGTTGAGAAATAAGTTAGAAAATAAAAGTCAAAAGTGTGTATTCTTAGGAATAAGTGCAGAATCAAAAGCATACAGGATGTTTGATCCTGTACAACAAAAGGTAATAATCAGTAAATATGTGGTATTTGATGAAAGTGAAAGGTGGAGTTGGAACAAAGATGTGTTTGGAAGTAGTGGATTGACTATTCTTGATGATGACTTGTCATGTGAAGAGGGACCCATAGATGTTATTCAACATGAGACATCTAGCAACAATGAAGTGACCCCACAAGTAAATCACCCTACCAACTCTGAACCTACTACACTTTTTGTTAGAACAAGTAATGCAACAGAAAGTACAACAGAAGGGAGAGAAAATATTGATTCCCATGACACCCCACATAACACAACATGCAGATCCATAAGAGAAATGGGAGAGACTTCGATGCCAAGTAAAAAACAAGATCTGCTCTAGGTTGGTTTTGTGAGTATGAAAGCGGGGAAGGTCTATCAGAAGAGAAAGCTGAATTTGTCATGTATAGCGCAACCAGTGACCCAACAAATTTTAAGGAAGCTGCCAAGGATCCAAAATGGGTAAAAGCCATGGAAAGTGAAATGAGTTCAATCCAACGGAATAATACATGGGAGTTAGTTGAAGCATCGGTTGGAGTAAAACCCATAGGCGTGAAGTGGTTGTTCAAAAAAAAGTTGAATGAGAAGGGAGAAGTAGACAAGTATAAGGCTCGTTTGGTAGTTAAAGGCTATGCGTAGAAAAAAGGTGTAGATTATGATGAAATATATGCACCTATAGCTCGGTGGGATACGGTTCGAAGCATATTGGCATTAGCAGCTCAAAAGAATTGGATCATATACCAGCTGGATGTGAAATGTGCTTTTCTGAATGGTGAACTTAAGGAGACAGTATATATTGAACAACCACAAGGTTTCGTGAAGAAGGGTGAAGAATTCAAAGTTTGCAGACTAAAAAAAGCTCTCTACGGTTTAAAACAAGCTCCAAGGGCTTGGTTTAAGCGCATAGAAGGCTATTTTTTAAGGGAAGGGTTCGAGAAAAGTCAGTATGATCACACTCTCTTCATCAAGAAAGGATCAAAAGGAATGGTCATAGTAAGCTTATACGTGGATGACCTGATATACACTTGTAATAACAAAGCATTGTGCGAAAGCTTAAAAATGTCTATGATGCATGAATTCGAGATGACAGAACTGGGAAAGTTGAAATATTTTTTTGGGAGTAGAGGTTAATCAAGGCATCAATGGAATAAGCATGAGTCAGAAGAAGTATGCCAAGGAGATACTTGAGAGGTTTAATATGTGGGAAGCAAACGGAGTGAAGAACCCAATAGTACCAGGTACAGTAGTTACTAAAGTCGGTATGGGTAGTAAAGTAAGTGAAGCAGAGTATAAAAGTTTGGTGGGCAGTCTCATGTATCTAACTGTCACTCGACCAGATTTAATGTATGCAGTGTGTTTTATTTCTAGATTCATGTCTAACCCTAGAGATGAACATATGCAACTGGGAAAAAGGATCTTGAGATATGTGAAGGAAACTTATGGATATGGGTTGTTTTATGAACGGAACATGGGTACTAAGTTGCAGGTGTTTACGGATAGTGACTATGCTAGAGACGTGGAAGACAGAAAATGCACTTCAGGCTTCGCATGCGTTTTGAGTAATACAGCCATATGTTGGAGTTCCAGGAAGCAAGAGATAGTTACCCTTTCATCAACTGAAGCAGAGTATGTGTCTGCTACATCTTGTGCTTGTCATTGTGTTTGGTTGAATTGGTAAGCATTTTATGTGAATTGGTGGGGACAGTGGAAATTTTATGTGATAACAGCTCCACGATCAAACTTTCAAAAAACCCGGTGTTACATAGGCGTACCAAACATATAGATGTTCGGTTCCATTATTTGAGAGACTTGGTTAGTGATGGAAAGGTTCAGCTAGTGTTCTGCTCTACAAAGGAACAAGTTGCAGATATGATAACAAAGCCTGTTAAACTAGAAGTGTTTGAGAAGATGAGAAGATTGCTTGGTGTTCGAGACTTAGAAGATTAAACTAAATAGTGAACTCTTTTCAGTTTAAGAGAAGGATTGAAGTAGCTTATGAGTTTTGTTTTGGGTCTAGTAAAATAATGGGCTTTAGCCCACGTGGTGTGTTTTGTGTCTTGCATGGGCTCATGCATTTGATTTACGTATGATTTAGTCTTCCTATAGTCTGAGTCTTTATCAGTTAGTGGTGTACGTGTCCTTTATTTCAATAAGTAGTTGGAATCTGTATGCTATTAATAGCAGTTTGATTGATGAATGAAGTTACCAGAAAATTGCAGCAATAGCTTGTGATACCTTTCATTAACCAATTACCGATTAAGATACTCAGAAGATTATGAAGACGAATTATGCAGGTTCGATAAGAAGACGATGTTGAATGCGTTGTGTGTGTATGAATTTATTGAAATTGAGGTTACAAAGAGATCAAATAAGTAGAATGAGATGTTTCCCCTTGCTTAAATAGTCACAATTAAGACTGTTTCGACTTGAACGAGTAATGGTTTTGGCTTTGGGAGTTTCGATTGAATTTGATGATGAGTTTACTATTTCATTGGCAATTAATCGGCTGTTTGAAATTTGGATTACTCGTTAATATGTTAATACTCATTTGATTTGATCAATAGAATTCGTTTTGGGTTGAAACAAATCCACGATTTGAATTGCAAAGTTTTGGTTTCAATTAAACCACAATAACAGCAAGAATTTTTGAATTGAAACAGTCATTGAGTTCGAAACTGATCAATGAATTGATGAGAACGGTTTGATATGTGTATTTTGAATGAATTTTGAGACTTTGGGGTTGCCGGAGAGCAGCGTGGAGTTTGACGGAGGTGGCCGGAGAACCAGGGGTCAACGAGGTATTTTGGGTGTTTAAAATAAGTTACATCTTTAGTCCCTGAAGTTTAATAGGTTTATGATTTTATTTAAAAACTATTTAACATAAGTTTTGAAAATTACATTTTTAACCCTTAGCTAAATAAAAAGCTAATTTAAATAATAAATCAATTTGTTTTATAAAATATTTATAAACATTTGTAAATCTTATAAAAATTTTGCAATCTAATTATTAATATTATTTTAATAATTAAAATATCATAATTAGTAATAAAACTTTACAAAATCTATAAAGTTTATTTTAAAAACATATTAAATTGTTACAAATTGAATAAATAACATAATTATTGTATTTGAAACACTAAAACAAATAAAGTGAGTTATTAATGAACTTGATTTACAAGATATACTTAAACGGGTTTGGGTTCGGATTTTTAAAATGGGTCAAATGTTACAAGAAGCATTTTGGATGGACCCCTCATTCTCAACAAACTGATACCGTGAGTCAAAAATTTTCAAGAAAAATAAGGTATGCTCTTCAAAATTGACATTAAAAATGAATTTGATTCTTTATATTGGGATTTTCTCCTTTCAATTTTATCACAAATGAATTTTCCAATTAAATGGACATCTTGGATTATGGCATGTTTATCATCTGCTTGTGCTTCCGTCCATGTTAATGGATCCCCGACAAAAGAATTTTCTTGTCATAAAGGTCTTAGACAAGTTGAACCTTTGTCTCCATTTTTATCTATAATATCTATGAGGCACTCTTCAGAATAATTAAGGAAGCATGTTCACTAGAATTATTCCAAGAAATCTCTTGCTCTCCTATAGGTCCAACTTTATCTCATTTCCTGTTTACGGATGATGTGGTCTTCATCGGAGAATGATCGATTGCCAATGCTTAAAATCTGATACATTATTCTGTTTCTTTTACTTGGTTTCGGGTCTAGGAGTAAATCTTTCAAAAGTAGACTTTATGGAGTTTGTGTGGAGGATAATCAAACGAAGGATATGGCTAATGTACTTCATTATCATATTCCCATTCAAGTATTTGGGGTTATAAGTGGGAGCACACATGAATCTAGTTAAACATTGGAAACCAATAGTAGACAATTTTAGGAAGTAATTATCACTATAGCAATCGAAAATCCTTTCCTTTGGCGGGTGAATAACACTAATCTGATCGGTTCATAATTCACTTCCCACTTATTATTGTTCGTTATACAAGTCTCCTACTAAAATCATCAACGAATTGGAACGATTGTGTAGAGAATTCTTGTGGGACGGATCGACGGATTACATAAATATCAATTGGGTTTCTTGGAATAATGTAATAGTCCCGAAAGACCTTAGCGAATTGGGTATCGAATTGCTACGTGAGGCTAATGTAGCTATGTTAGTTAAGTGGCGGTGGCATTTTAAAAAGGATGTAAATGGATTATGTAGAAACGTCATTTGGTGCTTCCATCATAATTCTATATTTTGAATGTCATTCCTACGACAATTTAGAACCCCACTGTAACATCCCGATTGTGAATGAAAATAAAATATTTAAAATGTATACTTTGATTATTATTAAACGAGTAAATTATGAGTCAAGTGATCATTAAAATATGTGATGTCTGGATAAATATTTAAATTTGTTTAATAATAATAATAATAATAATAATAATAATAATAATAATAATAATAATAATAATAATAATAATAATATAATCATTATAATATAAATGCACGTATGTTTCTTATTCAAAAGAAAAAATTATTTAATTAATAAACTATTAAAAGGATAAACATCTAATGATATATCCATTGAGGTGATTGCCACGTTGAAATGCAAGTCCATGTGTTTAAAAGTTATGATACAATAATTAGTTTTAAAATGAAATGGATATCTCCTATTGAAGGATGAAGAGTCGGCAAAAGTAGTGTACATATATGCACATGATTGTGTTTAATCGAGTAAGGACGAGTAGGATCTGGAGTAGATTTGAGTAAGAAAATATAGAAGTTTTAGTATATTTTAAGACGGTCCGAACATAACAATTAGAGGGTCATATTCTGTGCTCAACCTAATGATACCAAAAAATAAGTACATTGATCCGTAACTAATTTATATTACATGTTTAATTGCATGTTATATGTTTTGATTATTATAAGTTTGTATGAATTTTGTGGAGATAAAACATGTTTAATTACATGTGATATATGTTTACTTATTATGATAAACCTGATTGTTGGAAATAATTTATATGATTACGGGTCCAAATATGTGTGCTGATGGTTTAAAAAGGAGTTAAATATATGTAAGGATTTCGGGTGTTGAAATCCCAAGGGGTTCGGGTGTTGAATTCCACATATATAAAAAATGAGAGTTAAATATATGTAAGGATTTCGGGTGTTGAAATCCCAAGGGGTTCGGGAATTGAACTCCACATATATACAAAAGGAGTTATTAATCCTCAAAGGTTAAAAATAAATCCATAAGAAATTCGGGCGTTGTATTCCAAAGAAGTAAAGATAATTAAATAAATAAAGATTTTGGACGTTAAATTCCAATAAAAGAAAATATGTTTTTGAATAAGAAAAGAAGTGTACTTACTTAGCGAAAGCTAATAAAAATATGTTTTAAATGTTTTCAGAAAAAACACCCATAAATGGTTAAAGATTCACAAGCGTGAGTAGACTGACGAAGGAACCCTACTTTCATTTATTATTTTGAATAATAAGTGTAATAGAAATTTTTGTAAAACGATATTGTTTTCTTGTAATATTTATATAATTGATATAAAATGACATGTCACTGCGAGTGATAAATTTTAATGTGAATTGGGACCTAATTATGATATAAATTGTGAAAGCATAAAAAATAGTGTGTTTCACCCACCCTTGGAAACAATATTTAACATCTCTCGTGAACTCGAAACATGTGGACTAGATCTTTCCAGTCTTGTTCGGTCTCACTCGGAGCTCAAAGAATGATTCCAATTGGATATGGGATTTCCACCCATGAGGAATGTTCACTGCTAAAAGTTTGAGGGAGGCAATGCAATTGGCCACATTCACATACCTTGGCATCCATTTTCACTGGAATATTAGACTCCAATTAGAGTCAACTTTCTTTGTTGAAGAACATGTTTGGATAGAGTCAATTTTCTTTTTTTTCGTTTTCTTACTCTTTTTTTTCTTCTTTCTTCTTTCTTTTCTCTTCTTTTTATTTCCTTTCAATTTAAAATGATTGGATTTAACCTTTATTTTAGTCCCATTTTATTTCTTTTTCCTCCTTAAGTGAACTCAAAAACATAATTTTTTTACTTTTCTTCCATTAAGAAAAAACTCTGGAACACAATTGTTTTTTTCTTTCCTTCCAATTCCCTTATTTTCTTTCTTTAAATGAACTCGAGAACATAGCGTAAGCAAACCAAGTTGTCGATTATGATGTGTTTGTCACTTACATAATTAAGAAAAAGAAATCAAAAATCAAAATAAACTTACTATAGAATTCGGAAACAGATGTTGTCGCGGAAACACATGGAATGATCTTGCAGAACTGTTCTTAGACAAGTACTTTTCGAAAGTCAAAGCCTCTATTCTACGCAAAGAGATCATCGGGATTAAACAAGCAAAAAGAGAAGCTTTGCATACCTATTGGGAAAGATTTAAGAAGCTATGTGCTCAATGCCCACAACATAACATCTCAGAACATCAACTACTTCAATACTCTTGTGAAGGGTTAGCACCACTAGAGAGACGTTTGATAAATGCTTTCAGTAGGGGAGCTTTACTTGATAAAACACCAACTCAAATTAGAGCCTTCATAACCATTATAGCTGAAGATACCAAACATTCCTCACAAGAAGATAGATGGTATGATGATTTACCATGGGCGGTTAAAGAAGTGAGCACCCCTCACATTGAAAGTCAACTTGCTGAATTGACTAAAGCTGTAACGCAACTTACAAAAGGCAAGGATGTTGAGCCAAAACCTTGAGCTTGTGGAATATTCTTACAATTTGGACACCCCACTGATATGTGTCCCACACTTCAAGAAGATATAGAAGAGACACAAGCAATAGGAGGTTACCCGGGACAGAATTCAAGCCCATATGTACAAACTCGAAATAATCAAAATTAGGGACAATCACCCAATGTTGGTTGTCCACAAAGACCTCCATAATTTCACCAAAACCTCCATTTCAGATGTAAAACAATCAACAAAACTTTCACCAAAAAACTCCATTTTAGCAACTAGCACGCACACATTCCAACAAAAGACAAGAGCTAGCATTAAGTACTTAGAGCAACAAGTGGCTCAACTTGCCAATTCCGTAAGTAAGTTGGAATCTCAAGGTAAACTATCCGTTCAAACCGAGACAAATCCTAAGCATAATATGTGTGCTATTAACTTGAAAAGCGAGGAGAGTTGTAAAGGCCCGAGAATACATGAAGTAGACAAGAAAGAAGAGACCGTTGATGCAAATAAGGGGATAAAAAGAATAAAGCATCAAAGCAAATTAAAAATGATGTGAGATTTACTCATCCCCCTTCATTCCCTTCGAGACTAAAAAGCATACAAAAAGAACAAGAAGAAGAACAAATCATGGAGACTTCCGGAAGGTAAAGGTAAACATTCTACTTCTTGATGCTATTAAACAAGTTTCACGGTATGCTAAATTTTTTAAGAAACTTTGCATGTCAAAGAAGAAGCTAAAAGGTAATGAAATGGTAAAAGTAAGTGAAAATGTTTCTGCTGTTTTACAAAAAAGATTACCTCCAAAGTGTAAGGATCCGGGTGTCTTCACCGTTACTTGTAAATTGGGGAATGTTAGTGTTCCTAGAGCAATGCTTGACCTTGGAGCCTCTATTAACGTTCTACCATACTCAATTATTAAAACACTTAATGTAGGACCATTAAAGAGGACCGGGGTAGTCATTCAATTGGCTGATAAGTCCATAGTACATCCAGAAGGTGTATTAGAGGATTTGTTGGTTCAAATGAATGAACTAGTGTTTCCAGTTGATTTTTATATGTTAGATATGAAGGATAATGACTCTTCATATTCAAGTTATATCTTGTTGGGAAGACCATTTTTAAAAACTGCTATAGCTAAAATTGATGTTTAAAATGATACACTTTCTATGAAGTTTGATGGGGAGATAATCAATTTCAACATAGATGATGCAATGTGTTACCTAAGCGATATCTCATCTTTAAACTATTTAGATATAATTGAACACCTAATTGTTGAATGCATTAAGTTATCTAACCTTGATGTTTCAGCTTTAGAGCCAAACAAAATTATTGATAAGGATGCAACAAAAGAACATATTAAAAAATTTAAGTTTGGGGAGGTCTTGATGGAGCTTGCACCAGATTGAATGAAATTTCTAAAAGTCTAGCCAAAGACGTTAAAGAAAGGCACTACGTGGGAGGCACCCCGTATTTTGTTAGTTTTTATATTTCTATTATGTTTTAAATCTTTTCTATCTATATTCATCTTGTTAAAAATCATAAAAAAAATAAAAAATAAATAAAAAATAGGTGTCAAATAGCAAGTTGAAACGTCCATGTTAAAATTACTTAACATATCAAAACGCTGTGTTAGAATTTTGTTTGACTTAGAAAAAAAAGAGGGAGAAGGAAAATTAATTTGGTGAATATAACAATTAGAAGCCCTAGCTTCTATTCCAAACCATCAAACCTTTGCCCTATTGTAACTGCTCCCGTCAACATCCCACCTCCGCACCACCGCTCTCAATAGCGACTACCTTATCCCACATCCACCACTCGAATAGTGGACTCATTCCATTCTCATCCCTAAGCCTCGAGGACGAAGATAGATTTCAAGCTTGGAGAGGTATGTTCCTTTACTGTCCTATCTATTTATAGTATTATTATTTCCTTCCTGCATTGCATTTAGCTAGTACATTTGTTAAAAAAAACAAAAAAACAAAAAAACAAAAAAAAAAGCAAAAAAGGCATACCTGCATTGTCCTGAAAAGATTTTTGAGAGTATCATAAAAGTTGATATTAACTTTATTATGTTAATCATAGGTTGCATGCTAAAAAGTTGATAGTAATAAAAAAACAAACGTACTCTGTTATGCTAGTGCCCTTTCTTTTGGATTACAATAATAAAACGCTTAATATCCATGTGTGTATAATGTTAATCTAATCACATAAGGAGACTGAGACCTAGCAAAAATAGGTTGAGAGCCGAGCCCATTTGATTGAAAAAAAGAGAAAAAAAAGAATAATAATAAAAGAAAAAAAAGGAAGGAAAATAAAAGAATAAAATAGTCATAAATTGACTGCAATTAAAACAAATCATTTTGTGATCTCACGTGGTGAAAAATTGACCACTTGCTCTCTATAGACATTGAGGTTATGAAGGCCTCCACCATGTGAAGAAAAGTATTGGTACACTTAAACAAATAACTTAAATGGATTAACTAATATGAAACGATAAGTTCAAAACTTAAAGGTCAAAGGATCATAACTAGCAAATTGGGTACGTGTTGTTAATAAAAATCTTGAAGCCTCATTTATGCATGACAACGAAAAGTTAGCATAATAAGATGATTTCATGCTCACACTTCTTATGCAGGACGAAGATAGCATTGTCAATACTCTAATAATGCTAGTACGTGTTTTCACTCCTTGATTTATTCTTATTCTTGACTTCCTTGAGCACATGGAAAGGTTTAAGCTTGTGGAGATTTGTTAGTTATATTTTTAAGCATTATTTTTCATAGTTATAAAGTATATTTTGATGCATATTATGTATATATTATATGCATTTTTTGATTATTCTATACAACACTTGTTTGGCTGGAATAGAATCTACTTTGGTTTATTTCAGTTGATTTTATAAGGTTGATGGGTTCGTGAGAAGGATGAAAGACTTGGAGTAGCAGAAAAAGTGTTGTTGACAAAATGCTGGAATTTGAAGGAATTTAGACAACAGAAACTTTACACATCCGCGCATAAGTTCATTCACAAATTTTACACGGCCGCACAAGCTCGCAGGAAAAAATTTCCTAAAATTTAGGAATTCTTGTGTTTGATGATTATCACCAGATTTTTCTGGAAAATTAAAGAAACTAAAATCCTTAAAAGGGGGTCTGGAAAATCAAATCATTATTATAAATATACTAGTAGCTGATCATCAAAGGATGCATCTTGAAGATTTTTTTGGAGAATCAAGTTCAACAAATCAAGAAGGAGCTGTAGCAAATTAGGTTATTTTTGTTGGTGGAATTCTCTTCATTGTCAAGATACTTGATTATTCGTGTTTTGATTCGTAAATTTTATTTTATTTTAGTTTTGATTGATCTAGTCGTCATATCTAGTTAGAACAATCTTAGTTTCAACATTAAGGTCTAATTTCTTTGATCTGATTTGAACTTATATGAAACATTTATGAGATGTTTTTATTTCAATGGTTTGTTTGTTTGATTCTTAATCTTAAACTTAATATTTTAGATTGTTAATAAAATTGGTCACTTCATTAGTTTTCTAATAAAGTTCTTCAAATTTTAAAATCCTAATCAAGTTTTGATTTTTGATATAAGAAACAATTAACGATTTGAGTTTGTCTATAAATTCACTCTCGTTATAGAATCACATAATCTAGTTAAGCATACCGAACGGCGTGTGTGTTTAATTATAATTGATACTTCTATCATTGCAACCCGCACGTTAAGATCCGAAGGGCGTGACCTTAGAGTAGCGGATTGGCTCTAATTAACAAACTAGGCTTGATTAGACATTAGATAGAGTGGAGATCCGAACTGCTTGATGTCTAGTATTGATACAAATCATTAATTAAAAAGAGTCATTGCATCATAATTGTTAATGATCGTAAGTCGAATCGAATCAAAAAATTACCTTAGTGTTGGAATTAGTTTTCATATTCGAATTTACTTCACAATTTAGTTAAAGTTTTTAGTGCTTCTTTTTCATAATTAAAAAATACAAAAAATGTCAATTTTTGTTTTTCTTGCAGAATCTTAACACGGCCACGTGAAATTTCCTTCACAGGTTTGACATGACCAGGCCAGCTTACTAAAATTTTTACTACTTTTTGCAATTTACTTCTAGTTTTAATTTTTAATTAAAACCCCCATTTTCTTTAACTCATAAACAATCAAAGTAACTATGCTAAAATATTTTTGGTATTGAAATAATTGACACGTATCCCTGAGTACACGAACCTTACTTCCGCTCATACTATTGTTAGTGTGTACACGGTAGGTTCACATTTTTTATTATTTATTTGCTGGATTTAACACCCAACACATGAAATATTAACTTGACTCATAATCCAATGAATAAAATTAACACTTAAATTTGATCAACTCACTACTTTTCATCATCCACCAAAGTTCGATGCATATGGAACTAGGAAATAAACTAACCACTAAATTTACTATAAATTAAAAGTAAAGGTCGATGGCTTTTTCCACCGGTCTTTACTCCCACTCAACTTTACATTTTGATAATTTTATCCTCAACTTTTTTAAAAAACTTAGTAAAATATCACTTTAACACCCCCCCCCCCTCGAGTTTCTAAAGTCCCGGGCTACCTCTGTACAATTTTAACTTAAAAAAAAAATAAAATCTTACGTTCATATATGTATGCATGTATCGGTATAGATTCGAGTCCGTCTACATATGTAAATTTTGTTTAGAAACGAGCCATATCATATAAAACGCTTTCATGCTTATTTTATGTACGACGTAAGATGACCTACATTTCATCGTTCGTCTACATTTTGACGTGAATTTTAATAAGAAATGAGTCAGGTCAAATATAATATGCTTTGAGCTTGTCTACGTTTTACTTTAAGTTTTGTTTACACGTAGAGTCAAATATAATACGTTTTATTTTGACAGTATAAACCCAAATACTCTATATTTTGACATAAATATAGTTCGGAAACGAGTAGGGCAGATTATAATCTATAATTTATCACGCCGCATACGCACTGCAAGTGTTTTTTTATGTACGTTTTGAGTCGGTCTACGGTTTGATTATAAATTTGTTTCGAAAAGAGTGGAGTCAAATATAATACTTTTTCATTCAATGGTATAGATTCAAGTTACTTTATGTTTCCACGTAAATTTAGTTCGAAAAAAGTTGGGTCAACTGTAGTCTATACTTTATCACGCCGCAACGCACGGCATGTAATAAGCTAGTTCTATCTTATTCTTAAAGAGACATGAAACTAAAGTACTAATGATAGCGGTGATGTACAACCACAAAAGCATAAAAAGAAACTAAATTAAAACTTGCAAAGAAGTGGTAGAATGGAACATTGGGAGAAGGCATGTATGATCACATGCGTGTGATAATCATTGTTTTCGAGACCGGATCGGACCGGCAGGTCAAACCGGTCCGACCAAGATCGAAAGGGGGCCAAACCGGTTTGCATCAACTCGTTTTGGAGGGGTTCGACCGGCCGGTTTGTCCCGAATAGGTGGTCGGACCGGGAACCGGACCGGGGGTCGAACCGGATTGTGTGTTTTTTTTTATTTTAATGGATAAAAATAGGATGTTGAACAATAAATTAGTGTGTTGACATAAGGTTATTGTTATGTTTTATTTATAACTATAAAAACACATATAAATTACTTATACTGAATTAGATGTATAACTATATATATAATATACTATATATATATAATTATGACATCATACGATTCTTAAATCTGGTCCGACCGGTCTGACCGCCAAACCAGTAAGGCGTCCGGTTCGACGTCCGATCCGGTTCTGAAAACATTGGTGATAATCACATGGAGAAGTAAGTCATTTGGGTAATCCATCAACCCGTATGTAGAATCATCATTCGAACCGTAGCTGACCCACATGATTCCATTTTCGATTCGATTATTCCAACGGCTAGCCAAATTGAAGTAGTGTGTTTTATTGGGTTGCTACCGCTATCATTCTCCCCTTCTTTCAAAGAGTGTATCCTCAAACTCAATACGCCTAAGTCCAATACGGATAAAGCATCTATGAGGAGGTTTGTTCGAGCTATAACATCATCATTTTTGAGCTGGAGTAATAATTGCATGCGACGAGGATTGTTGTCGTTCTAATAGAGTTTATAACCACATGCGGAGCTACTATCAAACAACCTACTTGACCCGCAAACATAGTTTATACTTTATATCTTTATTTTCGTCATGAAGAAAATTCGAACCAAATCTTTGAATATTAGCTTTTACTCATAATACTCAAGCTGTTTTGTTAAACTTGTGTCTGGTACCTTCAGTCAGGTACCTTCAGTTCCTGTTTTGTAAGGAAAAACTAAGGTTAATAATTTAATCACTTTTCACCATGACCTTTCTGAATGACCTGCTTTGTAACCTGTTGACTTTCATTTTGATACCAACCAGGGCTGTAAATGAACCAAACGTTCAGTGAATAATTCAACGGAAAGTTCGTTCAGTTAGTAAATGAGCAAACATGAACAAGAAATTTGTTTCATTTAGTTAAGCGAATGAACATGAACAAATGTCTCATTCGTTAATTAGTGTTCGTGAACATTCAGTAAGGTGTTCGTTTACGTTCATTTATGTTTGTTTACAGTTTTTCATGTTCTTTATTTATATTTGTTCATGTTCATTCATTGAATAGTAATTTATATATTTTTTAACTTTAGTTTTAATAATCTACCTATTCTTATATATTTTAGAAATTTAATCAGCATAACGTCTATATTTTATAATTTTTTACATTCTTGGGTGTTTAGTAATATGTTTGTTTATATTCATATATATGATCACTATGTCAAGCACTAAACTTTAAATGGTATAAGGTTGTTTGTGTTGGTGAATTGTTCGGTTTGTGTTCGTAAACCGTTTGTAAACAAGTTTAAATCCTTAATAAACAAACATGAACAAGAATTTTTTTCGTTAAGCGTTCATGAACCATTCGTTGAACACTTTCAATTTTTAATAATAAACATGAACAAAATTTCAATTTTTAATAAATAAACATAAACAAAACTTTATATCAACTTTTGGTTGACCAGGAGCACTTTGAGACTTGATATAAATGGAGATCCAATTGTCACAATCTTTATTCCACTAACTTGACCACATTGCATAGATCCTCCTTGGGTCATACAAGAACCACTAGGCATGATTTCAAATTCACCATCTTGATCGGTAATCCCATGAAGAGCTCTTCACACAAATAAGTATTATTCTTCATCCGTATGAACTCCATCGTAATCGTATCGAGGTCTTTCGTCCGCCTTGAACGGATAATCCATCGACCCGTCTGTAGAACCGTTTTCATCACCAAAAACAGGTGCTACTTCTTCATTTGGAAACTCATTTTCGTCACCAAGAACGGATAATCCACGGAGAAATATTACATTCGGATAATCCATCGACCCGTCTGTAGAACCATCATCCGAACCCGTATCTAACCCACATGATTCCCTTTTCGATCCAATTATAGCTAGCTGATTTGAAGTTGTGTATTTTAGTTACCGCTAACATATAACTTCATATCCTTTTTAACTGTTAAATACATATTTTTTACTCTACATCTATTAACATCATCACATGTGCATTGCTTACGATTTAAAACCAAAATCATTTAATCACACTACATACATAAATTAAACCATTGTAAGAACAAGTTCGTCACTTGATCATATTCATGTGCCCACACACTAAACCTCAATCGAACCCTCATCAACCCATGAATTCACACACAACGAAACATAATCATCTTCCAATGTGGAAATCAAACAAAATGGGAGGTGGGTATCGTCTTCTTCACATCGATTTTGTAGGAGAAAAACAGGGGTTCGAATTCAACACAATCTCCCATACACAACTTCTTACACATCATCTCTATATATCCAAAAACCCCCAAACGTCCCATTGGTTTGAGAAACAACAAGAATCAAACAACACATTTGGGTGTGAGTATTCGACCCGGATCCGACAATACCCGGATCCACCTTTTGCTTTCCCCCTCCCTCTCCTCCCATGGTAGCGAGAGAGAGGAGATTGTAAGTTCATTAGCCGCTTGATAATTTCATCAATTGCAGGTTTCTCTCTCTTCTTTCTCTCTCCATATGTATAATTCAATGTGTATATGATCAGATTTGATGCATGTTATCTTCGATTATCATGTTTAGAATAGAATTTGTTAATTTCAGTTATGTACATTGTTTTCCCCAATTTTTGGTCTGTGAATGCATGTAATCATGTAATGGGATGAAGTTTTTGGAAATTGTTTATATGGGAAGATCCAGTTTTACTGTATAGAAATCTATTTCTGCTTTTTGGTGGCAATTCCAAAATTTCATCCAATTTATCAGTTGCATTGGCAGAGATTATTGTGATTTTTGACAATTTTCTGTTTGTATCTATAGGAGATGTTAGTGGCTTTAATGTTATTTGGTATTATGTGTTTGGAATTCAGGAGGATGACAAACATTGTGTGAATTGCATGGGGCATAAGAAACAATAATTTTATCAAACTTTTTGAATTTTGTCATTGTTATGTTTATGTCAGTAGAAACATAGAAGTGACTGTTTATCCTGCCAGAAAAAAGAAAAGTAACAGAAAAAAAAATACTTTACTATATGCCCAAATATGATCTCGTTGAATACACTATGGATTTTTGGTAGAGAACTGTGTGAATAACGTAAACATGTGCACATATTGCTTTAACTATGATATGTGGTTATGTAAGCGTATAATCCACTCTCTTCCTCTCTCCCATTTTAGGTGGTCAACAGTACCTATAAGTACTTATGCGGTTCTCATGTTCTCTACTATATGTATTGAACGCTCCCCATGTCATCGGTTCCTGCAAAGTAACTATGTTTTTGGTAGTTTCTAAAGAATAATGGTGGCAAAACATGAAATTTGTTCTTGCAAGCTGTAGCTTGTATTATGGTATGTACAAATAATAATGGTTCAAAAGGCAAATCACTCATTCTTATTCGCCTTTTTGTTTGGAACCATTTGGCCTTATTATCTTGATCTATGTTCCATCTTATCATACAATGTAGTTTTGTCATTTCCATTAAAAAGGATTCATTTATACTTGAAGTTGCATTAGATGGATCCTTGCTTACTAAATATATGATTCTTTTCTTTGTCAACAAATTATCTCGAAATTGAGGTTTCCGACTTCATGATTGATGTTTATCGCAGAATTCTTGCATTAAGTATCCTGATAGTGGCCTTGTTGGAATATCTTGAAGCTTGCTGAGGTAAGTTCTTCTTCTGGCATTGACTTTTTAAGCCATTATATTTGACTTTATCGATGTAAAACAATCATTGTTCTTGTAAAGATGAAAGAGAGACTACATTCTTTTTGCATTTTCGCAATGCAAAGTACAATGGCTTAAAAATTGATCACCATAATTTACTACATTTTGATTTGTTAGCTTGGTAATTGGTATTCTATCTTTATGAATGATCTTTAAGGTTATTATAAACCAATGATTCTTAGTAGGCGTTTGTACGCGTGTCTAAAGTGATTATTGTGATATTTGGCAAATGTGATTTTGATTCTCATATTATCAGTTGGAAAAATAAAGGTAAGGATGTCATAAAGGATACTTATTTTCAAGATCATTGCAATGTTACCTAACTATCTCTTGCTTTAATCAACTGAATATCTGATTCTGATTCTGATTCTTCAAGCCACAATCATGAAAAACACCTTTAGGCCATCTTTTTGTGATAAATGCAAAATTGCCCATCTTTTTTTAAGATCAAACGATTTCTGGTTGTTTTTAACAGGGACTTGCTTGAATGTAAAAGAGGCAAAATGGGTGGTTGTGCTTCAAGCCCTGTTAAAACAATCAAACCAAGAAAACCATGGCGTTATCGTAGCAGAAAGACACATAAGTCAGACAAACACAGGAAGAAGCACACATATGCAGAAGACTCGGTTGTGGTTAATGAAAATGTTGACACGAATACCACTTTTAGGGAATCAGTTTCTTTTGACTGTACTAATGAACCCACTCAGATGGAATTCCACAGTAGTCGGATGGATGCAAATGGTACATCTATCAAGTTGTAACCTTGTTTGACGTAAAACTAGAGGTGGCACAATAGAAGGGTTGGGTAACGGGTCAAAAGAGTAACTTCTTGTATACGGAGAGGGTTTAACTCTAAACACCTCTTGTCCAAAATGATGACTTTTTTAAGAAATAATTAGTGTACCACATATATCTATAAAATATGTTTTATTTCAAAATAACCTAACTTTTTGAATAAAGTTATTCAATGAGTTTTACCCTTTCTGAGTGACTTTTAACCCACTTGAAGTGTGGACCCATTTTCTCCTTAAGCAATTTTTTATAACTGCTTTTGACCCGTTACACATGAAACATTACCTGAATTGGTCCATTCATTAGAAAACAGGTCGAAATTTTTACCTATGTATAAAATAATTTGTTACACTGTTACCCACTTGAATGACATGAGCATTGTTGTCTTCTTGCAGTTGACGAACCATGGTTTGATTCTGTCAGCAGCATTGAAGATTCCGAATCAGATGATGGCTTTACCAGCGTGCATGGAGGTAATGACTTCTTATAAATATTATTTGTTGAATTGAGTTATTAACTTCTTGAATCATCCTATTTGTTTTTTTCACAGCAAACCAACCATTGTTCTTTTGGCAGTGACAAAAACACACCACAGGTTGCAAGAATGTGCAAAATTGAACATATCATCGAAATAACAATCAAAGATGATAATCCTTGGGAAAAAATTTATACATAGGAAAAAGAGGGCTCGTTGTGGTTGAGTCTTATCTACAATGTCTAAAAAATCACCTGACGTGTATTTAAATAATCAAAAACCGTTCCATTATTTATACTTTTATTCAATTTTTGCAATGATAGTTAAACTAGCATATTTAAGAAAGTTAGATTATTATATTTAATACAGCATTTATAATTATATTAAATACATCATTTATTCAGAAAATTAAAAAAATTTAGGACAAAAAAGTGTAGATGGGTAACAAACTGACCCAAGCCAATTTGAGTCTTATTTGAAATTACTCATTTGACCTGCTATCAACCTATCCAACCCACCCATTTTTGTCAGTTGCAATAAAAAGTGAAAAAAGATGGTTTGAAAAGTCAAGAATTGCCCCTGTTGGATTGCAGAAGTATTGCATGACTAAACTGTATTCATTTCTACTTTGTTTTGTTGGTTAAAGATGATGATCCAGATGAGGAGGATGGGATGTCATTGTGTTTGTTCGAGTACAATGCAAATGTTGAAAAATGCAGCAAAGAGAGTACACCAACTAAAGGAGGCAGGCTAAATCATGCCAACGAGTTTAACATTTTAAGTTCCCATGGGCACGATGGTGATTCCAGCCCTTCAAACAAGTTAGGACGTAGTTATAGTAGCTATAATTGTGATAAAGATGATAAAAATCAAGCCTTGATCTTTAAGTCAGGTGGACCCCACTTGTATCATTCTGCTAGCTTCAATGATAAGATCACCAACACAGCAAATTCAGGCTCACAGAACCAGACAAGAATACCAACTGTTATTAAACTTGCATTGAAAAGAGCCAATGGAGAGGTTCTCAATGGAACCCGTACGTATTAAACATTAAGAACTTTACTTTTGTGGTTCTGTTTGAACAAACCTTGATGTCAAAATATGTGAAATGAAATGCAGGTGCTACAGAAAAGTTCTTTTACCGACCCCGAGCAGGATTCTTGATTCCATGTTGTACAGATGAGAAACCGACTCCCGGATGCTGGTCTGCTATTGACCCATCAAGTTTCACTCTCAGAAGTGAAAACTATTTCAAGTATTCATTGAATTCCCTTTTCAAACATTAGCCATTTTAGATATGCACAGGCCAGTACTAGGCCCAAGACTTTTCTTGGGCCGGCCCTGTCCTTTCAGACCCCGGTCCAAAGTCTGGTTAAAGGGCTGGCCCTGTCCTTTCAGACCCCAGCTAGGCCCAGAAAATTTGGACCTGGTACCTGAAATTGTTTCTTTCATTGTAACATACTAATAAATTAAAGACTTAAAGTATTGTAATGTATATATTTTCCATATAGTTAAGTTGTTAAAAGTTCATTTTGAAGTTCAAAATATCACATTTTAATTTTATGACCATAAGCTGATCAAGTGCCAAATTTTCAGAGATAAGTCGAAGAAACCTGCTCCAAGTTATTCCCCTTACATTCCCTTTGGAGTAGATATGTTTGTATGCCAGAAAAAGATCAACCACATTGCCAAATACATCGAGCTTCCATCTATAAAAGGTGATGAAAAATTGCCACCTCTCCTCATTGTCAATATTCAGGTTCGAATTATCGATTTTAAAGGTGGCTTGGTTTCCTAAAAGTCTAAAATATTTGCATAATGCATACTTTAATTTTTGTGTATATTCGGTTGTTGCAGTTGCCTAGTTATGCTGCTCAGATGTTCCTTAGTGACAGTGACGGCGAGGGTGTGAGCCTCGTGTTATATTTTAAACTCTCAGAAACGTACCAGAAAGACACCTCTCGACAGTTTCAGGAGAGCATAAAGGTAACTAAAATGCACATACAAAATTACAAACACTCTTCTTTTGTTTTACAAGAAGTTCATTCACGCCAAAACGGGTTCTGACCAAAATGCGTTTGGGTTGAAATGGGCCGTTTTAGGAAAGCAGCTTAAAACCTGATATATTTAACAACTTTGGGTGATTTCTAGTTGAGTGTTAATGGTCTGTTTAGAATTTAGTTGAGGACAAGATGGAGAAGGTGAAGGGCTTCAGAAAAGAAAAAACGGTAGCTTTCAGAGACCGGCTCAAGATAATGGTGGGTGTGGTGAACCCGGACGACCTTCTTTCCAGCAGCACAGAGAGGAAGCTTTTGCACACTTACAATGAAAAGCCCGTCCTTTCGCGCCCTCAACACAGCTTCTATCGGGTACCCACATTTCCATTCTCAAACTCATGTTTAGTCATGCAAAATATCTTCTAACGTTCACTTGCTTTAATCATTCAAATTCAGGGTTCAAATTACTTTGAAATTGATCTGGACATTCATCGTTTTAGTTACATAGCAAGAAAAGGATTAGATGCATTTCGTGAACACCTTAAAGACGGGATAATGAATCTCGGGCTAACCATTCAGGTACATTGTAGTAAAGTATCATCATCTACATTTTTTACAAACAAGAACAAAATGATTTAGAATCCACTTTAAAAAAAAACAGGCTCAGAAACCAGAAGAACTGCCAGAGAAAGTTCTTTGCTGTTTGAGATTAAACAAGATTGACTTTGTGAATCGCCGTCAAATACCAACCTTAGTAGCAGTTAACGAAGATACATCATGTTGACCCGTTCTTCAAATTTGTTCTTGGCCATTGTACATAAATCCTGGGCTTTACTGCAAAACAAGGTGGATTTATTATCTCAGAATGAGGTTAGAATTAGAAAGGAAACAGATCGGTTTTCCTCTTCATGACAATTTTGATGTCAACGATCTGGTTTGATGTTGTAGTATGGTTGTACTGTTGTACAAATCGATGTATCCATTGGCATCTTCATTACTGGTTTTGTAAATACATAATCATTTTTTTTGTCAAATGTATATAAGAAAATGAATATATAGCAAGTGTAGCGACTGCATCGCCACCTTGGCTCAGGTTGCAGCCTTGTTTCTGCCTTCTTGTTTCCCACACTGTTGTTCAAGTGAAAAGTGCACAAATGCCTTAAGATTGAGACACTTGAGTGGTTTGTGAAACTGTATGACCTGATGCTTTGGAGTATGCAGCAACTCATGTATAGACAACCTGCTAAACCGCTGACCCTATGGTTCATTTCAGTTTATCAGGGTGAATTCAACTCATTTATATGAAAACGGTTGATCATAAAGTTATGTGATAAACTGTTTACTGACGAAAATCGCTTATGAATCCATATATTGTGACTTTGTGAGTTGAGAATCAGGAGACAATGTCATAAAACCAGACTTTTACTTACTAATATACTAACTATCACAAAAGATCAATTACACCCATGTTCATATAAGGATGAATGATCATTTGACATTCATAAAGAATCAAACTAGTATAGAATTAAACAGGTTAATCTATGAACTCATTAAAACACATGTTTTACGACCTGTTTAATTGATGTATTACAATCCCTTTAACCTATTTAAATCTTGATCTCAGCCTGCTTACAACCTGTCAACATGTTTAGATATGGTTACATAGGTTGTATAAATTTACACGATTTTATATGCGTTTTGGACTTTAGGTTAGGTTGGATATCTTGACATTGATAACCCAATATGATTGACGTCCCCTACAAGACACTCGTGTCATGTGTTGCGCGCATGAGTGTTGAACGCCATGAGTGTAAAGACTATGACCTAGTCATGGATGTCCTAACACAAACACCTAATGTGGTACACTCTTATACACACCACCATCTCCGAGCTCTAGTGTAAAGGCAAGCTTTTTGTCTTCTTTATATTACATACTACTACGATGATGTCTCCTATCAAAGTTATCATCGCTTCCTTTCGATCTAAACTAACTAGTTCACTTGAGATGGCATGAAGTTTGCTAATATTTAACCTTGCTAACACGGTTGTCTAACCGTCAGCATGCGAAGAAATTTATATGAAGACATTTTGTATTTCGATTAAATCAAGCCATGATATCAAGACCTAGAGCTTTATAGCCAAAGACTTTGTTTTCTATCGACTACAACCAAATGTGTTCGAGTCATGTTTTCCGTTAAGCAACTCAACTCTTAAAGACCAACAAACTCTTGTGACTAGAGGTTGGACTATCTTGAACCTCCGGTAGTTCCGTCCCTGCTTAAGCGGTTGACTGATAGTTCAAAAGGTTTTTATATGAAACTTATTATTCCATTGTATTTGAACTCTATTTTGGTCTCTATTTGCATCTTTATATTTGATATCGATTCAAGTTATACTTGATATAAATTCAAGAACTGGAAGATTTTTATTTTAGTGAATCAGATAAAAGGAAGTTGACTAGAAATAACTTTAACACTTTGATTGACAGGCCCCGCAACCTAACTCTCCGTTTAAAATGAAAGACTCAACAATTTTTGATTGGAGAGTACATACTTATCACCGGTATGTTCTATAAGAGACTTATGCGTTTACTAGTTTTTTTATTTTTTATTTTTTATTTTTTATTTTTTATTTTAATGTTTTCTTGTTCAATTGATGTATTGGTTAGGCATTCAATACTTATAATCCGTCTATTTCTTCCATGTGCAGAGAACTAGAAAGAACAAAAGTCAAAATAATTTAGACCCCACCGGAAGAAATAATTTGGTCAGTAAAACACAATCATACAAAGGACAAAAGTCAAAATAATGTGAATACAATAATGTTAAACTACCATAATATAATTCTATTGAAAAATATTATTCTTCCTACATGCCACCACACAAATCGCAAGAGTCCGATGTCACTGTGTTTAGGTGCCCATCACCAGTGTTGATCATCTACCACTACGCGCCCCGATATCAAACTAAGGTCTTACCTGATACGCGATGTACAACATTCCACAAGTCACGCTTTAAAGCATACAAAGAGCAAGAAGCTACAATGGCCTTAAAATTACAGGGTGCATGAGAAACAAAGCTCACTCTTTACAATACAACAATCTGTACATATGTATCTTCAGTAAAACAATCAAATAAAACTAAAAAACAAGGAAAAGTAGACTTTGATCCAAAATGTAATATGCTGTTAGCAACAATATAAGCTTCAACAAACAAAAATCTATTACATACCACATTCAGAACAGCATTTACGCAGTTATTTCCTCTTCTTTCATCTGTAGAAGAACGGGTCTTTCCTGGTTTCCTAAATTGGTGTCTTTTCGCTGTGACGGTTTTGTAGATTTCCCGGTTTGCCCACCACCGTTATTGTAGCCTCGATGCCTAGGTACTGGAATATCATGATTATGTTTCCCTTCATATGTTGTTACTACAGATTTCGGGTCCGATGGAGCCCTTTCTACATGCTTTCGCACATTGCAGCCTGCATATGTGCATTTATAATAACTCCTGCAAAGTTGAAAACTTTATAAGTAAAAAGAACCAATTTGCTAACCAAAGAGAACATGAACAAGCTAAACACAAGTCGGGTAATGGGTCAAAATGCGCTTGGGTTAAATATGCATACATACAAGTAAAATCTTATCTTACTACTCTAATAAAAGAGTAACTCAAGAGGACACTTGTCACAATTCTAGACAATCATAAATTCTCATTATCTCGCCCAAACTACTTTCACCCGTTTTATGACAATTAGTAACTAAGGCATTAATTTATTCACACTTTTACGATTACCATTTCAACTTTTGTTAATTCAAAGAAACAATTCAATGTTTCCCAATTCACTTCTCATTTGTAAATAGAAACATACCATATATATCATACATTGGAAACTGTTGTATATATAATAAGTCATTTCGGTAATTAGAAGTATATGCAGATTTATAATTTGGATTTTTTTTTTGTTATCCAATCCGTGTATATCATACATTGGAAACTGTTGTATATATAATAAGTCAAACTGTTGTATATATAATACACGGGTTTTGTAAAGCTAGTAAAATATAACAAATTGACCATTTTAGGTTTAATGAGTTGAAATTGCCCCTCAGCCATTGAGATGACGAGAAAGAATGAAAATAAATTTCCCAATTTCCCGAAGTATAAAGATTACCTTGGATTAGTATTCCCCTTGACTACTTTCTGCCCGTATTTTCGCCACTTGAATCCATCATCCAAGAGATCAACCTCACTTCTTGTCTGCACCACAATTTTTGGTTCAGAGACCATCTTGTGAGCTGATGTCGAGTCAACAGGCACAGACACAGGCCCGGCCTCTGTATTCCTGCAATCAATGAGCAAAATACATCAATTAATATGCAAAATGTCAAATTTAATATAATAATACATATGATGAGGACCAAATTGAGAGGAACATGGAAACATGAGAAACTTGCACATTTTTTGATAATTGAGGTGTTACGGAGCTCACAACTAGCTTGCCATTACGCCCAAATGCCATCGTCTTGGGCTATGATTTTGGTTCATTTGTTGGTCAGTTTTATTTTATTTCGGCATTGCGTCCTATAAAAGGACCTTTTTGTACGCATTAGAAGTATTTACAAATGCATCAACTTTGTCTATAGTTACACATGTTTAAAAATCTTTTGCTACAATGAATCTACAGTACTTCTATCCTGCATCAACATATGTTTTATCATATTGAACATACCTTCTTTTTGGATTAGGTTCATCATTTGACTCGTCTATTCTCATCAACTGATTAGACCCTTGATCAGCTCTCATCAACTGATTAAACCCTTGATCACATCTCATCAACTGATTAGACCCTTGATCACTTCTAATCAACTGGTTAGGTCCTTGATCAGCTACCGGTTCTTCCACCACACATTTTTCAAACTGAGGATTGACCGGTTTGTTTACATCAGAACCCTCTTTAGCACGTCTACTAGGCTGAGGTGGCTCATGATTGTGCTGGCCTTTATACACAATGTCGGTTATATGACCATCGAGTGATTGTCCGACCTTTTTCTTCACAGGGCAGTTAACATGTGTGCACTTATAGTAGCTTCGAGGATGCTCACTTGCTTTGACCTGTTTTTGCCCATACTTCCTCCAATTGTAGCCATCATTGGTATCAACAGATACAGAAGTTACTTGTTGAGGTTCAGTAGTGTCCGATTGAGAAACCTGAAATACATCTGGTGACCCAATTTGTGAATCCTCAAGCCCAGAGTTCGCATTGCCTGCACTAACCATCTGTGGTTCTACCTCGGATGCCACAGTCGCCACTGCTGCAGAAGATCCGTTTTCAGGTTGAACATTATTGAAATAAGATTGAGAAAACGCAGCCTGAGCGGTAACGTGAGCCAACGCCTGCTGGTGAGACATCCCAAATGGGCTCTGACCAAATTCAAACAAATAAAAACACTTATTTCCTACCAAAAACACAATCTTGAAATTCCAAAACAGTCAAACCAGAAAAGGTCAAACACATAAATCGACAGTGCAATCCCACACATCTACAGACCTTCAATTTTCCCTTTTCAACGCTTGATGTAATGTTAAATATGATGGTACAAATATCTCTATCTACCTCAGATTTATGTCCAATTCGAAGATGAAAATAAGCTCATTGACAACAAAAGTTAAAGGGTACTTTTTTCTTGTAAAGTAAAAAAGAACACACAATAACATCAAAGCTTCTAAAGTAAACCCAAAGCAAACATTCAATCACACAATCATTAACCTTGTAATTCAAATCACAAGATCGAAAAATCACATAATACTATAACCAATACCTGCAAAGGCGAGAAGAACCCAGGGGAATTAAGAAATCCAGAAGGACTAAAAACCGAAGGAAACACAAACCCAGATGGCGATTGAGCAATCACCAAATCCACAGGTCGATTCTGCTTAAACCCCCCCAATTTCTTCTCCGATTCCATCGTTTTCGACTCATCAAACACAGCAGCAGGTGGGATTTGAGCCGGAGGGGACGCCATAGCTCCAGCGAGAAGCTGCGAAAACGATCGACAATCGACATTAGAATAATGATCGGAGAAGAAATTCGACACAAGGGTCATCGGCCCAGGGCTGAACCCCGGTCCACTTCCGCCGGAGAACATATTCTCGAACGACGTTTGCGGTGGTAGCGCTATCGGAGGAACCCGCCGTGGCTGCGGTGGTGGTGCCGCCGGACCTCCGTTCGTCTCCGCCATGAGTCGATATCTAGTTATCTACAATACAGGTTTTGTGATCGTTGATTCGTTGATTGTAGGGTGTAAATTCTGGTTCGTAGGTCTGTAAATTGGATTTTTGTGAGCAATTGAGGGATGATTGTGATCTTGCAGATGATAGGGGGTGATTTGGTGTGGGTTTAATTGGGGATTACGTATCTACTTGCTTGAATTTGGTTATAATATTATCTGTATATGTATACAGACAAGGAGTTTACAGAGGTATATGTGTGTCTCGCATCTCGATCTTATCTTCTTATGGTGGCAGATACTATGATAATAATGAGGGGTTGGCATCTATGGTCCTTTAAGTATTATGTAACTTGCAATTTTAGATTGTAATTTGTAATAGTAGAAACTTAAAGGGAGAAAAGGGAGTTCCCTCACTCACGCTCGTTTGGTTACGCGGGTCGTGTAAATAGGAGTGTTAGATGGAGAGTAATCGTGGGGGTTGGGGTCAAATCCGACACCAAATTAAAAATGTTGTATGAACTCAAACCAAAGACGAACCTAAAACTCATGTCAAACACATGAACCGTATGCTACATACATATTTGTATATTGACTGGAACATTTTTCTTTAACTTGATAGATTTAACTTTTTGTATGTTAATATTTTGTAATTACATATTTGCAACAAAATGTAGAAATGTAATAAATATAACTATAAATCTTATGCCTATTTTTCTTTTAACTTTTAAATGTTAGCATAAACTATTCAATCATTTTCAGTTATAGTATATAACATGTTTTCTAAACAGCATTTATAAAAAAGTAAAAACTAAATAAATGACGTAACTCGAGAACCTGTTAGGTTGATATGAATGTAATCCAATTATGTAAACATCACCCACAATAAGAGTGGCATGTTTGGCATTGGAGTTAACCCTTAATTAGTTGGAGAAATGGTTAGAAACATGAACTTAGTGAAAGAATGGAAGCCGATCTTGGAATCTTTCGAGAAATAACTTCGTTATGGGAAGCAAAAACTCTCTCTATTGGTAGAGGATTAACCTTAGTCAAATCGGTGCACGCTAGTATCCCTCTCTATTCATTTTCACTATTTCAAGCACTAAAAAAGATCATTGAAAAGCTAAAGAGTATGAGAAGAAAATTCTTACCAGAAGGATCAAATGAGTCCAAAAAAATCATCGGGTTAAATGGAAAGCAATCACAAAAATCAGACCTGAATTACAAAACTTAAACATTGATGTAAGTGCTACTTTAAAGTCGTTATGGGTATTGGGGATACGGTTAGATTTTGGCTTGATCATAGGGCGAGTAATGCTCCATTACGACTACAATATCCAAATCTTTTCACTTTGATGTGAACAAAAATACTTTAGTTCAAGAATGCTATACAATGTATGATGGAATCCTCACGTGGAACTAGGATTGGTCTCGCCCTTTATCAACCCTAAATGTGCATCAAGACCTGCAAGATTGTTTGTCGATTATTAATACTACTCCATGAATGATATGTGGGTTTGGGTAGAAGATCGCGAAAGTTATATGGACTTTCATTCAAGTATCGTTAGAAAGAAAGTGAATGATAGTCTATCGCTCTCTCAAAACTCGTCATTTGAGTGGAATAAATGGATGCCAAGAAAGGTTAATATACTAAACTATAGATTGAACATGGGTAGAATTCCAACTCGGTTGAGTTATCCAAAGAGGTATAAACATCCCTACGGTTTTGTGCCCAATGTGAAAAGAATTAACTTCCTGAATCGTACGAGCATACCTTCCTATGTTGCCCCGTTGCGGATAAAGTTTGGGCCATCATAAGTCAATGGATAAATTTACCCCCGTATTATGCATTCTCCATTAATGATCTACCATGCTCGCACAAATTCTACTCTAGGGACAAATTAATGAGAAAGATTGTGCATGGTATCTTCTTCATTTCGCATTGGGCCATTTGGAAACTGAGAAATAAACGCCTGCATGAAAATAAAGTATTCGTTGAAGGTATTATTGCCTCTTTAAAAAACATTATCATATCTTTGAGTCAAGAATCGTTCCTCAAAGATCTCGGTTAATTGGCAACAATGGAACTCTTTTAATTGGTGATGTAATATTTTTCTTTCTCAATTAGTGCATGTAATTTTTGCTAGCTCATTGCTAGTTTTTTTGGAATCAAATTGCCGTTAATAAAATGTTATGTTTGTTTAATATAATTAGAGTGCCATCTAATAAAACATTAATGGATTGCATCCGTGATTAAGGAATACTATAAGGATGAAATTGTTACTTATGATATAATTTAATAATTTATCATCATGGGGCCTTTATTTCTTTTCATTTATTGTAAGTTATTTAACTAATAATAAATTAATTTTAAAACTTTACTAGTAAATTAATCATTAAATAAGTAAGACAAAATTCCATCATCCAACTACTTCGAATCTTACAAATTCGTCATATGACAAATTGTATAATTTTGGACATCATATCATTTATACTTCTATGTAACTCTACGATGTGCGTGTATATATGTAGTTATTCATCAAATAATGAGGATCTATTTATATAAAGAACATAAAAATCAAATTCTAACAATTTATTTATTTTAATATTATTATCCTTAAAGTTAACATATATTCTCATCGATTAATTAAACTAAATGAGTGATATTTGTGTTGGTAGTCTAGTGGTAAAAGATTTTTTTAAAGAACACTGACATTAAAATTAGAGGTATTCAAAAATGAACCATTATTGTTCAAAATAATTAAAATATGTGAGTTAACAGAATTTAGTTTTTTTTTCTTTTTTTTGGTTTTCATACGAGGAAGTGATTATCATTTAACTTTTCCTAACACCAAATAATTTTTATTTTAACAATGTCCTTTAGCAGGATTTGGGGGTAGTGCCTTTAGTATTGAGGGCTAAGGGGCGGGCAATTCCTTCAAGAGGCAGAGAATCTGGCTAAGGTCGAGCTGTCACGTCAGCTTAAAATTTATTAATTTGATAAAATTGATTCATTTGACATGTATTAAAATTTAATTTTCCTAAAATTTTACATGAGAAATTCAGATTAATTTAGACTTCAATTTGAGTGAAATTTGAAGTGACACCTAATGCAAATTTTGAAGCAGTTTTCCCTTAATCCCCAAGCATAATTTTTCAGTACATTGTGGTCATCCTCTGGTTATCAGGTTCATGAAAACACACACACAAATCATACTTGTTCTTGATTAAATATTGAGATTTATCCGGTTAATGTATTTGGATTGAGAAAATTTTAATAAAAAGTGCAATCCACAACTCTTTGTGTCATCCAAGTGTTTGATTATATAGTAATACAAAACTCTAAGACTTTCAAGTAGTATGATGATGAATGAAAACGGGTAGGCAACGAATCAAAGCAATTCTCGGTGAAATCACTAAGATGATCAGGATGAAGGCCATAAATACATGAGATTCGATAAAGCATTTGCTATAGGTTAAATGGGTTCTATCAAAGTCAACTGTTTTACATAAAGTTACTTCAGAATTCCCTTGTATCCATTGGAGTAAAATTAACATCATGTAAAATGTCCATTTTGCTCTTCACATGTTGTAGTCAGGGATCACTTGTTTATGACATGCCTATATGCAAAGGGGATTTCAGGTGAGTTGCTCTTGTTGTGTGGAATGAATCCATCGGCTTGGTCGCACATACAATAATCGGTGGCTAGTTTGGTTGTTGTAGGCAACTTGAAAGAACCAGATCAAGTTCTACACAGCTTTATCATACACGCCATTTGGTTTGTTTCAAAAGCGAGAAATGCATTGGTTTTCAACAAGTCTAAGATTTCACTACTTAAACTCAAAGAGAATATCAAATCTCATCTTTCCATTTAGGCTAATCACAGATCAAGACAGATAAGCCATCATTGGCCAAATTGATCCAGTTCCCAATCTTCAAGATCTAGTGACAATGACAAACAGTTTTAATGGATGTCTGTATATCTAATTGGGTGTGATTTCTACTTGTAATTTTGCTTATAATTTTATTTGGCATTCTCATAGTTTTTATTAGGCTAGCTTCTTGCTAGGTTATTTTTAGAAAAATGGCTGTCCGAAAAATAAACATAACATTGTGTTTTCATATCGGTTAATAAATTCACATCCAACCAAACCACTACCTACCTACATTATTGTGATGCATCATGCAGGGGGTATTTTGGTCATGTGGGGCTTCCCATTCGATTAAATCACCTTTGATTTTTTAATATCCAATAAAATAATTTGCCGCCATTCGTTACTGTCATAATATTAATATTTTAGATAAAGGAGATTCGTATATTGATTATTAACAATAACAATTTATAATTTTGTCTTCTTTAACAAGAAATATAAGACGATGAAATTTTAATCTTAACAAAGTTGATACATTTTTTAATCTTTTACTTGAAATAAAACTTTTTTTATTATGCAGGATTTTAGTAAAAAGAATATCTAATCTAAAAAGTTTAAGAAAAATTGTGGGATTAACATGTGTTCTATTATTTTAAAGATGAAATGATTTTGGTTATTGCATCAAATACGTCAGCTCATTGCGTCTTATACGTTCATTGTGTCAAATATCAGTTCATTGTACAATATATTTTACATCATTTTTATATATATTTATCATTGTGTTTTATGTTTTAGATCATTTTATGTTATTTTTAACATTGTTTCTATAGATTATATAAACTTGTTATCAATTAGAGTTAATTACATAAATGGTCCCTGTGGTATATCCAAAATAAAATGTTTGGGTACTAATACTTTTCTGTAACAGGTTGGGGTACTGTGTTTCAAATTTTATAACGAGTTAAGGTACTAAGACTAACAGACGTTAGTTTTTCTATTAAGTTGAAGTAAAATGACTAAAATACCCTTTGAGGGACTACTTTTGTAATTTTATATATTTTTTTTTTCCAGGAACCATTACTGTAATCAACTCTAACTTTAAAAAACCTAACCCCCTTTCCCCCATCGGCCACCACCACCACCATCTACCCACCGTCACCACAACCCACGCCTCCTGCCCACCAGCCATCACTGAACACCCACGAAGACCATAGTTACCACTATCTACCCACCATCACCGCAATATCACCACCATCGCAACATCACCATAATCATCGCATCATCACTATCGCCGTCTCATAACAATCACTGCATCATTGCCACCATCGCAACATCACCATCATCGTCGTCATCATCCCCACCTCCACCATCGCACCATCATCATCATCTCACCAAATCCCCTTTTCCTTTCCCTGTTAACCTTTAAATTATAAAAAACCCTAAAATTGGGGTGTTTGGAGGTCGTGAGGCAGCTAGGTTTAGATCTCAATCAGGGCATTGAGTGGTACATGATGGTACATGCTGGTGTTGGGTGGTCAATTTGGGTTTAGGCTTTTATAGGGGAAAGGGAAGGAGATTTGATGATGACGATGAGGATGCTCGAGAAAGGTGCAGTGGTGTGAGGGTATTGGTGCGGTGGTGTGAAGGTACCGGTGCGGTGGTGACCGGCGGTGATGGCGAAGGTGGTGATCGACGATGAGACCGATGGTGGTGACAGGCGTTGGAAGATAACAGGGGAAAGGTACCGGTGCGGTGGTGATCGGCGTTTAGGCTTTTATATCTGTGTGTATGTAGAGTTATATACAAAAATAATATTTTATTTAAATTACACAAATAATCCCTCTAATTTACATAAATAATCCTATAATGTGAAAAGACTAAATTGCCCTTAAACTTAATAGAAAATCTAACACCTGTTAGTATTAATACTCAAACTTGTTATAAATTTAAACGTGAGTACTCAAACTTGTTACTTTTTTTGCTTAGTACCCAAACATGTTATTTTACATAAACCACAGAAACTATTTATGTAACTAACTCTATCAATTATTGTGTTTTACAATTAGAAGTACATAATGATATACTCTCATCAATTTATTTTTCAAAACTAATAGTGTTAAATTTAACACAACGTGCTATTTTTGTCATTCTTTTTCATAGATTATATAAACTTGTTGTTATCTATTATTATGTTTTATAATTAGACATACATAATGATATTAATTCACTAATGTATTTTTTAAAACTCATAGTGTTTAAGATAACACAATGACGATAAAAAAAAACACAATGAGACATTGTGTTATTTTGTGTTTATTTTTAACGTATTAGATTAATTAATTGTTAATATTTATT
Source organism: Flaveria sonorensis (assembly GCA_025506505.1). Taxonomy (NCBI): domain Eukaryota; kingdom Viridiplantae; phylum Streptophyta; class Magnoliopsida; order Asterales; family Asteraceae; genus Flaveria; species Flaveria sonorensis. The sequence continues at coordinate 39,295,522 of CM046439.1, read as the reverse complement.
ATTGTATTTTACATATTAGAGATATATAATAATGTTATTCCACCATTGTAGTTTTTTTTTAATTCATCAATTTAGAAAGACACAGTAGTATTCAAAATCATAATAACTAACAAAAAGACGCAATGACCTGCACTAAAGACTAATGACGAAATATGAACTTAAAAACGGAAAAAAGTTATTATCTTTTTATATAACAATATTATACTCGTTTTAAATATTATAAAAACGTTCGTTTTTATGGTGTAATACTTATAAAAAATAATGTTGTGCATAAAAGTAATGAATGTTAAAAAAAATAGAAAAACTTGTAAAAAATCATGATCAAAATGGTAATCTTGGTGGTAGGTAATGGTGTTGAGCCACATATATCTAATATTATACTCTCTTTAGTTTACAAACGAATGAATAGTAATTTGCAATGTTTCATGCATTTGATGCAACCTTCTTATGCATTTGGGACTTGAACCTGCACCAATTTGATAATGATACAGATGCCACTAGACCAAGAGACCTCGACAACTTCTTTAATATTTCTTTACATCACGTTAGATATTTTTTTACATCCCTAGGCCAAGAGAACTCGGCAACTTATTTAGTAAAAACTTATTAGAATGGCATATATGAATTTCGAACTCTCACATAATCTACCTTTACAATAGCAACTTCATATAAATAACAAGCAATAACTAAGTTGGTCCATTAGTAACGGATGACTCCCAATTGAACACAACACTTGATATTATTCCATTTAGATCACACCTTTTAGATTTTCATGATCTTGTTACTACCATATATAGAGGGTTAGTTTTCAATAAATTCACATTTATAAGTTATTACCTTAAGGCGCATATCATGTTCTATCATATATCTATATCTATATATATGTATAAGAAGACTTTTGGCTATATGTAAATTTAAGATTTTTAAATTTTGACCACAAGAGTTTTTTTTTTCTACATGATGGGTGAAGAGTAGATTATTTGAACTTTTATACAGTAAAATACAACTTGAATGCTACAATGCACATTTTGTCTTTGGTTAACCACAAGATTTTAGTGAAATGGTATTTTTTTTTGTGATCCCTCAATTTACCACACAAAATTTTGGTTTTTCAAAATTTTCATACTAAAGTTTGATAGCTTTAGTTTTTATTTATTTATGTTATTTTTATTTTCACCCATTTATCATATATGAGTTATGCTTAAAGCCGTTTCATTTTCTAATAATTTTTATCTTTCTGTAATATTTTCGTTCGTTAATTAAAAAAAATAAAAAGTCTGGTTATCTTTATTTTTTTGTCAATGCCTTTGAAATAATTTGTTTCAAAACGAAGTTGTATTCATAATCGAGTGTTTTTGTATCGTAGGCTATAGTGAGTGCAATTACTGTTGCGGTATTGCAACGAACTGAGTCGATTATGAGCAGTGTTGGAAAAATCGAATCTAGGCGCCGATTAATCGGCTAGTAATCGGAAATCGGATGTAGACCTTTGCGATTTCATGTAATCGGAGACATTAATCGGGAATCGGTCCAAGTCGGTCAAAGGCGGAGCAAATCGGAGCACATCGGACCAAATCGGTCAACGGCGGAGCAAATTGGTCAACAGGTCACCACTTTAAAAACCCAACAAATCGATATTTTATCATCAAATTAAACCTAGCCATCACTTTCACCAGTCACCAAACCGAAACTTATCACCAAATTGAAGAAGAAATCGTCGATCTAAACCATCGAGGAAGAAGATTGAGGGCGATCGGCGTCCACTGGTCCACACTCGGCGTCCACACTCGACCATCGAGGAAGAAGACTGTCACAAGTGTGAAGACAAGTGTCTCAAGAGAACTTTATGATGAAGAGTTTGAGTCAGATGATGAGGAAGTAGATGAGGAGGTTGAATACGAGTCGAATGGTGTTCAAATCATTGAACAATATGGACAAGATGATGATGAATTTTGAACTAGATTACTAAATGATGAATTTTGAACTACTTGATCTTTTATTTGAACTAATATGTCAATATTTGAATCTCAATTTGCTATGTTTAAGCTTAATTTTCTATGTTTAAGTTTAACTATTTATGTTTGAACTATACTATATATATTAGTTATAGAAAATTACATATAGAAAATCCGATCCGATTAATCCCGATTAATCCCTAGTCCCCACATCACCGCTCGACTAGCGCCTAGCGATTTTTACAACACTGATTATGAGTGAAAATTATTGTTGCCAGTATTAGTATTATCGAAACTGGTTTCGGTATTCGCTTTTATGTTTCCCATGAGTCAAACCAACAACGAACAATGTTACGCCACGTAAAACATGGGAAAGTGACCAAACTCTTGCGCGCGTAGCGCGAGAGATAACACTAGTTATTGTAAATTCCACCTCCCAACTTTGACAAATAATTTAGCACCGTTGTATTCATCAAATTTAGACTACTTCAAGATCACACTAGTTTTATGTGTTCACAGTTTCACTAGCAAGATGATGATAATCTTATCAACACATTATACCAATGCATTATTGCCGTTACCATACTATGCAAGTTTTAGGACTCGGCTAAGGAAGAGGTTTATAATTGAAATCGACCTGAACGGATTCAAGGAGTGCAACTAAAAAATGGTTAAGATAAATGACACCAAATGGTTCAATCCGGCTCTTTTGATTTCAGATACAAGATTGTAATAATATAACATTCAGAACCGACATACCGAGCAAAAATCCACACAATTCAGAGTTCAGACAGACGTGATACAAGAGTTCATTATATGTACACATTCATCCGATAAGCAAGCAGAAAACACAAATGGGAGTTGACAGAAGCATAGAGAACCTAAATGTTGTGTTTCAAATTGATAGGAACAGATCCTCAAACCGGAGCTTTCTTAGTCAGCCGTCCAGCTCTGCTCGACAATTTCACGCACTTTTCTGTTGTACTCACGCTTATTCTCACTGAACATCCGTGCTGCTTCTGAATTTGCTGGTGAGTTCGGGTTTGGATCACAGAGCAACGACTACAATGCAATGGATAAAGAAAATAAGGAAAGATATATGTTATGGATTAGTCACTTGGTGCTCCAATTTATGGGTTGAAATTATATATTCTTATTTTATATTTTAAATTTAAGTTGATAGGTTGCTCTCTGTAATTTAAGTACAGCCAGAACAAGACTTGTTTATCAACAGGTTAGCCAGACCAATCAACAGGTTACCCTGGTCATCCCAAAACTTAATTATTACCATGTCAGGTTCATGTTCAGGTTGCAACAAAATTCTGGATGCAATTGGCAGTGTATATTTGTGTAACAGCTTCTAATTTGTGATTGGACATTTTCATAAGACTTAAAATATGGTTTTGCAAATCTAAAATCTCCAATTGATCTGTATTTAATATTCAGAATTTTATGCCCTAACCCACATTAGAATACACAAATGCACTTCAAGAGTTTAAGTTATGGTACATGTTATAATGTTATCTAATTTGTTTACCACGGTATATTCACCAATACATTATGAAACATAATGTAAGAGTTGGTCAAATATGTCTTTATTATGCAGTCAATTGCAGCACAGGTGTTCTTATCAGAAGTTAAATCTTAACCAAATATGACAGATTTTAAATCCAGTTATTTAATTCTTGAGTTAAAACCATGTGCAAGATTCAAATTGTTCCTCTGTTCTGTTTCACAATGTTCAAAACTTCAGATAGGCCGTACATATCACAGTCTGGAGTTGTGAATGAAAGCCAATTCTAAATAAACATGCTGGCACATATTTTACAGTTATAGAATCATAAAAATAAAAAATAAAAAAAAAAACAAAAAAAAAACAATAATTCCAATGACATTATTTAAACAGGACACCACACCTGAATTGATGTAAGTATGGCAGCAACATCATAAATTGGACTCCACTGATTTTGAAGAATGTCCAAACATATGCTTCCATCTGCATAAACTGGTGAGTGGAAAAAAAACTAAAGGTCAAGGATTCTATTTAAATAACAATGGATTAAAAGGGGTAGACTTCGACATGTTAGATAAAAAGAAAGCCAGATGAACAGTTTAGAAGTCACCCAAATTAGACAGTGTTTAGTAATGGATCACAGGGGTCACCATATAGTGATAGTTTTCATAATCATTTTAACCACCGTAATTATGTATAAATTTCAAAGAAAGTGTTGATGGCCAAGGTCAACCCAATAACCCGTCCATTTTGTCACCGAGATTCGATGCATTCACCATTCCCTCACATACAATGGATTAATGGACCACCTATGATCCTCTTGCAAGATCCTCAGCACAAAAAGAAATATACTTGTGCCATACATCATTCTACACGTTTTATCCAAACAACTAGCAGACCCACAAGCCTAAAGGCGTATATTAATAAAAGAATATATCTTCTTTGATAATGAAAGCTTACTATTGGGATGAAACATCCGAGAAATGAACCGCACAGTTGGTGGCTTATTAGGATAATCTTCTGAAAACTGGAGTGTCAACTTGAACGTACCTGAGATCAACCATTACAAATTGCTAATCTATACAATTTTGTAATGCATTCACTCATAAACACACTAGTTTTGGTGAAAAGAAAAGATGAAACTGATACTCACCTCCATCCCAAGGGGTGTCATCAGGACTGCAATGCAAATAAAAAATATAAATAAACCATCAACAGTCTCCAACCAAAATACCATCTTCTATAGTTCTATTACTACATAATATTCAAAAACGCATGACACATACCCAAATATGACAGCATTCCAGAGCATAATATTATTATCTACAGGAGCACCACTGATACCAGCAGGGGGATCTTGCTGCAGCCTCTTAAAATCCCTCATTAACCTCTTTCTTGCAGGAGTTGACATCCTCCTCCCCTGTTACACCAAATTCAACTAACAAATTTAAAAAAAAAAAAAAAAAAACAATTTGCTTCTATTCTATGCCATACATCCATCTAAACTGATACTAAGGGGCTGTTTGTTAACATTTTAATGACTCTAATGCTGAATGGTTAAAAGGTTAAATCTTAATGGTACCTTTTAACCATTGGGCATTAGGCCATTAAGGTCATTAAGAGGCTACCAACAGCCCTAAATAGTGTTTGGGAGTTTGTTTTCAAACTGATTATCGTGACTCAGATGATAACAATTAGATGATCAGAAAGATTTAAACTAAACAATCCTTTTAGACGTACATCCAAACACCCCTGAAGTCGTCGTGTAAACAAATCATACGAATGTGAAGTTGTGAACCCTAGATCTACAACATCATAGCAACTGCACGAAATTTGGAGCGATTTACGCGCATCAAAACAATTGAACATGTAAAACATGTTGATCTAGTTATTCAACCGTAGGAATCCGTTGAGAGGGTTGATTTGGGGGCGATTATGTTACTGTTATTGATGTAATAATTAAGTGCAAAAGGAGGTATAGAATTACTTTGCCTGTGACTTTTGAGAGATTATGCAGTGCAGTGAGAGTGTGGATGACGGAAGTGAATGTGAAGATGATGATGATGATGATCAGACGCCGGTGAGGGTGGGGGAATTGGTGAGATGACGATGAGGGTGTGAGAAATGAAGATGAAGGATGTATGGAGTTGGCGTAACATGTAAGCAAGCCCGTGATGTTTGTTTGTATGTGGCAACGTTGTCATAACATGACTAGATGCAACGTTTTCTTAATACGATGAGTCGTCCAACCAATGGAACCGGTTTTGGAAGGAAAAAAAAAAAGCTTATTTGTGTTATTAAAATGTCCTAGTAAATTACATTTTTTTAAATAAATTACGATAAACGTTTTTTACTTTTGAAAATGCTTGCATATTTTGTCATTTCTTCTAATGAACATTAATTTTATCTATTAAATCGGATTATTTGCCTTGTCAACATCATCATCCACAAACATTATTATCATCATCATCTATCATCAACATTAAAAAACCCTAGACCCTTTATTTCTTGTTCAACTTAATCCTTAACCTTCTAACACCACACGTTACAAACAGTTTACACCCCTACCATCACCGTTCCCTCCTTTTCCACCTGTTTATTCACCCCCACCTAGGGCTGCAAACGAACCGAACGAATACGAACAAGGCTTTGTTCGTGTTCGTTCGTTAAGAAATAAACGTGTTCATGAACTGTTCACGAACACTTACCGAACGAGATTATTTGTTCGTGTTCGTTTATTAATAAAATGAACATGTTCATGAACTATTCACGAACACTTACCGAACGCAAATGAACACAAACAAATGCAAACGAACACAAACAACTGTTCATGAACATGACGAACACAAAAAAAACTCATAAACACAAACGGATACAATTGATTATAAATTTATTTTAGAATAAAATTTACATTTTTATTACAAAAATTACACAAAATTAATCAAAAATAAATAAGTACTTAACATAAATATAAAAAAATACTTGATATAATAATCATAAAAATAAATAACAGAAAAATTAAGAATATAAATGAACACATTAACGAACATAAACGAACACATTATCGAACGTTCATGAACGGACATTAACGAACATAAACGAACACATTATCGAACATCACGAACATAAATGAACGAACGTAGCTTGTGTTCATGTTCGTTCGTTTAACTAAACGAATAAATTTTTCTTGTTCGTGTTCGTTCATTTACTAAACGAACAACATAAACGAACTTCCGGCCGAACGGTTCACGAACTGTTCGCGTTCACGAACTGTTCGCTGAACGTTCAGTTCGTTTGCAGCCCTACCCCCACCCCCACCACCATTTACTCCCCTCTACCACCATCCCTACCTATGTCTCCGCCACCGCCCTCACGACTAGTTATATAGAAGCTATTAAGGGTGTATGGAGATATGGTGGATCTTTGTAGAAGTTGATGTTGATGTTGGACAGTGATATAGTCGGTGAAGGTGGACGGCGAATGAGAACGTGCAACTCCGACGAATCTTTGCAGATGGTGATGGTGATGATGATGGTGGACGGGGACATGGTGGTGATGGTGGTGGCGATATGGTGGTGACAATGGTGGCGATATGTTGGTGAGGTGGGGTTGGGGTGGAGAGAGAGAGAGATGAGTGTGTGATTGAATGTAATTTTTGTTTATATAATTTTAATTGTCATTTTATTGTTTTAATATTCATGCAGGCTAAAAAGATTGAATTACCCTCATGTCAAAGCGCATTATTAGATTTAACTGACAATATTAACGTTCGTTAGTGTAAAGGGCGAAAAGTGCAAGTTTTTTTAAACGTAAAGGATGTTTACTATAATTTTTTTAGTTTCAGGACGAAACCTGAAACTTACTATAAATCTAAAGGACGAAAAATACAATTTACTCTAATTTATAAAGGCATTTATATGTTTTCTCTTTTTAGATTTTTAATTAGAAAAGTATCAAACAAAAAGGCTCTTAAAACTAAAAAATATAATAATTAATCTCAATCACCAATCTTTTTAATTAATGGTTGAGATTAAATTATATAACAAAATTTGATAGAGAGTATTTTTAGGAATGATTACTTTTGTATGACCAAGTTGGATTTCTCTTGTAAATACCCTCTCAAGATAGAGGTTATGGTATAAGAGTTTATGTACTAGGGTTTTAAATTATTTTCCTTAGCATAAGTAGTGAGATTATTCAATAAGTTGTGTGTTTTGTTTTGTGTTCTTGATATCAATTCACCACTAGACTAACCACTCTCCATCTCACCAACTGGATCTCAAACAATATAAAATGGAAAAATGAGATCCAAAGATTCCAAAGAGAGAGAACCATTTAGCTGGTTTTCAAGGATTAATATCATTATTCTATGTTGAATATTATGGGATATCCGAAAATGTTGGATGGTGTATTTCGCTATCTGAATTTGAATCTGAAATTTCGCATATCCGAAATTTCGAATTCGGATATCCAAATTCAAAAAAAATTATATTATTTAATAAATTTTATAAAAATATAATAATTTTTATTGAATTTTTTTCAGATATCCAAATTTTTTATTAAAATATCCAAAATATCCGAAAATATTCGAAATATATAATAATATTTAATAATTTTAAATTTTTATTAAAATATTTTGGATATTTCGAATATTCAAAATATCTGAAAATTCTCAAAATCAATATCCGAATCCGAATCCAAAATTTCGAATTTCCGAAATTCTGATATCCGAATTTTCGAATATCCGAAATTTCAGATATTCGAATTTCGGATATTTCGGATTCAATTTCAGATTCAGATATTTTTTTAATACCCCTATTGAATATGTGTATTTAAAGTTACGTGGACAATATCAGTGTAATTATGCTAGAAACAAACTTGAAAATAAATGGCTGGAAACAAGTATAAAAAAGATATGCTCTAGCATATAACAGGACAGACATAACCGTACGCGATTTAGAAAATCTCAACTGGGTTTGCGCCAGAATATATGTGGTATGCTCATACGATGAAAATAATATAACGAGTAGAGGTGTATAAAAAAAGCCGTTTCGAAAAAAAACCCGGTCAAAAAAACCGGACCGGTTTGAAAAAAATCCGGTTTGGCTCAAACCGGTCCCCAACCCGATCCGAACTGCCGGTTTGTATATCGGTTTGGTAGCCCCACACTCAAAACCGGTTTAAAAATTAAAAGTTGGTTAAACCGGTAAAAATACCGGTTTCAAACCGGTCCAAATCGGTTTGACAGGTTCAAATATTCAGTGAGCCAAACCGGTTTGTAACCCGAACCGATTTGACCTCGTGACCAAAAAAACCGGTTCGGTTTTGAACCCGACCGGTTTGGGAAAAAAAACGGGTTTGTACACCTCTAATAATGAGGGGGATACATGTACTCTACTTGGTGTATTGTACACCAATGACAACTTTTTTGTGAATCTTTCTATTTTGAAATGTTTTAAAAGGAAGTACTTTCTTAGCCATTACATTGTTAAGAATGAGTGATCAAGTCTCAAGGTAAAAGAAAAAGTGCGGTCTGTTAGTTTATAACATGATGTTTTTAGATTAAACTCATACCCAATCTTATTATTATAAACAATATTATAAATCAATTATGTCACTGACATAACGAGAAATTTGGGACCGACTCCAATAAACTATTTTAAATGACTGTAAATACTAACTATAAGTTTCCAAGTGCACACGTCCACACATCAAAACATAAGAAATAATTAATGCACACATGTGAGTACTAATTCGCATAGCGTGGACGGTCAAGTAGAAGTTTGGATCAAACTCACTGAGGTTGACACACAAATAAAGGATCCATAATAACATGTAGGATATCAACCTACGTTCTCAAGCTCCTATTGGATACATGTGGTCTATTTTAATTTCATGTCCATATATTCTAACAAACTAGTAAGGGTGTTCAACCGATCGGATAACGGATAACGGATAACGGATAACGGATAACGGATAACGGTTTGTGTGGATTATTTGGTTTGAAAAATTATGACACTCTTCGAAATTTTTAACGAATCAGGGATAATTGTATCCGATCCAAATTCATCAAATTGTATTCGGATTATTCTGAATAATTCGAATTAAAACGAATAAATCGAATAACATTTCTTCGGAGTTTTTGGTTTCTTTTTTCTCCTCCAATTTTTGGCTCCTAACGTTTTATTAGTTTATAATCACAATAAAACATGCAAATCAAAAAACATAAATTAGTCTTGAACACAAATTCAAAGTTCAAACATAACGGGCAATTGTTTAGGATCAAAAGACTGGAATCCCTAATTTGAAACAACAATAATTTCTTGTCTAGTTATTAAGGACCGGAGGACTTGTAGATGTCAAGAGTCTTGGGTATTGTAAAATGTTACCTAATTCTTCTTAGCCGATATTCTTCTTTCTATTACTAAATCAACTACACATCCCGCATTTAAACATACAAATGTTCACGATCACCATTCAAACTATCATTAAATCGAAGTTTATAGATAGGAAAACATAAGTACTCTCGGTCAATTACATCATTCGCCAAACGGGTTGAGGTGTAGGCACGTTTAGGTTTCTTTAGCTTTTGCAAAGGGTGCAATATGAGTGAGTCCTGATTGGTATGTGTTTTTTTTTAATACGAGATGGATTGTATTTATATGTTAATTATGTCGTATTCCATTTGTCATAAATAATAAATGCCTTAAGCATTATTACATAAGCATACGATTAAACTAGTCGTTTAAGTCTTTGAATACAATGATTGGCCATATGCAAAGCAAATAGATCTTGGATTGTTTAACATGTCCTTCTAGCTAATGTAAGCCCATAAATTTAATAAAAATGAACAACACTAGTTAATTAGTTATTAATATAAAAAATGAGATTCAACTAGAAATGTATGAACAAATGCATTTACAAAGGTCCCTTCATACAAAAAGTTACCATTATATGGCGCGATAATGTTATGAACGATACATTTGAATTATTGATTTCTTTTATTATTAGTGATTGCATTGCATATAAGAGGCGTCTTTTTAAGATTTGGGTCGAGGAAGTGGAGATCCGTTAAGGAAAGAACGAAAGAGGGTGAGAGCTTGTACTGGAGAAGTGAACGGGACCTCATGTGCCGCACCTCGTACTGTTGCATATGTCAAATATGTAACATTCCGTCCATCTTTTAATCCCCCAAATGACTGCCACCAACCCCCCACCTGTGACATACATCCATATCGAGTTATACACAAAGGATTATTCATTTGTCAGTTTTTGGGTTATTCGAGTTATTAAATCTGAAATTTTGTATATGATTGTGATTTTGAAAAATAGTATCAAATTCGAAAATTCGAATCTAGGTTGAATTTGGGTTAATTCGAAACCCCAAATTATAAGAAAAACGAATAAATATGTATCCTTTATAAAAAAACCAAAATTATATTAGTTGGATTTGAAGTCTAATAATCATGTCAGGACAACTCGAAATTTGTAGGTTCAAATGCGATTTTGGAAAGCCGAATTCGAAATTCGGTTCATTCGAATATTCGAAACCTAAACTCGAATTCACAATTTGAATTCGGCTTGGTTTATATTCTTGGTTTTTTGAGTCTGATTTGAATGATAATGGATGAATATAACTCATCAAAATTAATTAACCTAATAATATATTTAACTTACTTGTTTATTGCTGTACCAAGTCCTGTATTTGGTGAGCTTTGTGAAGTTAAGGTCTTTTGCGATATTATTAACGATGATCCTCGTTTGTGTAAGCGGGATTTTTGAATCTTGATCACCACTACACAATGAAAAACAATAAATGTAATACCCATAAAAACTTTAGCAAATGAAAACAGAAATAAGAAAAGAATAAACGAACAAGAAAATTGCTTATATGCTCATAATATTATACAATTAATAAATAACTGATTCGAAATTTAAACAAATATGAGTTACTATAAATGATTTGAAATTTAAATCGATGGTTTAGTTTTTTAGTAAAAGACTATAACTTTAAAAAAGTTAAAAAAAAATTTGAATTTAAATATAAATTAAAACTTTATAAAAGAGAGTTAACTTTAACTCTTTAAAATTATAAAGTGACACTCGTAGTGAATGCTCAAACTCTATATTCCATAGCATAAAATTATATAAAACACATTCTGGTTTTTATTTTATGATAGTAACACCCCAACCCTATTTCTACATAAGTGTTTATACATATACGACTCGTTTTGTTGAATTCAAACTTTCAAGTTCTAAGGTTGGACGTTATAAAAAAGAGTACCAAATCAAATTGAATTACGTTGCTAGTTTTGGTTTGATATGGTCCAAGCCAAGCAAGTAAAAGCTCACTCTATAGGTTCCAACCCTCGCTCATGCATTTGATATCGATTCAAACCAAACTCAATGAAAACATGTCATGAATTAAATCGTACGAAGTCACCGTTTACTATTATAAACACGGAATTACTTTCTACGACGCTTTGATCGACTTTAAAGGGAAAAGTACCTATAAAACCATATCGGAAGACCGGACTTTAAGAGATGAGTGACTAGTGGAATTATGTTTATTTCAAGATTCTCTTCTTGATAAACTAAAGGCCTGCAACATATTACAAAAATGTGAGTTGGTCGCTAGTAATCACGTCAGTATGTCACATAAAGAGCATTGCAATTCACAAACCCTTGGCAAAAATCCCAATGCCCCGGAAGATCAGTTGTGTTGGCATGAAGGGCATCTTGAACGTCACGTTTGTTGAGATATGTAAATATCCTTGATTGCAAACACGGATCGCCTGTACTTAGGATCCTATCAACCTATTAGAAACGTGGTTATATAACCGAGTCAGATAGCTCAAACCAGATAATTCTGACACAGAATCCAGTCAGGTTTGGTTGAAGTGGAACATTTTTTAAAATAATTTTTGTATGAGTAACTAGTGTAATATTCTAACAAAAATTATATTATTTAAAAAAATTATATAAACATTACTAGAAAACTAGGAATTTACAATTGATTTTTTTTTCACAATTCAGTTGCAAATAGTGTTTTATGGTAGAAGTTCAATGCCAAAACCTTTGTGGCAATCTCATTCTATGATAAGGGAGTTTTCTACGACCAAAATAACGACTCTTTTTGCGGCCACTATACCGTTTGCTACCGCGTATGTTGTGACTGGTTTGGCCAGCTCCTTCTTGTTACCATTTGTGATTGCTAGTTTTGCAACCGATTATAAACTATGACTGATTTAGATTAAGATACAATCTGGTAGTGAAAATACAAATACCTGGTTTCTAGTTGTGATTAAACTTTATACAATTGAATGAAAGTTACTTGGATTCTTTTTTTTTTTTTTTTTACTTTGTTACGTTTTTGAAATATAACAAAACTTGAATAAACTCATTTAAAACGTGTCTAATTCCTAACTTTAAAATACAAAAAAGGAAAGAGATCCGCATGTTCGTACCGATGAATGTACTTTTGAGTGCAACCCTCGAGGTCTAAATTGTTGAGACGAAGATGTTGACAAGCATTTGGGCAAAAGCAGGTCATCACGTTGGATATCATCACTAACTTCATTTTCAACTCGATTGAATACGTCGTTGCAACCTTGAGACCATCCCGAATGAACATACTCTCGTAGGTACTTTGAATCATTGCATACGGTTTTTTCTAGCATCAAAGTCTTGTCTGATATCGCTCCATGTGACCATAAATAATCGCCCGCTAGAACACTAATGTCTATGTCTAATAAGGGATTTCCAATCTAAAAAAAATTACAATAAACAATATCATATTTTTAAGTGTAAATTACATAAATAACAAATAACGTGTGAGAATGTGAGATGTATATTAAATTACCAAAAAAGTCTTTTTAAGAAAAAAAATTACGAAAGCTATTTTTTAATGTCGTGTAAGATACAAATATAAATGATTAATTAATAGAGTATATTTTAAAGTTGTTTTAAAAAAGTCATAGATTGTTTTTATATTTTTCTTTTGTGCAATTTGTTCTAAATCTAAATGATATAAAAATGGTTAGAATGTATTTACAGCAATTGCTTTGAGGTTGATTAGAGTAACGTTTGGTTTCTTGTTGTACTGTAATATTAGTTCCGCTAGTTGTGGAATATAATGGCCTGCAATAAACATTGAATAAATTTAATATAATAAAATTATTAACTATCTTACACTTCATAAGCATACCTGCATAGCTTTCTCCGACCAAGAAGAACGGTACGTCTTTGTATAAAGGGAATTCTTCTAACCATTTTGTGATGAAAACCAAATTATCAGATGCTGCAAATTATTAAAAACCAATATTATTAATATAAAACATAATCTATAATCGTAAAAATTGATGTGTAAAATATATTAATAGTACATCAATATTAATTTAAAAAAAATAAAAAATATATAAAGGGTAAGAGTGGCTTCTTGTTGATTCAAATCATTATATATATAAAACTATTTATGATAATATATTGTCTATGAATCATTTTTAGCCGTTAGAAATTATAGTATATTCAGCAATGACGAATGAATTATTTATTTACAGAAAAAATGAAATATTAAAACGTGATACGTACTAATAAAATGGTTCTTAACTATTTAGAAATGTTTACTCTATCGTATGATTGATATAGTGTGATATAATCAAACCTGTATTTGTGTCATTCCAATCAATATAGTCCTCGTATGTTTCCGAGTAAGAAAAGCCTACCCCAATAGGTGATTCGACATATAACATGTTGGATTCTGTCAATAAAAATTCAATGAATTGAAATTAATATAACTGATTTTAACTACATAAAAAAGTAAATTATTTATTTATGTATAAATTACTTTATTTATGTTAAACTATACCTAAATTCCAAGAGTGTTGATTCAAGATAAGTTGTCCATCTTCGCCAATTTGAAATGGCCCGGTTTCCATGAATGCCCCAAAACCAAGGGAAGAACATCCGGGACCTTCAATATATAATAAAATCAATGTATAAATAACATATAATACTAAAAATAAACCGTAAAATGTAAATATGTTTTATTTTGAATGTTTGACAAATTACTTGGTTCATATATCTTGTTAATGTTATTATTATTATTATTTTTATTATTTTATCATATGTACAAACCTCCATTGAGCCACAAGGTTACAGGAAGTGAAGAATGATTAGGTGAAGCGGCCTCCACGAAGTAATAGAAGAGCGATCGGCCGTGTTCTTTGTTCGTGACAATGTAACCAGAATATTGAGGAACTGAGTAATTACTTGGTTGACCAGGCAGTTCTTTTATAAGCTCACTATTACACGACCACAAGAAACAAAGACAAAATAATAGTATCATCATAAGAAACTGAAAACCCATGCTAAATGACGTGGTTTTGATTTTGAGCATGCGCACTTTGTTGATGAAATGTGTGCTTAAATGGGAAGCGACACCATTGAAGATAACGAGTTGATGTCTTTTCTTATCGCTTTGATCTTTGTTTATAACATGTGGGGATTGCAACAAGGATGTCATTTGGTTGTTTATAGGAAAGTATTCGGCTAAAGATTCATGGTTGTTTGTTAAATAGATTCTTGAATGTGTAATGTAGTGCCATCGAAGAAGATAAATGACAAAAAAAGAAAGAATTGCCGTTTAATAATCTAAAACTATATTATATTGTATTTTTAATTGTACTACGCAATAACACCCTTAACTACACAAGGGGTTACAAGATATAACATGGGAAATTTTAGTTAAAAGTAAATTACACGGACATGTGATTTAATACAAATTATGGATTTAATCCTTGAATCTATTTTTTTATGGATTTGGTCTCTAATTTCACTGTTTGTTCTCAAATATGGTCCCTACATTTAACTAGGGTTAACTTTTTTGTTAAGTTAATATAAATTTACAATTTTGCCTTTAACTTTAAATTATCAAAAATAAAAACCCTCACCCCATGACAATCAACATGGCAACCTTCATCGTGCATCACTGAGATGATCAGCACAAGTTAACAAGATCAATCGCTTGGAGCCCTAATAAATTAACAAGATTAACAATGAATTAACCATCACCAACCCGATTGAATTGTGGATGCACATGGGTATCCTATGTGGGAACATTGTCTTTATCGGGTATGCATGAGAGGAAAAAAAAGGTAACCTAATTAACAACAAAAACATGATAAACCAATAACAATATTGGTATGGATTTGAGCAGCTTGCATCAACAGAGACTAACATTTTAAATCTCTTGTTAGAGAGGCCTACGCCCCATAGAAACTGTCTACCTGAGACTGTCCCTTGACCTGTACGTTCTGACACAAGGTTAGAATTCTAGCTCTTCAAGAGTGGTATCTTATTGATGGCTCAGACCCCCCGGAAGGAGGCCTTCTTCGCCTTCCACCTAAGATGCGCAGGAAAGTCCCAAAGCAAATCCTAGAAAACAGCGAAGCTTCATAAGGTCTAACTGTCCAGGTGCAGGTAGTTCTACATCTTTACATACATGTCTATTTCACAGAGCCTCTCTCTAAGACGGTGCTCAAATCGTTACGCCTTTCGTGTGGGTTGAAACTTACTCGACAAGGAATTTCGCTACCTTAGAACCTTTATAGTTACGGCCGCCGTTCACCGGGGCTTCAGTCGTCGGCTCCCCTGTCATTAGGTCACCTAACATTCAGTAAGATTATGAATAGAAAAACTAGAAATCTTATCTTATCATTCGCAAAATCATTGTTTTAGTTAAACAAAACCCCATTAAGACATCTAGAATTCAATCAAAATAATATTATTGACATATAATCCAACCATAACTACTAGATGAACTTAACTCTAACAAAATGGGTGTAAAGATGTAACCATTCACAATTTCTTTCTATACTAACGTAAGTCTTTCCATCAAGATCCACAAAAACTGAATTCGGCGATTTAACAATTTAATTCAACTAGCAATCAAATCCACCTGCTTGTTCCCTTTGTCAGTAAAATTGCAATCAACGAAAGCCTCAACCCTCAAGTAACAGGTTCACAGTTTTGATGAAAGAAGAAATATGTTTGGTGGGGCAATACCAAAGTAGAATGAGGTGGCATCATCAAAATCAGCGAAGAGGCTTCAATTCAAAGAAGATGTTAAGTGAATAAGATGAATTATGATGAACCAAAGCTGGTTGTCTAGAAACCATAGTTGTAATGTATCATGATGAGTGGCGAAGGGCTTGACAAAATCAACAGAAAATGTTTTTGATGGGAGGCATTTTTAAGGTTATTATATTTTAGATTTTTTATTTTATTTTTTATTTTAACATTAAGGGTAAAAGTGTCAAAAATCCTTTGTGTGTTGTTCACGTGAGAATAGTAACGTCCTAAACTAACCCCGTTAAGTTGATGGACCATGTATGAATGCAAACAATGAGATTATGTATCAAATTTATAAACATTGAAGTTTATGAACCATATTCATAAACCACTGGGACCAAGCAGTAAGACTTTAGATGTTTAGCTAAACAAAATCTTAAAGAATAACTATGAGCGTAGGCATAATATAATTATAATATGGAAGCCATTAAAACCCCTAATACTAATGTAGCTAAGAGTATAGACACATCTTAGACTAAAGTGCTGTTTTTAAAACCATATCAGATAGTGAACTGTTTTTTTATTGTTCGGATCGAATCGAAGCGAATCTAAGAA
Source organism: Flaveria sonorensis (assembly GCA_025506505.1). Lineage (NCBI taxonomy): Eukaryota > Viridiplantae > Streptophyta > Magnoliopsida > Asterales > Asteraceae > Flaveria > Flaveria sonorensis. Next base: position 39,278,368 of record CM046439.1, on the reverse strand, counting down.
CCGAGTAACATCATAAATAATAGAAAATATAAATTATTTATATATAACTAATCTAAAACAAATATGAAAATACTACATGCTTTGGTGTGGATTTGTAATTTTAATTGTATAAGAAAATACATAACTAAAATATGGATTACGAAATACTAAATGTATAAGAAAATGAGATTTTGAATTGGAAAAATTATAATAAAAGAAAGTTATACTCCATCCGGTTCAACCGGTTCACTAGTTTGATCATTTCAAGGAAAACAATTTAAATAGTTATAACCGGTCATTCTAGTGTTAAAAAACTACCAAATGGTACACGCAATATTAAAAACAAACCTAGCTAAAACAAAAATATCAATTTAGACTGCACACATACCTAAGTGTAGATGCTCACCTAGAACTAAAAACACATAATATTAAAGGTGTATGTGAAAGCAAGCTAACATCAACACATAAGCAAATTTATCTGACTAAGAATCACTTACTTATACTCTCTTCATGATTGGCTTGTAAAGAATCATTCATTGCCTTCATCTTTTAACATATAAGATAACTAGTTATGATCTCGTGCAATACACGGATTAAATAAATTTACTGTTATATGGTTAATAATATAAAAGGTTACGTATTAAATATTATGTATTATACGAATTGAATAAAGCATGTATTACACATATTTAAAATTTTAAAGTTAACATATTTGAAATATTAATTATGAATAATTATTAATTAATAAATAGTATAGCTATTATGATATTTATAACTAAATGGAGAGAGACGAAAAAACAAATTATTAGATTGTTTAGAATGATGACAACTGTTCGGATTTATTTTTATTTATTAGGATAAAGATTTCCAAATCAACATACACACAAATGATATGTATGATCATTTATTCATTGGGTGGACATTCGGTTCCAATAATAAAATCATTTCAACGTAGAGTGAAAAATATTTTTTATAATCAATGGTTCAAACTTTGTTTATGACAAAGTAGTATAAATTAACTGTGATGTGATCTAACATTAAAAGTAGGTTAAAAATTATTTAAGTTTTCCTTCAAAAAAATTGACATTTTATGTTAAATAATTATTTTTTAAACTTTGAAGAATAAACCTTAAATCTTGTCATTTCTGTCACACGAAAAAGAATAAAATAAAAGTTCTAATACAGAGACACCCACTTAGATAAATCGACACCCCCTATACGTCGCGTATAACAAATTTCAACACTGACTACGAGGAAAAATTTAGGGGCTGTCAGAGATGTTATACGCCCCGTACAAAACTATACGACCCCCCTATACAACACGTATAAGATTATAACGTAAAAATTTAAGGTGTTAATTTATAAATTTCGGGACGACTAAATATCAAATCACTAAAATAATTTTGTCATTTTCACCAAGAAATGATACAATCGCGTGACACCTATTCAGAGTTCCCAAATTACCCCTACAAAACCAAATTATTTCTCCAGAGCCTCTATCATCTACGGCCATAAACTCATTTCACCACCTTTCGTCTCAATCCAACGGTCCAAAACAAACCAAAGAACACATAAGAAATTATCAACTCACACAGTGAAAGAAAACCCACTGAAAAATTAGGGCTTTTCTTCTCCCCTATAAAAATCAAACAGCATTTCCATTATTCATTTTCAATCATCTTCTTCATCACTTCACACTGCAAAAAATCATGGTGAAAGGTCCTGGTCTGTACACCGAGATTGGCAAGAAAGCCAGAGGTTGTTTCTCTCTCTACATTTGTGTATACACGTAGGTGCTTCTGTGATAGTCTGATTGATGCATGCGTTTGTGTGTTTGAGTTTGATGATTACGGTGTATGTATGTGGTTGTATGTTAGGATTGTTGGATTTGCATTTGTTGATTTGGTTTTTTTGTTGTTGTGGATGAAGATCTTCTGTACAGGGATTACCAGGGGGATCATAAGTTCACGGTCACGACCTATTCACCTACTGGAGTTGTGAGTTTTTCTTTTCGTGTTGTTTTGTATATGTGAATCTGTTTGATCTCTTCATTGTTAAGCGAAAATTAGTAGATTATTGTTTTTGATTATATATGTAATGTGGTTGGAGAATCTGATTGTAATAGAACTTTAAGTTAAAGATGTATGTTAGAAAGTTAGTATCAGTCCGCATTCTCTTCTACTGGTAGATATGTACTATCAAAATGTTAAAAATGATTTAGTAATTAGTATTATCTCCTCTTTGGGATGGTTATTAATGATTACAATTGATTTAGGGGTTTTATGACCTTGAAGAATGGATTTAATGTTTCAGTCATCTTGAGTCTTAACCGGCATTTCTAATTTGAATTCTACTTATTCATGCATAGCTTTATGGATATTGTATTCTAGTTGACAAATTTGGTTTAATATGTAGTTAACTTCGTATGCCAAAACCACATCCATATTTTATTCTCATGTGTGGTGTCTCTTATCCACCATCATATGTAAGGCTCTTTGTAGTTGATACTAGGATCATATGTGTTGAAAGACTTATTAGAATTGAGCAAATGATATGTGCCTATGGTTTAATACATTCATATGTAATGTACATCTTGTGAGTTTGATTTCAAAGTTCTTAAGTGCCAGTTTTGGATGGTTAGAAGTTGTAGTTACATAGGATCTTTTCTTTATTTACTTGTAGTACAACTGCCTTCGTTCCGTCTACTGGTGGTGAACTTAAGTATTTGTTGCAGTGGATTAACGTTTCCAGTTTTCACACCATGCAGGCAATCACATCGTCTGGAACACAGAAGGGCGACTTGTTTCTTGCAGATGTCAATACCCAGCTAAAGAGGAACAACATCACTACTGATATCAAAGTGGACACAAACTCTAATGTAGGATGTTTATACTTCCCGTCATTCATGTTTCTAGTTGTTTTCTGCTAATCTATCATGCGTATATTATCATTATATCTAAATATTGTCTTTGAAATGTTTTGGTAATACAATGCTTCTTTGACTTGTCTATTATATAGTAGTATCTCAAGGATTCTGGTTTTTAACTTTCTACCACTTAAAAGCTATCTTTATCATTTTGTCTAAAATTTTGAATATAGGAAGTTGAATAGTGCTTGTAAAACTTTAACTATATTGTTTGCAAAATTCATGTAGCTCTCCACAACCATCGTGGTTGATGAACCTGCCCCTGGGCTGAAGGCAATCCTTAGCTTCAAAGTTCCTGATCAAAGGGCTGGCAAGGTATGCGTAAATTAAACTGCTTCTTTAATATGATGAATCATATATGGTGAATATAAACCGTCTGATTATTTGCTATTCTGGTAGTTGGAACTGCAATACTTACATGACTATGCTGGAATCTCCACAAGTATTGGGCTGACTGCAAACCCTGTTGTCAACTTCTCTGGTGTTGTGGGAACCACCAGCACCGCAATTGGAACTGATGTTTCCTTCGACACCAAAACTGGGATCTTCACAAAATGCAATGCTGGAATTAACTTATCCAATGCTGACCTTATTGCTGCTTTGACTCTGTGAGTGTTTACTTTTTTCAAATCTAATAGTTTTCTTTTTCAGGGTAGTTGTACCTATAGGGGATGCACATATCAAGCATCTTATTTCACCTTTTAGAGATTAAACATAACTCCAATTGACTCATTCATAAGTAAACGAGTCACAAATGATGAATCATTTTCTAGCAGAAGAATAGATGCTGATGTTAATGCTTAAATGTGCTGGTTGTGTTATTGGGTCAATAGTATAAATGGGTAATATAACAGGACAAGTCAACAATGGGTTGGGTCAGGTTGGTTGACTTGCCAAGAACTTTCTTTTGTTTTTCAAAGTTAAATAATTAATATATATAGTTTTTGATCTAATATTCTTTATTAAAGAAGTTATAAAATAGTAAACCCTTGTTTATGTCACGGGTGACGTTTAACCGTTTGTATTCTAGTAAAGTTAACTGTTTATGCCCTTTTGCATGAAAGTTGAACCCAAATTGGCTTGTTTTAAAAGGTTTCTCCCTTTAAGTTGATGATGGATCTAATTACTTGCTACATACAGGAATGACAAGGGTGAGACTCTTAACGCATCATACTATCACATCGTGAAGCCTTTGACCAACACATCAGTTGGTGCAGAAGTGAACCACAGCTTCTCAACCAATGAAAACACAATCACGGTCGGCACCCAACATGCTTTGGACCCATTGACCACAGTCAAGGCTCGTATCAACAACCTCGGGAAGGCAAACGCACTTATCCAGCACGAGTGGCGACCCAAATCCTTTTTCACCATTTCAGGAGAAGTTGACACCAAAGCTGTTGAGAAGAGTGCTAAGTTTGGTCTTGCCTTGGCTCTTAAGCCATGAGATGGTTGAAGGGTTTTCTTGGATTTAGAAATAATAAAACTTCCTATCTTTTTTCTTTTTCTGGTCTTGCCTTGGCTCTCAAGCCATGATGTTTTTGGCTTGATGCATTTCTTACAACTGGTTTGAGCAAGATGTGAACATAGGCTTGTAAACAAACCAATTGGGCTATCTTTGTGTTTGTCTGTTTAATTTTTACCGAACAAATATGAAGACTTAACTATAAGAAATTTCCACACCCGAATGTAATTGAGTGGTAGCCATTTCAGGATGTGCCATTTTTTGAGAACTTTTCACTGGTATAATATAAACAGATCTGTAAAGCTTATTGTGATAATAGGCAATGATTTTTTGAGAACTCTTCATTGGTACAAAAAAAAACAAATTATAAGCAAATATACAATGTTGTGAGTAAAATAGACAATGTTGTTTGATATAAGAGGTTTGATGGCTCACAAAAACCATGTATCTTATACATATGTCAAGTCTTCTTTGTAACATTAGTATTTCTCTTTTACAAGTTTAACAATAAAGATGTCTAAAAGTCTTATACCTTCAAATCTTTTTTTTTTCCATTGAATTTCCTTTAATTTCTAGAAACTTAAAATTCTTACAATGTAATTAGTTTAACTTCGTGTCAATGTGATAAATTTAATATTTTGATGTGTTTTTTTTTAATTCGACGCAGCTCAATGATATTTAGTTTGTTATTATGTTTTGAGTGCTAAATGTCTTAGTTCCAAAATGATTTAATATTATTTAACACCACTTTACTAAATAAAGAATACAAATTGTATTGATTGAAAAACAAATAAATGAAAGTTCTACATGTATAAATTTGTCGTCCTAAAAGCATGCTACATGACAGTATGACACCAACTCACATAGTTACGGATATATTAACATGGGATGAACCTACAAATGGGCTAACAAAATTCTCCGCAGCCGTTTAATGGGCTACTCAAAGCCCATAAGCACACTTTCTTTTGGTACACAAACTCTCGTCTAACCCTTGTGGGTGGGGCTTTTTTAACTTGTACGTCATGCTACAATGGTGGTACACTGGTACTTGGGCCAAAATCCTTATTGTGTTGCTATAATCGGTTTTACATTTGAAATGATTCTGGCATCAACATTAACATATCTTGTAATGGAGAGAATTGATAGTCGTAGCAACGGGTTTGAATGGTAAATGAGTCGTCGTCAAAGGGATCCATGTAACCGGACTGAAAACTGTCATTTTTTATTTCACTCTCAACTTCTCTTTCGTGCTCTATGCTAGAATCCGCATGTAAGGTTGGAACCGACTCCGATGTTTCAAAATTATACGTATCGTTAATAATGCTATTAGGCACTGATGATGGAGGGGGTAGTGATGATAGCGTACTCATGGGAGAACATAATTTGATTATTGGTTTCGTATTGGTTTCTATATCCAAAAACGACGCGTCCTTTATATCCGAGTTCACGTGTTTCTCCAACACACCTTTTTTGTTGTATAATCGACATAATACCCAATCATCTAACTGCATAAATACAACAATAAGTATAAGACAAAACAAACTTCATAGAATAGTAATCAAGTTCTCCAAATATTATACAAAAAAGCAGAAGAAGACAAGAAGAAACTTACCCTAAGATTGTTGCCCCGTTTGCCGGCAGATCTATCGATATTACCAAGACGATACTCGTGCATTATCCAATTCGTTTTCACGCCACTCGGGGGCTTACCAGCATAGAAGACTAGCGCCTTTTTTATTCCGATGGTTTTTGGTTTACCGATCGGTTTGTCTGCTCCGGTAGCTTTCCAATAACCTGTTCCAGCAGCTCGGTTCGGGCGAGATCCATTTGGATACTTTCTGTCTCTAGGCGAAAAGAAGTACCATTCTTTTTCTCCATACAGAGCCATATCTGTTCAAATCAAAACAGAAACAAAATTAATATCACTGTAACTTCATTTCGGATCACATCGACATTTTGATCATTTGATGCACGATTGATTTCCTAAGTAGATTCACAGAATTTTATAGTTCTAATCAAATTATGTAATGCCTTTGGAAACCGATCAAACTTCAAACAAACTCAAATGCTGAAACAGAATAGTGGAATCTCACCGGTCACCATTTTTCATCAGAATTTGTATAAAAACACTTGAGATCGTGAAATTTGGGAATTAAAACCTGAAATAACAATCGATTTCTGAAATTTGAAGATTGAATTCGAAGAGTAATGATGAATTCATCTTCATTTTCAAAACCGAATCATAGATTCACAAGAGTTTACGATTGCTCTTCAGTTCGAACAAAAAACTGCAATCGATTGACGTAATCGAATCAAAAGTAACAATCTCTTTCTGAAATTTGATAATTAAACCCCAATAGTGACGATAAATTAACGATTTCAGCATTAGAAATCAACAGATTTCTAAAAAAAGCATCACAATATCTTACGATTGTTCCCCAAATTCGCACATAAAAACTTCAATCCACTAACGTAATGGAATCAAAAGCAAACAAACAAACAGAACTCCAAAAAGGAACTTCACTTTACCAGGAAGCTGCCACGGATCGAACTTATACAAATCAACCTCAGCAATAACACGAACAGAAATCGCCTGATCAGTACATTTCCTACAAAGGTAATGCACAACCAATTCTTCATCAGTGGGGTGAAATCTGAACCCCGGCGGCAACTCCAAACAATCTCCAGTCATTCGCACTCGCTTCAGAATCTAATTTCTTCCTCCGATTGCTCCAATTCAGTTGCTCCGGTGAGATTAGGGTTAGGGTTAGGGTTTTTAATTGTCGACAGTGGTGGAGATGAAGTTATGGGGTTATATATATATATATAAGGAAGAGTATATGTATATGCACGTGAGGGAATGAATGTGGATGAAGAAGTGAGTTTCATGGAAGGAGGAGGAGAGAGGAATATGCTTGGGGAACAAGGGTTTGCTGACGTGGAGGAAGGAGTCGGCTGGCTAATGAGAGGAGGACACGTGTGATGTGCACGTACTGGTGGGTATTGTGTCATTGAGATCGTCATTTCGTTTGGACGTTTTTTTGTGGAAAAACGTTGGTTGGAGAAAAGTGGGTCCGTTTGCGATTCTATTAGCTGGTGGAGTTTCTTTCGCGTTGAATAGGAGGATCTGAACGAGCTGAGCTGATTTGGGTCGGGTTTGAAGTTACGTGATTTTGATTGACTTGTTTATATTGACGCGCTTAAGCTCGAGCTTGTTGATAAAATTCACTGTTAGAACTAAATAATTTTCGTATATTTATAAATAAATATTGATGTATAAAACAAAAAAAAGTATCGAGCAATATATCACTCTAACAAACGAATGAGTAGTGTTTGGATAGAGGATGATATGACTTGAAAAATATTCATTGATGTTCAGTGACGAAGCTTAAACACTCCAATAAAAGGCGGAGGTGAAATTAATTTTTTTTAAGGGGTTCGAACTCGATATATACATAAAAATTTATATTACTGCACAAAAAATTTACACTGCCGATGAAAAAAAGAGTAACAATGAAGACATGTAATCACCGTATTTTTTTTCAATAAAGTTTTCTTATTTCTCTCTCCTATTAATTATTTACATTAATTACTAATTTTATTATTTAATTCTTTTTAGATCTAAGATAGTCTTATAAATAAATTAAGAAATAGATTTTTTTAATATTATTTCTAGAGAGATAAATTTTTATAAAATACGAATTTTTTCTAAAAGATCATTTTTTTTTTAAAAATTCAAAATATTTTAAAGTTGATGTTTCAAAAGGTAAATTATTTTAAACCAAAGTAATTAAAATTGAGAGTTATAATAAATAAAATTTAAAAAATAACAATTTTAAAAAGGTTTGTTTTGAAACAAAATTTTAATTTTTTTTAAAAAAGTTTAAAAAGTTGATATCTTATCTTAAAATATCATTTTATAATTTCATTCTATTTAATATTGTATTTTTCAGCCCGTGTAATACGCAGGTTACTAAAACTAGTTATTAATATGAAACGACTTTTGCCCTTTAATGTCTGAGAGTGTAAATTATCAAGAGAATAAATACTTAAAAAAAACTTTTCTCTATCATATAGTCATCCATCAAACTCTAGACATTTTAAAGAGAATAAATAACATTATGGCGTCACCATCTTCAAAGATTACATTCCTTATAAGTATGTATTACTGTTTTGATTGCCAGTTATGTTTAATGATTGAATTGATGTCTAGCTGCGGTGGAATATGGCAAAGTGGTCTTACTTAGCGACTGTTTTCGACTCAAAGCAGTGTTGTGTTTTGGTCTTGGTGATGGAAAAGAGCTCTCACTAGAGGTTAATGAGTATAATGGGTTGCTTTCTTTGATTGGTTCATTTCAGTCTTTTAAGAGCATTCATAGGAAATGCCTCGTTTTGATATGAGTGTGTGTCATATATTATAAGAATGGTTGTAAGTGGTTGTGAGTGAATAAAGAGAAAATTTATAGGGATTGTACCGTGATTTCTCATATTTGAGAAAACACGATACAACCCCCATAAAATTTTTAATATTTTTAAAACTGGTTGTGAGTGGATGTGAGAGAAAATGTAATAATAAAGATATAAAAAAGTATTATTTAATCGAAAAAAATAGCAAAAAAGTAGTGTTTTTAGTGTAATTATAAAGATGAGGATGTGAAAGCTAGTGTGAATGCTCTAATAAAGGGTCTTGATGATGGAAAAGAGCTCTTACCGTGAAAGAGGTTAACGAGTATAATAGGTTGCTTTTTTGATAGGTTCATTTCAGTCTTCTAATAAAAAGGATGAGTGGAGGTGGGGAGATGTTTCGTGTGATGTTTTCTTTTTAAGTCAGCTGAAGAAGTTGTTCTCGTAAGCAAACAATATGGTTTTACAAATTCATTTGAAATAGTTGGGTCCCTAACAAAGTTAATATTTTAAATTGACGAGATGAAATTGGTCAAATTTCTACAGCGGTTGCTCTTCTCCGTAGAAGTATTCCTGTTCCATCTTCTCTTTGTAGCCTGTGAAGCGAGGTAGATGAGTCTATGGATCACATTTTCCCTTTTGGTGCCGTTGGGTGCATTGTATGAGCACAAGTGATCGAGTTTATAGTGTCAAATCTCATCTATTTTTACATTTTTATTTAAGGATTAATTAGAGTTACATAAATAAGTTAGTGTTAATGGTACCTACAAGAACCTGCTTCATGCTATTATTCTTGTTTCGTTTGGAGTATTTGGAGGGCAAAGAATGAAAGCATTTTTAAGCAAAAGGGAGTCTCCTCTTATAACATAATCGATTATATCAAAGTTCTTTCATCACTATGGATCAAGAACAAAATGACTAAGGAGGCTCCAGTTAAGGGTTTTAATCTTCCTTTGATGTTGGTTGGGCAAATTACAAATAGGTGTTTTTTGGTGTTTTCTTTTACTTTTTGTTGTGTACCTTTTGAGGTGTTTTTAATGTATTACAAATACGTGTATTTTGGTGCCTTCTTAATTATAATATTACTAGCTTTAGTAAACCCTTGTATTATGTATTACACGGGTTGAATAAATAAAATACTAAATACAATAAAAATTATTAGTTATAAAACGATAGACTAAAACATGATATGATTGAAATTATGTATGATTAATAACTATAAGTAATAAAACAATACTATGAACTTTTTAATTTTTTTCAAAGATAAATTAAACATTTGTTTTAAAATATCGATTTAGAAATTTTCATTTTTATAAATTTCCTAACTATAACTTTCTATTTTAATTATTTTTGTTTTATAAAAAAATTACTTAAAAAAACCATTTTTAAAATATTACATAAAAATAGTTTTATTTTTTAGAAAAAAAACTTTTTATAAAAAACTATCTCTATAGAAATAACATTAATAAAATGTTATCTTTCTTAATTATTAAAAAACTATTTATAATGTAAAAATAAATAGATACTATTATTATTAATTAATGTGGTTATTTAATAGGAGAGAGAAACAGTAAAATTTTAATGAGAATGAATGTGGTGCTAACACGTGACACCCATATTTACCTTTTTATTAGAGTAGTGAAATTCGACGTCAAAAACATATGAGTTATGACTCACTTGCAGTAGTCACATATACATAGAGTAGTATAAATTCCAAGTCATTGATAATTTTGTTGCTTGAAAATCAGAAGTTTCAAAGTTTAAGAAAAAGTTTCTTGCTTTGACCATTTATTATTCATAGTTCATTTTAGGAATTCTTTGGTGATCAATAGTCAATATAAGTTAAATCATATGCTAAAAACTTATGGTAAGGTTATAGTAAAAAATGTATAAAGAAAGATTGTGAGCTTGACATATGTAATTTTATTGTTTTAAAGAGGAGAGTATTTTAATCATTGTGTTAAATACTTCAGCTAATTGTATCTTATATGTTTATTACATAAATATCAGTTTATTGTGTCATATATTTTACATCATTTGTTATATATATCATCATTGAGTTTTACGTTTTAGATCATTTTGCGTTGTTTTTGTCAATGTTACTATAGATTATATAAACTTGTTATCTATCATTGTGTTTCACAATTAAAAGTATACAATAATATATTTTCATCAATGTAATTTTCAAAACATATAGTATTAAATATAACAAAATGTGTTATTTTTGTCATTGTTCTTTATAGATTATATAAACTTGTTGTTATTTATCATTGTGTTTTACAAATAGAAGCATAAAATGATGTTATTTCACAAATGTATTTTTCAAAATTAGTAGTTTTCAAGATAACACAATGATTATCAAAAAACACAATTAATCATTGTGTTATTTTGTCATTATTTTTAATGTATTAGATTAATTAGTTATTAATTTATTACTGTGTTTTACATATTAGAGATATATAACAATGTTATTCCACCATTATATGTTTTTAGAATTCATAATTTTAGAAATACACATTATTATTAAAAAAAGACACAATAACTAATAAAAAGATACAGTTACTCGTTTCTATGGTGTAATTTTTATAAAAAATAATGTCGTATATAAAAATTATGAACGTTTAAAAAAAATGGAAGAATTTGAAAATAGTCGACAAAAGTCCATATATTTAAAATACCACTTTAACAAAAAAATTTTCTATATTTGATCTCAACCATTGATTAAGTAAATTGATGATTGAGTTACTTTTAGAAGTTTTTTTATTTGAACCTTTCCAAAAAACTTAATAAACTCAAATTTGTTGCTAAACAACTAATAAATAGGAATTTGATGACGTCATTAAATCAAAGATGAAATTCTAGAAATAAGGGGGTGTCTAAAAGACTTAAAAAAATTACCTCCCTTAATACTCTAATAGTCTTGGGTTATAAAACATAAGTTGCTGTTTTAATTAAACAGGTTGGAAGATGGCTAAGGAGACGAGAAATAGCCGTACAGGACGTGATCATCAACACCGCAAGAACCGAGCTCGGAATATATATCACAACGCATATTCTAGCAACCCGTGGCGGAGCTTGAACTCTTCCGTAGGGGGGCGGGAACAAAATTAAATTTTTTTAGGGGGGGCGAACTCGATATTTATACAAAAAATTACATTATCGGGCAAAAAATTTACACTATCAGACTAAAATTTAAAACTACTGACGAAAAAAAAGGGGGGGGGGGGGGGCGGCGGCCCCCCCGGCCCCTATGATACTCTGCCAATGCTAGCACTGTTACTTCTGAGGAAGAATTTGAAAACTTTGATATTTTATCTTGGTGGAAAAGAAAAAAATCTCAATTTTCGATCCTAACTGTGATCCAAGTTATTATAGTAACTTTAGAATCAATCTTTTCTTTTAGTGGCAAAGTTATTTTATTGAGAAGAGCAAGGCATACTCACAAATCAATAAACATATACATATGCTTGAAAGACTATTTGTAAGATTCACCTCCACTTGAAAATATATATATTGTTGAAACGGAGATACAAGAGAATGAGGTCGACATGGGAGTGTCACGCTCACTAGAAGAAGATTACAATTCAAAAAACAAAGCCAAAAGATTCGTCAAAGAAAGATATCACTCACAAAGACGATTACAAAACGAAGACCATCTAGTTTTATATCATCTAATTCATCTATGTTTTAGACTTTATGTTTAAAAATTATCTATTATTGTAAAATTTTAAGATTTTAATGTTATTGCAAAGTAGGTTATTCTTTATTTAGTTATTTATAGTTTATATACTTTAAATTAATTATAGAACTCAAATTCCAAAAAGTCATCGAACTATCAAAGGCCCAGTCAGCCCATAAAAATTATAAAACCCAAAGGCGAAACCCAAAGTTAGTTTGTTAATAATAAAACAAAAACCCAAAGCACAAAAGTAGCCCTATTCATCCAGGCCTGGTTTTGAATTTAAAAAACAAAGGCCCAGCAGCCCAAATAGCCCAAACCAAGTTTTTAAAAGCCCAGTGGAGGGTTTTATATAAAAAAAGAGGTATAAATACAAAGTGTATTTTTGCTACAAAGTGTGAGAAGACACAACGAGTAAAAAAAAATTATAAAAAAATTATATCTCACAATCTAAATCGGATTTCAAAAAAGTAATTCCGAGCTTTTGTTCCCCTAAACGTCCTCATTAAGAAAAAAAATAAATGAAAAATAAAAAAATAAAAAAATAAAAAAATTAACGTTTTTTTATTGTGTCATTTATGAAAGACACAATGATGTCATTGTGTCATTATATAAGACACAATGACGTCATTGTGTCATAAAAAGACACAATAAAATTTATTTTTATTTTTATTTTTTTTCCTGAAAGAGGACGACGAGAGGAACAGAGACTCCGAAGTACTTTTTTGAAATTCGATTTAGATTGTGAGATATAATTTTTTTAGCCTCATTGTGTTTTCTCACACTTTGTAGTAAAAATACACTTTGTAGAATAACCTCACCTTATATAAAACGGAATACCAGGTTTTTTTTTTAAAAGCCCGATACTTGGAACCGATTATACCATACCCCGAACCGATTCCACAGGGTTGGGTTTGTTCTATAACCGGAACCAGTTTTTTTAAAAGCCCGCAATGCGCCTCCAAAGAGAATAGTAAGATGGTTGAATTAGTCTTTTTCTTCTTGCACGTATTTCTCTCCACAACCACCATGTACTTCTGAATAAAATGCATCTAGTTTAGGTTTGCATTAGCTTAGCATTTATATTTAAAGTGCACTCATTCGAAGATATAGATAAAGATTTTAATGTCTTAATACGTGTGTGTAACTTTATTAGATGGTTGTGAGCCGCTAAAACCTTTCAAGAATCTAATCATGTTCTTTGGCAAACGAATTGAAACAACATGAACAGAAACTTTATTATTAAAAATGGAAAACGACACAGAGCTTTTGTGCTAAAAAAAGTTGAAAATAAGGTAACCATCCAATTTTATTAATAAGATTTCGACATGTAGCCACAAAATTTATGACTTATGACTTATACACGACAAATATAGATCATTGAGACTGTGAACACAAGATGTGTTTTTATTGAGTTTAATTCACGTGCATCTGTGTAATAATTCAAATAAACCAAAAGGTTACATTTCTGAAAAGTTAATAAAAATGATTCTTTAATAAAAAAAATTGAATCAAAATGAACATCGTGATATTCCATATTTATTTCACTATCTTAGTAATCATATATATTTATTTCACTATCTTTTACCTCGTGGTTTCACTCCAAGTGCTGAAAAACACACCAAATTGTGAAGAAACTTCATTTAAACCACAACACAATAGCTTACATATATATACATCCCACACTAACTTATCCTACAACCAAAACTCTAATCAAAATGTCTAACGGATTCACCGGTGACTACCTCTCGTTCCTGTTTCTATTCGCCATCGTGACGCCTAACGCCACCACTTCGATAACCGAAGCCATCCTCCGAAATGACTATTGGATGGCGGTTTTGTTCACATCGGTTTTTGTAGGTTTCTTTTTGTTGCAATTCTACCTCTCAAAAATATTCCCCCTTACAGGAAACAAGAAATGGAGTCAGAAAATATGGATGAACTTTAATATGTGGTTTCTCCATACGGTTCTCCCTTTTGAAACAATTTATCAGTTGTCGAATTTCTTAACCCCGCAATTTACGTTGATTATGTACTCCGTTGTGCTGTTGTCTAGTGCGATTATGTTCTATTTGTTCGTGATCGATGATCTTGTTAAGTGTTGGAAGATTTGGAGAAATCAGAGTTTATGGATAACTGCTGCTGGAAACTCAGAGTTTAAACGTCAGAATACTGAGTCCTAACTCCGTGTTGATATGGGAGAAAGCGCGATACGTTAAATGTGTCACGATAAATTTAATTATGCAACCTTACTAGACTATATAGAATAAGTATGATGAGATTATTTTCCATCTTCTAATGTTCTTATGTTGTGATGACTAATGGAATACTTTATATTGAGAGTAACATGCTAGTAGGGGTGATCATGGTCGGTTTGGTTCGGTTTTAGCATAAAACCAAAACCAAAAACCGATCTTTCGGTTTTTAGGTTTTTAAAACCGTTCGGTCTCGGTTTTTTCGGTTTTCACTTCGGTTTCGGTTTGGTTTCGGTTTTTTTCGGTTTCGCTTTTTGGGCTTTAAGTTTTTTCTAAAAATTAGTCTAAAGTATTTAATTTAAGCTAGAAGTTTTGGGTTTACATCATTTGTTGATCTTTAAACATAATCTTTATATTTTTATAAATTACTTAACATTATAATTAATTACAATTTATGAAATACAATAACAAAAAAATCAATAAAACATATTAATCTACCAAACAAAAAAGTTTAAATATTATTTTTAAAACCTAAATATTCAATCTATTCTAGATAGGATAAGTTAAATAAGTAATTTATAGGCTAGTCATGTTTAATTATATATGAATACACCTCTAATTTACAAGTTCGGTTTTATGGTTTCGGTTCGGTTTTTTTCGGTTTCTGTTAAAAGCAAAACCGAAACCAAACCGAAAAAATCAGTTTTCAAAAAACCATCAAACCAAACCGTCAATTTCTAATTGGTTTCGGTTTTTTTTGGTTCGGTTGCGGCGGTTATTTCGGTTGTGGTTCGGTTATTTCGGGTTTTTACACACCCTTACATGCTAGTAAATAGCATGTAGTTTAGTAGTCATAACGACATCATTTTACGTCTAAACGAAATTATTCAATAGAAATAATTTGATCATGAAGGTAATAACTCAATTGCAACAAGTAAAGAGTGTTAAAATACATAATGTGGATAATGTCCTAGATTATACAAAAGCTTTGATTATGGAAACAAGTTATCTATATGTTAAAAGTTAAACTGAATGAATAGTGACTTGCAACGTGTGATGCATTGTGTACAACTCTCTGATGCAGGTGCCAATTTTCAAGCTTCTTGTACAACCATGAGAAGCAACTTTTGTCTTCTTCCCCTTTAAAATAGTTTCCCCTGTTTGCATTTGTGCTTTTGTTTCAGAGAGTGAGAAGACCCCTTGTTTCAGCTGTCGGCCGCCTAACGGCATGGTTGGTTTGGCGGTGTTGGCGATGTTCCATGCTTTGTGTTCCCGATGGGTCTTTATGTTGAGAAATGGTTTGGATCTTTTTGTATTTGAAGATCTTCCCGATGGGTCTTTTTGTTTAGAAATGGTTTGGGTCGATGATGGTGGTTTTGCGTTTGCCTGAGATCTACTGTTGGTTTCTTTATGGACGCAAAACCCTATTTTGCTACTGTTGTTGCTTTGGTTTTGGTCAATTAGTGTTATGATGATTCTTTCATCACACGAGACTTACTTATGGTTTGTAACTCTTTTCTTTTTATGTTTGCTAACCGGATATTTTTAAGTTTAGATTTGGTGTTGGGGCCGCAACTTTCAGATAATTTGGGTCGATGATGGTGATAATTGTTACACCTGAGACTACGTGTGGTCATTTCTACATTATAAGATTGCATTGATGATGATGGTTGGATGGTTTGATTATGAAAACATACTGCTAATTAAATACTGATGATGGTGGATTGTGATGGCCCTTTCACCATAGATCTTTTTTCGGTCGATGATGATGGTTATCTGTTCATCTGAGACCGTCTTCAAAAACTCTTTTTTACAAATCCTGTAGAGTTGTTGGGTGTTGTATCATATTAACCTTATGTTAAAAGTTAAACTGAATGAATGGTGATTTGAAAGGTTTCATGCGTTTGGTAACAAGGCGATGATGAGTAAAGCATACATGATGTGTTAATTGCTTTGGCGAGGTAAACATTAGTTTGCAGTCACGATGCGTTGTCGCTTTTGAGCCTTTGAAAATAGAATTTTATCCTCTCTGAAGATTCGTTTCAATGATGATTTCAATGTGCGAACACTAACGGAATGAATAGTTTTGGAAAATTTTGTACTTTGCTACCATAAAGAGACACCTATTTTAAGCCCTGCATAGTCGTCGAACCAATTTGTTTGATCAACTGTTTACCGTTACACGTTTAACACTCGCGCGACGCGCTTGTTAGCATCCACCTAGTTACAACAACCTTTTTAGCACTAAAGCCGGCTTTCAACACCCAAATTTACCACTATTATTCATGTGGATGTGCAAGACCAATGTGTGTAAAAACAGAGAGAAGATCAACAAGTAGAAACAAATAATAACTTCGCAAACATTTCATTAAACACTTAAGTAGCAACATCAATCATAGGGCAAAATTAAATATAAAGGTCGGAAGATGATTATGAGGAGGAAAGTTCGATAACAATTTTTATTAGAAACTTATAAGTAAACTGAATTTATGACAAAACTTTTTTTGGAGTATTAACGGTTTGATTATAGTAGTGCGAACAGACAAATAGATGCTCAAGCGGTTGTTTTTTAGTACCAAAAGAGAAGTACGTGTGGGAGGGTGGGTTGGTCTAATGATAAAGTTATATAAAGTTATTTGAGGTGAATCTCCCATTAAGGTCAAGAGTTCGAGCTCTGTTTGCGACAAGTTGACGTAAATTAGTTTTAATATAGATTATGTGAAATAATATATATATAAGGTAACATCATGCCGTAAAAAATATAATAACGTTCAAACCACTTGATTAGATGAAATGTAAAATTGATTAAATAATATATTTATTTTTTGTTTTTTTTATCACAACATGATGCTTTTTTTAATTGCATCCATATCATTGCAATAAATTTATTTCTACTTATGTTCTTGAGTCGTCGTTTTATTTTCTTGTATACAACCCT
This sequence comes from Flaveria sonorensis, assembly GCA_025506505.1. Classification (NCBI taxonomy): domain Eukaryota; kingdom Viridiplantae; phylum Streptophyta; class Magnoliopsida; order Asterales; family Asteraceae; genus Flaveria; species Flaveria sonorensis. Next base: position 39,260,782 of record CM046439.1, on the reverse strand, counting down.
ACGACGTATCTATTTATACCTATGTTTCCAACCCTCATCAATCTTTTCATTATACGAACCCCTGGTATCATGAGGCGCCTACTTTAATAAAAAGTTGGTGAAAATGAGACTAGTAAAAAGTGAATCAAAACAAACATTTTCTTGATTTTCCATATTTATTTCACATGGTTTTTGAACAGCTGACCTGTTCAATGATTCTATGAGGAGATGTCGATTTGTTGTTAAAAACACATTTGTTGTTCAGTTTTGAATCTCCACTACCTCACTTCTTCCTTCATCCCACACTTAATTGCAAACACTGAATCAAAATGCCTCACCGTCACAAGTTAGCCCGACTTCCCAATAGCACGATGCAAATAGATTCTTACGAAATCATGTTACACATCAAACGGAAGAATGTAATCAACCCAAAAGACTAGTCTGATGGGTGAGGGAACCTATTTAGCCTATAAATCCCACATCAATTGCCCATAACAAATCATCGATGGCTACCGGTGGTTCTTTCTTCTAGAGCAATTTATCAGTTGTCGAATTTCTAAACCCCACAATTCATGTTCAATACGTACTCCGTTGTTCTGTTGTCTAGTTTGTTAATGTTCTATTTGTTCGTAATCGATGATCTTGTTAAGTGTTGGAAGATTTGGAGGAACAGAGAGGATCAACATTGGTTGCCAAAGAATCAGAGTAGTTTAGACGCCGGAAATTTGAATTATAAGTTCGTTTTGATCTGGGATAATTGCGTGATTCATTAAGAGTAATGAGATTTATTACTTTTCGGTTTTCAGTTGTTTTATGTTGTAAGGACTTAGCGAATACGTTATTCATACTTTATATTAAGAAGAATATGTTAGTAGATGCAGTGACGGATCTAGAATTTTTATTGATGGGGGTTGGATATTTTAGGGTTCGACTGTATATTGTTAATTATCAATTTTTTTTAGGTTTAGTTTCGTTTGTGTCGGGCCAGGTCATATTTTAAAAGATAAAACCAATTTAAATTTCAAACATATAATATAAATCCGTCAACCGTTTTTTAAAAAAAAATGCTAAATTGAGGATTTGCACTCATTTAGAGTCAGGTTTGAAAGGCTGGTGTAACCGCGAACAAAGGGGCAACTAGTGACATGCAACTCTAACAGCAAAGTTCCGACAAAAACTAATCCGTTGAAGGCTTAGAATGGCAAAGACGATCGAACTAATCGTATGTGCAATTATCGCTAATATTATAATATTAGAAATTGTAATTGAATTGTGCATAAATTATTACGTTAATCGTTTACATGGTTGAGATTATAATAGATTTGTAATTTGTAACAATCCTTGGGGTTCAGTGTCAAAAACTTTTTGCTTTGTTGTTGTTGTGAAAAGTTCTTTTGGGGTCGGTGTTGAAATTTCATGGGGGTCGGTGTTTAAATTTATCGGGAGTCGTTTGGGACTGGATCTTATATGTAATAACAAAATAAAAATTTTATGGGGTGCGGGTGAACCCCATACACACCCCTTGGGTATGCCCCTGAGTAAATGGCATGTTGTTATAACTAGTTTTAATGTAGAGCTTTGCGGTGACAACACACACGACGTGATAAAGTATATACAACAATCTATCACTCATTTCTTGGCTAACTTTTTAGTAAGATAATGTAAAAGTTAGTATAAAATTATAGATTGTTAGCTAAAAAGCTCTGTAAAAACATGTTTATTCATATGTTTTGTATTTTTTTGAAATTAGATCTCTATAAAATTAGATTTCTATTTGTTCATACTCATCTCACCACTCTAGATAGATGATTAATCACATATTTGCTAACAATAAGTTGGGGCTAAATAATAAACAAATCTGAAATATAACATGACAATAAAATGGGTCATATTTTTGATAAAATGACAAATCAAACAATTTAAATTGCAACATTATCTCTCTACTCACTACCTTCCATCTCTCTCAACTCTCTCTCTTTACTCTCTCTTTCCAACCCTAAAGCCACCGCAGACTACCACCTTGCCACGATACCACTGCTGCCACCATACCAACCCCGCCATTGCGGCTACCACCCCGCCACGACAACAATGCCACGACTCCTCACCACCACACCATTGCCACGACTCCCTGCCACCACACCAATACCTGTAGCGCTTTGCGGCGACAACACACACGACGTGATAACGTATATACAATAAACTATCACTCATTTCTTGGCTAACTTTTTAGTAAGATAAGTAAAATTTAGTATAAATTGTAGATTGTCAGCTAAAAAGCTCTGTAATAACATGTTTATTCATATGTTTTTGTATTTTTTTTGAAATTAGATCTCTATTTGTAGCACTTGCAACAAATGTTTTTTTATTTATTAAAAATTAGATTTCTATTTGTTCATACTCATCTCACCACTCTAGATAGATGATTAATCACATATTTGCTAACAATAAGTTGGGGTTAAAGAACAAACAAATTTGAAATATAACATGACAATAAAATGGGTCAATATTTTTGGTAAAATAACAAATCAAACAATTTAAATTGTAACATGCTCTCTCTACTCATTACATTCCATCTCTCTCAACTCTCTACTCTCTCTTTCCAACCCTAAAGCCACCGCAGACTACCACCTTGTCACGACACCACCGCTGCCACCATACCATCACCGCCATCGCGGCCTATCACCCCGCCACGAGACATCACTGCCACCCATTGCCACGACTCCGTGCCACCACACCAATACCGCCACCGCCACCCCCACATCGCTGCCGCAACCACACCATCATAGCCACCAATACACGTGGCCACACCACTGACACCACCATACCGTCAGATTGCATGTTGGAACACCGAAGACCTCACCAGATTTGAAAATAGATCCTTATCGGAACCGGGTGTGTAAGTGGAAATCTGATCTCGTATTCAGACCTTCTTCTTGGTATTTCAGAACTGGGTCTCAACCTCCTTTCTATTTTCTTGTTCTCGGGACAAATTATCATGCATAAATTTGGCTGATCGAGGATGGTAAACCTAGGCTTTAGTGGTTGTATTGATGACTTGAACCTAGCGGTGGTGGTAGCGTTGGTAGCAAAAGTGGAAGAGAGAAGGTTGACGGACTTAGCGGTAGTGCCAACGATGGCAAAAAAAAGGAAAGGAAGCTTACTGGAGTTGTACCCTGTGCTTGAGGGGAGGTACTCTTAGCTACAGTACCTCCACTCATAGAAAAAACTTGCTCTTTAATATTATTTAAATAACATCATTGCCCCTTTCTATCACGTTTTCTTTCGTGTACTTCACCACATGCAGGGGCAGAGGATAGTGGGGGCCGGGGGGCCCGCCATCCCCCTCTTTTTTCCACCGGCAGTGTTAAATTTTAGTCCGTTAGTGTAAATTTTTGGCCCGGTAGTGTAAATTTTTGTATAAATATCGAGTTCGCCCCCTTAAAAAAATTAATTTCGCCCCCCCCCCCTACGGGGATGTTCAAGCTCCACCACATGCTGTCGTTGTATATCTCGCTGGATCTTGACTCTATAAACGGACGAATAGGTCTCGAACAACCGCATACAACGATCACTTGCAACTTAGTCTTGTACCCGGTTTCGGTACGGCCCAAAACCCATTTTGCCCACTACTAAACGTGCTTGCATGCTTCTAGTCGTCTGGCCATCATGCATGTGATGCATGCTTTGCGATTATGAGTGATGGATATAGCCATTAAGATCATCTTCACATGACTTTAAAGCACTCAAGCAACCAAATTTGTATTATTATTATTTTTTTTGCATTTTATTAATGAATTCATCTATATCAGCAAGAAGCTGACACAACCACACTAAAAGACAATACATCACCAACTATACGACATATTACATAGAAATTATAATACAAAGGAACACCAATCTTTCTATTTTATAGATCCCAAAGGAGATCTATTTTTTACCCATAATTAACTTCATGATTTGATTTCCTCGATCACCGAAAAGATATCCTTCCTTTTTGCATTAAAAACCACCTTATTCCGGAATTTTCAAATACACCAAAAGGAGGTCAATATGATCGAGTGAAGTGCTTCTTTTTTAACCTGTCCACCATCCATGTGATTATGAATTTCCAAGAGTTTTTGGACTGAAAAAGCGTATATCGGTTGGCCACCATGTATGCGGAGAATAGATGACACGATGTTTTAGGGTAATCACCACAAAGAGGGCACATGGTCTACCCAAACCGAACACCCCTCTTCATTAAAGCTTCCAATGTTGGAAGCCGATCTCTTTCTAATCTCCAGTCCAGGACATTGACCTTAATAGGAACCCATTTAGTCCAATTCAAGATGAAAGAATTTCCCGAGTTTGAGGAGCTCGAGCATAGCATCCTAATAGAATGCAGTTTGAATAACCCGTCCTTGGATCCGATCCACTTCCATCTGTCACCTCTTTCAGTCATATTAATCTACGAAATCATCTTCTCACACCTTAGTAGTTCGTCTATTTCAGTTTCGGAAGAAGGGGTCTCGACCATTTTCATTGGAAAGATTCCTTCCATTAATGGTAACAACTCGGTCCCTAATCAAACCCTGCCGTGTAAATAACCATAAATAACTATTTTTTGTTTTCTTTGAAAGTATAGTTTGAGATAACTAAAATGGTCGGTTTTGTTAACCTAATTTTAAATGTTGAAGATAAAAATAAATTTATTTAAATGTTAAAGATAAAAATAATTTATTTAAATGTTGAAGATAAAAAATAATTTATGTATCAACCTTGAAGTAACATAAGAGATGAAAGAAGAAAAATAAGTATGAATAGAATAATAGTTCAAGTCTCAAATTTTTTTTTTTTTGATAGTTGTGTGTGTTACTTTTTACAAGTAATGATAAAAGGAATGGAGTGCTTACATATTTGCTAGAATTTCATATTCCCCCTACAAACATCATCAATTACATATATATTCAACTTAAAATTTTAATTACATATTTCCCCATGTAAAACTTAGTTAATTACATATATACCCAAATTTAACGTTTAATTATATATATCCCCTTCGAAAACTTAGTTAACTACATATATACCTAAACTAAAAGTTTAATTACATAAATCTGCTTTATTAAACATAAATATTACATATTTATCTATTTGATTATTTTTATTAAAATAACTTATATAATTAGTATTTACTCTTATTTTTAATAAACTATAAAATTATGTTTTTTTCTTTTTACTAGCTTTTTGAGTTTTGATTATTTACTAATATTTCTATACTAATGTTTTTTATGTTTTTTTTTTATTTTTTACCTTTTGATGCTAATTTTTTCAGGTTCCTGTACGAGACACTTTCAGTTTTTTTATGCAACATGATCCGAACACATAATTTTATGTTGCATAATGAGACTGGAAGTGTCTCGTACAGGTACCGAAAAAAAATTAGCATAAAAAGGTAAAAAACAAAAATAAGATAAAAACCTTTAGTATAGAAATATTAATAAATAATCAAAACTCGAAAAGCAAGTAAAAAAGAAAAAACACAATTTTATAGTTTAATAAATAAGAGTAAAATACTAATTGTATAAGTTATTTTTAATAAAAGTAATAAAATGGGTAAATATGTAATATTTATGTTTAATAAACCGGATATATGTATTACACTTTAGTTTGAGTATATAGTAATAACTAAGTTTTAGAAGGGATATATGTAATTAAACTTTTAATTTGGGTATATATGTAATTAACTAAGTTTTATAAGGGGATATATGTAATTAAAAGTTTAAGTTAGGTATATATGTAATTGATGAAGTTTGTAGGAGGATATATGTAATTCTCCCTAAATATTTCCTTTTATTCATCCTACCCAGTAATGATAAAAAAGAATAGAGTGTTTTGAATATATTTCCCTCTTTTCCTCCTACCCCAAAAAACATCTTGTTCATTCTTTTTTTAACTCTAAAAAAACTAACGTCGTTAACTCCGGTTAGTAAGGGATTGCTGGAGAAAAATAAGTTTAAGTTGAGAGTGTCTGTAAATATTTTTTGAGTTGGGATTAATCCCGACAATAAATGAAAGTTGGGATTATTAAAATCCAATAACCTAAAATTAAGAGGTGTTTATATATGCATATTTACAAAGTTATTGCTACTTGGATAATCCATCAAATCATTAGACAGTTTACTTGCAGTTTTACATTTATGAAACAATCTATATGATAATGAACTATGGTAAGGTCAGCCCAATAGCTTTATTGGCCCAAGCTAGGGCTTTGGGCCTCCCAAATATGTAGGGCCTCCAATTTTAATGACCCAATGTTATATGTGGCCTTAAACTTCAAGCCCAGTAGCCCACAAGAATACAAGATACAACAGCCCTAGGTAGCGCCCAGGTGCCCAGCGGCCAGTCATGCATCCGAGTATCCGACTCAATTCAGGCGACTCTTCATTCTTCCCTCGCCGGCTCGCCTGATTGCCTACGCGACTTTTCACTCTTCGAGATCAGCAAGCATTCAATTTTTCTTGGTAATCACTAATCAGTAATCAGCAATCACGAATCATCAAACTTCAGCCCTTAATTTTTCTCGGCTGCGAGTCACGACAGTCGGAAATCAAAATGGCCTGCGACTTTTCGAGATCAATAACGGTAACATTAGGGTCAAATCGTTGAATAAATCCTCACTCGCCCCTTTCGACTCAACCTACGAATCAACTATTCAACCTGCGATTTACGACTTGAATCTTGATTTACGACTTTGGATATTGTGATTAAGAAGGCTGAAGGCTTGGTCGCTTGGGATTAAGAAGGGGCTGAATTAGAAACCTTGATCTTGTGAAGTTCAGAAGTTATGATTAACTGATTATTGATTAGTCGATTAGAAGCCTAGAATAGAAGAAGGGTTGTCGGTTGTGGATCGATTTGTAAGCCTAGATGAAGGGTTGTCGGTTGTGGATCAATTTGTGATATCGTGGATCGATTTGTGATTCTGTGGAGTGTGGATCAATCAGAATCAGGTTAGTTTTCTGTTTTTTTTAAGTGATTTATTGATTTGTTATTTTGTTTATGAATTGATTAATTGTTTTTTTTTATCTAAATTGGTTATTAGTTTTCTGTTTTTGATTAGTTTATTTGATTATCACATTGCTTGAATCTGATTAGTTTGATTACTTCGTTAGTTCATTAACATTTCTTGAATTTATAATAATGTCAAACCGAATCCATAAGTTTGAATGTGGTGCCTCAAAAATGGATAAAAAGGCTAAACGAGAAGCTTTAAATGAATCACTAAAAGGATCAATGTTAAAATTCGTAACCACCACAACGTCTAATAATAATGAAAACCTTAATAAACCTACAAATAATGATGAAAACTTTAAAAATCTTGATGAAAACCTTGATAAACCTACAAATATTGATGAAAACTTTGAAAATCTTGATGAAAACTGTTAGGGATAGAATTCATTTATATGTTTAGATGATAAGATCACTCTTGTAATCATAATTGTAATTATTATTCTTGATGATATAATATGAATATATCTGATTATAATTGTGTTTATGAATTAAATAAATTTATTTTGCACTTCATTTAATATATTCATCTATGATATAATATTTTTCAGAATGTATGTGTGAATGTGCAGGAAACATTAAACTGTGTTAATTTGGAAAATTGACTAAGTGTGGAACAACTGCGGATGAATAAAGTGTTCTTCCATAGATGTTCTTAAGAACATAATTGAAGTGTACATCCGTGGATCTCCTACGGAAGAACAACTTCAGCTTAACAAGAAAAGAACAAGTTACTGAAGGAGGGATTGCTGCGGAAGACAAGAACTCCTGCGGAATCACAAGAACAAGTACTGAAGAACAAAGTGTTGTTGCGGAAGAGTAAATTCCTACGGAAGACTAACAAACGTATGATTTCATATCATCAAGTACGCAACATAGTCAACAAGTCAACATGTCAGAGCAATAACAGAGTCAATGGTGACGGAAGACATATTATTCAAGCGAATATTCCATGTCACATCAACAACTTTATTCATATTAGATTCGTTGTAAATCTCAAATTCCTAAGCCGATAAACATGGCGAGGATTTGGATAAGTTTGATTAGCTTAATTATAGCAATAAAAATAGCTAGTGATAGAACAGAATTATATCTCTATATATATGAGATCAACAACATAGAAAGATACAGAACAACAGTTGAGAATCATTAGAATTATCAGTAATCATTATCTGAATCATTGTATTCAAGATCAGCAACATATATAGCAACAAGAAAGCATTGCAATCAACATTATTGAGTTCTCTCGGTTTGATTATTCTTATTTTATTTGTTTGATTGATTGATTTTAGTATTATAATAGATTAAACACCAAGTATTGATAATTCCACGATCGATACTTGTTCAAAAGAATGCACCACACAAAAAGGTAGCACTTGAGGAAGAAAGCAATTTCTTTGATCATTTTGACAAAGGAATGATGTGCCTAAGTCCAAAGCAAAGGATGCAGAAGAAGTCTCAAACAAAATTGACTAACCAAGTCAGTATGAATCAAGAAGACATCACCTCAACCTCATCAACCATTACATCCTCACCCCAAACTAAACATAATGAATTAACTGACTGTACAGCTAATCTAGAAACTTCAAGTCTTAGTCATGAGAAAGTTGATACATTAGATAACAATGTCAAGCCCAAGACCAGCAAGGCTTGGGCTCCTAAGTCTAACTAAATTCATTTTTGTTTACAGGAACATCCAAGAAGGGCTAAGAACAGTGTATATTGACAGTGGCTGTTCCAAACATATGACAGGAGACTGCACCCTCCTGCAGGACTTCAAATAAGAATGCTTCATATGTAGAATTTGTGGGGATAAGAAGGGAGGTAAATTACTAGTGAAGGAATGGTAACAAATGGAGTTTTAAAGGTTGAAAAAGTTAACTTTTGTGTTACAGTTTAACTTACTAAGTGTATCACAAATCTGTGACAACACTATACTACTTTCTTTGATAACTCTGATTGCTACATTCTTAAGCCAGTTTCAAAATTCTGGAAGACTGGATCCTTCTTAAAGCACCAAGAAAAGGTAACACCTATGTGTTGGATATGAACAACACAACACTAACAAGCAAAGAAACATGTCTGTTCTCTAAATCATAAGAAGATGAAGCTCACTCTGGCACAGAAGGATGGCTCACTCCAACATGAAGAACATGAATAAATTGGTGAAAAATGACTTAGTCATTGGTGTTCCAAAGAAAGAATTTTACTGTTCTAATCACTGTTTATCATGCTATAAAGGCAAACAACATAAAGTACCACATAAGTCCAAAACAATTAACACAACACACACTACTAAAGTTACTACACATGGATCTTTTTGGTCCCACCAATGTGTTAAGCATTGGCAAAAGGCAGTACTGTTTGGTGATTGTTGATGATTTCACTAGATTTACTTGGCTATTTTTTTTAAAACATAAAAGTGAAACATCAGAAATCTTAATGGAGTTCATCACTAAGATAGAAAATCAACTTGATCTAAGATCAAGATACTAAGAAGTGATAATGGAACTGAATTGTTAATTATATCTTAGACTTATTTTGCAGGGATAAAGGCATAGCTAGGCAATTTGTGCTCCAAGAACTCCTCAACAGAATGGAGTTGCTGAGAGAAGAAACAAAACTCTAATGAAGCAGCAAGAACAATGCTAGCTGACTCACATCTGCCAATAACATTTTGGGCAGAAGCTGTGAACACAGCCTGCACTGTTCAAAACATAACTTTAATTGTCAAAGAATATAATAAAACACCCTATGAACTTCTGTTTAAAAGAAAACCGTTTATAGGATATCTTAAAGCTTTTGGGTGTCACGTATCGGTATAAACACAAAAGAACATTAGGAAAATTTGCTGAAAAGCCTGATGGTTTCTTGTTGATTACTATCAACATCTAAATCATATAGAGTCTATATTCCACATGATAACATAGTGGAAGAAACTCCTAATGTATCCTTTGATGAATCCTTATTTCCACAGCAGTGAAAGGATCATCTTGCTGTTTGATATAGATGCATTAACTAACTCATTTAACTCTGGTTATCTTAATATGTCAGGTGCTGCGGATACATGTTACCCCTATGTCCCTCCAAATATGGTGTACCATTGACTGCTCCACCCAGAGTCATTCCTTTAGAGAACCGAAGTGACAATGACCTAGTACATCAGCTCAAACAAGTAAAGATGGTTCGGATGATTTTACGCCATGCACATCAGCAGAAGTACCATCTACTTCCGCAGATGTCTCTACTTCCACAGATTATGGTCTGAAATCCCTCAAGGACCAAATCACCTCAACCACCTCACACCACTGCCACATACAGATATATCTACTGTAGAGACTACAGCTGATCAGTCCTTCTTCTGCCGAAGACATGTCCACTACCCCGGAAGGCATACATGTTTCTGTGGAAACTCAGACAGTTGCACCATAAAATGAGATGAACTACTTTGTTGACTCTCCATCACAACTAACCTTATCTCCAACAACCAACATCACAAACCCGGATTCATCCATCCAAGTTAATGATGTATCAACAGTTAGAGCACATAATTATCACCCAATTGATAACATGATAGGTGACCTCCATAATAGAACTACCAGAAGACAAGGGGGAGCTACAAACACTTGTCTATTCTCCTGCTTTCTATCACAAGTAGTTCTTCCTACATAACAGAAGCCTTGAAAGACAACAGCTGGATTGAAGCAATGCAAGAAACTTCAGCAATTCAGGAAACAGAAGGTGTGGAATCTAGTTGATCTCCCTGAAGGCCAATATCTATTGGCACAAGGGTTTATTTAAAAATAAGCTAGATGACAGGGGAATAAAATCAGAAACAAAGCAAGAATAATTGCTCAAGGCTACACACAAGAGGAAGGCATAGACTATGATGAAGTCTTTGCACCAGTTGCAAGGATTGAGGCAATAATAGTGTTTTTTGGCTTATGCATCATATAAGATTCATAGTTATGTAAAGTGTGCCTTCTTATATGGTAAAATTTATGAAGAGGTTTATGTTTCTCAACCACCAGGATTTGCTATCCTGATTACCCTCATAGGGTGTACAAGCTTGATAAAGCTTTATATGAACTTCATCAGCACCAAGAAAATGGTATGAAACACTGTCCAAGTTTCTCCTAAGACATGATACAAGAGAGGACAATTGACCAGACACTCTTTCTTAAATATAAATCAAGATCTCTTAGTTGTTCAAATATATGTTGATGACATCATATTTGGATCAACAAACAAGAGACTCTGTGAAGAGTTTGAAGCCTTAATGCAATCTGAGTTTCAGATGAGTTCAATGGGAGAATTAACTTTCTTCTTAGGATTACAAGTTCATCAAAAACAGATGGCATCTTCATCAATCAAGAAAAGTATATCCTTCAAACACTGAAGAATACAACCTTGCAGACTGTGCATCATGCAAAACACCAGCATCTACTATAGATAAAATTGTACCCAGATCCAACAGGAAAGTATATTGATAAAAGATTATACAGATCTATGATAGGATCATTAATGTACTTAACTGCTAGTAGACCTGACATCATGTTTTGCTGTGTGTGTGTGTGCTAGGTATCAAGCAGATCCAAAGGGTCTCACTTGAATGCAGTAAAGAGAATATTCAGATACCTCAAGGGAACCATCACTTGGACTTTGGTATCCCAAAAAAGGAGACTTCAAGCTTTACTCCTATTCAGACAGTGACTACGGAGGATGCAACAACAATAGAAAATCAACAACCGAGGATGTCAATTCATAGGACCAAGACTGTGTCTTGGCGGTGCAAAAAGCAGAACAAATGTTTCAGTATCCACAGCCGAGGCTGAAATACATCTGCTTCAGCAGGCGTTCCCAGGTTCTATGGTTACAAAATCAATTACTTGATTATGGTTACATTTTCTCCGGACACCAATATATATAGACAATTCAGCTGCTATTTTATCACTACTAATCCAGTCCAACATAGTAAAACTAAGCATATAGAAATCAGATATCATTTTCTAAGAGACTGCTCAGAAAAGGGACTAATTAAGTTTGATCAAAGTGGACACAACAAATCAGCTTGCTGATTATTCACTAAGTCCTTTGATTCAGTAAGATTTAAGTTTTTTAATTGAATCATTAGGCATGATCAACTTAGAATAAGTTCAAAACATTAACAACACGTAAATAGGCTCATTAACTATGCTCATATGAGATACAACATAAACTTATGATAGGCTTTTGATAATCTACGGATATGATAGTAGCTATAAACATGACATATCCTGCCTGCACCCATCCAACTAATACTGATCTGATGTGTTGAATACGTGAATAGGTTCATCCTGAGTGGAAAATAGGCTATGTCTTGCTCAAACATAAGCCAAGATGACTTGTATGGACAAGTCATTGTAAGGAGTTAACAAACAAGTCTCATCAGAAGTACACACTCATCACTTATGCACACTTACTATGTTGTAACTCCTTATAACCTCTATCTTTGCGCATCATGACCCTCTGTTTTGCGTAGCAAGACCTGGGTCAAAGGGTACCTCTGTTTTAAGTAAGTAAAGACCTGGTGACCTGATGCTGATCACTACAAGTTCCCAAAAGAACTGCTCCCAAAAGAATCCTAAAGGATGAACTACATAGTATTCAAAAAGCATTCATAAAAGGCATTACTAAGATTTCACAGAAATCTTAAGATAGAGCTTATAATCTACGGAACATGGTATGTGTGATAAAGTGATGACTTGATCACAATCTGGGAGAGACTTTCATACACCTTGCATGATACATTCATTCTTGTTTATCTTTAATTCTTACCAAAACATGATAACTAGCCGGACATGCCCACAACACTCTAGGTTTGAACTTCTGCGGATCACCATATTTGCAATAGATCCAGTAGGCTTTTCACTCAATCAAAATAGCGGAATGTGTCTAATTTATAGTATGATCCTTAGTTTCTTATCCAATTCCTGCCCCGCCACAGAACACTATACTCATGTGCTTTCAGTTACACACTCACTGTCATGCGATCTTCGTTTAAAATTTTTGATAAACTCTCCGTAGATGATTAATCACAAATTAGGGGAGTAAGTATAATTGATCATTAATTCCCTTAATCGAGCAGTATAACCAATCAATTAATCCCTTCGAAAACCGAAGGTGTACTACGGAAGACATGAAGCTATCTTCCGTAGATACAGTGAAATATGTTCATCCGCAGATGCTTCTGCGGAAGACAGAATGGGTCCTCTTTCGTAGATAATGTACGGAAGAAACAGAAATGAACAGAATGGTCCTCTTCCGTAGATATGGTACGGAAGAAACATAAATGATTTCCGTGAATATTATACTTTGCTTAATTAATGATCATAATTACTATTAATTATTTATTAGGCATAGTTAATAACTCGGAGGGGTAAAAAAATGTAAAAAGTATAAAAAAGGTACTCTAACCATTGCCATTCTATTCATCTTCAAACACTCCGACCTAAAAACTCCTTCATCCAAAACCCTCTTCTCATCGTCTACATTGAACACTAGGCTAACACCACGAAACAATGACCAATCGGTTCGTAAAAGACCACAATGTCTCTGCATTTCTGATCCTGATGTGGAGGATGAATGCAGAGACCTCATAAGATACCTTAGAAAAACACGACTCTTCTATGCGCTGACTGCTGACTTAGTCATCTATCTATCCCACATGATAGATTTCTGGAAACGGCTGAAATAGTCGAAGGAGATGAAGGAACCATGATCACTGGCGACCATTGGAACTTACCCCTTTGGGTAAATGAAAGAATATCCGCAGTGCCCTAGAACTGGGAGAGGATGAACAAGGTCATCCGTATGTATCGACCATGAATACATCCTGAAGATATTCAATCTAATGGGATATGATGGTGACTATGAACATGGAGAATCACGAAGGGTAGGCTATGCAGCCTTACCGGTTCCTCTGCCATACTTACCTCAAGTGCATCTCCACCGGAAGTCCAGGTTAGATAGATTCTCACGCCACATCTCATCTGGGATCATAGGAATTTTTGGAGGAAGAACCTATAATTTGCAAATACATATGAACTGCCTTTACGATCATGTGCAGTGCAAAAGAGAACAAGATGTTCATGTTCCCTCAGTTTCCTCCACTGATAATTAATGAACAAATCCCCGAAGTGGAAAGAGAAGGTGATATAGGTGTACAGAGCCACTTAAACAAATCCCTTCTCAACAAACTGAAAGGGCAGTATGAAGGAGGGCGGTGTGGAGATGTTTGCTCATGTACGAGATGAAATGAGGACATTCCTCAGGAGCTGCTGTGGGTTGAGGAACCATAACTGAAAGCTCATCAGCACCATCTGCCACACACTCCCAGCCTGAAACACCACAACATGCTCACCCAAATCACCCCAACAGAATCACAACCACCACTATCACCCATCCACTTGACTTCTTCAAGTGAGAATACTGAACCAATCTCTCCTGGCCAATCACCAATATCAATCAACACTGCTTCTACTGAAGTAGTTGGTCAGGATGGGACTCACCTTCACTCCACACTCACCAATCTCCATAACATCAATTGATACTGGTGCCACAGAGCCCATATCTTCTCTACCACCAACTGAACCACCCATCTCACCCACTTCCACTGAACCTTTGACGCCAACCCCTACAGAATAAATCCATCTTGATGAGAAAGTCGATGAACTGTGTATGATGGAGATACAGAAGAAATCTGTAGTGGTGAAGAAAAAGAAAGATAAAGAAGAGGAAGTTGAACAAGAAGAGGGTGATCACATTGATGTCATTAATTACAGTGAGAGGACTTGAATGAAGAAAAATCAATGTAAGCAAAAGCTATTTGGTGGCACAATACAATAATCTTGTCCTGAAGGCAACAAGAAGTTGGAAAGTTGAGAAGATTGAAGAAGGAGCTGACAAAGAAAGATAAACTCATAGCAGAGCAAGATAAGGCCATCATACAACTGGAGAGTAGATTGAAGAGACTGAGGGAAGATATGTTGATTGACAATGAAGTAATTGATGCTCTGAATGACTTAGTAGATGAACAAGCACTTCAACTAAAGGAGAAGGAGATTGAGATTGAGAAGTTGAAAAAGAAGTTGACTGATGATGAACAGAATAAAGGTAATCAGCATTGACTACCTACAGCAGAAAAAGGAAATACTTAGGGAAGGAGCTGATGCAGCTGGAGAATCATCAAAGAAAACTAAATCAAATTCTCCAGAGCATCAAACCCCATTGAAGCAACAAGTAGAAGAAAGTACCCTGAAAGGAAGACTGACTAAAGAAGAATCTGATGAGGCCAACAAGAAGATCTGTTGTCAACCAGAGACATCCTAGAGGAAAGACCCCAATCTGCCATGTTCATGGACCTAATTAATAATAGTTTTCCATATGACATGGTAGAAAGATGAATATGTCTGAGCTAATGCAGACATAAAAGAATTTTGATGCAGTGAGGATGATGATTCCAATGTGCGATTATGAATCATTCTCAAAATTCAAGGAAATGATACAACAGAAAAGAATTGGGTCACTGTGCATACATCCAGCTGACCAGTACACATGATCTGTTGGCTGCAAAGTCACAATCATAGCCAACATGAGCTTAAAGGAAGAATTGTTAGAGAATTATGGGCAATGATGGATTATGTGATAAAGGTAGAGCAGGAGTGTTAAATTCAGATCCGGAGCCCCCAATCCTACATATCAACAATAACAATCACAACCCCTGCTAAGCCTACTGTGGTTCAAGTACAAGACATGTACAAAGGAAAAGAATTGATCAGAGAGCCAAAGGATTTAGTCCACACAAGATCTGGCTCTAGCACTGCTGTGAGAGAGATCATTGAGCAAAAACGTACATTAATACAATTCTTTGATCTAATCACAAGACCTGAAGAAGCAGAGGATTTGATGGGAATGGGATTGCACACTTATTAAGAAGACATCTGGCATGGTGTAATACTTTCCCCGAGTAGAATTTTTACTAGCCCTGCCAGATGTAGACCTTCATACACTACAAACCAT
>CM046439.1:39137585-39244596 GCA_025506505.1 Flaveria sonorensis | reverse complement strand
CGCGAGATTGAATTCTAGATCGATCTGATACCGGTGCCCAACCTATTGCTAGGCGCCGTATCGTCTAGCTCCCACCGATATAAGGAGTTGATGACTCAGTTGCAGGAGTTGCGGGATAAGGGTTTATCCTACCGAGTATCTCTCCATGGGGTGCTCCGGTCTTGTTTGTGAAGAAAAAGGATGGTAGCATGAGGATGTGCATCGACTACCGAGAGTTGAACAAGTTGAATGTGAAGAATCGGTATCCGTTACCAAGGATTGATGACTTGTTCGATCAGCTCCAAGGTGCCAGTTGGTTCTCGAGGATATACTCTGATCTGGTTACCATCAGTTGAAGGTAAAGGAGCAGGATATTCCTAAGACAGCTTTTCGCACGCGTTAAGGACACTACGAATTCTGTTATGTCCTTTGGCTTAACCAACGCGCCAGCTACCTTTATGGATTTGAGAATCGGAGTGTGTCGACCGATGTTAGATAAATCAGTGATTGGTTCATCGATGATATCTGATTTATTCAAAGAGCGAAGAGGAACACGCGGTCACATTCGGGAGGTGTTGGAGACGCTTAGGAGGGAGAAGTTGTATGCCAAGTTCTCCAAATACGTGTTCTGGATGCTCGAAGTTCAGTGTCTGGGTCATGTGGTCAATCCGGAAGGGATTATGGTAGATCCGGCGAAGGTTGAGGCGTGATGCAATGGAAGTCTCCAAAGACGCCATCCGAGATCCGGAGTTTCTTGGTCTGGCAGGCTATTACAGGAGATTCATCCAAGACTTTCCAAGCTAGCGTCACCCTTGACTATGTTGACTCTAAAGATGTGAAGTTTGTATGGGGTCTAGAACAAGAGAAAGCTTTTGAAGAGTTGAAGTCGAGATTGACTCAAGCTACTGTCTTGACATTACCCAAAAGGAGCGAAGACCTGGTTGTCTATTCTGATGCTTCCTATTCGGGTTTGGGTTGCGTGTTGATGCAACGAGGGAAAGTGATAGCCTATGCGTCCGGCAGTTGATAATCCATGAGGTTAACTACCCATACTCACGATTTGGAATTGGTGGTGGTGGTCTTTGCGTTGAAGATTTGGAGGCACTATTTGTACGGGACGAAGTGCACTATCTTCACAGATCACAAAAAGCTTGAAGTACTTCTTCGAGCAAAAGGATCTCAACATGAGGCAAAGGAGATGGGTAGAGTTGATCAAAGATTATGATTACGAGATCCACTACCAACGGGCAAGGCTAACATAGTAGCGGATGCCCTTAGCGAAAAGAGAGACCCGAGCTGATTCGGGTGAAGGCTTATCAATTGGTCATGACCTCTGGTGTGATGAAGCAGTCAAGGAAATCCAGGATAAGGCGCTGAAGGAGGATCGGATTAACTCCAAAAGGATGAGGGCCTGTCGCAAATTGGGTGAGAAACTCTCGTGTTAGAACCGGTTTAGGCGGATGTGGATCCTCGTTACGGGGATCTACGAGGAAAGATCATGGATGAGGCTCATAAGACTCGATACTCGATTCACCCGGTGCCACGAAAATGTACCGGATATGAAGAAAGACTATGGTGGCCCGGGAATGAAGCGCGATATGGCGAGTAGTGAGTAAGTGCCTACTTGCTTGCAAGTGAAGGCAGAGCACAGAAGCCATACGGGAAGATCTAACCCTTGGTAATACCGAGTAGAAATAGGAGCACGTCACCATGGACTTTATTACAAGTTACCGCGTCGGCAAGACGGTATGATGCCATATGGGTAATTGTAGACCGTCTGACGAGAGTGCTCACTTTTTACCAATCCGCGAGACGTATTCATCCAAGAGGTTGGCGTGTCTGTTTATCAAGGAGATTTTAGATCGTCATGGTGTGCAGGTTTCTATTGTGTCCGACCGTGACACTCGGTTTACATCGAAGTTTGTAAGAGATTCCATGATGTAATGGGGACGAGACTACATATTAGTACGGCTTACCATCCTCAGACAGATAGTTAGTTGGAGAGGACGATCAAACGTTGGAGGACTGCTCCGGGCATGCTGACCGATTTTGAAGGAAGTTGGGATGAACACTTACGTTAGCTAGTTATCATATAACAATAGTCATCATGCCAACATTGGTATGCCCCTATAAGATGCTTTACGGTAGAAAGTGTAGAACGCCCGTATGTTGGAGTGACATCGGGCAGAAGGAGTTGGGAAGCATTGAGGTGATCGAGGCTACGACTGAAAAGCTGGAGAAAATCAAGGCCTTTATGAAGGCAGAAAGATAGATAGAAGTCGTATGCTGACAAAAGGCGTAGACAAATTGAAACTCAAAGGGTGATAGAGTCATGTTAAAGGTCTCGCTTCGAAGGGGATCATCCGGTTCAAAAAGCGGGGTAAGCTGAGCACGAGTATATAGGGCCTTTCCGAATCGTTGCTCGAGTAGGAGAGGTGGCCTATCGATTGGAGCTACCCGATGAGTTAAGTGGAATTCATCCGACGTTCCATGTATCTCAGCTGAGAAAGTGCTAACCGATGAGGATACGATTGTGCCATGGAGAATATCGAGTGAATGAAGGCTCAATTATGTGGAGCAACCGGTGGCTATCATTGATAGAAAGGAGAAGAGGTTAAGGAATAAAGTAGTTCCACTTGTGCGTGTACAGTGGAAACACCGAAAGGGTTCTGAGTCCACATGGGGAACCGAGGAAGACATGAGACAACATTACCCGCAGCTGTCGAGAGCTGACAGGTTTCGGGGACCAAACCTCAATAAGGGGGGTGGACATGTAACGCCCAAAATCTAGAGAAAAAGAAGGCAGGTAGAAGTTCTCGCGCGCAAAGAGGCTGTCGCGCGAGAAGTTTATGAGAAAGGAAGTTTTCGCGGCGAAAAGAGAGTGTGTTACGGGTATAAATAGCTGAGAACATCCAGCCAGACTCTAGTTCAAGCGAGAATACTGCTACTAGAGAGAGAAATCGGCTGCATACAGAGAGAAAGTGAAGAATCCAAGTGTTTAAGGTATGTAACTCGTGTAGTAACTCGTGTATGTACTAAAATGGATTATTGATATATATATAATGCATGGTTATGTAGTTTCGTTCGTCAAAGGCTCCGGGAAGGTTCTTGGTGTACTAGAACTTCAAGAGGTGAGCTTCTGGTTCCCTTCTTAAGCAAGTTTTATATTTTGAGACTATTATTTATATTCTCATGTTATTTTTCAGTGTGTGTGAGTGAAAGAAAGAGAAAAAATATTAATTTTAAAATAAAAAATATTATTAAACTAAATTAACATTAATATAAAGAATGAGACGTTGATAGTTGTTTAAAATTCAATCAATTTTTAGAGACAAATTTTTTTAACTAAGTTATAAGAATATGAATGAAAAACTGTTGCAAAATACTCTAAATGTAAACATGTAAGTTACTCTAATATTCTAGTCACAATCTAACTTTGAACAAGTCACGATCTAACTCATGTTACTTCTTATCAATGACCACAAATTAAATATTTATTCCCACAAATTAAATCTAACTCATTTTACTTCTCATCAATGACCATAACAAGGTAATATAATCATATGATTTTAAGTTATCTCCATCATCAATACACACCTACTAAAAGTTAAAATATAACCAAATTTAGTATTGTAAACATTCATAATCCAAGTAGGTTAAACAAACATAAAGAAACAACAAATTAGGTGGTGCATTAGTGGTATATACAATGGCTGACAATAGTATATGGTCTTATACTTCATGAGAGAGAGAGTGTGTGTGTGTGTGTGAGAGAGAGAGATACATAGAGTGGTTTGTGTGTGTGAAGACAGTGGTGGTGGATACATTGGCTGATAGTGGTGTTGTTGTACGTGGTGGAGTGGATGGGGTGTCAAACAGTTACAATGATCATAAGGTGGGGTGGGGTGGGTTTGAAACTGTCTCCATCAGCAAGTGTGGGTGTGGGTAGCTTTTCGTACACTAATAGAGACCAGAATGAATTTAGTGATGATCAATGGTGACAGATGTTGTTTAAGGGTGGTTACGGGAGGTTGCAAGTGGTGGGCGCTTGAATAAAAAAGAAAAGAGTAAACGGGAGAAACTAAGAAAGATAGGATTAAAGTGTCTCTGATTTAACATCAAATAAACTAATGAAATCTCTAACATAAGATCCATCGGTAAACAAGATTTTATTATTATTATGGTTTATGTTGTTATTACTATTAAAACTAAAATTTAAAAAGTCATTAGTACTTTCATCTATAATTAATACTGATTACAAATGGATTACTAATAGTTATGGTATTATGTAACGCCCGAAAATCTCGAGAAAAAGAAGGCAGGTAGAAGTTCTTGCGCGAAAGGATGTGTTGGCGAGAAGTTCATGAGAAAGGAGGTTTTCAAGCGAAAAAGGGAGTTCTCGCGCGAGAACCCTGGGCGAAAAGTGTTACTGGGTATAAATAGCTGAGAACACCCAGCCAGACTCTAGTTCACGCGAGAAGTACTGCTGCTAGAGAGAGAAATCGGCTGCGTAGAGAGAGAAAGTGAAGAATCCAAATGTTTAAGGTATGTAACTCGTGTAGTAACTCGTGTTATGTACTAAGAATGGATTATTGATATATATATATATATATAACGTATGGCTATGTAGTATTCGTTCGTCAAAGGCTCCGGGAAGGTTGTTGGCGTACTAGAACTTCAAGAGGTGAGCTTCTAGACCCCTTTTTACGCAAGTTTTACATTTTGGGGCTATTATGCATACTAGAACGTTTTAAATGCCTGTTTATGCTTAGTTTGATGATGTTTAGGATGTGTGCATTTTAGAACAGCCTTAGACGCGATAAGTTGTGACTGGGCGGGTAAGGTAAAAAGTTTCCGCGTGAACTGTTTAGTTGTACGTTATGGAATTCGAATTTGGAAAGTTCTCGCGCGAAAGAGGAAATTCTCGCGCAAGGAGATGTTCTCGCACGACAGGTTGTTCTCGCGGATGGGAAGTTTTCGCGCGACATGTATGTTTTCGCGCAAGGAGATGTTCTCGCACGACAGGTGGTTCTCGCGCGAATGAGGATGATGTGATGTGAAGGGTTTGCCTATGTGAGGTTCTCGCGCGAAAGGGAGTTCTCGCGTGAGAAAGTTGCTGTTGCATATGGGTTTCGTATGTTATGCTGCTACGTATGATGCGTTATCTTTTCATGTTTAACGATTTTAAAACTATATATTTTATGATGTAACTTTACTTGAATATGTACGAATTAAGTAAAGTATTATGTAATGAAGTGAAAGATAACGATAATGAAAAATGGAACGTAATGAATGAATGAAAGTCTTGCAAGCAATGAATGGAGGTTCACAGCCATTGGGTTGTTAGCTCAACTGTGTGCGGTTTAGCTAACCCATGAGGATGCACACAGGGATCAATCCTTGTGATTGACCAATATGTACGAAACGGGATCCTTGTCGCTTGACCCCAAGACTGAAGTCGCCTTATGCACAACGATGGGGCATAGCATATGACAGGATCTAGATGTAAGTGAAAGATAATAATGAAAGTTCGAAACGTATGAAATGAACGATGATGAACAATGAGAAAGATAATAAATAACTATTATCGGAATGTATGTAAGATGTGTGATGACAAAGGGATTTAAATGAATATGTTTATACAAACGAAGTATTTATTTATAAAACTAGAACTCACTCAGCGTCGCTGATTTTTTGTATGCATAATAGTTGGCAGGTAATCGTTTGATGCCGAGGAGGTGCATGCATGGATGCATAAGCTACCGGAAATTATTTAAGTCTGGCATCCACATTGTTGGAGAACGATATTTGTAATGTTACAAATTTTTTAGATGTAAATGACTAACATGATGTTTTGTCACAATTTAATTATTAATGAAAATTTTAATTCCACTGCAAATGATGTGTTGTAAATATTTTATGCGATGACGATCCAATTGTAAGCGTCCCGGGAACGAGGCATTACTTATTAGGTATTAATGGGCCTTGATGACTTGGTGTCAGTTGGAGAGAGTCACAATAGGCCATAACAAATCATTTTGGTTTTAAATTCCATACATATAATGATCAATGCATTTTGTAATGTGTTAGTGAGTTTTAGGTTACTCAAAGGCATCTTAGGTTATAACAAGTTATTTGGTTTTAGATTACATACATATAATGAACGACACATAATGGACCTTCTTGATCCTTGCAATGTGTTCATGGGTTGTTTAGGTTACACAAAGCCACATTAGACCATAACAAGTTATGTTGGTGTTAAATTTAGTGAGTATGATAGGTTGGTATACTAATAGGACTTGTAATACGCTAGTGTCTTGGTTTGGTTACAATAGTTATACTAGGCCCATAACAAATCATTTTAGTCTTTAATCACATGCATGTCATGATCGGTACATTAATGGGCTTGTAACGTGTTAGTGAGTTAATTTAGGTAACACAAAGCCACAACAGGTCGTAACAAGTTATTTTATTTGTAAAGCTACACATGATGATTGGTGTATTAGTGGAGCTTAATGGTCCTTGTAATGTGTAATAGGTTGTATAGGTTACATGAAGCCACAAATAGGCCATGACAAGTTTGTTTTGGTGTTAAATTACATACGTGTGATAGCTACTATGCAAATGGGCCTTAATGGACCTTGTAATGGGTTAGTTTGTAGATTGAGTCATATTAGGCTAGCAAGTCATTTTCTTATAAAAGACATGTGTATATACTAATGGGTCTTGTATTGTGTTAACGAGTTGCTTAGGTTACATGAAGCTAAAATGGCAACAGCAAGTTTTGTGGTGTTAAATCACATGTGTATCATGATTGATATACTGATTGGCCTTGTAATGTGTTAGAAGTTGATCTGGTTACACACAAATAATTTTATGTTATAACACATTATTTTTGCATTATATTACATATCCAGACATTATATTACATATCCAGACATTACACACAAAATGCATATATTTTACAGTTGCTTGATTTTGAAGATAAAAACATAATAATTAACGGGATGGCCTCTAACGCTATCTAATTAGAAGTCTTGTCACCACCCATGTGAATTTTATGAAGACGTAATTTATAGAACACCACTAATGTTAAACATAGGTGGTCTACCATGCCTTAATTACGACGCCACATACAAAGATGTGAAATCCTAGACCATCTTGTATCTTCGCATGTTGATTCCTATGACATAAATTCCAACATTTTAGTTACCACCAAATAAACAGAGAGACCTTAATATAGAAAGTCTGACACGGGGATGAAGAAATCCAAGTCTAGTTACTACATATACAAACATGTTGTCACTTATGTGCATGGTGCGGTAAGACCAATTTACAAGATGAAGTTATGTGTACCAAAAACTCACTTGCTCAAAACTCACATGCATACACATGTCATCTCCTCATTTGCATGCATAATGCTTTAAATGTGCTAAAGAAAGGGTTATGTAACCATCACATTTTATCTCTCTCACTAATTTAATTATCTTCTATGTAATATATATACGTGCATTATCGATTCTTCCGGTTCTTAATATATTATTTCTATGAAATAAAGGTGCCCACATACACACATGTATAATACAATATAAGTTTATACAAAAATATAAACTGAATACAAATTAAATGATCAAACTTTGAATAATGAAGCTTCAGGGCTGTGAGAGTCGATGGTGGACA
This sequence comes from Flaveria sonorensis, assembly GCA_025506505.1. Taxonomy (NCBI): domain Eukaryota; kingdom Viridiplantae; phylum Streptophyta; class Magnoliopsida; order Asterales; family Asteraceae; genus Flaveria; species Flaveria sonorensis. The sequence continues at coordinate 39,236,937 of CM046439.1, read as the reverse complement.
ACAACTGTGACAATCGGTCGCTAAGATCGTCAACCTCCCTATGCAAGCTTCTCACGTAGTTGCAAGTCTCTAGCAACACTTTTGAGGCAGATGCCTGTACTCAATATTTCATTTCTAATAAGATTATTTAATTTAAGAATCATCAAAATGTTATATTGTCATCAAAGTACATGAATCATGAATACTGCATTGTGCATTAGTCTTCTTATTCTTCAATTCATGCGACTCAATAGGCATTCACATTAGTATAAATAAAATAAAAAGAGAAAGATATACAAATGGATCATGCGGTTTTATTTTCTCAACTTATTATTAGTTTCTAAGTGAACGTACAACATATGTTGACTCGAAAATAGACCCCTTGTTTACAGGTTAGGATCCATTATGACATTCACATTATTATAAACTAAACAGAAAGACATACAAAATTGCCGTATGTAGGGTTGCTGTTCACAACTTATTATTATTTCATGCATAGAGGAGTTTTGTAATTTCAGAAATAATAGCATACAAAAAAAACCACATGATATGGTTGCACGCGGTGCCTTTAATGTGATACATAATCATTTTCTTTCTCTCGTTATTTTGATAATCTTTTATGCACTGTTTGAGTGTTTGTATTATATGGTTCTCATAATTTTCTATGTATTATTGGTTCTAAATAGTACACGTCAACAATTCTTGCTACGTTTATTCTTTTTCTATTTATCCAATAAACTTAATAAGATGAATTTCATTATGTACACTCTATATGAGTTTACGTATCAAACATTAATGTGATAAAAAAACCAAGATTAGCAGTTTTCGTGTAAATGCATGACAAAGTTTACATGTTCGACTCTTCATTGGAAATTTATTTGTCCTTGATATAGTTTGATGAGTTTTCGAAGTTAAATTTAAATGTTACAATCATTAACAAATGCCTTTCAACTCGACGAACCAGGCCTTGGGTTAATCAAATAATTCTTACCTTGTTTGAACGACGATTATGAATCTCAGGAAGAAGTTGTTGCAACTTCGAAAGTAGTTGTATGATTTGATCATCAGTGATCCTCATTGACGGTTGCCTTGATCTTCTGGTTGACATTACAATCGAATTGTGTGTTGATTACAACTATGTGTTGTTGGGTGCAAAGGAATGTGTAAATGAGTATGGTATAATGGAGTATATATATATAGATATTTTGATAGTTCACAAAGTTTCAACTTTTAACTCAATATCAACACAACAACTCAGTAATGCAATTAAGAACACACTGATGTGTGTGAAGCATGGCCAACAATGTTGAATGTGCAGAAGACAAAACTTTTTAAGAAAATTAAAAATAAGTTGTCCATAATTCAAATGGCCCCTTTTTGCATATATTTGTAATATTTTTTAACATTTTATAAATTTACTTCAATAATTCTTTTTGATTAAATGTGGTACATATTTACCACACAATAAGTTCTTTCTAAGTAAATAAAAAAAATACAATGAAGTTTATTATTGAAAAACATCCTAAATATATGTGACATGTTTCATTTTTTAGCTACTAAAATTCTCAATTATACCATTTATAATATCATTTTCAATGTATTCACCCTGTTAATGTGTCAATGAATTGTTTTAAGTTATAAAAAATCATATTATGCCATAACAAGCTCTTTTGATGTTAAAAGCATGTGTATAATGACAGCATAGTTATGGTGGCCATAATGGACCTTTATCGTAAGTTACTGAGTTGGTCTGGTTGTATAAGGTCATATAAGGCCCACCAAGTTATTTTAATAGTAAAAAGATGTGTATGGTCACTAGTACACTAATTGACAACTTCTTGTAGCTCTTGTGCATCAACAACTTCTAGATGCTAGGATCTTTTGCACACATGAGAAATCATGCAAACCTATCCACCTGGTATGTGCACACATGTAGAAGTTTGCACCAACATACACAAATGAGAGTTTCAAGACCACCTTTGAGATACCGACCCATGTTCCTAAGTCCAAGAACACAAATTCCCATAGATGTTAACTTATTTTGGGTACATATAGTTCTAAATCCACACCTACCACTACCGTTGGTGTTGGAGGAAGCTAACAGTGAGACACATATGTGAGTTTATTTCGGGCACATTTTATTCTACGACCTTCCATTCCAACATGGTAGTTACAATCATTTTAACAAAGTACAATACGTGTAAAAAAGATGAAGGTTACAAATATATTAAAAAAGATTGATGATGATTTAACCATCTATGGTAAGTTTAATTACCATATACAAAAACTTTTACCTATGAAAATCTCCTTTGCAAACTATCCTCACCGATAAACTACTGAAAAGTCTCGGCAAAAATTTGTCAGAAATCTCATCCTGAATTTTGTAAGGGATAACTGAGGGACTTTCAATTGGCAAAATGTTACTACAAACAACAGCCATAACTGGACATACCTATATTGCGTTAGGTGCCTAGAAATCGTCGGTGATAGTCTTTTTTTTTTTTTTTGGTTATATGTTGGTTGCATTGACTATCAATGAATAGTTTTTTTTTTTTTTTACTTTTCTTTTTGTGTGTTTGGTAGAATTCTTCTGACCATCAATAATTACTGTTGCCTACCGTTCGTCGATGATATTCACTTTTTTATAGGAGAACTCAACCCACCTGTTCACATTACATTTCAAGTATAAGTCAAACTTCCATTGATACGCATGGGCTTAAATCCATGTGATATGAGAGGCTGTTTTAGGTACTAGCTTTGCTTTAATGTATCACCATAAAACGTTTCTAGTATATTTCTGTTCAGTGGCGGAGCTTGAACATCCCCGTAGGGGGTGGAGCCGAAATTAATTTTTTTGAGAGGGGGGGAGGGGGGCGAACTCGATATTTATATAAAAATTTATACTAACGGACTAAAATTTAACACTACCGATCGAAAAAAATAAGGGGGGCGGTAAAGGTGTTCTTGGTGCTTAGAGCATTCACATCCTCTTTTTTATTTTTATCTTTACACTAAAAATCACTATTTTTCTCTTTCCTTTCAATTAAATAATATATATATGAGTAAATTACCATTTGCATCCCTGACGTTTGCGCATTTTAACCACTTGCATCCCTGCAATCTCAAAATTGTCATTCGCCCCCTGACGTTTCATTTTATTTCCATTTGAGTCTTTGTCGTTTTATTTTTTTTTCCATTTGAGTCCAGATGACTGACACCATTAGTTTTCATGTTAAAATTATTGTTAAAAAGACTAAACCACCCCTCATCACCATCATGACAACTGCCCATCATCACCTTCACAGCCCTCATCACCACCACCACCACAATTCCCATCACCACCATGACAGCCACCCATTACAACCTTCGCAGCCACCATCACCACCATCGTAGTCCCCATCACCACCATTGTAGTCCCCATCACCACCATCGTAGTCCCCATCACCACCTCCATAACCCTATCACCACCACCACAGCCCCCATCACCACCATCGTAGCCACCCATCACCACCACCGCAGCCACTTATCACCATCACCACTACAACCACCCATCACCATAGCCACCTATCACCACCACCGCAGCCCCCATCACCACCACTACCGCAGCCACCCATCACCACCTTCACAGCCACCCATCACCATAACCACCACAGCCACCCATTACCATCACCACCGATCACCACCACCGCAGCCCTCATCACCACCACTACCGCAGACACCCATCACCACAACCGTAGCCACTATCACCACCACTGCAGACCCCATCACAACCACCCATCACCACCACCAAAACCCCTATCTCCACCACCATAGCCGCCCATCACTACTAGATCTGCAATTTTTGCCAAAACACCCTTGGCCGCCACCGTGTTTCACCCTTCCACCACTAGATCTACTTATCTAGAACATCAATTTCACATCTTGGTGGTTGTGGAGTACCGATCACACACACACACACAAAGAAGAGAAAAATGAGAAGAGAAGAGATAGGGGTGGCGGTGGTTCTTCTGGTCATGGAGGTGGCGGTGGTGGTGCGGCGACGTCGGCGGTGGTGCGACTGCGGTGATTGCGGTGGTAATGGTGGTGGACATAGAAAGGGAGAAAAGAGAGAGAGAGAGAGAGAGAGAGAGAAGATAAAAGGGGTGGGTGTGGATGGGGGTATTTTATTTAATAAATAAGGGTATTCTTATCATTTTATAAAAATTAACGAAAAAATATAATGGCGTTAGTGTGTTGGACTCAAATGGAAAAAAATGAGACGTCAGGGGGCGGATGACAATATTAAAACTACAGGGATGCAAGTGGTTAAAATGGGCAAATGTTAGGGATAAAAATGATAATTTACTCTATATATTTTATACATTTATCATTACCTTTTCTCTCTCCTCCACTCATAATCACTTTCAAAAATATTAAAAAATTTATAAGAGTTGAACAATGAATCTTCAAATTTACAGCTAAACAGTAATATTTTCTCTCTATTCCACTCACAACCACTCAAAACCATACCATATAATATGTGATTACGCTCACAAACTTTTAGGGAACGGGATGTGAATGCTCTTATGATAGTACATGTGAGACATGGTCATTTATTGTGGTTTAATATATTGTTAAAAGTTATCAAAGATAGATGGTTTTATTACCGGAGAAATTGACAAGTAGGAAAATGTTATCCAAGAAGTTGATCGGAAAATTGAGTTAGATGGTTGTTGTTGGACCAATGATCCTTAGCTTAATAGGTTAAGGTGAGACATTCAAGATCTCATAAACATAGGTGGAGGTCTTGGTTTCAAATCATACATGTAACAAAAATAAAAAGGGATTTCAAATGGGCTAGGGAGTTTTCTCACCTAATACTAGTTTTCTACTGAGGGTGTTCTCATGTTGCATACTTAAGTAATGGAGATGATCAGGTGAGTCAGCGGCCCGTCAATGATCTAATTAACCGTTCAAAAAAAAGATGGATGTTGTTGGACCACGAGTTATGTTTGCTAACTGGTTTTTAATAATTGAAACTATAACACTTTGGTCGATAATAATTCATACTAACAATTTGACCAATGACACTTTTAACTTGTATTTTTTTTTCCAAAGGCAATCTGAGCGGCATAGTCTTCACATATTTACACTTTATTTCTAATCGTGTTCATTCACAATGATGATTTCGAATGAAATAGGAAAATGTACAAGTGAAATCAACTAAAAATTAAATGTAAATCAAGTGTAAATCTATGTTGATTATAATACTAGAATATACTTGATAATAAAAGTTTAAGATGATTGTATTGTTGGTTGAACTATTAGTATGTATTATTATTGGCTAATAGAAGAATTATAATGTAACACTACTGAAATCTGGACCCAATGCATCCGTGAGACAAATGGAGTTCGGGGGTGGCAGCCCTTGAAAGCGAGGTAGAAGGGGTGGCAGCCCCTGGCTTGGGTTGAGCTAAGCAAATTTAAGAGATTAGGGCTGATGTGTCCCACATCGGAAAGTAGATGCGAGATACATCAACTTGGCTAGGAAAACCATATGGTGACGACACGTGGATGTTGATTAATGGGCATGTGTCAGACATGTGGACTACGATGCGAGTCGTATCGGCTTTCGATGCAGGCCACATCGCCAAAAAGGGCTCGAGGCAATGCATGTGTGACATGTGTTACACATGCAGGGGTGACGCCTGATGCGAGGCTCATCGACTAGCTGACTTTTAGGTTCCTGACTTTTTTAAAAAATTATAATTTTCATTCATATTCGTTAACTTTGTTAATTATACTTGTTAAGTTAGGGATTTAAGTCATTAAACAAATAAAAACTTAAATTAAATGATTTGTATAATAACTTAAATGACTCTAACTTAACAGACACAATTAACTAATTTAACGAAATGAATGAAAATGATAACTCTTTAAAAAGTTAACGACCGGAAGAAAAAAAAGAATTTTTTTTGGATTGAAATGATAAAACATATCAAAACTTAAGGACAAAATGACAATTAACTCTAAATATAATTTGACATAGTTAAAAATAACCAAGAAATAGTTAAAAGAGTAATTACTATTTTGGTCCCTATTGTTTGGTCATTTTAACTATTTGAGTCCAAAAACGAATTTTCTAACAAATCAAGCCCTATGGTTGGTATTCTATAACTCTTTCAGTCCAATACACTAACAGAGTTAGATTTTTCAGTTAGTTTCTAATAAAATGACCAAAATGCCCTTGGATTAAAATGGTTATTTTTAATAACCTCAGGAACCCAAAACGTAATTTACTCTCACACACAAACATATTATATATATATATATATAATATATATTGTATTATATATATTATACATTATATATATACACGGAATGTTTTTATTTTTATTTTTCAAAGTTTTTTAAATTTTAATTTTAAATCGCTTGGTTTTAAACGTCGTATTTAAACCATTCATCTTATCTGACTGAAAATTTAAAACCGTTTGGCTTATATACTTCCTATTTAAACTGCTAAGCTTACTTAACGTCCTTTTAATCTATTTGTTTTATTTAAACCGCAAAGTCTTTTTAACTGTTATTTTATTTAAACATCTTTTTTAATCGTTCAACTTTATTAAGCTTCTTTTTTATTTTTTTGTATTTATACATATTTTTAATTATTTGATTCGTTCAAACATAATTTTATCCCGTTCTTTTATTTGAACGTATTTTTACTATTCGTTTATTAAAAAACTTTCTTTTTAAACAATTTATTTTATTAAAACATATTTTTTTCTCTTTTTGATTTTTTGTAATCTTTTATTCAAGTTGACTTAAAAGTGATTTATAAATTTATATCATTTGTATTATTTCAAAGATTAATTTGAGTTTTGATTATTACAATTAGGGCTTTTACGATATTAAAATTACATGTGTTTAGACGTTTGAACAACCAATCAATTTGAAAAAGAGTTTAAATAAGAAAAACAAATTTAGAAAGAAGTTAATTAGTTGAATGGTTTAAAAAGTCATTTAAATAAAACATTTGAAAACGAAAAGATTTTAAAAGACATTTAAGTAAGACGGACGATTAAAAAATAAATTTAAAAAGACGAACGATTATAAAAAATACGTTTAAAAAGCCGAACGGTTTGAAGATTAATGATTTTAAAAATTATTTAAAAAACCAAACTTTTAAAAATTATTTTAAAAATCAATTGTTTAAAGAATGATGTTTAGAAAACCAAATGGTTTAAAAACACTTAAAAACATTTTTAGTAATTAAATTATCGGTTTAAAATCCAAACGGTTTAAAAAAAAATTTAACTTTAAAATATAAAAATAAAAATCTTTTATACATATACACACACATATTAGTTAAATAGTTAAATAATTTTAAAAGGTTGGTTTAAAAATGAAGCTTTTTAATAAACGAATAGTAAAAATGCGTTCAAATAAAAGAACGGGATAAAATTACATTTAAATGAGCTGAATAATTAAAAATATGTATAAATACAAAAAATTTAAAAAAGAAGCCTAATAGAATTAAACGATTAAAAAAGGCGTTTAAATAAAATAACAATTAAAAAGACTTTGCGTCTTAAATAAATCAAATAGATTAAAAGAACATTTAAGTAAGCTTAACGGTTTAAATAAGAAGTATAATAGCCAAACGGTTTTAAATTTTCCGTTAGATAAGATGAATGGTTTAAATACGACGTTTAAAACGAGCGATTCAAAATTAAAATTTAAAAAACTTTGAAAAGTAAAAATAAAAATATTTCGTCTATATATATATATATATATATATATATATATATATAAATATATATATAAATATATAATATGTTTGTGTGAGAGAGTAAATTACTTTTTTGATCCCTGAGGTTATTAAAAATAACTATTTCAGTCCAAGGGCATTTTGATCATTTTATAATAAACTAACTGAAAAATCTAACTCTGTTAGTGTATTGGACTGAAAGAGTTATTGAATACAAATCATAGGGCTTGATTTGTTAGAAAATTTATTTTTAGACTCAAATAGTTAAAATAAACAAACCACATGGACCAAAATAGTAATTTACTCTAGTTAAAATGATAATAAACAAAGTTACTATAGCTTAGGTGTTGTCGTCGGTTTATTAATAAATAGAAGATGGGGTCGACGGATGGCGGTGACATACCAACACAGGGCACAAAGCACATGGCAAATCTATTGTATTTAATAAAAGAATGTTTTTTTCCATTTGTCATTATCTTGATCAACTTTTTTACCACTTGACATCATTTTTACCTACAGTATTATAGTAATTTAAACACTCAACCTAACTTCTCTCTTTTATTAAAAATCAATTTTATTAATTGTTATATTTATCTCTCTCATCTAGATTTTGTAAAATCAAGCTATCTTTCTAAAAATAGATTTTATTAAGGAAATTAAAATCACATCTTTTTATTAAAATAGGAATAATAAAAAAATTTATATAAAATAAAATTTTCTAAAACACTAAACCTGTTTGAAACAAAATATTTTAAATCTGTCATCTTTTTAAAAAATTATAAAAATATGAAATTATCTAAAAATAGTCTTATGAGAACAACCAGAATAAATAAAATCTCAAAACGAATATTTAAAAATAAAACTATTTAGATAAGAGTGTTTAAAAAAATAGTATAATTGTTTTATTTCTTAAACTATTACGTGTATATAATTTTAATTATATTCTATATTAAAATAACGTACTGTAATTTTTCGTGTTTTTACTAACTATCATCTGTTTAATGAATGTGTTTCTAGCCTATGTATCTACCTGTATGTCCGTCTATCTATTTATCTATAATATAAAAAAATTAAGACAAGACGTGATACAATTGTAAGCCTTATCATACTAAATTTCTTATTATTTTTATTATTAAAAGTAATATTGAATACTAATAATATTAATCATACCATTTTCAAATTAAAAAAGGTATAATTTATTAAATTAAAAGCCTGTTTTTTATTAAAAACACACCCTTTTAAAAACAAAAGTTTTATAATGTACAGAATACAACAAACGTTTTTTAAAATATTATTTTCTTAAGACAAAATATTTAAATACCACAAATTTTTTATAAAATAAAAGTTTAAGAAAAATACATTATTGTTTATTTACTTAAAGTATCTATTAATTTACACGCAATTATAATCATATATTATCTTCTAGTATGGTTTTATAATTTATAAATTTTTATTACTAACTATTTAATATTTTATTTAATCAACCCGTGTAATACACGAGGTAATAACCTAGTGTTTTATATAAATGTTTGAAAGAGAAGATTAACAGAAAAAGCATTAAAAAGGAGTATTTTGATTAGATGTATAAATTGATAATATTAACTAGGCAAATTCAATTCCAATAACTTAAATTATGTTTTATGACATAAAGTTATTCATAAGAACAATATGATTAATGACACTCACAATATCTATTTTCATACTAAGACAAACGTAGACACAAAATTATGTCATATGATTAGTGACAAGATATCTACTTGGATTTTTTTAATAGAAAATTACTTTTTAGATATAGAATTAAATTATGATATTTTAACTGACAATAATTCATATTGTTTGATTAATAATACTTCTTAACCTTTACTTTTGTTCATAAGGAGTTCCACAGCTAATTTTCTTCATGTGGTGGTTTTTAATAAATTGAGGAAATCTTATCTCACTCAAACATGAAATCTTTCTTGGTAAATATGTGCAATATTATTAAATTGGAGAAAATCACATCCCAATTGACAGTTGCAACAATGAACAAAAAATTTAGTGATTTTATCGGGTCCAAAAATATTTTTCTAATTGAGGCGGAAATTATTAAAGTTCATTTGTATATCACAATATAATAATTTTTTCGATCAGATTCGGCTCAGATCAGTTTATTGCTTAAAAACATCGTTAAAGCAATTTCCAAACTCCTGTAACATATATATCAAGAACGTATTGAAACAACTAGTTTAAGAATAATGTTAAAATGATTTCCGAACATTTGCAGAATAGTTAAAAACACCAATTAGTCTTTAATAGATAATGTTCAACAAGTTTGATAATATTTTCGGTTAAAGTAAATATAATAATTGATCGTTAATATCTTCAAATCAATATAATTTCACTTGTTTGATTACACAAACAATTACATTGATGCAACCTTAACTTGACAATTAGTGATAAATAATGATATCATGCTTAAAAGATTGTTGGAACTTAAAAGAGAAAAAAAAAGTGATGATGTGAATTGGACCAAGTAAATTGTTAAAAGTTAGAAGAGTAAAAAGTATTTCGATGTGAGTTATTTCAAATAATGAATGTCTTGTATTTGAGTTATAAAACTTAAAAAGGTTGGTTTAACCAAGACAGCAAGTGAGCCATCAAGCGAGCACGTAAGCAAGCCACCGTTGTCTCAGGCTCGACTTGTTCATAAACAGAGTCATCTCAGATCCGTTCGTTACAAGCTGAGCCAATTCGAGCGACCCTTTCGCGTTTGACTTTCAAGCAAGCCATAAGCCACAAGCTATTTGAATAGTCTTATCAGAACGTACAGTAAGATAACAAAGATAATCAAGAATAAAAAAAGTAACTAATACCAAATAACCTTGCAAAAATACAATAAGATATGTGTCTGCCCATACTTGTTGTGTGGGTGATAATTCCCACGAGGCATCAATGAAGCAGAGGGGCGTGTGACATGATCTACATGTCTATCGGAAACAATTTGGGTTTAATACAAACAACTATGGGACCTGCTATTTACACATTACCATGTGATTTAATTAATTTATGCATCGATTTTGTTATTAGCTTAGATATTTATTTTTTTCAAATTTTTTTAATGCGGATGATAACATATGTTTAAACCCAATTCAATAGCTAGGCTTAGTGCTCGACGAGATTCGTAACCATTGTTGCATAATGAGCCCTAATTGTAATCTAATTTCATTCTTTAGATTCATGAGGTAAGTGTCACATGCCTCTTTCATGAACCCTAAAACTTAAACTCTAAATTTTATTTATAAATAAATATCAATCGATAAGAATTGACATCACCTAACAATTATAGGACTTCTGTTTAGACACGTGTTTTAATATATTATGAATGAATTGAATAGAATTTAATACTTTAGGCAAAGGTAGGTAAATGATTTTATATTTACTATAATATTTTATTTCTTATAAGGCATATATTATGGGTTTTATGTATGAATGTTTTTCTCTTCTATCATTCCTAAGATATGTAACTCGTATTTCATTACCTTAATTAGTTTTTTTCGTTGTGTGTTGTGCTGGTGATGCCGCCACGAATTCAAATATCATAACGTAGTTACAAAAACACGTCGCTATCGCTATCACTCCCACGTAAAACCCGAAAGTGTCTTTTTTCATAAAAGCTTTTGTCACACGATGATGTTCACTCATATTACGTTCGGTTCGTCAAAGTAACAGAACAACAATGACAATCATTCTAGCCTACTACACTAAAAAATACTTGATTTTGAATACAACTCGATTTTCAAATAAGTTTTATATCGGGACGTCAAAAAAGTTAAAGTTCGTTTTTCTACAAATAGTTAACGAGTAAAAGTAAAAATAAAAATAAAATTATTAGAGAATCAAACTAGTCGAAATGTATATTATATATAGTATGAGAATTATTGATAAGTTATTGGTTAAGCGATTAGAAAAGGCAGTGGTCATTATGGATTTATGGAGCAATTAGCTTTTATTAAAGGTTGTTGTTTCTTGATGGGCCTTGATTATAAATGAGATGGTTGAATAGTACAAGAAGAGGATGAAGGGGTTAATGCTTTTTTGAATCAACTTTGAGAAAGCTTAGGGTCCTAGGGGCATTCTCATCGCATGGTCACGGCAAGAGCCGGCGTCGCGCGGCAACACTGCTACCGGTCCCCCGCGCCGTGAAAAGTTATGTATTTTATCGGATTTGTGAATATATGGTTAGAATTTTTAATTGTGTTTTTCTTACTTCAAGTTTAAAAGTTAATTTGGATGAATTTTCGAAGCAAACTTTGTATAAAATAAAAAAATAAACTTTGTCAATACCATTAAACTTTCAAAATCGAATTGTTGTCCAGCCGGCCCGCAAGCCCAGAGCGGTTTGTTTTAGTTTATTTAAAAAACCGTAGTTACAAATCAGCCTAACTATCTTATCAAAACTGTATGAAAACCCTAAAAGACCTAATTAGACCTGTCCTGATGGATAGGTGTAGAGATGGGCAAAAAAACCGAGTTCGAACCCGACCGAACCCAGGTACGGGTAGGACCCGATTTGTACCCAAAAAAACCCGTAGGGTTGGAACCGGGTTTATATATAGAAAATGTTTCCGAACCCCGACCCGACCCAAACCCGACCCGTTTGTACCCGGTTTTGACCTTTTTTTGGATTTTTTTAAGGTAAACATAACCACGCCAAGGGAATTAACCTTGCTAGTACCTCGGTTAAAGGCTCGGTTTTGACTATGTTGAATGTTGTTTGGGATGTGACGGCTAAACGACAAAGGGGTAACGTAAACATAACCACGCTAAGGGAATCAACCTCAAGTGCTAGTACCTCGCTAAAATACCCGGTTTTGACTATGTTGAATGTTGTTCAGGATTAAACAATAAAGGGGTAACACCCAACAAGCGAGCTCGGTAGATATAGTGGAACGGATTTTATTTCCACTATGACTACCGCAGATTATCGTGCATTTGATATTTTGGCTTGGTAGAAAGGAAATGAATCCCAATTTTCGATTCTTTCCGCTATGACCCGTGATTTACTAAGCGTCCAAGCTTCTAAGATAGATTCGGAATCTGCTTTTTCTATTAGTGGCAGGGTAATATCATTTTGGAGAACAAGAGTAACTCCAGAAGCGGTGGAGATGTGCATTTGTTTAAAGGATCACTTAGCCGCGATGAATCGTATATTAGACCAAACAAGTCTCAAATACGAAATTGCACTCAAAGCTAAAGTACACGATGAGAGGTAGAAGAAGAAGTATCTTCTGGCATATCCGACAAATAATTAACATTTGATGAAACCTCTCGTAGAAAATAAACATTAGACAATAACTTAGATAAAAGTTTTATGCTATTTTTTAATTGATTCATTTATGTATTTTTAAGTTTTTTTAATAAATAAATAATGAATTTGATGTTTATCTTATATTGTTATAGAAATACATGACGATTAATCTGAGTTTATTCAAAAAAATAAAAAAATGATGAATAATAATAATAATAATAATAATAATAATAATAATAATAATAATAATAATAATAATAAATAATAATAATAATAATATATTATTATTATTATTATTATTATTATTATTATTATTATTATTAATGATTTTTAATAAATAATAATAATACACACATGAAAAAAGGAAAGAAACCCGGATTGTACCCGACTTTGGACCCGACCCAACCCGGACCCGACCCTACCCTAACCTAACCGGGTAGGGATTTGATAATGATGAACCCGACCCGTGTTTGTGCCCGGGTTCACCAATACCCAGGTAAAAAAACCCGATTGAGCCCAACCCGAATTGTATCCGGTTTTGCGTATGGCCCAATACCCGGTTTGTGCATCTCTAGATTGGTGCAGGCTGTTTGGCAACATGTGCAATTCAAAATTTTACAACTCTTCTTTTCGGCTGGCTTAACAGCTGTTTGGCCACTCAGCGGCCCAATCCCAGTACGCGTAGATGCATTTGTTATATGGTCCTAAAGTTGACACACGGTTTATAAGCCCAATCCTTGTAAATTTAAAGCCCACTGTTTATGCATAAACATACATAATCTATTTAGATATTTTATAAATTTGATTATTAGATGAAACTAGTATTAAGCTTAAGGCGTGTAAATCTTTTCAAGTAGCGTTAATATCACACCATCGGTAGCGACCACCAACACTGAAAAAGCTCGTAAAACAAAAGAAATAAAAACGAACAAAATAAAATCGAACGAAAAATAGATGTAAAAGCGTTAAATCATGCACGTCTGTTGCTGCGTGTTAATGTGAAAAATTAGATCAAAACGTAAAACATAACGCGACTGCTAAATGAGAAAAAATATAGGTAAAAAGGTTGAACTACATACGCATGTTACGTCATGTTAACTGGAAAATTTTAGACCGAAAAGTAAACCAAAAAAATGTAAGAGATGAAAAGTATATGTACAAAAGATGAAAGTGAAAAAATGTTAGAATTAAATGTAAAGAGATGAAAACTATTAGGGTTAAAAGTAAAATATAAAAACAAAAAAACAAAGTAATGTACAACTTAAAAAGCATAAGGTACAAACAATAATGCATAATCAAGTTAAAATTAGTAATATATATGATTAAAAAAGGACATGGATATTTATATGAATCCTACTAACCGAATACAAATCAGAAAGCTATCGTTGGATAAATCTATATATATATACTAAAAGAGTAATTTAGGGGGATACGTGGCACATTTTAGGCCCCTTAAGTTTAATTTTTTCGTCTCTCTCTCCTTTAAATAATTACCTAAATTAAGAAATATTAAATAAGTTTAATTCTTTTTTAGATTAAATTTTTTTAATAATTAAGAAAGATGTCTTTTTATTAATGTTATTTTTAGAAAACAATTTTTATATAATTAATTTTTTTTCTAAAACATCTAACTTTTTTTAAAATTTAAAATATTTTAAAATTGGTATTTTTAAAAAGTAAATTTTTTATAAGCTAAAAATAATTAAAATTAGGAGTTATAATAATTTTTTTTTTAAAAATAACATTTTTAATACGGTTTGTTTTGAAAAAATATTTAACTTTTTTTGGAAAGAAAGTTTAAAAACAAAAGTTTAATATTTTATTTTTATTACTTATAGTTATTACTCATATGTAATTTTAATCATATATTATTTTAGATTATCATTTTATACTTCATAAAATTTTATTATATTTAATATTTTATTTTTTCAACCCGTATAATACACGTGTTACTAAAGTTAATATTAAATAAATAATAATCTACAACTAATCAGAGATATTATGAACATTTATAGCCCGATCCAACCCGATTCAATACTATATCTCTATATTTGATTACAAGGTCAAAATAATTCGAAATTGATCTAATTATTGCACATAACTTTTCAATGTATATTATTTAAATCTTAATTTTTCATACTAATATACCACTCAATATCTAGCTCACGATTTGACTCGTCAAAAGTTTCCTTTTAAGTCTAAAAGAAGACAGTTTTCTTTGACTGTATATTTCGCTATGACAATAAACAAAAGTTAAGGTCAATTTCTGTCAGGTGTCAGTTTATACTTGAAAGAATCTATTTTTACGTATGATCAGCTTTATGGCATCTTGTCATAAATTAAGAGTAAAGATGAATTGAAGGTTTTAGCTTTAGATAATGAGTGTAAACCTACTAATGTTATTACAAATGTAGTTTACAAAGATGTTTTTGCTCATTTGTGACCTTATAATTAAAAGTTGTTATGTCTTATTTAATATATAACACACTTGATTTTATTTTTATTTTTATGTTATTTAATAATTAGCTCTTCACACTTCCGTGTAATATACGGGTAACTAAAGCTAGTTATATATAAACCTCAATAAGATTTATATAAAAATTTATGTAGTTTTAAGTTGTATAAATATTCAATGAGTTAATTGTGATTTTCGTCCCTGAGTTTTAATCTGTTTTGTCATTTCCATCCAAAAATATTTTTTTCTTTTGGGTCCCTAACTTTTTAAAAAAGTGTTATTTTTATTCATTTTCGTTAATTTAGTTAATTGTGTTTTGTTAATTTATGGACATTAAAGTCATTATACAAATGAAAAGTTAAGTTAGATGATTTGCATAATAACTTAAATGCCATTCTATAGTCAATATGGGACTAACTCACTTGGTAGAGGCATATATCTCTCAAATTGGAGCAGTGGCAGAGCTTGAACAATCCCGTAAAGGGGGCGGGGGCGAAATTAATTTTTTTTATGGGGGGCGAACTCGATATTTATATAAAAATTTACACTACCGAATCAAAAATTTACACTACCGGACTAAAATTTAACACTACCGTCGAAAAAAAAGGGGGGGTGGCGGCCCCCCCGGTCTCCACTATCCTCCGAGCTATCTCTCCCTTCAACAAACTCACGAGCTATCTCTCCCTTCAACAAAGATCACATTCTCTTCTCTATTCTCATACATCACTTATTTTGAAGCGTTCATATCAAAGAACGTCAATACCCCCTCCCTCCTCCGTCTCATCATCTCTCTCCTCTTAAAACACGTATTGAGAAGCTCCAATAAGGATAGAAATGCTCATGCATTCTGAAAATTTGTAAACACAACTCGGATTCTAGTGGAGCTTTCAAGAACTATGTACATGCTTGTACTTTTGTACGCATGGTCGATCTTTTGCACGTGTTCATAATTTGTCAAACATAGTTTGCTAGATATTGGCCATTTGAGCTCTCATATCAAACTTTTTTTTTAAATCATTCATAGTTCATATGGATATTTAGTCCCCCTCAAGCATGAGCTTAAGAATGGAGGAAAAAACCTACAAATTATCAAATCTAAGTTCAAGAACTTGCGCTTGTTTGTAAGTCTATTGTAATTTGTAATAGTGTGTTGGGTGGGCGACTACTCAAGGCTCAATTTTTCAAGGGCTCAAAATTTTTTTCGTTTACGCATCAGGTGTCAATTAACACAATTTGTAAAGTTATAAATTTATTATTAGCTATTGTTCCAGAGGGTCACAACAAACTAATAAACATTCTAAAATCAATAACATGTTGTAGAGGGGGATTAATTAACATAATTAACCAATTTAAGTTAAATAAAATAAAAGCCATATTTTGTTTAGGTTTGTAAATAGCGATTTTAACTCAGAAGACTATCAATTACACCAAATCACCCACCCCCATCAGTTACCCAACAATTTAGTGCCCTGGCATATCTAAGTTTCCAATTTAAGAGTATTCACATCGTGTTTCCTATATTTTTATGAGTGTATGAGTGTATTTCCTATATTATATGGAATAGTTGTGCGTGGTTGTGAGTGAAAATGAGAGAAAATTTACTATTTATCTGTATATTAAATAACACACTGTTCAACCCTTATAATTTTTTTTAATATTTTTTAAAGTGTTTGCGAGTAGAGTGGAGAGAAAATGTAACGAAAAATGTATAAAAAGTATTATATAATTGAAAAGAATAGAGAAAAAATAATTTTTAGTATAATTATAATAATAAAAATAAAGAATGAGATGTGAATGATCTAATAGATCCATTTTTACTTGTTGCACAAAACATTCAAATCTACGAGCTGACCCCGACCCTAACCTGAAAGCTGAGTTGCAAATAGATTGAGGTTTATCAAATGACTCGTTTGAACTTTACTCAAGCCTGATAGGGTCAAAGTTTATAGATCTTATTAATCTTTTTAAACTAATTACTTTCATTTTATTGAATATAGTTGTAAGCTATTCAAGCAAGTTTATATGAAGATAAGATATTTCTTTTAGTCTTTTTCTGTATATCTTGCTTTTATTTTAATTTGTTAAACAACCTAATAATTGAGACATGAATAACATGAGATGTCTCCTAATTATTGAAAACAATGCCTTAACCCATTGGTCTTAATCAACAACCCCATCACTTATGTGGGCCGTAAGACCCAAAAAGCAAACTTTGTGAGCTGAAAATAAGAAGATCAAAAGACCCACATTTCAAAAGTAAAAGAGGATTTTGTAAAAGCTAAACAAAACTTGCAAGCCACATGTGATGTGAAAATGTCATGATGATGAATATATGCTTTTTGCTGTCTTTAACCACTTGCCATCTTTTAACATCCACTACATCACCAGCAATCGGTTTCAGTGAAAGGGATTTTATATGATATTGTTGTTCGGTTGCAAGCTTTAGATTGACGGGTTGGATAGATGAATTCGGATCCAACTCATATATTTATACATGTTAAACACAATAGTCATCAACCTTGAAGGATGACACAATGACATGCATCTCATTTCTTTCTAGCAGATGCCTCAAATTCGAATTTACTTCCATGGGTTATCTGTTATAAACTTATAATCTCTTGAAAGTCACATTCTCTATTTCGGTTGTTAGCAAAGTATCCGCGAGTTTTGTGAGTTTTCTAGTAATAGGTTCTCGTGGACACACATAAAAGATATCAATAATCACCTCAAACGGACTTAAAATCATGTAACTCGAACAAAATCAATGTAACTCATTTATCTAAACGAGCCAAACATTTTGACAGACTGACTGACATGTTGTTAATCGATTGTAATCAAGTTGTACATAGATAATAAACACGTTAATCATAATAAATACATTAAAGTGGTTTACCTCGTAAAATATGTATGTGTTAAATTACTATTTGGTCCCTGTGGTTTGGTCATTTTAACAATTTGAATTCAAAAATGAATTTTCTAACAAATTAAGTCGCATGGTTTGTATTCTATAACTCTTTCAGTCCAAGACAATAACAAAGTTAAATTTTTTAGTTAATTTCTAACAAAATGACCAAAATGCCCTTAGACTGAAATGATTATTTTTAATAACCTCCGGGACCAAAACATAATATATATATATATATATATATATACACACACACACACACACACACATATATATATATATATATATATATATATATATATATATATATATATATGTAAAAGATTTTTATTTTTATTATTTAAAGTTTTTAAAAATATTTTTTAAAACCGTTTAGATTTTAAAACGATAATGTAATTACTAGAAAACGTTTTTAAATGTTGTTAAACCATTTGGTTTTCTAAACATCATTTTATAAGCAATTGGTTTTTAAAAGGTTGATATTTTAAACAATTTTTAAAATCATTCATCTTCGAACCGTTCGGCTTTAAAATCTTTCGGCTTTTTTAAACTAATTTTTTATAATCGTTCGGCTTTTTAAACTTATTTTTAATCGTTTGTCTTACTTAATATATTTTAAAATCTTTACGTTTTCAAATGTTTTAATTAAATGGCTTTTTAAACCGTTCAAGTAACTAAACTTTTTTTTAAATTTGTTTGCCTTATTAAACGTCTTTTTCAAATCGATTGGTTATTCAAACTTAACGAATGACATAAAAAAATTTAAATAAACTAAACATAAATAATTTTAATATCGTAGAAGCCATAATTGTAATAATCAAAACCCAAATTAATCCAAAAAAATACAAATGACGTAAAAGTATAAATCACTTTCAAGTCAACTTGAATAGAAGACGATAAAAACATCAAAAGAACAGTAATAAAGCTTTTAATAAAATGAATGGTTTAAAAATAAAGCTTTTAATAAACGAACAGTAAAAAGACGTTCAAATAAAAGAACGACTTAAAATTACTTTTAAACGAGCCGAATGGTTAAAAAACATGTATCAATAAAACAAAAATTAAAAAAGACGCATAATAGAATTGAACGATTAATAAAAAGACGTTTAAATAAAATAACAGTTAAAAAGACTTTTACGGTTTAAATAAAACAACTAAATTAAAACGAACGTTTAAGTAAGCCTAATAGTTTATATAAGAAGTGTAATATGCCAAACGGTTTTAAATTTTATGTTAGATAATATGAATGGTTTAAATATGACGTTTAAAACTGAGCGGTTTAAAATATAAAAATTCAAAAAACGTTTTTTAGTAATTATATTATCGGTTTAAAATCTAAACTTAAAAAATATTTTTAAAAACTTTAAATAATAAAATAAAAATCTTTTATATATATATATATATACATATATATACATATATACATATATATATAATATATATATATATATATACATATATATACTATAATATATATATATATACATATATATATACATATATAGATATATATATATAATATGTTTGTATGAGAGAGTAAATTACGTGTTTGGTCCCTAAGGTTATTAAAATTACCATTTTAGTCCAAGGGCATTTGATCATTTTGTTAAAAATTAACTGAAAAATCTAACTCTGTTAATGTATTGGACTGAAAAAGTTATAAAATACAGGCTTGATTTGTTAGAAAATTTGTTTTTAAACTCAAATGGTTAAAATGATCCAACCACAGAGATCAAAATAATAATTTACTTTCTTTTAATTTTAAATGGTTAACATGTAGTTAATGTTAGATATGTCAATTTGAACACGACATAATTATTAAAACTAGTTAGATTTTTAGTTTTAGGGTTTAAGAAAGATCGGCTTGGAGGGATTATATATACACCATAACAAACATTGAATTAGAAAATGTAAAGATAACTTATACATCATATAACGATTACAGACCAAAAAACATGCACAATATACTATTTCCTTCTATTTAAACAATCAAACCCTTTAATAACAATCTTCATATACGATGTTGTTGTAGTTGCAACAGCCTAGAGTAAGCCCCGTCGGGTCGGCTTACAAGTTCACCATGGCTGCCCTGCTCCACGATCCGCCCGTCTTGGACTACACCGATACTATCAACCCCTCGGATTGTTGATAACCGATGAGCCACCAGGACCGTGGTTCGACCCCTCATTAGCCTTTCTAGTGCTTCTTGTAGCACACACTCTGATCCGCGTCTAGTGCACTAGTGGCCTCATCTAGTAACAGAATTGTTGGGTTTTTAAAATAGCTCGGGCTATCGCGATTCTTTGTTTTTGTCCACCTGACAGTTGAACTCCTCTCTCTCCGACCGGAGTCTTGTACCCGTCGGGGCAAACCGCTAACGAATGTATGCACATTGGCAGCGGTTGCCGCTTCAATAACTTCCGATTCTGTAGCCCATCTTTCCCATATGCAATGTTTTCCATTATGCTTGTGGCAAACAATGCGGGTTCTTGTTGAACTAGACCGATTTCAGTTAAGAGACTTTAGATTCAACCGTCTTATATCTTCCCATCGATCATAACCTTTCCGGCATTCGGGTCATAGAACCGCTCGATCAACGCGATGACCGAGCTTTTGCCCGAGCCACTGGCTCCAACTAGAGCCTGGCTCTGGCCGGCCCGAATTCTAAGACAAAAGTCCTTGAACACAATCACATCAGGTCTAGAAGGGTATGAAAAGTCAACATGTCGAAGCTCGATCTCGCCTCGAATTGTATCAACCGGGTCGGCATCGGGATCATCGGGGTCGATTTGGGTTGATCTATCGAGGATCGAGAATACCGACCCGATGGCTTCTCCGCCTCGGATGATCTCTGGGGCGAGGCTAACGGTTTCAGCTACTGAGTTGGCAGTAATGACTAGTACAATAAATACTTTGATGACTTTTGAGAAGGTTGAGAGGCCTTTGGTAACGAGGTGCGCGCCATACCATAGGATTAGCGCTTCGGAGCATAAAGAGCGAGTTGGGAAATACCAAAGAGCATGCCCGAAAACTGGCTACGGCGAAGGCTTTGGTTTTGGGGCACACGGAGTTGAGCGGAAAATAGTGAAAGAATTTTTTGTTGGGCGTTGAAAGCTGCAACGGTTCGGATGTTGCTCACTCCTTCGCCAGCTATCATGCTAGTCTTGGCATGGGCCTGCTGTGTCTCCAGCAAAGCCTTTGAGAGAAAGTTGCTGTAAGATCAAGAATTGAGCATGTTATTTTCATAGAATGATTAATAATGTGTTAGTTTCTTCCCATTAGCGTAAAAAAAAAAAAAAAAAAACTCAGACCCGACAAGAAAATCTTGGACTCGAAACAACTAAGACGGGTAAGCAAGCTTGGGATTACTTATAAAATTATACCTTTAGTAGGTTTGTGTAATGTATGATATCAAGTGATAGATTACCTCAAATCTACCTCATACTTTACCTCAAATCTATCTCATACCTGTTACGAAAATAAGTATATTCATACATTATATAATTTTAAAATAAATAATTGATAGTATTTTAAATTGTTTTAAATAATTAGAAACTTTACAGTATTCAAACCTCCAAATTTTAGTTGAAAATTATTTTACCACAACTTTTTTATAGAACCACCAATTGTTTGTTATTCATGCAAGACAGGGACTCGTAACTTTTTTTATTGTCTAGCATACCATTATTATTAAAAACCCAACCGACCTCTTGAAATGACATAACTACCCTACTACTAGCGTAAAAGAAAGTGGAGAGTGGTTAAAAGTTACTATTGATATCTTGGGGCATGAAGTAAATGGGCAAGTGACAAAAGAACACAGATATCTAGTACTGTCATAGAGAACACCAGAACTGAAGTAAGTATACAAAGTCAATGAATTTGACAACACAGGTTCCCATGGAGTGTGGATCCAAATGCATGATAAAAGAAGAAAACAAAACACTAAATAATGCTTCTGACAACCCAACCCAAATGGAAGAGTGAAAGTTGACTGTCAAATAGACCATCCAATAATGGTTCTATAAATCGCAAAGTTCACGGGCTAAGAATCTCTGCCATCTAGTACACAATTTGTACTATATGCAAAATTTTCTACTGTTTACAAGTGGTTTTTGTTGGCATACAATCAATGGCGATCATATTCTAAAAATTTGGTACCAAATATTTGTAGTTGTTGAGTACATTTTGATCTAAAAACAAAAGGCGATAGAAATTTTCAGACTTTTTTGAATTTTCAAATGTTAAAGTGGACATCTTTATTGAAGTAAGAGAATAGAGTGTATATGAGTCAGGGGGTATGGTGCTAGTATCGGGAAAGTATGAACCGGAATGCAGGAAGCACATGCTGGGTCCTTGATATCTACCACTTTAAATATACATACACATATAGATACAGATATATCCTGTCTATGACGGGACGGGCTGATGTAATTAATTATAGTATAAAATTAGAAGTAGGTTATATGAGTGTGTAAATTAACGTTCTTAAAATAAAAGACATAAATTACCAAAGTGTGAAAAAAATGAATCTTTTCTTATATGGTAGAGGGATCAAGTCTAATAGGATTAGAGGTGTGTGAGTGTATTTTCTTTTTATTTCAAGATAATATTATCCAAAATCAAGATTCAAGATTTAAAATTTGATGCATTTTCTAAGTTGAACAGTACTATAGTGTTGGTGAGAGTGAATTTACCTGAGCAAAATGGGCCAAAACAAGAAGAGGGAAAGTTGCAAGAATGAGAAGTGAGACTCTCCATTCCACAATAAATGCAACCACAAATGAAGTGAGAAGAGATGTCATGTTCTGTAGTATAACAGATATCCTCTCGGCTATCGCTGATTTGACATCAGCAGCATCTGTGGCTAGACGAGCTGCTACTAGACTAGAGTTATGCTCCTCTTCATCGAACCATCCGACTTCGTTCCTCAAGATCGCTACACAAGAAAAGAACTTTTTAAAAACTATAAACTGAGTATAAAAAAACTTAACAAGCAAGGATATGGCCACGTCGTCGATCAGGATACTTTGGATTTGATATAAGAAAGAATGTAATGCAGATGTATACCTGAAAGCATCATCCTTCTTACTCTTGTAGTGAGGTTTTCTCCCATTATACTAAAGAAGTAATGCTGGATCAAGTACGCAACAACCGCGTATAGACCTGCTCCAACATAAATGAAAACATACTCTTTGGTCTTTCGCTCCATTCGAGCAGGGTTATCAAAGTAAAAAACTTCAATCATGTTGCTCATCACAATGGCAAAAGTTGGACCAATAAATCCTGATAGAATTGATCCTACAGCACCCATTATTGAATAAGGCCACTCGGGAGCATTCATTTTCAGAAGACGGAAGAAATACCCGCTTGGAGCTGGATTTTTTCTCTCTGTTTCAGCATTGGATATCATTTCTATACGGCCATCTGCACCAGTGCTATACTGATAACTTAAATTTCTCAAGCTTCCAGACCTGAGGCTAAGAGATTTTGTTGACAGTGAATGGCTTAATCGTGATGAACGTGTGCGTCTGGTTGAAGGGTTTGAAAAGTCTCGGTTTCCCACCATTTCTTGGAATCTAATCAACGAAGCGTATGCACCTTGCTTCGAAATCAGCTCTTCGTGTGTTCCTGTTTCCACAATCTGTCCTTGTTGAATAACTGCTATTGAATCAACATTCTTATGGTGGATAACCGATGTGCAACCACAACTGTTGTCCTTCCAACCATTAAACGATCAAGAGCTTCCTGAACAATGCTCTCAGAACCTGAATCAAGCGCGCTGGTGGCCTCATCAAGGAGCAGGATTTTTGGGTTTTTTAACATTGCTCTAGCGATTGCGATTCTTTGTTTTTGACCACCAGATAGCTGGACCCCACGCTCACCCACCTGCGTGTTGTAGCCATTAGGAAGCATGGTAATGAAGCTATGAGCATTGGCAGCTGAGGCTGCAGCTTCAACTTCTGCTGTAGTTGCATCAGGTTTTCCATAAAGTATGTTTTCAAGGATGCTGGTGGCAAAGAGTGCAGGTTCTTGGTTCACTAAACCAATTTGATCACGCAACCATCGTAGTTGCAGCGTCTTTATGTCCACATTGTCTAGCAATATTTGCCCTGCTAACCGCACAAATTATTTTGAATACAAACAGTTTGACAATTACATTAGACAAACAAGAAAATTCAACTAATTCACCTTCATTAGGGTCGTAAAACCTTTCTATCAGAGAAACAACGGTGCTTTTACCCGACCCACTACCGCCAACAACAGCAACCGTCTTTCCAGCAGGGAAGAAAATGGAGAAATTTCTGAAAATAAAGACATCTGTCCTTGAAGGGTAACTGAAAGATATGTCCTTGAACTCGATATTGCCGTTGACCTCTGCTAAACACATCCCATCTGTAGAGTCTTGAACTATAGTTGGTTTTTGGTTGATAATTTCCAGTAATTTGTATCCAGCAGCTTTGCCTTTGCTGAATGCTCCAAGATTTGAAAAAGACTGACCCAAACTCCTGTTGTGATTCACTTGTTTTTATTAAAATTGAAGAAGTGATAGTTGATTGGGATTGTGAAACTTGATAAGTGAAAAAAGATCTTACATGCCACCAACAATGGCAGAGAAAATAGCAGTAAATGCTTTTCCACCATCTGTTTGCCCATTCCTGATAAATACACCAGCATACCAGAACACAAGTGCCCATGACATGCATGCAATTCCATATGTACATCCCAGTCCCAAACCCTTTGCCATCCCGGCCTTGTACCCGAGCTTAAGCGTGTGTTGTATTGCATCTGAATATGAGTCTAGAGCTTTTGTCTCGCCCACGTATGAATACACTGTTCTTACTTGTGCAATAGCCTATCAAATATTTAAAAAATTATTAGCTTTAGAAGGTAAAACTTGAATTTGAATTATAAAAATCATGACTACATGAGTCATAATTTTACCGCGTAGATGTATATGATCAAATTAGTAGTTGATTAATACCACACTAAGGAAACATGAGAATGAAAGTGAAAGAGTAAAAGTAGAGCAACCTATGAGGCAAAGTGTTCTTATCACTGTAGCGCATGCTGTATAATATATGATCACACAAACTTTGAAGCTACTTTAGCAGCATTGGTGCCCATAAAGTAAATAATTAAATTCATCAAGATAGACAAAGTTAAGTGAATATTGAAAGAAATTCTAATGTCATGAAACTTGTGGCAAACTTCAAAGATATGTTGTGCCCAAATTGGTTTTAGTTCTGTTAATAAAGTTTGTCGGGTACCATCTCTTAACAAAAAGTAATATATATCTAGACTAGAAACAGTCAGCGAGACCACCTGTTCTGCTATGATGCCAGCATTGGCATAGGACTCGCGGCTCTTTGAAGTGAGGCCCGTAAGAGTATACGCGTATAAGCCGCCTGCAAAGGCAATTCCGGGGATGACTGCAACACTTAGAAGAGCTAGCTTCCATGCTGACACAAAACCAACCACCAATCCAGCCAAAAATGTAGATAGATAATGGATGAAGTTTCCCACCTAATGTTAAAGCACAATGAAAGTCAACCTTGATTATTATGGAGATGAATAACTTCAAGTTAAAATTGTATAAAAGTATCATATAAATGGCATTTGTTCAAACAACACACTCCCAACTCCCAAATTACAAAAATCTTTGAAATTCTTAAAGGTGGAGCAGGTTAAACTATATATGCTAACGTGCGCCACAAACATGATAAATTCCGTAGAATGCTTTTGCTGGACAATCTTCTTGTTGAAGTGAACTACAAAACTTAAAAGATGATGCCCGGCGCGGGTTAACTCAAGTATGCTAACATGCGCCAGTTAACTTCCATCCTTTGTTGGACCCCACCTCCACACCATTAATGGACAAACAATAGATGCTGATTCTTTTTCCGTTTTATTTCCACAAAACGAATTCAAACAAGTTGGTGTACGCTTGAAACCGTTCGGGTGCAGACAAAGTACCGTCGTATCACATTTAATGGCTAAATATGTTTTATTTTTAATCAGCGAAAACACTCCCTCTGATTTAAAATTTACGAACTCTACATTTTACAGGATTTAAACTTATAATATTTAATTGTGAAGTTCATCGTAAGAATGAAATAAGCTTGTGCTAAACGGACCAACCCGACTAAATTAGTTACAACTTACAACATCTTGTTTTTTAGTCACTTAGCGGGCCATCCCTTAGAAAATTAGTCATATTCTCGCTCTATTTTACTCACTAGAATATGTTAAGCATATCTGGTCATAAGGGTATGTTTAACCAAGCCTAAAGAAATATTACCTTCTCGCTAATGGCATCTTGAACAAGAAGTGTGTCCGTCGAGATGCTAAAAACAATATCACCAGTTCTCGCATCTGTATCGTAGAACCCAACGTCTTGTTTCAAAACTGCCTCCAAATACTTCTTCCTCAACGCGCTCACTTGTCGTTCTCCGGTGTACATCCAACATCCGATCTCTGTTTCATCCTCAATTTTAACAAAATTAATAACTACTTGACAATTAATCACGCTTACTTAATTTTAATTTTAATAAAAAAAAACTACGAAATTTTGCAAGTTATAGGAGATGCAGATATGTGTGAACTTTAAAAAAGTATTCCAAACTTTGACAAGTGCGTGACGATAAGGACAATAGATAGCAAGGAACCCACGTGCACCTCATCCTTAGTGAACTGGCTAAAATAAGCACTTCCAAAGAATAAAAAACGAAAGCAATAATATATGCAGCTACTAAACTCGTAGTCAAACATACAAAACTTTTTTACAAAGTATATAACGCAATAAGGTTTAACACAGAACGTGACAATCGAAATTATAAAGAACAGAATTATTACTCAAGAGTATTGGTATGCGTGATAATTTTACACCTATATGATAGTGTTAACCCTTCTTTCATGATAATAATACTTTTTACGAAAACGTACTCTAATATTTCAAACTTTTTTATTTTTTATATACTCATAGAGAGAGAATATCGGATCGAGTTTAGCTTCTCACCTGCATAAGACGATACGCACACCACCAATCCGAGATAAACGAAATACAAAGCATACTGCATTAATTCACAGCAAACACAATTTCAGATCTGAATCTGCAACAAATCGCATCAACAAATAATAATAACAATAACAATAACAATAACAATGATACATGACCTTAGAAACTTCATGAGTCATGGTGTTCAAATCGGCCTGGTGTTTCCCGAAGCCATTAACCATTTGACCGAACAAGAGGAAGAAGAACGGCATCGAAGATCCGTGAACAACAGCACCGATGCTGCCGATGATCATGAGAACATAATCGAGGTGATCGGCGAACGAGAACAGCTGGTGAAACGGCAGCGTTTGCTCCTTCTTCTTCTCTGTGTTCTCCGGCATTGTCTCCGTGTATCCGCCATTTTTGAAAGATGAAGCTCCGGTGGTGTAATGAGTAGAAGATTGTGTGTGAGTTTTAGAGGTTGTACAGGAGGAAGATAATAGAAGATAGCTTAATGGCCATTAACGCAGGGAGAGATGCTGAGGTTAATAATGGCGGAGGTCGGTGGTGGAGAAAGAGATGATATGAGTTTACGATGACTGCACTTGTGAAATGTGAGTGTGTTTGTGTGTATTTGAGGGGGAGAGAGAGAGAGAAGGGAGATGTTTTGGTTGTGTGGAGAATGTGAAGTTGGGGTATATAAAAACAAGAGGAGTGTTTCACTTTCACCCTGGTTCATGGCTTCAAGTAATGGGGAAATTTGAATTTTCTTTATGCAATATTAATTACCGATTTACTAGGTTAGTACTCGTGTACGCAGTTATTAGTACTCGTGTATTACGCGGTTGATAAAAATAAACGTATGTTATTTATAAGTTTCTACAACAATTTTACAGATATAATAATAATTACTTTACGTAGGGAAAAGTAAAATTACAATCAAAAGTTTTAAAGGTTTGATGTTTAAAGAAACTTATATATTTAATTCAGCAACTCTTTTAAATTTTCTTATATGTATAATTGTAAATCATGCTGACTACTAATCAGAATTTAATTTAAAGATTTAATTAAATTAATAGGCTACTAGGTTTTTTCTATTTTGACTATATTTTCCGTATGAGACCATGATATACATGTTCTAACATTTCTTTAATCTAGAGAATTTAATCAAGTTAATAAATTACAAACTTTTTCTATTTTACTAAGGGTGCAAACGAGTCGAACCGAGCCGAGCCTGAGCTCGTATAGGCTTGAGCTCGGCTCGTGAAGACTTAGTTGATGCAATTATTTAAAAATCAATAGAATTACAATTTACATTGTTTTCACTACATGCAATTATTTTTATATAGTATTACAAATAAAGAGTTTAACTTTAAAAATCAATAATAGACCAAACATCCACTCATCTACAACCTCAATAGAATTACAATTTACATTGTTTTCACTACATGCAATTATTTTTATATAGTATTACGCAGATTGAACAAAAACATAATAGTTAGTAATAACTTAGAAATTACAGAGCGATCGAACACTTTAATTGATGATAAACAAAATTTTGAATTCCAAAGTTTGTAAATATCTAAAAAATTGTTTTTTATAACATTATTAATTAGAAAGAGAAGCGACAAAATGAGAGTGATGAATCACCAGAGAGTGACACTTGTCTCATCATTTAATAGGTGAGAGGGGCGGAAAAATGATATGGAGACATCAGAGAGTGACACGCCTCTCACCAAAACTTTTATTTATTATATTGTATAGTATAGATATGGATTTGTTAAATAAATTAAATTTTTTAATCTTAGTGGTTATACGACAGATAAGGTGTTTTTTTATATTTAAAAGGTTAAGAGTTTAATTCTTGTAAAATACATGTTTTATTTGATTTGACATAAATGAATTAAAAGTAAAATTGCATTTTCACAAAATTTTAGTGAATTATCATTAAGTTTAACCATAAGAATCGTGAACAAAAAAATTAAAAAACACATTCAAGTGATTTTAAAAAGGTTATGACAGAAAGCTAGGTTTAATTACAAATAGTGTGTTCTTCTTTCTTAACAATAGCACATGGTAGTTAAATGAATATGTTTAAGGAAAATCAACTCAAAAGGAGGAACAAGAGTAGATTCTAGCTTTGATATATTAGTATTTGGACCTAATCAAGTATTTTAGATAAAACCGCTTGTTTGTATTAACTAATGAGGTTATCACTTGTGGTGGTAACTTATAGCTAACTTTAATTTTGAATCTATAACTATGTAAGATATCAGTTGTAATTGTGAATAATATTATAAACTATATCTAGTTCAGATTTGTGTGAATAGTTGTAAATAGTTATTGGGTAAGGAAGCTCAGCTAAACGACAAAGGCCCAATTCACCTAAAACCTACACCCTCCAACAATCAATGATCGATCTACTAATACTAATGAAAGTAGAGGAACTTAATTGTAGTTGAAAAACTTAGAGTTTAAGGTGGGTAAAAACTTAAGCTAATGGAAAAGACTGTTTAAAGTAACTGATGTGTGAATTCTTTATTTGCACAAATTTACACTTCAGATATAAATTTAACAATGTTTATATCTAGAAATGGTTACTTTGAAAGTGTTTATATGAAGGTTGAAGATGAAAGAATACACGAAATTTGGAAACAAAACAAGTGAAACGAAGATGGAGGGGCATAAAAATCCCCTTCTGGCATATTTACAGGCTCCGTTGTCTTATCTGACATATTTTACCCCATAGACATTAGAGGATTTGTACTTTAGGCTGTAAATCAGGGTCTATTTTACTCTCTTAGGCGTACTTTATAGTGATGGGCAGTGATGAGATGGTGAAAGTTCAATGTTTAAAGGCTTTAATTCTATGTTTTACATGTCAAATTATGAGAAATAGAGTTACTTTTGGGATATTATTGTGTTTGTAGCATAAATATGAAGAATATGAAAAAGTGGGAAGAAACGAGACGAAAATTGGAGCTCGGGAGGTGAAGATATGTAAAAGAGAAGTTTCAAGATAACAGTAACTTAAAACGGGCATAAATTGAGCTAGGAAAAGAATTACGGGGCCCACGACCTATCAACAGAAAGATCTCGAAAAGTTACACATGGAAATCAAGTTTGTGCAAGGGGTGGCGCCACCGACGCCATCATAGGCGCCACCAACGTCGATACCATCAGAAATACCATCAGAGCCATCGTTGGTCAGCAACTTTCAGCTCAGATGGTGCTGGGGGAGCCACCGGCGCCACTGGTGGCACCACCGACGAAAAGTAACCATCTTCCATCACTCTAAAGGTCTTCCAACATCAAGATCATCAAATATACATGATCAATTACAATTGTGTTGAAGAATCAATGATGAGGCAAGGCTAATTCGTTTTTGATTTACTTCGGGGGACGAGTTTGTGCAAGTTTTATTTTTCTTAGTTTGTAACCTAGATTTGAGAATGGATCTTGAACCTCTTAAATTCTTGTGGATTCAATTCATGATTTGATTATTTAAACGATTTGATTATGTTTAAACCTAATTTTGATTCTCTATAACTTTGGTTTTCTTTAATCACTGTATGATTGATGATTAGAGTTAGGGTTACATAATTCAAATTGGTGATTGTGTGAATGAAGTCCTTTAAGCTTTAATCCATAATTATCACTTAGATCTTATTATGTGTAAGTCACCATTAATGACTTCTCACTAGGTTTCACTAAAGAAAAATTGTAACTTTGTCAAACCTTAATCCTGAAGTGGGTTGTTTTTTTTCCAAGATTGTTAAAAACCTAAATTTTTATTTTGTTAATTTGATTATTTCTCAATTCAATTAATCAAGCAATTTACTTTTTAATGTTTAATATTTTTAGATTAATCGTTACTAGCACTTTCCTGTGATTCTCTGTGGATTCGACACCCTTCTTACCCTTTACTATTAAGGATGATTAGACACTCTTTCATATATTTTTGACCGACCACACGACATCGATCAAAATGGCGCCGTTGCCGGGAAATTGTTGCGCTTAGTATGAGTAATAGTTATTTGTTTTCTTAAAAATCCATTAAAAAACCAAAAAGATTTTCTTTTTCTTATTTTTAGTTTATTTGTTTTTTTGTCGTTCGGAATTAATCGTGGTATTTGCTTCTTGTTGCAGGCTTAGTAGAATATCAAGAATTTTGATATCATCATGGATTATGAGTGGGGCGTACTTTATGGTGATGGGCAACTTTTGACGGTAACTATTGGTTTTTTGCCCGAACTAATGTGTGCTTCTAGGGAGTCTATTTTACTCCACGATTTGAATACTCAGTGAACCCAGGGATTTGAATTTTTGAGGATTTTAGTGTTTTTTCAAGCAAGTTTGCGTTATTAGACATATAACACTTCACAAGACAAAGAAGGTACCTTAATTTTTGTTGCTTTTAGTTATTTATACTTTATGTTAGAAGTGCTTAATTTTTAGCATAATGTATGACTATAACTAGTCATTTAAGTCTTCATTATGGTTTCGAGGTGTTTGTTTGGCAAAATTGTTTTTTTTTCTTTTTTTAAAAAGGGGGTTGTGATTTTGATGTCATATTGTGGAAGTTTAGTAAGATGAAAGTAAACAGAATGTAGTTCATCAAAGTGTGGTTTTCCTGGAATAAATGAAAGTGGCAGGTGTGTGTAATGTTTTGGTTCAAAATGAAAATATAACAAATTAGGTCTTAACATTATGACATCCTTATGTTTGGTCACTTTGGGATTATGTTTATGAATTACAAGGTTGGTTCATTGATGGGTATTTACTGTAATGATTAGGTTTACAAGTTGAGTGTAAATAATAATGTAGGACCGTTGAAGGGTGGTAAATGTAACAGTTTTACAAGTTGAAGAGTTTAGAACACTTAGCAGATCAAATAATGAACCGGTTAGTGATGAAACAATGAACAAAAGTAAAAGAGCAATAGCAAGAACACCCAAATATGATTTTTCAAGAATGATGTATATTGATCTCAAGTTCTTACAAGTGTTACAGAGCTTAATCAGAAGATACAAGTACTTGAGATACTTTATACTACATCTTACAACCGGCCATACTTTGAAGCCCAGCTGGAAACACTAATCTAGACAACAAGATCAATGTAAAGTCAAAAGGCAGCTTGCCTTTTGACTAGTGACTATGACATGTCATAGCTCACATCCTAATATATTACAAAAAGGATAAAAGTACAAGAGTGGAAAGTTACAGACTCAAGACCTTAATCTATAGTTTGACAAAAGTACTATCTTTTCACCAACTCAAATAAGTTAGTGAGTCTTTAGAGGTGGCAGCGGAAAGTAGTTCAACTTTTGTCAAAAGATGATACAAAGAAAGCATGTCTTATCTGTCTTTGGAAGAAATCAGTCTTTGGCTTCAGAAGACTTTGTCCTTGAAGCTTCAGAAGACTTCATCTTTGGCTTCGAAAGATTTGATACTTAGCATAATTCTCTGAGTTGTATCAAATCTTCCGAAGTAACTTCCTTGTACTTTATTTCTGTATGCTGAGAGCTCTTAGTTGTTCTTTGGTTGCATCAACATCTAAGTATAAACGTTATAAACTCTTCCTAGGCTGATGCTACCAAAATTGAAGAGATCTTTGATTCTTGATCTTTATCTGTTGACAGTCCTTATTAGAATCAAGACCATTTCTTTGATCATTAGTTGGTCAGGATTCCTCAGACTCTCAAAGTATCTCATCATGTTATAGAGATCATGCAGAGGGAGGTTAAGTATGTTTTTCAGAAATACAGGTCTTGACCCCTTTGATCTCTAGTGACATAGCATTTTTCTGGATTGGTTGCAAACATCCAAGACACAATGGGTCTCTCTGTAGCAAGAGGCTCTACTTGAATAGGAGTTGGATGAGCAGCCTCTTTTTAATCACCCTCAGGATGTTCTGACCTATACTGAGGTGTAGAGGTGGATGCCTTGTGATCTGGTGGTGAAAGTTCAATGTTTAATAGCTTTATTTCCGTGTTTTATGTGTAAATTTATGAGAAATAGAGTTACTTTGGGATTATCATGTGTTTGTAGGTCAAATGTGAAGAATATGAAGAAATTGGAAGAAACGGGACGAGAATTGGAGCTCGAGAAGTAAGGATATGATCAACCGAAGTTACACAACAATGGTATCTTAAAACGCGCATAACTTGAGCTAGGAAAGGAGTTACGGGACCCACGACCTATCAACGGAAAGATCTCGAAAAGTTGCACATGAAAATAAAGGTTTTACAGGGAGGTGGCGCCACCGACGCCTCCATTGGCGCCACCAACGCCGGGGTCCGGGTTTTTGTTGAGATTTGACCTAAATTGAAGGGATTTAAAAAGGAAAAAAACCCTAATATGAATTTTAACTTTGACAACAGAAATCTTGGACAAAAATTAAAAATCTTGGATCATTCTCAAGCTTTTCCAACATCAAGATCATCAAATCTACAAGATTCATTCAATTGGCTTTGAAGATTCAATGATGAGGCAAGGCTAATTCGTTTGTGATTCACTTCGGGGGACGGGTTTGTGCAAGTTTTTTATTTTTCTTAGTTGTAACCTAGATTTGAGATTGGATCTTGAACCTTTTAAGTTCGTTTAGATTCAATTTATAATTTGATTATTTAAACGGTTTGATTATGCTTAAACTTAATTTTGATATTCTATAACTTTGGTTGTCTTTAATCATTATGTGATTGATTATTAGAATTAGGGTTATATTATTCAAATGGTAATTATGTGAATAAGGTCTTTAAGCTTTAATCCATAATTATCACTTAAATTCTATCATGTGTAAGTCACCATTAATGACTTCTCACTAGGTTTCATTAAAGAAAAATTGTAACTTTGCCAAACCTGGATCCTGAAATGGGTTGCTTTTTCTCCAAGATTGTTAAAAACCTAAACTTTTATTTCATTCATTTTATTATTTCTCAAATAAATCCATAAATCAATTTACTTTTCAATGTTTAATTCTTTTAGTTGATTGTTACTAGCACTTTCCTGTGATTCCCTGTGGATTCGACACCCTTCTTACCCTTTACTATTATGGGTGATTAAGGACTCTTTAATTAATATTTTTGACTGACCACACGACATAGATCACCTTGGACTTCTTCTTTTTCTTCCTCTAGTCCCTTCTGATGGCCATCATTTTCCTCTTTCTGTATTTTAACTGTGGAGACTAGCCTGCAGTACCAGATTGCTCTTATTTGTCATCCTCAGTTGGGTCCTTGTCCTTCACAGGTTGAGAAGGAGAAGGATCAGAACCCTATTATGGATTAGAAGATGAAGCTGGCTGTGATGCAGCACTAGGTCCAGGTTGTGTTGTCTCATATGGTTCAACCTTAACCTCAGCTTCAGGTGCAGCCTGACTTGGTAGAGAATGCAAGTAAACTAGCTCACCCCTTTTGATATTCTGCTTGAACATTTTAATGTGCTCATCCATAGTGGGTAGATACAATGGACCAAGTCTTCTTTCGATGAATCCATATAGCTTCAAGAAGCTCACCATCTTTTATCTATCAGCAGATTTCTTCAAGTTTGCTCTGATGGTGGCTCTTGACTTTGTAGCCTCTTCCCTTATCTTCCTCTTTGCAGCTTTTTGCTCCTTTTTCACTTGTTGCTCAAGCTGCTTGAGGTATTAGAACTCAATGTAGTCATATGGTAAGGGAAGAAGGTCGGCTGCCTGATACAGACCTGTGGTACTCAGGTAGGTGATCATGTTTTGTCTATCTTGTTCCCTATCTACCTGAGTTTGTTGTTTAGTAGCCACAGTTGCTGTCTCAGGACTTTTTTGAACTAGGGAGAGGGTAGGAGCTTTGTAGATTCTATTTCTCCTTCTTTCTTCATTGATCTTGAGAAGTAGTATTACTGTCTTAGCTTCCTTCCTCTCCTTTGACACTTCCATGTCAGCCAGTTCATTTAATTCCTCCAAGGGAAGAGAGATGAGTTCATCAATGTTGTAGTTTCTAGACCCCAAATAACTCAATCTGGCTGCCCTTAACTCATCATATTGAGTGCTTGGCCTGGGGGCAGCATTGATTGCAGCTTCCATGAAGCCATGGGTCCTGTTTGAACTCTCTCCCTTTGCCTTTCTCTTCCTCTCTCTCTTCTCCTCCTCAATCTCCTCAGGAGTCATCTTCTTTTTCCCTTTGTCACTCACAGGCCTGTGTGACTCAGAGTGGAGAGAGCTTTGGCCTTCATTGCTTGTTACTGCACTTGTGCCTTAGGGTGAGAGAGCTCTGGCTAGAGTGAGGCTGTGAGACTCCCTCACCAGCTGGTGCCCCACTAAGGGAAATAGGTGTTGAAGCAGCTCCTGTCTCAAGGTTCACAGACTCAATTGCTGGGCCTTCAGCCAAGGTTTCCCCTTCGAAGCTAATCTTAGGGTCCACCTTAGCATCCAGTTGACCAACAGTCTTGCCTGCTAGCCTCTGTATATATATTTTAGTTCTCAACTTGAACTTTTCAAGCACCTTTTGTTGAATCCTATCAACCAACCTTACAGCTTGCCTGTTTTGACTTAGGTTGGCAAGTGGGAGATCAACTAGATAGGTGCTCCCATAGTATCTTAGGTTGTAGAAGTTGAAGATCACTTGTTGCCCCTAAAATCTAGAGATTACCGGGGCTCTCCTTTTAGCATTATACCTCTATCCCGCTATTGGATTCTCAGTAGAGTGAGATGGAGTAGGCATAGCCCTTGGTATAACCTCCTCAAACATGGTTTGAATGAGTGAGTCCATATCATATGGACCTGAGGAGGTTGTTGAGTATGGATAACTGCAAGTGAGGGTGGTGAGTCCTCCATGTCCATACTCTGAGAGGAACTCCCAGGTTCTGTGATTGTAAGTAAGACTTTCTCCCCCTTTTTGGTAGCATCACCCTCTTGCACAGGGTAGCTAGGAGTTAGGTCTACCACATCCACTGGTTCTTGTGGGCCTGATTGAGTCCTCTTGATGGGTATCTCAGCTAACTTGCCCTTGAGATTGGTGATCTCAAGTTGCTGTTCATTGACCCTTCTTTGTAACGTAGTCACCTGTGATTCTAGGTGACTAACGTTGGAAACTAAATAGGTGCAAAGGTTGGACTGTTTGTGCACCTTTAGTTGCAGACTTCCCTTATCTTTATTTGAAGAATCATGAAGGGATGAGAGAATATGACCAAGGTCTTCTTCCTCATCACCAGCTTGTGTTTCTTGGCTGCTCGATTTCCCCTACACACTGACAACTTCAAAGGAAGTGTCAATGGGCTGGGTTCCCATGGTTGAGGTCTTAATGATGTAATCACTTACAAAAATGAGAGCCTGTTCCATATGGGCCTCCTGAACAAGTTCAGGAAGGTCCACCTTAGTTGTGGATGGATGATGTGTGATAGATATAGGTGATGCAGAAGCACTCATCTCTCCTTGAGAAGGGGTGAAGAAGAGCGACTCATGATACTCACTGAATCCTATATCCTCATCATCATAGAATCCAAGGTTTGGGATTGGTTAGTTGAGGTCAAACGGCTGGGGATGGTAGCTTTCCCTTGAAGGTTGATCACTAGAGTTTTGAGACTCTGAGTGAAGGCTTAAGGCTGGGGTTATGAGCTCATCAGGCTGAACATGAGGAACCTCAACACTGATCATAGAAATAATGGGAGTGGTATGCTCCTCAGGAGAAGTGGGAGCTCCAATGTCTAGTTCTTCCTACATGGTTGGTGATTTGGGGACCTTCTCAATCTGTGTTGACTGAGCAGGGGCTCTTTTGGATTTTCTTTGGTAGGCAATGGTCATTTCTGGCTGTGTGGGGGCTGCAGATGTAGAAGGTGTGGGTTCAACATTGGCTGGTGCTGCCAAGTTGTCACCTTGAGCAATGAGCTCTAACATTTTTAGGAATAGGGTTGTTTCTACCCCTGAGAAGCTAACAGTTGGCTTTCTCATTGTCTAGAAGATGTCAGACTTTATCTGTTCCAGTTTAAGAATATTACTTTTTCCCCTTAACTGTGAGCCCAGTTCATAGTTAAAAATGTATTGAACATATCTAAGGAACATATAATATTCTAGGGAGTCCAAGTTAGCAAGAAGATTCGTATAAACAAATTAAGAATACCTAAACTTGACCCTTTGTACTATTCTATGGACTATGTAGGAAAGGTCATCAGGAATTTGGTCCCAACCTCCATGTTTGTTTGAAAGGGAGTGGATACCCACATGGAGGAGGTACTTCTATTTGGATGAGACCTTACCTTTTCTGAAGGTTCTTACGGAGTAGTCCCCTTCATAGCTCATCTGCCGTAATAAGTTTGTTCACAGCAGACTTGGGGAAGGACAAGTCACCCTCTTTATCATCCAGCCTTAGATGAGAGTTGATGGTGGCTAGAGTGATGAATACTTTCCTCCCCTGCACTGTTGTAGACGGTGCCTTCCTACCATCCAAGATGACCTCTTGGCAGGTCTTCCAGAACTGTAAAAGTTAATCTTCATATAATGGAGGGTCTATTGTGAGGGCGGTGAGGTAGTTGGTTAGAGACAAGAAACAACAAATATCTGAGAACCAAGATCTTTCTCAGATGATAACAGAGCAACTTGATTATATTGCCTGTGTAACTGCATGGAGAAATCTGGTTGGTTTCAGGGATCAGGGTTGGCCATTTGAGTAGCTTTGGGGTAAAGACGGTAAGAACAAAGTCGGTTTGTAGGTGAATTTAGGGTTTGAATCTCTGTAGATGATGGAGAAAGTGAAAGAGTGGAAACCGTTGTACAAATATTTATATGATAAGAATTTGAGACAAAGTTAATGCAAACGGATAAACTTTAAAATCCGGATGCCGGTCCCACCTCTGAAAAAATGCCCAAAAAGGTAGTTTTCTTGGAAGTCGAAAATCTTCCGAAGGTAATTTGTCTTCGAAAGATATTCCTTAGTTTTCCAAGAATTTGCTTCGGAAGAAAAATACTTAGAGTATTTTTACTTCCCAGATAAATTTTGCTTCAGAAGATATCAGGTATCAGAAATTTTATTTAATGAAAGAATAAAGCTTCTAAGACTTAATTGCTTTCGGAAGAAAATAGTCATTCAATTCATATAAATACTTAGTGACAAATATAAGCTTCAGAAGATATATCAAAATTTCTTCCGAAGGTTAATTTCTCAGAAGTAGTTATTTGTTTTGAAGACATAATTTTCTTCCGAAGACAACTTGATGTCTTCCGAAGGAAAACATATATGAAATTCTTAAAATTCTAAGTAATATCATTTTAAAAGATTTCTTCCAAAGTAAACTGAGCTTATATGATGATGATATAGACAACTTAAGACGCACATATTATTAAAAATAATCTTTAGTTTAGTTTTAAGAAAATCTACTCAAAGTTAATCATCCCTATAACTGATACAATATATTTAAATCTCTGTTCATCAAAAGCTTTTGTAAACAGATCAGCATATTATTCATTTGTGTTAACTTTGACTAGTTTTATCAATCCCTTTTCAAAATTATCTCTAATCAGATGATACCTGATATTGATGTGCTTTGTCTTTGAGTGCTGGATAGGATTCTCTGTAATAGAGATAGCACTGTTGTTGTCTATGTGGATGGGAGTCTCCTTGAAGTTGAATCCATAGTCTAGCATCTAATTCTGAATCCAAAGCACTTAAGCACAGCTGTTTGCAGCAACAATGTATTCAGCTTTAGCAGTTAATGCAGACACACAGGATTGTTTCTTGCATTGCCATGAGACTATCCTTCCACCAAGAAATTGACACCCCTAGATGTAGACTTTGTAGTCATATTATAACCACTATAGTCACTATCTCTATATGCATACAGATTGAAGTCAGGATTCTATGGATACCAAAGGCCTAGTTTGGGAGCACCTTTGAGATATCTGAGAATTCTCTTGATAGCAACCAGGTGTGACATCTTGGGGTTTGCTTGATATCTTGCATAAATACATGTAGCAAACATGTTATCAGGCCTGCTGGCTGTGAGATACATATGATACCCGATCATAGTCCTGTATAGATGTTCATCAACACACTCCCCCTCAAGATCTGGTCCTAGAGAGTGGTTTCTGGCTATGGGTGTCTTAGCAACCTTGCACTCAGTCATATGAAATCTGTTAAGTATGTCTTGCATATACTTTGACTGATTTATGAAGATACCATTGTCAACCTGCTTCACTTGAATTCGTTGAAAGAAATTGAGTTCCCTAATGGCACTCATTTCAAATCTATTCTTCATCAGCTTCTCAAAGTCTTTGCAGAGCTTCAGATTAGTTGACCCAAAGATAATGTCATCTACATAAACTTGAACCAGCATCAAGTCATTTCCTGTTCCTTTGATAAGATTGTTCCATCAATAGTACCTCTCTTGTATCCATGTTGATAGAGATACTATGATAGTGTCTCATACCACTTTCTTGGAGTCTGATGCAGCCCATAAAGAGCTTTGTCGAGCTTGCAGACATAATCAGGATGATCTGGGTCTGCAAAGCCAGTTGGTTGTTTGACATACACCTCCTCATCAATCACCCCATATAAGAAGGCACACTTGACATCAAGTTGGTAGACCTTGAAATCCTTGGATGCAGCAAAAGCCAGGAAAATCCTAACAGCTTCAAGTCTTGCTACAAGAGCAAAAACATTTGTGTAGTCAATCCCTTCTTCTTGTGTGTATCCTTGAACAACCAGTCTTTCCTTGTTCTTGATGACAAGTCCTCTATCATCCTTCTTGTTCCTAAATACCCACTTAGTACCTATGGTATTCTTCCCTTGAGGAAGAGAACATAGATTCCGAACCTTTTGTCTCTTGAATTGAAGCAGCTCCTCCTGCATTGCTTCAACCCAACTTCCATTCTTCAAAGCCTTATCAATTTTCTTAGGCTCTATCTGAGACAAGAAATAAGAGTGTAGACAAATATTTTTGTCATGGGTTTGTCCTCTTGTTCTCACCCCAGTCTCAACATCTCCAATGATGTTTGTGGTGGGATGTGACTTGTGGATTCTTAGTTGAGGAATCACAGCAAGTTGGTTGGATAGATCTAAATTTTTGAAATTTAGATCTGGTGCTTAAGAATTATCCACCACATCAACAAACTTATCAATAGTAACTTGATCCAATGAGTGTGTTACATTATTGATGTTGTCTTCTATAGAGTGGTTATCAGCATCAAGAAATTTTTTATCACTATCACCACCTCCATCTCCTCCTACATTGAAAATTCCTTCATTTGATTTCTATGCCTCAGTGTTGGAATGTATAAGCACCTCAGATGTATTAACTGAAGAATTTATCATGGTTGTGCTGACAGGATTTCCAACTGTAGGGCTAGTAACCACTGGAGCTGAAGTAGTTTGAACGCTTGGTCTTCTTAGCTCAAATCTTAGATCAGAATCTCCTATTGATGAGTTACCTATAGATCCTAAAACATCTTCACAAGACTTGTTAAAATAGTTGGTAACTAAATTAAGATCAAACAACTAATCAGGACCAAAATCTTTCACACTGGGTGTGTGCTTGTTGAATGTCACATTGGCTGACTCCTCAACTACTCTAGTTCTAAGATTGTATACTCTATAAGCGTTATCTTAGGAAGAGTATCCAACAAAGTTTCCATCATCTGATTTTCCATCAAATTTGGCTATTTGATCCTTAGTATTCAAGATGGTGCAAGGACATCCAAATAATCTAAGAAAACCAATGAAAGGTCTCCTTTTGTGCCACAGTTCATAAGGAGTCTTACCATGAGTCTTGACTACTAAAACTCTATTCTGCATATAGCAGGCAGTGTTGACTGCCTCTGCCTAGAAGGTGATGGGCAGTTTAGAGTTAGATAACATGGTTCTTGCAGCTTCAATAAGTGTCCTGTTTCTCCTCTCAGCAACACCGTTTTGCTGAGGAGTCCTGGGAGCATTATATTATCTTGTAATACCATTTTCATCACAAAATGCATCTAGGATTTGGTTCTTGAATTTTGTTCCTTAATCATATCTTATGATCTTTACCTTGTGATCACATTGATTCTCAATTTTTAGAATGAAGTTCTTCAAGATTTCAGGAGTCTCATCCTTAGTTCTAATGAAGAAGACCCAAGTATATCTTGTGAAGTCATCTGTGATCACCAAACAATAAGAGGTCATTCCTAGACTCATTACACTGGTGGGGCCTAAGAGATCCATATGTAATAAGTGTAGGGGAGTAGTGATGGAGTTCATTTCCTTTGGCTTGTAAGACACCTTGTGTTGCTTCCCTTTCAGGCATGCAACACAATGGTCATCACTTGTAAACTCTTTCTTTGGCATTCCATGTACCAAATCATTCTTTAATTTATTCATGTTTTTTAAAGTTTACATGACATATTCTTTTATGCTAGAGGAAAGACTCATCATTATTGGCTTTAGATAGAAAGAAAGAAACTTCTCCTGAAGGGCTTTTTTGGGGGCTCTTAGCAGGATATGCTCTTGAGGAATGAACATCCCAGGCTTGAGAACAATGCACTCATGCTCAATAAAGAGCATGTTGTGTCTCTAATCACAAAATTGAGATACACTCAAAAGATTGTACCCAAGCTCCTTGACAAAGTTTACCTTCTCAATGCTGAGCTTACCATTTATGACCCTACCCCTTCCAGTGATGTAACCACCTGATTTTCCTCCAAAAGCAATTAGCCCTCCATCAATTTTCTCAAAGTTTTGAAGCAAAGAGCCATTGCCTGTCATGTGCCTGGAACAATCACTGTCAATGATCCATACATTTCCTTTGGTCTTTAGCTGTTCCTACACAGAAAGATATGTTTAGTTACATATGGAAACCCAAGCCTCATTGGTCTTGGGCTTATCAAAGTGAACAGAAGATAATGCAACAGTAATTGATCCTATATGCAAGTTATGAGAATCAACTGCTGTTGTTGATGAAGAACTTTCAGTCTCATGGCCTTCCTTTATCTTCCACACCATCTTTAGAAGACTAGACATGGCATTCAATACTTTGAAAGTTTTGATGACTTCGAAAGTTATGGAGACTGGACCTTCGGAAGCTTTTGCATCCACTTCATCAGACTTCAGTACTTCGAAAGCATTCCTTTCTTTCGAGACCAAAATTTCTTTCAAAGGTAAGTTTTCACTTATCTTCTTCTTCACTTTGGAGCTTCCGAAAGGAAAAGATTTTCCTTTCGAAGCTATCTTGTTCTTCTTTTCAGAAGTTTTCTTCTTAGTCATGCGGATAGTACTTTTGGGATTATAGATACAATCCTTGGAAAAGTGAGAAGTACTACCACACATGATGCAATCAGTTGGCATGCTTCCGAGAGTCTTCTTTTGAGTGGGAGGCTGAGCTTGATCACTTTCCATTTCATTCTTCATCTTCTCATATGATGCAGCAAGCTTCTTGGGATGTGGCTTGCTTTTGGAACTGGATGGTTCAAGCTGTGTAGTAGTGGTGTACATCTTATCAGCCTTCTTCTCCTGACCAGGATGATTTGGACATGAACTAGAACTCCTGGTACTAGAGTCCATAGTTGAGTCTTCAGTCTTTACCACTTCAAATCCAACAGAAATGAAAACTTGCTTTTGCTTGGAGTTGAAGGTGGCCTTGATCTCTTAGGTTTTCTTTAGCTTTCTTTTGGCTTCCCTGATCAAGTTCTTCCTTGCAGACTTGGTTATCCTTATTTCTTTCTACTCTCCAGAAGAACAGTGTCCCTTCTTAGAATAACCCTTGTACTCACCTCAGGTTCATCCTTCACTATCTCCTCTTCATCTTCATCCTCTTCTTGAATGGGATCTATGGAGGGCAGCTCATCTTAATAAGTTCCACACCTTGGAGGTCTTACAGATAGCAATGTGTCTAGAGGAGCTATCTCACTTGAACCCAATCCTTGCCTGTTCTGATAAAAAATATTTGCATGCATGGATGAAGATATTATGTTTTTGAAGGTTTTTTCTTCAAGAACACATTTTTCTGCCTTTGCTTTGCTAATCACAAGCACAGCTTGGCATTCAGTTAACTTGGTAATGAGATCCTTTATTTGAGTCCTATAATTTGTGTGCTCATGCTTAAGAGTTCAAATGGTTTTCTCTAAATCTTCTATTTTAAGTTTATAATCATTTTTAGCTCTTTTAAAATTAGCTTTTAAGATGTTCAAGGACTCAAGGTCAGATCTCACTTCCAAGTTATAGGACCTGTACATGTTAACTTTAGCAATGCATTCAGGAGTACAAAGATGTTCTAATACCTTGGCTTCTTCATGATCAGCCATCAGTGTTTGGTTTGGAGAAGCATCTTCTACCCGAAAGCTCCAGTCAAAGTCTCATTCTTCAATAGCAAAAAAAGCATGTTGTTATGGTTGGCTTGGCTTCTTAGTTCTTAGAGCTACATCAGTGTAGTTTGGTCTGGATTGTGCTTGGCCACCATGTGTCCTTGGTGCTTTGTACTCTCTAGCAAAGTATCCTATTTGGTTATATTTGTAACACTTTACCTTGTTTTTATCTAGGCCAAACTTTCCACTGGCCTCATTACTAGGAAACTTTCTTCATGTCCTCTTGTAGAACTTCTTGGCCCTGTGAGTGAGAAGAGCCATCTGTTGGACTATTTCCATGTACTCCAGATCATCTGGATGGATGCAGTCCAAGTCTTCAAGAGTGAAGAGAAAGTTGCCACAACTTTCATCAGCAGACACGAAGGCTTGAGCAGAGCTTGTCCTTGGAATGCGCTTCCTTGGATGTAGCTCTCCTTTGGTGTCTTAGGGAAGGTGATGAAAGGACTCTTTTATGAGTTTTCAGGGAAGCATATGAGATGATGTTGTGGTTCTATGCTATCCCTTTCAACCACATGTAGGCTGAACTCCACTGATTGTTGGAAGAGCTGCTTGATGGATTTTGCAAGTTCATCTCCTTCTAGTAACCACTAAGGATACCATACAACTCTGTGAGAGTAAGAGTAAAAAGGTTCTCAGTTCTCTTGATGGCCACACAGTAGTGAGTCCATTGTCTAGGAAGAGAGAATATGAACTTCTTCACTATGTCTCTATTCTCAAGTTTTACTCCAACATCCATT
Organism: Flaveria sonorensis; assembly: GCA_025506505.1. Classification (NCBI taxonomy): domain Eukaryota; kingdom Viridiplantae; phylum Streptophyta; class Magnoliopsida; order Asterales; family Asteraceae; genus Flaveria; species Flaveria sonorensis. Next base: position 39,192,532 of record CM046439.1, on the reverse strand, counting down.
AGCGTATCCATAATCTCAACATACCTGAAGTATTGTTGAGTCATGGTTTCACCTGTCTTGTAGGTGAAGTTTTCAAACTACTGCTTCATTATGTCTTTATTGTTCTCCTTGGTTTCCTCAGATCCCTCATACATGAGCTTCAGTGCATCCAAGAGCTGCTTAGCAGTTTTGCACTTCTTGAAGCCTCTATATATGGAGTTAGGAAGAGCGGTTTGAAAAGCGGTCATGGCTTTCTAATCTACATCTGTATTCTTACAGTCTTCTTCAGAGAAGTCAGCCATTTCCTTTGGTATCATCTCACCTCCAGTAGTGGCTGAAGAGGTGCTTGGGACGTGAGGTCCTTCAGCAACAGATCTCCAAATCCTGCTGTCTTAAGACTTGATGAACCCTTCCATACGTTGGCACCAAGTATCAAAGTCATTAGGAGTGATTAGTAGAGACTTTGTCATAGTACCGGTTTCCATATCAGCCTTAGAAAGAGCTACCATTTGAGTTGATAAGTCTTTTATGAAACTGAAGTGATCTAAGATGGTGAAATCTTACAATCAAGAGCCTGAAATGCTCTGATACCAATTGCAGGACAGTTGAAGGGTGGTCAATACAACAGTTTCACAAGTTGGTGAGGTTTAGAACACTTAGTAGATCAAATAGAGAACCGGTTAGTGATGAAACATGAACACAAGTAAAAGAACAATAGCAAGAACACTCAAATATGATTTTGTAAGAATGATGTATATTGCTCTCAAGTTCTTACAAGTGTTACAAAGCTTAATTAGAAGATACAAATACTTGAGATACTTTATACTACATCCTACAGCCAGTCATACTTTGAAGGCCAGCTGGAAACACTAATCTAGACAACAAGATCAATGTAGAGTCAAAAGGCAGATTGTCTTTTGACTAGTCACTATGACATGCCATAGCTCACATCCTGATATATTACTAAAAGGATAAAGGTACATAGTTGGAAAGTTACAGAAAAAAGACCTTAATCTACAGTTGACAAAAGCATGGACTTTTCACCAACTCATATAAGTTGGCGAGTCTTCAGAAGTGGCAGCGGAAAGTGATTCAGCTTTTGTCAAAAGGTGATTTAGAGAAAGCATGTCTTCTCTGTCTTCGAAAGAAATCAGTCTTTGGCTTCGAAAGACTTTGTCCTTGAAGCTTCAGAAGACTTCATCTTTGGCTTCAGAAGATATGGTCTTTGGCTTTGGAAGATTTGATACTTAGCATAATTCACTGAGTTATATCAAATCTTCCTAAGTAACTTTCTTGTACTTCACCTGTGCATGATGAGAGCTCTTTGGTTGATCTTGGTTACATCAGCCTTTAAGTGTGTTCCATACAAATAATCATTTGACAATATAGTGCACAAAATAAAGAAGGGATGTTTGTGTTTTAATATTGTACAAAAGAATTTGATTTCTTCCAAGCTTTAAGTGCTATCATGGTTATTAATAGTGATTAATCCTTTGTTATTACAGGAATCATGAGTAAGAGCAAAGAACCTGCAGGTAAAGGAAAGGGATTTGCTTCTTCATCAACATCAAACAAGAGACCAAGAACTAAACTAGAGTCAAATGGATCACAAGGTAAATGTTTGAATTGGCCACATAACAAGCGATTATCAATACTTCAAGAAGTATGGTGTGAATAATTATATCAGAACAAACTGGTAGATTTGACTCTGAAACATAATTTAGTTATACCCGAAAGACCAGGAAACCCTTCTAATTTCAAAATCTATGGGGTAAGCGATTGTTTCGAAAGACTTGGATGGTTAAATGCTTTCACCAGTGAAGGTGTTGATGAAGAGCATATTTATATGGATGATATCATCACATGGATGGATACATTGAACAAAACTTAGGGTAGGAATCCTTCACGCATTACAAAACTTATTGGCAATGTCAGAGAACAGAAGGAAAGCTCTCATTCCATACCTTGGATATAATTGGTCGTTTTAATGACTGTGCAAATATCAAAAATATTGATGTAAGAATTTTGTCTCTTTGCACCGACCATCCTATGATATCTTTTAAGAAATTGGTGCTTCGTACTGTTTGGGAGGCTAGGGAGAGTAAGTAAAGGAAAAAGATTCCTCATGGTAGATTACTTACCCGTTTGCTACTTAATGCATAAAAAGTTTTCGAAGATGCCCAAGAGTGCCCCCAACAAACACATACCCTTTGATAGAGCCAAGATTCGTACATTAGAATTTACTTTTACAAAATCAAAGTTTATGTGTTGGAGAATGTTAAGGGTAAACGAAAGCATGAGAAGATAAAGGATGATCAAAATGATAATGATGATGAGAAAGATGATAGTAATGAGACTGAGGGTGATGAGGAGGTGGGGGAACAAATATATGAAATAATGGGCATACCTTAAGAGGGAGCAGAACCGAGAATAGACCTGCAGCTTGGAGTAGCTGCATTTTAGAAGAAATGGATCGAGATGTATACATCAATAAAAGTTTGAGGAAAAATCAAACAAAGTTATTTTTAGAGGGTTGCTCATGAAAACAATTTGACGACTTGAAAGAGGAGCAAGAAATGATAACTAATGATAGGTGGGAACAACAGAAGGTGTATTAGATGAGTATGATTCATGAGCAGGAGTGGTATCATAATCGCAGGTATGATTATGAAGAGAAGATGATACACTACCTTGATAAAAGGGTTGAGGATAATAACAAATATTTCATTTATCCTATTAAGATAAAAAAACTGTTGCATATGAAACCCTGGTCTCATAAAAAACTACATCCTGTGAATAAATCTCTACTAATAAATAATTACATTGGATGGACACGTATTATCACCACATTAATTATACCATTTATTTTCCCGACCAAATCATTTATCAAAATTTAAAAAGTTAAAATAACTATTTTCAAATTTCTTTCTCTTTCTTTCTCCCCCACCTCTCTCTTCTTTTAAACATTTCAAATTTTTCTAAAACCAATATCTTTATAAATATTTTTTAATTAATTAAAAACTAAATATTTTGATTAAAAAATATACTTTTTTGAAATTTTTTATTAGCCATACATTTTTTTAACCAACGTATCTTTACACATATGAAATATTCTAAAACTGATATTTTTTAAAATAAAGGTTTTATGTAAAACCGTTTTTTTAAAAAAATAAAAAATAACTGAAACCCGGAGTTTTTAAACAATCATATTTTTTATAAAAATGATATTTTGTCAAAGCAAACTTTTATTAAATACAAAATTTTATTTATTAAATAAATAAACTAAAAACAATAGTTTTGAAATAATAAATTTTTTATTAAAAATAACAATTTTCAAAAACAATATTCTTAGAACGAAATGTTTCTTAACGTATTTTTAAAACGAGAGTTTTAAAAAACACTTTTTTTTAAATGAAAGTTTTAATAATATTATTTAAATATTTTATTAACTAAAGTACTTACTCACATGTAATTTTAGTTATATCTTATATTAAAATAGTGTTTTATATTTTCTAACTTCTCAATAATTTTAAGTATTTTTTATTTAACTTATGTAATTCACATTGTTATAATCTGGTTATAATCTAGTGTTCTATAGATGGATACACATGAGTAGCTTATTCTTTCACGTCTTGTTTTCAAAAGGATAATAGAACAATATATGTTTACATGTTTAAGGAGAAAAAGATAAGCACTTCAATTTAAAAGGAACAAACAAGTGAATAGAATTTTATGTTTTTTTATTTTATTTTATTAACATCTATTGATATTTTATAATGCTAGCATTTAAGATGATACATGTGATCCATCTTGTAAATTGTAAGGTAATCTAATCTAATCTAGTTACAAATATATGTCAGAAAATAAATAAAAAACACGAGAAATGTGGAAAACACGTGACATGAATATTGTCTTGAGCATCAGGAACGTGCGGCTGGAATGCTAGATGAATTTATAGTGATATGGGTTCAATCTTCTACGCGTAAAGAATGAATTTATTAAAAAAAAAAAAGAAAATCTTGTCTAATACTCGATCAGATTTATTGTTGAAATTAAATTTTAATAGGTTGAATAGTTTTACATGATGGTGCTAGGTTTTCTCGAATTCATCACTCTATACTTGCTCATATAACAAAGTCGGTGAGTTTCACTCGCTTTGCCACGTGTCACACTCTATCTAGTCTTTAAACTTTTCTTTTTTTTTTGTTTTTTTCCAACGTAATTGGTCTTAAATAGTTCATTTTCAAGAGTAAGTTTCATCATTGTAACGATTATATTAAACCGGTAGTACTTGAGTATCTTTATAAAATAAATTGATAATATGGATTGATTACATCGTCTCCTTACTATGAAAGCTAACAGGAGAAACTAAATCAAGGGACAAAGAGTACATCATATATGATCTTCGCCTCAAATTAATGTACGTCTTTAATTAGTTTGCGGAGTCTGATCTTTTGTGACAATTATGTGGCTTCATTTTTACGAACTTCATTTTTTTCTTTTTGCAAGTGTCGCTTTTTCAAGTAGAAAGGACGAAAATATCACGTCCTGAAGATATACACTGGAATATGTCTTTTGTTATCTTTTTCTTTTCACTTTTTTGGTTTTTATTTTCTTGGAACTTTTTGATATATTTGTTTTTATACTCGACGTGTTATTATGTTATTGTTAAATTTGGCAATTCGATGCCAATTATTTTCAACGATTTTTACTTTATTTCTTATTATTTTCTTTTTATTTACTTTTAAAACCTATTGAAAATCAAAAAACTGAACAATGCATGGAAATTTGCTAGTTAGACGTATATTAATTTCTTAGAACGGGTCTTAATCTATTACCATTAATCACCAAAACTTACATCTTACATGATTCGAATCATTTGCCTCTTAATCGAGGAGAGACAACTAACCATCAAAAGTCCAGGACGTGGTTCTATTAGGACCTAATTAAATAAATCATCATTTTAAGCATAACTTTATTCTTTTAAAATACTTACAAAATTAAAAATCAAGTCAAATATAGCAGTTGGGCTGAGAGCATTTTGGGTTTAAATTGTGATAACTTCAATGTTTATAATATGTTATGTTCCTCAATTTAAGGCAAATACTATTGTTTAAAATGATGCTTTTGACACTAGTTTTATATATTATAATGACTTTTAAAAATATAATTATACATGAATGTAAGTATTTCTTTTTGTAAATGGATATGTTTTTGTGAATTAAAGAAAGTGGTTATGGTTGTGGTGTTAGGACTTTTGGGGACAAAGGATTAGTTTTAGAAAATTATTTACACCTTGGAATATTTGTGGTACCACATAAAAGGTTTGTTATGAACGGGCATGTGATGTGCTTTTTAGGGTTTTGGACCACTTATGTTCAATGTAAAATTCAATTTCTAAATAAAATTTTTTTGGATATATGTAATCACTTTAAAATGTGTTATAAGTGTTCGTTTTATTTAAAAGATTTTTTTGGCTGTGTTTGATTTCTGTTTATAAATGTAGATGATATTAGTGATGTTGCGGGCATATTTATCCTAACGAATCGGAAAGGACTTTTAAACAAGCTTTTTAGTTTTAAGGTACTTATTAAATCAAGGACAAAACTAGTATAACCAAAAAGATTATAAATTTTTTGAATGCATTATATAGTTTTAATATAACATAAATTAGTATATTAAAAGATTATGAAATTTTTAAATGCATTAAAATAGAAGGGTTCCCGCGCAATGCGGCAGGGCGACATTTTACATCCGGCACGTGTTTCTAATATTTTGTTATTCTTGTAGTATTTTTACAAAAGCCTATTATGTTTTTTTAAATTAAAATTTAAAACACTAAATAAATAGGTTTTGCATGACTACTTGTACATTTGCGCATTAACTTATTGTATATCACAAAATACAGATCAGATCAGCAAAAAGTTTACACCAAAACGTTTAAAAAAATACACGCTACAATTGTAGTCTTTAAAAGTTTTTAAACGTGATAGATTAAAAGATATAGCTGAAACATTAAACAAATTAAGTTTTTTTTTGTTTGTGGATAGATATTGTAAAATTTTATGTAAGTGTTAGTAAGTGTAAGATTATTATGTAACTAATTGTAAAGGGTAATATGTAAATAATGTTATAAATAGTATTTTACTCTCAAAAGTGATTGTATCTTATGCATTGAATAAAGTAATTGTACTTAATTTATGGTATCTTAAAATATCCCTTTAATATATTTTATATATAGTATAGATTAATACTAGCCTTATGGTACATCCATGTTAGAGGAAAAAAGTCCAATTAGTTAGATTTTCAATATTAGTAGCAATTTGTTATAAGAGTGCTAGTGTAAGTTTATCTCCTAACCACAAAGTGCTTGTTATAATTTCGTAATATATGATTATGGGGTGAACGAGCTAGATCAAGTTTAATCTCTTTAGTGCTTAGCCTTGATTCCTTAACTCAATAATATAATAAGAAATCAACATTTAAATATCGAGTGTAACATCTTTTTAGGGGCTGTTTAGCAATTTTGTGCTCAACCACTAAAATAATTGAATAAGAGGTAGCATCTTAATGGGTTCGAATGTTTTAAAACTTACCCATTAAAAAACTTCATAAATTATTAAAAAGATATGTTTTAAGTAAACTAAAACACAGCCCCTTACTTAACCTAACACTTAAAAATAAATTGATAGTCTTGATGCATGATTAGTGAATCTTGATGAAATTTAGAAAGCTAATAATGGAAGTAATGATTACATACACACACACAAAAAAAAAAACAAAAAAACAAAAACAAAAAAAAAACAAAAAAAAACCCTTTTGTATGAAAACAGGGTAAGCTAAGCACACATCATGCAAGTCTTCTTTCCAACTAAACAAACAGTGGTACAAATATAGAAAGAGTAAACCAAATGGACCACAAATGCCTGTTCAAAGCATAGTCCTTCCTGGCCAAGTCCACTCACATTTTTATAATCATATTGTGTTTTGTTGTTGGATGAATAAATAAATGAGTTCGAATAGAAGCTATCATTGGATATGTTTAATTGGAAAAAGTTATTTTTTTAAATTAAAAATCATAAAACAATAGTGAAAACAGAAATTTGAATATTTATTCTTAGGGTTATAATAAAATACATTACAAGTTTCTTACAAGGAGGTCAAGCTATATGAAGTGACTACATTGGATATCTCTATTAATAAAAAATTTGGCAAGCGAGATGGTCAATGACCGGAGACACCGTAGTTCCGCCAATGACTGGAAAATTTGGTAAGTGAAAATTTTAAATTTAATTCACTTAGGCTATTTAAAGAGACAGTACAACATCAACTTGCATGGAGCTTGAGCTGCGACTGGAGATGCTTGGCCTATGCCCGGTAGGGTTGAGACGTAGCTGGAGACACTTGAGCTGTGGATGGAGATGCCTGAGCCGTAGAGGGGAAGTGAGTTGCAGAGAGATGTTTGAGCCACATTATGTGGTTAAGTTTGTATGAAGCCCTAAGTTTTCGAGCCGTAAACCAGTTACCTTTGGATAGATATTTGTTTTTCTGTTTATCTCCTATTGTTTAGTATTTGAGTCGGATTCAGATAACATGTTTAGTAAGATAAGAAAATAGTATAAATACATATATTGAGGTCTTGGTATTGTGTACCCTTGTATTGTAATTCTTGAAGTTCTTATCAATAACATGTTGCACTAGTTCGTGCAACAATCTTAATTCTGTTTGGTCTTCTGTTGCTGCTGCTAGAGTCCAATCGAATCGTTGCTTTGGTTAAACGCCAGCCGCATTCTAGGTTCTCACTTGTTAGGTTCTAACGTATAATGTATGTCCATTGTCATGTATATTTTAATCAGACAATGTTTTCTCATAATCCTATCATTAGTAGTTACGGAAGACGGGCAACTCATAGTGATTGAGCATGAATTTTCAGCTCGAGCGTGATTAATTTTTTTTAAATGTTGAATCCAATCATGCCATATATAGAAATTGTCGTGTCACATGAAGATGTGTCTTGTAGTATGTAACTCAAAAGTGTTTATTAAAATTTTATTTTATATCTAATCTAATAATCCTTTACATGTGATGCAACATGATATTCACACAAGCTTTTTCATCTTAGTTTTCCCGCCCATGATATTTATTTCATTTTAAAAAGTCAAATAACTAATTTTTAAATTTTTCTCTTCTCTTTCTATATTATAAATCCAACTTGTTTTTAATCATTAATTTTTAAAAACATTTTTTATTAAATAAAAACTAAGTATTTTGATTAAAAAATATACTTTTTTAAAATCAATATTGTCTAAAACTATGATTTTTTCTAAAATAATAAAAAATTTTAAATTATAAAATATTTAAAAATCAATCTTTTTAAAAGATCAATTTTTTATATAAAAATATTTTTTACAAAATAAATCTAGATTGTTTAAACAACGAGATATTGATAAAAAACGAGCTTTTTTCAAAGCAATAATTTTTAAAACGAAAGTTTTAAATATAGTAAAAATATTTTATCACCTAATCAAAGTACTTTTATATTTAAAGTTTTATAGTTTTAAACTTTGGATTAATAAATATTTAGTATTTTTCTTATTTAATTCAAGTAATACATGGGGTTAATACATAGGGTTATAGCATGATATTGATTGTAAAAGAAATTATAATAACATGTAACAGAAATCAAAATATAGTATGCAACAAGAGAAATCAAACAAAAGAATATGAGTCATATTTGATTGATTGCTCATAATAAACAGAATGATTGTATGACGATTCATCTTACGACATTGGTGAGATCTTTTAAAATTCCTTGCTTTAAGTATATGGGGAGATTTAAGTTTATTTTCAAAGTGAATTACTTAAAAATTTTCTTGCTTATGGCATGATTTTAATTTTTGTTTTCCTTTAAAGTGAAAAATAGTGAATGAGATTTTTCGCTGACGAATTTGTGTGTTTAAGTGTATAATGTTAGACAAATTTGTCTTTTTGTATTTTCTGTTCAAAACATTAGTTAGTTGGATATGGATTTGACTTAATTAGAAGCCTATGGTTAGCTTTTTCTTCATGCGTAGTTAAACTATTTTTATCCTCTACACATATAGAATTATAATTGCTATTATACAATCATGTGTAATACACGGGACCATAACCTAGTATATGAGTTAATTACTATTTTGACCCTTGGGGTTAGGGTCATTTAACCATATTAGCCCAAAAAGGAATCTTTTGACATATCAACCCTTAATGTTTTATTTTTTTTAAAACTATTTTAGCCCCTGACACTAATTCTATTAACTTTTTTCTGTTAAGTGTTAAGGGTATTTTGTCATTTTCCACCTAAAGGACTATTTTTGTAAATGATAAATCTTTAGGGTTATTTATGAATATTTTTAGCATTACCAATACAACCACCACCACCTAACACAACCAGCATCACCACCTAACACTTACAGAAATAGTTAGGCTTAACGTCAAGATGGAGGACCTTCGACCGGCAACCATGGTATAAGTAAGCGAGAGCTTTCACGACGTCGAGTGCGGCTGCTGATCAGAGCTTCCACAACAAACACCCGCCGAAGACGCCATTGATTCTCCCGGAGAGTTGCGTGAAGATCAAATTGGCTAAAGACCCATTTGAATCCTTTGACTATTATGAATGTTGTATCCCAACAGACGCAAAAAATTAACATGTTGAACGTTAGCAATGGTGGATATCTCCGATCTGAATTCCTTTTCACCGCTCCTTTCTTCGTGTTGGCTTCTTCTAACAGCGATTGAGGTACCATGATTCATGATGCCTTTGAAAAACAGGCAGAGGCTCCTTTTTCGATGAGAGATTTCCAATTATCGGTGGCTTCTTCTAGCTTTTTGCAGTGAAATTTGGTCGAAAAGTCCAGCGACTTTATGGAGGAAGTTGTACTTGATGCAGAGCTCTTTGCCTTCGAGGCGAGTCTCGTCTCCATCAGCCCCCGTCAGTGGTAGAGGTGCTATACGACGGCTTCGACGATAAGGAAGAATGATTTAGAGAGGTGGAGAACCACCCTTACGACGATAATGGCGGAGATGAAAAATATGATTGTTACTGTGGCGATGGTGTTGGATTCTGATGGTATTATATGATGGTGGTTGTGTTAGGTGGAGTTTCTGGTTGTGTTAGATAGTGGTGGTATGTGGTGGTTGTATTGGTAAATTTGAAAAAGTGTATAAATAACCCTAGAGATTTAACATTTACATAAATAGTCCTTAAGGTGGAAATGTCCAAAATATCCTTACACTTAACAGAAAATAGTTATCAAAGTTAGTGTCAGGGGTCAAAATAGTTAAGAAATAAAACGTAAGGGGGGTTGATATGTCAAAAGATTTCTTTTTGGGCTAATAGAGTTAAATGGCTCCAACCCTAGGGGCCAAAATAGTAATTTAATATATATATATATATATAAAGGAGAGGGATCAAATGAATAGCATGTTTATAATTGAAAACCGTGAAAACCACCACTACCCAATCATATAATTTATAATTGATTTAACTTTTAAATTATTTAAAGTGTATTTGAGTAAACTTCAATCTTATTTTTTGTGGTCATTATATATATTTTAATTTAAAACTCCAAGGAACGACAATAATAGTGAAATGACTTACATATACGTAACTTGTATGAGTTATATGTACGTAACTCTTAGTTGTACACTTGTTAACACGCACTTACATATACATAATCCCTATATATACGTAATTTTTAGTTGTATACTTTGTAATACGTACTTATATATATGTAACCTCTAGTTTTATGGTTTTTATTTATAACATGGGTCTCACGAAATCCCTCCCCTATATATATAAACTTGTGGTCTGTTTACTTGGTTGAAACAAAAGTATAGGTAATTGAAACGAACAAGATAATGGAATAAGAAAAAGACAATGCAATTTACAAAATAATTATAATTTAATTATGGTAATGAAATTAGTTTTTATAGGAAGGTATTATAACATAGAGTTAAATTCAGTTTTGCTTCATAAGATTTAACAAAAATAATTATTTTTCTTCAAAAGATTAAAAATATTAGTTTATCTTCAAAAGTTTTATAAGTTGATTCAATTTCAATTAAAGTTTGTCAGTTATTTCAACTTAAATCCAAAAATAATAAAATTTTTAGATTCAAACTGAAACAACTAATGAAATTTTTAGAGATAAAATAGATATTTTAATCTTTTGGAGTAAAATGGTTAATTTGTCAAATCTTAGGGAGCAAAATTAAAATTATAACTATAATATATATAGGCAGTGTTGTAAAACTCAGCCTAGGCGACCGAGTACCCGGTTGTAACCTTTCGTGTTTTCGTTAATTATAGTTAACCCTGTTATGTTCTTGTAAGGACCATTTATGTCATTTATGAAATTTTGAAGGCTTGTTTCTTAGTTAATTTTGAAGTTAATAAATTAATTTATTAAAAATAATAATAATAATAATAATAGTCAAAATTAAATAAAAAAAAAATAATAATAATTATAATAAAAATTAATAATTTATAAAAGTTAAACATTTAATAAGTTATAAAAACATTTAAAACTTAAAGGTTAATTAAGTTCAGGGGTATTTGTGACAAATTTGAAACTTTAAATGAAAGTTTAAGCATAAATATTAATTCGAAAACTGCAGGGACTAAAACTGCAATTAATCAAAACCCAAACCCCTCCCGCATCTTTCCCCGTATTTCCGGCGACCACTTTCCGGCCACCCTCCGGCCGACTCCGGCAAGGTTCAAAACCCCAAAATTCTTCGGATTTCAACCCAAAAACCGTTCCAAATCGATTCGTGAACCCGTTTCGAACTTGAACACGCACCTTAATTGCGTTTAGACGTCGGTTATGAACCCAATCGGTTTGAATAACCGAAGCTTTTAATCATAGAGCCGTTCGAACATTAAAACTCAATAATAATCAAATTAAATGTATCATAATCGAACGTTTAACTAATCCTAAGCTGCTATCAATCTCAATTTCACCTGAAACTCACACGAACATCACATTCGATCATCCCCTTCATCGCGACCTGCAACATTAGTGTTCTTCAACCCTCGGTCATTATTAAGTGAAATTGATAAAGGGCTTTCAATCATCGAGACCAATAGAAGCTTTCTGTGCAACGAATTTGGTTATCATCATCATTTGCACATCGATTGATTATAGCTTCGGTCGCGGCCTGTTCTTCGTCTTCCTTATCATCAATTCGACTTAAACCGGGTAATTTAACCCACCTACATACTCGATTTTTCATGGGGAACAAAAGCCCCATGATCATTAGCGTTAACAGTAACGAATTGATCTTCAATTTGGTTCAAATCGTTCTAGGGTTCATATGGTTTGGGGGTTTTCTTTGTATTTGTAAATTAAAACCCATTTCCTAACAGGCATAGGCGCCCCAGCCTAATGGTAACACATCACTTTCTATCCTTGAGGTCCTGGGTTCGAACCCGGGCACCCCCCATTTTTTGTAAAACTCGTTTTTTAACCTATTTAAGTCCAGAAAATTTATAAAAAATTATAAAAATCATTTTTAATGACTAAAAATTATTTTTAGTTACCCCAATATTTTCTGTAATTTTAATATATTTTCTTAATAAAACAATATGACAAAAAAAAAATCATTTCTAGTTATTAGCTATAAAATGGACTTTAAAATGATAGTTTAAACCAATAAATTATTATTGATCCAAACGTTACCCTTAAATTATTGATTAAATCATGATTATTTTAAATAATTATAAAAGTTTATTTAAACTTTACTAGTTATTATAGATGATTTACATTTATTTCTTTATATTAAAATACTTAAATAGTATATTTATTTCTTTTTCATTGAATCCAAAATATAAGCGGACCCTTTGTTAAAATTATTTATTTGTCAAAAACCCCAAACTCCACTTGAAACCCTAGTTCACGTATGAATCGTTAAACTTATCTTTAGACTTAATCTTGGAATATATACGTTTAGGTATCTCGTAAAAGGAATCGTTGGAGCACTACTTAATTACTTGTTATTACCTTTAACACCAACTTATATCATGTGAGTTTTCCATGCCCCTTTTTACTTTATTTCACACCTTTTGGGGTGAAACATGTTAACTTTATGAACTTGCATTTGTAAACATCTTGATACTTGTAAATGCACGAGCAATTCATTTATAAACTTTGTCATGGTTATTTGTAATATTGTGAGCTTTATATGATGAATATTATATGTTGACAATCATTAACTATTGCTAGCCTGGCGACGTCATAGATCTATGGGCCTGACAAGCCTATTTGGTGCTAAGCTGAGGTTATTGCCGGCTCCTAGTGTCGTATTCTTGAGCACTATGGGAACCAAGTACACTTAGCTAATCGTTAAACTTGTAAATGATATTCTTGGTCAAGGTTTGATTGTAGCGATATGTTATCTATAAACTTGCTTTATTCATAACCATTGACATGAATTGCTACTTGTAAACTTTATATATATATATATATGTATGCTTAACCCATGGAAACTCACCAACTTTTAAAGTTGACCCTTTTATTTTTAACATGTTTCAGGAAATGCACAAGGTTGATGATTATCTTTTGAAGCATGCTTACACCTAGGATTTGAACCTAGGAAAAATAAATAAAATAACTTGAGACTTGAAAGTTGAACTTTGTTTATTTTTGTTTGTTGAGACATTTGGTTGTAATGTTTATTTCAACTATTGAATTTTTATATTTACAATTTATGGTAGTGTTATGTGGCTGTGAATAATCTTAACCCTCACATCTCGACGTTTCCGCCGTTAAGGTTGGGGTGTGACAGATTGGTATCAGAGCCCATAACTATAGGGATTTAGGTTATTAGAAATGGTGACCTAGACTATAGTTGATGCATGAACCTCATAAGAAAAATCTTTATGATCTTGTAGTATATTTGTTGCATGCTACATAATGCTACTTGTTAAGGAGGGCCTCTTAATGTGCAACTTGATGCCTTTAGTTAGGATTGCCTTATAATTGAGAAACTTGGTTGCCTTGTCTCCTCTAAAACTTATTCTTAATCCTTATTCTCTCGACGATGAAATATCTTAAACTTATTCTCGACGACACGTGGGTACGTAAGCTTTATATCAAAAGGTTCAAATCTTTAGACTTTATGACTAATCTATGAAAATCTCATCAAGGTTTTAATTCCATGAACCTAAAGAAATATTGTGTGACACATAGACACCTGTATTCTGGATTTCCTGGCAAAAAGCCTTCGGGCTAAGGTAAGCATTTCGCATAAATCCCGTGGGACTAGTTATGCTTACCTGGGATTTCTGGGATGAGTGATAAACTATGGTCAATATACACAAGTTTCTAAGGCAATTGGAGTTAACTCACCTTGACGTGTCAACGTTTCCAAATGGTAATGCGTACCAAATGGAATCATTCCATGTGTGTTTTACAAGTCTTGAAAAATCTTTGTTGATTTATTATCTTCTACCTCCAAATTTCTGTGACTAACTTATTTATATCCAGCATGTCTCGTCATCATGGAAAGCATGGTAGCTCCGACCGCAAATTAGCCGCCATGATTGCCCGTCAAATGGCTGCCGTCATTCCGACCATGGTTGCCGAACTGAGTAGCACCTTGATGACCAACGCTAGTAACAACACTAATGGCAATGGGCAAGGAGAGAATAGTGCAAATCAAGGAAGAAACAACCAACCCTGCACGTTTAAGCACTTCAACTCGTGCAAACCCACTAGCTTTAGTGGGAAGGAAGGAGCCACTGGACTTCTCGAGTGGTTTGAAAGCATGGAGAACACCTTCATCAACTGTGAGTGTCCCGAGGCACTCAAAGTCCGTTATGCCACAAGTGTTCTTCAACAAAGAGCACTTACGTGGTGGAATAGTGAGAAGAGGAATCGTGGTGCTGATGCTGTGTTGGCACTCACTTGGGAAGAATTCAAGAACATTGCCATCCAAAAGTTCTGCCCGAGAAGTGAGTTGCAAAAGCTGGAGGAGGAGTTTTGGAATCTCAAGCAAGATGGTGGAGATCATTTGGCCTATTCAACTAGGCATCACGAGTTGAGCATCCTGTTGCCTCACATGGTTGACACAGTTCCTAGGAACATTGAGAAGTTCATCAAGGGGGTGCCACCTCAAATCCAAGATGTCGTGGTGGGAAGTAGACCCACAACTTTGGAAGATGCCATTACCATCACCGCTCAACTCACTGAAAACCATATTCGAGCGGGCACCTTGTCTGTCAAAGGGGCTAAAAAGACTGAAAAGGCGGTCCCTGAAGCAGCTAAGGAGAATAAGAATGAACCATCTTACAACAACAAGAAACGCAAGTTCACACCGGCACGTAATTTCGCTGTGGCTACACCCAAGGTACCTCAAAGACAACCCGCTCCTGGTACACAAGCACCTGCTGCTAGAACCTATGCTGGTCCTCTACCATTGTGCAATGTCTGTAAGTATCATCATGCGGGTAATACCCCGTGCCGTATCTGTACACTGTGTGGTAAGTATGGACACTTGGTGGCTACTTGTCACCGTGCACCAAACAATGCTGCGTTAGTTGCAAATCGTGCTTGCTACAACTGTGGGGAACCTGGTCATTTTCGCCCATAATGCCCTCGTCTTGCGGGTAACGTACCACAAGCCTGAGGACGTGCCTTCAACATCAATGCAAACCAAGCACAAGCAAACAACGATGTGGTGAACGGTATGTCAAATCCAACCCCAACTTTATGATCCAAGTTCTTTTCTTGCTTTACCTGTATCGTTAAACGTCTTTAAAAACTGAACAGGTATGTTCCTTATTAATAATTCTTATGTCTACGTTCTGTTTGACTCTGGAGCCGATAAGAGTTTTGTCTCGATAGAATTTGAGCCTATACTTGCTAAGCCACATACGAAACTAGAAAGACCTCTTACTATCGAAGTCGCCGATGGAGAACCCATCACCGTTGATGTCGTTATTCGTGATTGCATTTTGAGCCTAAACGAGCATGATTTCTTTATTGACCTTATTCCTATGAAACTTGGAAGCTTTGACGTTATCATTGGCATGGATTGGCTAGCCAAACATCATGCTGGAATTATTTGTTTTGAGAAATGCATTCGAATTCCTTTGCCTTCGGGGGATACATTGAAAGTATTCGGCGAAAAATCATCCAAAGGACTCAAACTCATGTCTGTACTCAAGCCCGAAAATGTCTAAGCAAGAATTACATGGCTTTCTTGGCTTACGTGGTCAACACGAAAGTCAAAGGGAATGATCTTAAGGATGTCCCGATTGTACGAGACTTTCCTGAAGTGTTTCCCGATGACCTTAGCGGTTTACCTCCCGTGCGTGAAGTCGAGTTTAAGATCGATTTAATTCCGGGAGCAAACCCTGTGGCTAAATCACCATATCGACTTGCACCGTCTGAATTGCAAGAGCTGGCTAGTCAACTTCAAGAACTGTCCGACAAGGGCTTTATCCGACCTAGCTCATCGCCTTGGGGTGCACCTATTCTGTTCGTGAAGAAGAAAGATGGATCATTTCGTATGTGCATCGATTATCGTGAGCTTAACAAACTTACCATCAAGAACCGCTACCCTCTTCCTCGCATCGATGATCTTTTTGACCAACTTCAAGGAGCTGCTATTTTCTCAAAGATTGACTTACGTTCTGGCTATCATCAATTACGAGTTCATGATGATGATATCCCAAAAACTGCGTTCTGACACGAGTGTGTTGGAATAGTGTTTTAAGTGTCTAAACGCTAAATATTACGTTTAATTATTCATTTATATGCATGTGATTAAGTTGAATAAGTTAACTATGAGTTGGAAGTGATTTTGTAGGTAAAATAATAAAGTTGGAAGCTTACATGGTGAAACAAGGCATTGGAAGGGTCAAGAAACAAAGTTTCAAAGTGCAGCAGAAAGGCTTCCACCGTAGCCTACTGTAGCCACCGTAGGCTACGCCAGCCCAAGAAAAAAATCAGCAGAAAGCCCCCTAGCGTAGGCTACGGTGTCCAGCGTAGCCTACGCCAGGGCACATTTTGAAAACCTATAAAAACGCGTTTTTGTTATGTTTCAGCCACCACTTGCCCCCATTCGACCTAGATCGATTTGACTTGAATTTTGGGAGTTGCTAGGCCTAAAATTCATCATTCCAACTCTCAAAAACAAGATACAATCATCCGGAATGCAAATCAACAACGGTTTTGAAGATCATTCAAGAACAATGAGCGGCTAATCCTCTCGTGATCGACTTCGGGTATTAGGTTTTGCGTGATTAGGCTTTTGTTTTTGTTTAACTTTGTTGGGATTAAACTTTAGAACCTGTTAAGTTCTTTTATGAGTTTAACTTGTGTTTTGATTATTTAAACAACGACGTTGGTAAACTTTTATTTGAACATCATTTAATCTTCCGGAAATTATATGATTGCAAGTTTTGGTTTCTAATTGAATTGGCATTGTGTATCAAGACCCATTAAGTCCTGATTATCGATATCACTTAATCATCGCACGTATAGAGCCCTTATTAAGGATTTTCCAGGAAGTTAAACTAAACAATTGCTGAAAACCAAACCTAGAACCGAAGTGGATTATTTATCTTATAATCGTTTTCTTAATCAAGTTTGATTCTTTCCAAGATGTTTTCTTAGTTTATTTATTAATTATTCCAAAAATCCAATTTCACAGCCAAGAGGCAATAGTTAAGTAAGTTGTTAATTTAATTAATCATTATTTGCTAAATCAAAGTACAATACACCGACCACTAATTCCCCGTGGATACGATACCTGACTTACCCTAGCTACCAAGGTTGATTAGGTTTTTGCATGACCCCAACGACAGGTCATCACGTTCCGTACCCGATATGGACACTATGAGTTCATGGTGATGCCCTTTGGTTTAACGAATGCTCCTGCTGTCTTTATGGATCTCATGAATCGAGTATGCAAGCCGTATCTAGACAAGTTCGTGATTGTCTTTATTGACGACATACTTATCTACTCCAAGTCCAAAACCGATCACGAACATCACCTGCGACAAGTCCTTGAGCTATTGAAGAAAGAACAACTATACGCAAAGTTCTCAAAGTGCGAATTTTGGCTTGAGGAGGTCCAATTTCTGGGACACGTGGTGAATAGTCAAGGAATTCACGTTGACCCTGCAAAGGTGGAAGCTGTGAAAAATTGGTGTGTTCCCACAACTCCAACCGAAGTTCGTTCTTTCCTTGGTCTTGCTAGCTATTATCGACGTTTCATTGCCAACTTCTCTCGAATCGCGAAACCGCTTACTTCCTTGACCCAAAAGAATAAACCATTTGAGTGGGGGTCTGAACAAGAAGAAGCCTTTGAAGCCTTAAAACACAAGTTGTGTAATGCTCCTATCTTGACCCTTCCCGATGGAAACGATGATTTCACTGTATATTGTGATGCATCTAAACAAGGCCTTGGTTGTGTTCTCATGCAACGAGGAAAGGTCATAGCATATGCATCGAGACAACTGAAGGTCCATGAGGTGAATTATACGACACATGATCTCGAACTTGGTGCTGTGGTTTTTGCCTTAAAGATTTGGAGGCATTACCTTTATGGGACGCAATGTATAGTCTACACCGATCACAAAAGCCTACAACACGTCTTCAATCAAAAGGATCTCAACATGAGACAACGACGTTGGGTTGAATTGATTAGTGATTATGATTGTGACATTCGTTACCACCCTGGAAAGGCAAATGTCGTAGCCGATGCACTAAGTCGTAAGATTCATAATAAGATGGTCTCGTTTCAAGAAATTCGCGATCGACGACAATGGTTTGATATCTTGGGAGAATTTGATACTGAGATTCGTCTGGATGTTAATGAGACTACGGTGCTGCTACAAAATTTGAGGATTGAGAATGACATCGAGACTTGTATCATGGAGGCTCAACAAGCGGTTCAAGAAGGAGGAAAAATGGGAGAGTAATTGGAGTACAACCTTCGAGCTCAACTAGAAACGAAACCCAATGGGTTGATGTATTTCTTGAATGAATTTGGGTTCCAAACCGTGATAATCTTCGTACCTTTATCATGAATGAAGCTCTTCAAACTCGTTACTCAATTCATCCTGGTTCCGATAAGATGTATATGGATCTGCGTGGTCAATACTGGTAGCCTGGAATGAAGAAAGACATAGCAACTTACGTAGCTAAGTGTCTTACGTGTACAAAGGTTAAAGCTGAACATCAACGTCCTAGTGGATTGCTTGAACAACCCAAGATTCCCATGTGGAAATGGGAACACATATCCATGGACTTCATAACCAAATTACCTCGCACCTCTCGTGGTCATGATAGCATATGGGTGATCGTTGACCGATTGACCAAGTCGGCACACTTCATACCCATACGTGACACTTACAAAACGTCAAGGTTAGCTCGTATATACATTGATGAGATTGTGAGTCGTCATGGCGTACCTTTGCATATCATATCCGACCGCGACGCTCGTTTCACTTCGCACTTTTGGTCGTCTATGCAAGAACTTTTGGGTACACAACTGGATTTAAGCACGGCTTACCATCCTCAAACGGACGGTCAAACCGAGCGAACTATTCAAACCCTAGAGGATTTGCTACGTCTTTGTGTCCTTGACTTTGGTGGTGACTGGGATACGCATTTACCTCTCGCGGAATTTTCATATAATAAAAGTTACCACTCGAGTATCAAAATGGCACCTTTTGAAGCACTCTATGGTCGTAAATGTCATTCCCCGATCTGCTGGACTGACATTTGTGAAAATTTCATCACTGGTCCTGAGCTCATACAAGAAACAACCGATAAAGTTTCCATGATTCGCAAGAACCTTGAAGTGGCTAGAAGTCGACAAAAAGGTTATGCCGATAAACGACGCAAGCCGTTGGAATTCCAAGTTGGGGATATGGTTCTTCTTAAAGTCTCACCATGGAAGGGAGTCGTTCGCTTTGGGAAGAAGGGTAAATTAGCTCCACGATTTGTATGGCCTTTCAAGATCCTGAAAAGGATTGGGAAAGTGGCTTATAAACTGGAACTACCTTCCGATCTTAGCGGGGTTCATCCTGTTTTTCATGTCTCAAATTTAAGAAAATGTTTGGCTGAAGAAAGTCTGTATGTCCCATTAGATGACATCCAGATCGACGAGTCATTACATTTTGTTGAGAAACCCGTTGAAGTCATGGACCGCATTATGAAGAAGACTAGGACCACTACTACCCCAATCGTCAAGGTTCGTTGGGAGAATAAGCGTGGACCTGAGTTTACTTGGGAGCGTGAGGAGCATATGAAGAAGAAATACCCGTATTTGTTTGTTTAGTTCATTCTTAATTTCGGGACGAAATTCTTAAAAGTTGGGGAGACTGTAACCTTTCGTGTTTTCGTTAATTATAGTTAACCCTGTTATGTTCTTGTAAGGACCATTTATGTCATTTATGAAATTTTGAAGGCTTGTTTCTTAGTTAATTTTGAAGTTAATAAATTAATTTATTAAAAATAATAATAATAATAATAATAGTCAAAATTAAATAATAAAAAAATAATAATAATTATAATAAAAATTAATAATTTATAAAAGTTAAACATTTAATAAGTTATAAAAACATTTAAAACTTAAAGGTTAATTAAGTTCAGGGGGTATTTGTGACAAATTTGAAACTTTAAATGAAAGTTTTAAGCATAAAATATTAATTCGAAAACTGCAGGGACTAAAACTGCAATTAATCAAAACCCAAACCCCCTCCCGCATCTTTCCCCGTATTTTCGGCGACCACTTTCCGGCCACCCTCCGGCCGACTCCGGCAAGGTTCAAAACCCCAAAATTCTTCGGATTTCAACCCAAAAACCGTTCCAAATCGATTCGTGAACCCGTTTCGAACTTGAACACGCACCTTAATTGCGTTTAGACGTCGGTTATGAACCCAATCGGTTTGAATAACCGAAGCTTTTAATCATAGAGCCGTTCGAACATTAAAACTCAATAATAATCAAATTAAATGTATCATAATCGAACGTTTAACTAATCCTAAGCTGCTATCAATCTCAATTTCACCTGAAACTCACACGAACATCACATTCGATCATCCCCTTCATCGCGACCTGCAACATTAGTGTTCTTCAACCCTCGGTCATTATTAAGTGAAATTGATAAAGGGCTTTCAATCATCGAGACCAATAGAAGCTTTCTGTGCAACGAATTTGGTTATCATCATCATTTGCACATCGATTGATTATAGCTTCGGTCGCGGCCTGTTCTTCGTCTTCCTTATCATCAATTCGACTTAAACTGGGTAATTTAACCCACCTACATACTCCATTTTTCATGGGGAACAAAAGCCCCATGATCATTAGCGTTAACAGTAACGAATTGATCTTCAATTTGGTTCAAATCGTTCTAGGGTTCATATGGTTTGGGGGTTTTCTTTGTATTTGTAAATTAAAACCCATTTCCTAACAGGCATAGGCGCCCCAGCCTAATGGTAACACATCACTTTCTATCCTTGAGGTCCCGGGTTCGAACCCGGGCACCCCCCATTTTTTGTAAAACTCGTTTTTTAACCTATTTAAGTTCAGAAAATTTATAAAAAATTATAAAAATCATTTTTAATGACTAAAAATTATTTTTAGTTACCCCAATATTTTCTGTAATTTTAATATATTTTCTTAATAAAACAATATGACAAAAAAAAAATCATTTCTAGTTATTAGCTATAAAATGGACTTTAAAATAATAGTTTAAACCAATAAATTATTATTGATCCAAACGTTACCCTTAAATTATTGATTAAATCATGATTATTTTAAATAATTATAAAAGTTTATTTAAACTTTACTAGTTATTATAGATGATTTACATTTATTTCTTTATATTAAAATACTTAAATAGTATATTTATTTCTTTTTCATTGAATCCAAAATATAAGCGGACCCTTTGTTAAAATTATTTATTTGTCAAAAACCCCAAACTCCACTTGAAACCCTAGTTCACGTATGAATCGTTAAACTTATTTTTAGACTTAATCTTGGAATATATACGTTTAGGTATCTCGTAAAAGGAATCGTTGGAGCACTACTTAATTACTTGTTATTACCTTTAACACCAACTTATATCATGTGAGTTTTCCATGCCCCTTTTTACTTTATTTCACACCTTTTGGGGTAAAACATGTTAACTTTATGAACTTGCACTTGTAAACATCTTGATACTTGTAAATGCACGAGCAATTCATTTATAAACTTTGTTATGGTTATTTGTAATATTGTGAGCTTTATATGATGAATATTATATGTTGACAATCATTAACTATTGCTAGCCTGGCGACGTCATAGATCTATGGGCCTGACAAGCCTATTTGGTGCTAAAGCCGAGGTTATTGCCGGCTCCTAGTGTCGTATTCTTGAGCACTATGGGAACCAAGTACACTTAGCTAATCGTTAAACTTGTAAATGATATTTTGGTCAAGGTTTGATTGTAGCGATATGTTATCTATAAACTTGCTTTATTCATAACCATTGACATGAATTGTTACTTGTAAACTTTTATATTATATATATATATATATATATATATATATATATATATATATATATATATATATATGTATGCTTAACCCATGGAAACTCACCAACTTTTAAAGTTGACCCTTTTATTTTAACATGTTTCAGGAAATGCACAAGGTTGATGATTATCTTTTGAAGCATGCTTACACCTAGGATTTGGACCTAGGAAAAATAAATAAAATAACTTGAGACTTGAAAGTTGAACTTTGTTTATTTTGTTTGTTAAGACATTTGGTTGTAATGTTTATTTCAACTATTGAATTTTATATTTACAATTTATGGTAGTGTTATGTGGCTGTGAACAATCTTAACCCTCACATCTCGACGTTTCCGCCGTTAAGTTGGGGTGTGACACCGGTACTCGACAAGGTGCCGAGGCGATTTTCATTGACTCGGTCAACATTCTCGGAATCGGCCCAACTCGGTCTAACTCGGCTCGGGCCAACTCAGCCGACTTGGATTTTCGCTGTTTTTTTATTGATTTTCGCTGTTTTGTACTGATTTTAGTTGGTTTTTTGTTGTTTTTCTTGGAGATACCTATAAATATGATAAATAAATGACTGCTACGTCTATAATATTAAAGAATAGATATTACTTTTTGAAACATTTTTGTACGCGAACATGTATACATTTGATTTATATTGATATTCACGTATTTTTTTATTAACATTAGTAAGCTTATTATATTTTATATTTATAATTTCTTAAAAGTTAATCTCTCTATAATTTTTCACGTTTGAGTACTCCCCTAGTACTTCCCGCCTAGGCCGAGTACTAGCAACTCCCAAATCAACTGACCTGACAGCGATAATGAGTTTTGTAACCATGCATAGGGTTACAACTGTAACGTTTCGTGTTTTCATTAATTATAGTTAACCCTGTTATGTTCTTGTAAGACCATCTATGTCATTTATGAAATTTTGAAGGCTTGTTTCTTAGTTAATTTTGAAGTTAATAAATTAATTTATTAAAAATAATAATAATAATAATAGTCAAAATTAAATAAAAAATAATAATAATTATAATTATAATAAAAATTAATAATTTATAAAAGTTAAACATTTAATAAGATATAAAAACATTTAAAACTTAAAGGTTAATTAAGTTCAGGGGGTATTTGTGACAAATTAGGAACTTTAAATATAAAGTTCTTACATATAATGATAAAATCGAAACTACAGGGACTAAATCGTAAAATTCCAAAACCCAACCCCCACCCCTTTCTCTCTCCCCGTAACTCAGGCCGCTCTCCGGCCACCCTCCGGCCGAAGGCCGGCGACTCCCCAAATCGCCGTAACCCCCGAAATTGAAGTTCTAATCAATGCTAATCGTTTCTGAAACCGGTTTGAACACTTGATGCGTCTTAATTTGAATTAAAGTGGACGTTTGAACTCGTAACCGAAACCATCAATCTTCAAAACCCATCGACAACAAAAAAACTGATGATTAATCAATCAATTGAACTCTAACGTTTGGATAACCATTCCGGAACTTATACCAACTTCAATTTCAGTTGAAACACACATTTGCAACGAATTCTGTCATCATCTTCATCGTCGACCTACAACCAAGTCGTTCACCATAGTCCGCCCGTTTACAATCAAAATTAATAGAGGGCTTTCGATCATCGGGACCCTTGAAAGCTTCCTGTGCAATGAATTTGGATAATATCAACGTTTCATCACGGACACTACCCAACCTTGGTTGCGACTGTTCTTCGACTTGTAGCATCGATCTCTAACATCTTTCGGGTAATTAAACACGCACACATACTCGGTTTCCTTGAGGATCAAAAACCCTATGTTTATTTCAGGAATCATATTCGAATTCATGTTCAATTAGGTTGAAATCGAATCTAGGGTTCATATGGTTTGGGGGATTCTTTGAAGTTGTGATTTATGAATTAAAACTCACTTTCTATCAGGCATAGGCGTCCTAGCCTAATGGTAAACCACTCCTATGTTATTCTTGAGGTCCCGGGTTCGAACCCGGGCAACCTCAAAATTTTTTTTAAGGCTTTTCAACCTTTAAATAAATTATGGAAAATTTTTAATAATTATAAAAATTACTCTTGTAAACTTTAAATATTTTTAAGGACACCAAATTATTTTCTGTAAATTTGTTACTTTTATAGTTTTATAAAATATTTTTAACACATGTTATACTCAGTTTATTTTTATAAAAATAAACTCTAAGTAATAGTTTAAATCACTAAATTGTTATTGGTTAACATGTTATCTTTAATAATAGTTTAATCATGACAATTATAAAATTTATTTACATTTTATAATTTAACTTTACAAATTATTATAAATGATTTATTTCCTCTCCATATTAAATTACCTAAATTGTATTTTCTTTATTGGATTAAAATATATATATATATGATTTTCATAGTTAACCTTATTTGTAAAACCCCAAATTCCTATTGAAACCCTAGTTCACGTTTAATCGTTAATATTACCTCTAATCTTAACCTTGAAATATATACGTTAGGTAACTTGAAAAAGAATCGTTGGAGCATCGTTTATTTCTTGTTATCATCCTATATATATATATATATATCATGTGAGTTTTCCATGCCCCTTTTTACTTTATTTCACACCTTTTGGGGTGAAACATGTTAACTTCATGAACTTGCACTTGTAAACATCTTGATACTTGTAAATGCACGAGCAATTCATTTATAAACTTTGTCATGGTAATATTGTGAGCTTTATATGATGAATATTATATGTTGACAATCATTAACTATTGCTAGCCTGGCGACGTCATAGATCTATGGGCCTGACAAGCCTATTTGGTGCTAAAGCCGAGGTTATTGCCGGCTCCTAGTGTCGTATTCTTGAGCACTATGGGAACCAAGTACACTTAGCTAATCGTTAAACTTGTAAATGATATTCTTGGTCAAGGTTTGATTGTAGCGATATGTTATCTATAAACTTGCTTTATTCGTAACCATTGACATGAATTGCTACTTGTATAACTATATATATATATATATATATATATATATATATATATATATATATGTATGCTTAACCCATGGAAACTCACCAACTTTTAAAGTTGACCCTTTTATTTTTAACATGTTTCAGGAAATGCACAAGGTTGATGATTATCTTTTGAAGCATGCTTACACCTAGGATTTGGACCTAGGAAAAATAAATAAAATAACTTGAGACTTGAAAGTTGAACTTTGTTTATTTTTGTTTGTTGAGACATTTGGTTGTAATGTTTATTTCAACTTATGAATTTTTATATTTACAATTTATGGTAGTGTTATGTGGCTGTGAACAATCTTAACCCTCACATCTCGACGTTTCCGCCGTTAAGGTTGGGGTGTGACAGATTGGTATCAGAGCCCATAACTATAGGGATTTAGGTTATTAGAAATGGTGACCTAGACTATAGTTGATGCATGAACCTCATAAGAAAAATCTTTATGATCTTGTAATATATCTTGTTGCATGCTACATAATGCTACTTGTTAAGGAGGGCCTCTTGATGTGCAACTTGATGCCTTTAGTTAGGATTGCCTTATAATTGAGAAACTTGGTTGCCTTGTCCTCTCTAAAACTTATTCTTAATCCTTTATTCTCTCGACGATGAAATATCTTAAACTTATTCTCGACGACACGTGGGAACGTAAGCTTTATATCAAAAGGTTCAAATCTTTAGACTTTATGACTAATCTATGAAAATCTCATCAAGGTTTTAATTCCATGAACCTAAAGAAATATTGTGTGACACATAGACACCTGTATTCTGGATTTCCTGGCAAAAAGCCTTCGGGCTAAGGTAAGCATTTCGCATAAATCCCGTGGGACTAGTTATGCTTACCTGGGGATTTCTGGGATGAGTGATAAACTATGGTCAATATACACAAGTTTCTAAGGCAATTGGAGTTAACTCACCTTGACGTGTCAACGTTTCCAAATGGTAATGCGTACCAAATGGAATCATTCCATGTGTGTTTTACAAGTCTTGAAAAATCTTTGTTGATTTATTATCTTCTACCTCCAAATTTCTGTGACTAACTTATTTTATATCCAGCATGTCTCGTCATCATGGAAAGCGTGGTAGCTCCGACCGCAAATTAGCCGCCATGATTGCCCGTCAAATGGCTGCCGTCATTCCGACCATGGTTGCCGAACTGAGTAGCACCTTGATGACCAACGCTAGTAACAACACTAATGGCAATGGGCAAGGAGAGAATAGTGCAAATCAAGGAAGAAACAACCAACCCTGCACGTTTAAGCACTTCAACTCGTGCAAACCCACTAGCTTTAGTGGGAAGGAAGGAGCCACTGGACTTCTCGAGTGGTTTGAAAGCATGGAGAACACCTTCATCAACTGTGAGTGTCCCGAGGCACTCAAAGTCCGTTATGCCACAAGTGTTCTTCAACAAAGAGCACTTACGTGGTGGAATAGTGAGAAGAGGAATCGTGGTGCTGATGCTGTGTTGGCACTCACTTGGGAAGAATTCAAGAACATTGCCATCCAAAAGTTCTGCCCGAGAAGTGAGCTGCAAAAGCTGGAGGAGGAGTTTTGGAATCTCAAGCAAGATGGTGGAGATCATTTGGCCTATTCAACTAGGCATCACGAGTTGAGCATCCTGTTGCCTCACATGGTTGACACTGTTCCTAGGAACATTGAGAAGTTCATCAAGGGGGTGCCACCTCAAATCCAAGATGCCGTGGTGGGAAGTAGACCCACAACTTTGGAAGATGCCATTACCATCACCGCTCAACTTACTGAAAACCATATTCGAGCGGGCACCTTGTCTGTCAAAGGGGCTAAAAAGACTGAAAAGGCGGTCCCTGAAGCAGCTAAGGAGAATAAGAATGAACCGTCTTACAACAACAAGAAACGCAAGTTCACACCGGCGCGTAATTTCGCTGTGGCTACACCCAAGGTACCTCAAAGACAACCCGCTCCTGGTACACAAGCACCTGCTGCTAGAACCTATGCTGGTCCTCTACCATTGTGCAATGTCTGTAAGTATCATCATGCGGGTAATACCCCGTGCCGTATCTGTACACTGTGTGGTAAGTATGGACACTTGGTGGCTACTTGTCACCGTGCACCAAACAATGCTGCGTTAGTTGCTAATCGTGCTTGCTACAACTGTGGGGAACCTGGTCATTTTCGCCCACAATGCCCTCGTCTTGCGGGTAACGTACCACAAGCTCGAGGACGTGCCTTCAACATCAATGCAAACCAAGCACAAGCAAACAACGATGTGGTGAACGGTATGTCAAATCCAACCCCAACTTTATGATCCAAGTTCTTTTGTTGCTTTACCTGTATCGTTAACGTCTTTAAAACTGAACAGGTATGTTTCTTATTAATAATTCTTATGCCTACGTTCTATTTGACTCTGGAGCCGATAAGAGTTTTGTCTCGATAGAATTTGAGCCTATACTTGCTAAGCCACATACGAAACTAGAAAGACCTCTTACTGTCGAAGTCGCCGATGGAGAACCCATCACCGTTGATGTCGTTATTCGTGATTGCATTTTGAGCCTAAACGAGCATGATTTCTTTATCGACCTTATTCCTATGAAACTTGGAAGCTTTGACGTTATCATTGGCATGGATTGGTTAGCCAAACATCATGCTGAAATTATTTGTTTCGAGAAGTGCATTCGAATTCCTTTGCCTTCGGGGGATACATTGAAAGTATTCGGCGAAAAATCATCCAAAGGACTCAAACTCATGTCGTGTACTCAAGCCCGAAAATGTCTAAGCAAGAATTACATGGCTTTCTTGGCTTACGTGGTCAACACGAAAGTCAAAGGGAACGATCTTAAGGATGTCCCGATTGTACGAGACTTTCCTGAAGTGTTTCCCGATGACCTTAGCGGTTTACCTCCCGTGCGTGAAGTCGAGTTTAAGATCGATTTAATTCCGGGAGCGAACCCTGTGGCTAAATCACCATATCGACTTGCACCGTCAGAAATGCAAGAGCTGGCTAGTCAACTTCAAGAACTGTCCGACAAGGGCTTTATCCGACCTAGCTCATCGCCTTGGGGTGCACCTGTTCTGTTCGTGAAAAAGAAAGATGGATCATTTCGTATGTGCATCGATTATCGTGAGCTTAACAAACTTACCATCAAGAACCGCTACCCTCTTCCTCGCATCGATGATCTTTTTGACCAACTTCAAGGAGCTGCTATTTTCTCAAAGATTGACTTACGTTCTGGCTATCATCAATTACGAGTTCATGATGATGATATCCCAAAAACTGCGTTCCGTACCCGATATGGACACTATGAGTTCATGGTGATGCCCTTTGGTTTAACGAATGCTCCTGCTGTCTTTATGGATCTCATGAATCGAGTATGCAAGCCGTATCTAGACAAGTTCGTGATTGTCTTTATTGACGACATACTTATCTACTCCAAGTCCAAAACCGATCACGAACATCACCTGCGACAAGTTCTTGAGCTATTGAAGAAAGAACAACTATACGCAAAGTTCTCAAAGTGCGAATTTTGGCTTGAGGAGGTCCAATTTCTGGGACACGTGGTGAATAGTCAAGGAATTCACGTTGACCCTGCAAAGGTGGAAGCTGTGAAAAATTGGTGTGTTCCCACAACTCCAACCGAGGTTCGTTCTTTCCTTGGTCTTGCTGGGTATTATCGACGTTTCATTGCCAACTTCTCTCGAATCGCGAAACCGCTTACTTCCTTGACCCAAAAGAATAAACCATTCGAATGGGGGTCTGAACAAGAGGGAGCCTTTGAATCCTTAAAGCACAAGTTGTGTAATGCTCCTATATTGACCCTTCCCGATGGAAACGATGATTTCACCGTATATTGTGATGCATCTAAACAAGGCCTTGGTTGTGTTCTCATGCAACGAGGAAAGGTCATAGCATATGCATCGAGACAATTGAAGGTCCATGAGGTGAATTATACGACACATGATCTTGAACTTGGTGCTGTGGTTTTTGCCTTAAAGATTTGGAGGCATTACCTTTATGGGACGCAATGTATAGTCTACACCGATCACAAAAGCCTACAACACGTCTTCAATCAAAAGGATCTCAACATGAGACAACGACGTTGGGTTGAGTTGATTAGTGATTATGATTGTGACATTCGTTACCACCCTGGAAAGGCAAATGTCGTAGCCGATGCACTAAGTCGTAAGATTCATAATAAGATGGTCTCGTTTCAAGAAATTCGCGATCGACGACAATGGTTTGATATCTTGGGAGAATTTGATACTGAGATTCGTCTGGATGTTAACGAGACTACGGTGCTGCTACAAAATTTGAGGATTGAGAATGACATCGAGACTTGTATCATGGAGGCTCAACAAGCAGTTCAAGAAGGAGGAAAAATGGGAGAGGAATTGGAGTACAACCTTCGAGCTCAACTAGAAACGAAAGCCAATGGGTTGATGTATTTCTTGAATCGAATTTGGGTTCCAAACCGTGATAATCTTCGTACCTTTATCATGAATGAAGCTCATCAAACTCGTTACTCAATTCATCCTGGTTCCGATAAGATGTATATGGATCTGCGTGGTCAATACTGGTGGCCTGGAATGAAGAAAGACATAGCAACTTACGTAGCTAAGTGTCTTACGTGTACAAAGGTTAAAGCTGAACATCAACGTCCTAGTGGATTGCTTGAACAACCCGAGATTCCCATGTGGAAATGGGAACACATATCCATGGACTTCATAACCAAATTACCTCGCACCTCTCGTGGTCATGATAGCATATGGGTGATCGTTGACCGATTGACCAAGTCGGCACATTTCATACCCATACGTGACACTTACAAAACGTCAAGGTTAGCTCGTATATACATTGATGAGATTGTGAGTCGTCATGGCGTACCTTTGCATATCATATCCGACCGAGACGCTCGTTTCACTTCGCACTTTTGGTCGTCTATGCAAGAACTTTTGGGTACTCAACTGGATTTAAGCACGGCTTACCATCCTCAAACGGACGGTCAAACCGAGCGAACCATCCAAACCCTAGAGGATTTGCTACGTCTTTGTGTCCTTGACTTTGGTGGTGACTGGGATACGCATTTACCTCTCGCGGAATTTTCGTATAATAATAGTTACCACTCGAGTATCAAAATGGCACCTTTTGAAGCACTTTATGGTCGTAAATGTCGTTCCCCGATCTGCTGGACTGACATTGGTGAAAATTTCATCACTGGTCCTGAGCTCATACAAGAAACAACCGATAAAGTTTCCATGATTCGCAAGAACCTTGAAGTGGCTAGAAGTCGACAAAAAATTATGCCGATAAACGACGCAAGCCGTTGGAATTCCAAGTTGGGGATATGGTTCTTCTTAAAGTCTCACCATGGAAGGGAGTCGTTCGCTTTGGGAAGAAGGGTAAATTAGCTCCATGATTTGTAGGACCTTTCAAGATCCTGAAAAGGATTGGGAAAGTGGCTTATAAACTGGAACTACCTTCCGATCTTAGCGGGGTTCATCCTGTTTTCCATGTCTCAAATTTGAGGAAATGTTTGGCTAATGAAAGTCTGTATGTCCCATTAGATGACATCCAGATCGACGAGTCATTACATTTTGTTGAGAAACCCGTTGAAGTCATGGACCGTATTATGAAGAAGACTAGGACCACTACTACCCCAATCGTCAAGGTTCGTTGGGAGAATAAGCGTGGACCTGAGTTTACTTGGGAGCGTGAGGAGCATATGAAAAGAAATACCCGTATTTGTTTGTTTAGTCAATTCTTAATTTCGGGACGAAATTCTTAAAAGTTGGGGAGACTGTAACCTTTCGTGTTTTCATTAATTATAGTTAACCCTGTTATGTTCTTGTAAGTACCATCTATGTCATTTATGAAATTTTGAAGGCTTGTTTCTTAGTTAATTTTGAAGTTAATAAATTAATTTATTAAAAATAATAATAATAATAATAGTCAAAATTAAATAAAAATAATAATAATTATAATTATAATAAAAATTAATAATTTATAAAAGTTAAACATTTAATAAGATATAAAAACATTTAAAACTTAAAGGTTAATTAAGTTCAGGGGGTATTTGTGACAAATTAGGAACTTTAAATATAAAGTTCTTACATATAATGATAAAATCGAAACTACAGGGACTAAATCGTAAAATTCCAAAACCCAACCCGCACCCCTTTCTCTCTCCCCGTAACTCAGGCCGCTCTCCGGCCACCCCCCGGCCGAAGGCCGGCGACTCCCCAAATCACCGTAACCCCCGAAATTGAAGTTCTAATCAATGCTAATCGTTTCTGAAACCGGTTTGAACACTTGATGCGTCTTAATTTGAATTAAAGTGGACGTTTGAACTCGTAACCGAAACCATCAATCTTCAAAACCCATCGACAACAAAAAAACTGATGATTAATCAATCAATTGAACTCTAACGTTTGGATAACCATTCCGGAACTTATACCAACTTCAAATTCAGTTGAAACACACATTTGCAACGAATTCTGTCATCATCTTCATCGTCGACCTACAACCAAGTCGTTCACCATAGTCCGCCCGTTTACAATCAAAATTAATAGAGGGCTTTCGATCATCGGGATCCTTGGAAGCTTCCTGTGTAACGAATTTGGATAATATCAACGTTTTCATCACGGACACTACCCAACCTTGGTTGCGACTGTTCTTCGACTTGTAGCATCGATCTCTAACATCTTTCGGGTAATTAAACACGCACACATACTCGGTTTTCCTTGAGGATCAAAAACCCTATGTTTATTTCAGGAATCATATTCGAATTCATGTTCAATTAGGTTGAAATCGAATCTAGGGTTCATATGGTTTGGGGGATTCTTTGAAGTTGTGATTTATGAATTAAAACTCACTTTCTATCAGGCATAGGCGTCCTAGCCTAATGGTAAACCACTCCTATGTTATTCTTGAGGTCCCGGGTTCGAACCCGGGCAACCTCAAACATTTTTTTAAGGCTTTTCAACCTTTAAATAAATTATGGAAAATTTTTAATAATTATAAAAATTACTCTTGTAAACTTTAAATATTTTTAAGGACACCAAATTATTTTCTGTAAATTTGTTACTTTTATAGTTTTATAAAATATTTTTAACACATGTTATACTCAGTTTATTTTTATAAAAATAAACTCTAAGTAATAGTTTAAATCACTAAATTGTTATTGGTTAACATGTTATCTTTAATAATAGTTTAATCATGACAATTATAAAATTTATTTACATTTTATAATTTAACTTTACAAATTATTATAAATGATTTTATTTCCTCTCCATATTAAATTACCTAAATTGTATTTTCTTTATTGGATTAAAATATATATATATATGATTTTCATAGTTAACCTTATTTGTAAAACCCCAAATTCCTATTGAAACCCTAGTTCACGTTTAATCGTTAATATTACCTCTAATCTTAACCTTGAAATATATACGTTAGGTAACTTGAAAAAGAATCGTTGGAGCACCGTTTATTTCTTGTTATCATCCTATATATATATATATCATGTGAGTTTTCCATGCCCCTTTTTACTTTATTTCACACCTTTTGGGGTGAAACATGTTAACTTTATGAACTTGCACTTGTAAACATCTTGATACTTGTAAATGCACGAGCAATTCATTTATAAACTTTGTCATGGTAATATTGTGAGCTTTATATGATGAATATTATATGTTGACAATCATTAACTATTGCTAGCCTGGCGACGTCATAGATCTATGGGCCTGACAAGCCTATTTGGTGCTAAAGCCGAGGTTATTGCCGGCTCCTAGTGTCGTATTCTTGAGCACTATGGGAACCAAGTACACTTAGCTAATCGTTAAACTTGTAAATGATATTCTTGGTCAAGGTTTGATTGTAGCTATATGTTATCTATAAACTTGCTTATTTCGTAACCATTGACATGAATTGCTACTTATAAACTTTTATATATATATATATATATGTATGCTTAACCCATGGAAACTCACCAACTTTTAAAGTTGACCCTTTTATTTTTAACATGTTTCAGGAAATGCACAAGGTTGATGATTATCTTTTGAAGCATGCTTACACCTAGGATTTGGACCTAGGAAAAATAAATAAAATAACTTGAGACTTGAAAGTTGAACTTTGTTTATTTTTGTTTGTTGAGACATTTGGTTGTAATGTTTATTTCAACTTATGAATTTTTATATTTACAATTTATGGTAGTGTTATGTGGCTGTGAACAATCTTAACCCTCACATCTCGACGTTTCCGCCGTTAAGGTTGGGTGTGACAACAACTTACAATGCATAATTATATTATTACTTTATAAATTACTAGCTATCAAACTAAAAAAAAAATATATCACACTCAAAAAGCAAGGTCATGGAACAAATTTGGTCCTTAAGTTTCTAAATGTTCTACTTTAGCATTTAAGTTTCTAAAGTTTTAACTTCATCCCCTCACAATTCTAATGTTCAACCTTACCCCTATTGTGTGTGTGTATATATATATGTGTCTGTTTATCCCATTAACTTTTTTTTACTAATATTAGTTTTTCTTTAAATAACTTTCGTTCGTTAATTTAAAAAAAAAAATATTTGTTTTGTGTTTAAATTTTTTTCTTGACGTCCCGCCATAAATTTTGTTAACAATGAGGTTACATTTAAAATATGATATTTTTTGGGTATCATATGTTACTTTGAGTAAAGGTAAACGTGCTAGTATCATAAAAAAATAAAACTAATATCAACAGAAGAACATCGATACCGATTTCAGAACCAAGTCATCGTAACTTCATATGTTTTTTTTTATGAACATAACCATGCTAATACAATTGTTGTAACGAGCATAACGAAATTTGTACAGGTTTCGCATCACACGGGTTTAATTTTTAGTTTTTCTTTAAACGGCCAAAGAATACTTTAAGGGAAACCCACCACCCAACTGTTGTAAATTTCTTTGCCCATTTGAAACATATTACATATTGTAGCAAGTGAGATTTGAACTCATAACCTTTCCATTAAAAAACAATATGGTGCCTTCTTCCAAAGCAATTGATCTGAAGCTCTTATTGGCTATATGTAATTAGTAAAGATTAATGGTTCTAATTCGTTATTACATGGAAATTTGTAATTACTCTTTTATAAATGACGCTAAACTTTTTAAATAGCATTTCTAGAAAACATTAAAATTTTCTTTTCATAAAGACATAAGTATACCCACATAACATAACCTTCAGGCCTTCATTGATTTGATGATTTCACGCTTTTAGGTTGACTATGATTTTTTTGACTTTGACTTGCCAAGAGTGAAGAG
Source organism: Flaveria sonorensis (assembly GCA_025506505.1). NCBI lineage: Eukaryota > Viridiplantae > Streptophyta > Magnoliopsida > Asterales > Asteraceae > Flaveria > Flaveria sonorensis. Next base: position 39,157,696 of record CM046439.1, on the reverse strand, counting down.
CCTGTGGGCTGTGTCTTCAATTTATCATTATCAGTAAACAACCCAATCTCTCTTAACTTTGGGCAAAAACGCCCAAGTCAAGGCCCATGACAAATTCAAGATTCAAAATATTTCAATAAGATTGTTTTTTTTGGTAATTTTAACGTTATCAACGAGAGTTTTGGTATATTAGATTAACTTATTGATCAAAGAATAATACTGAAAATTAAACGAGTTAGGTATTGTGAAAGTACGGGTTCGATTGAATTCTATATATTATTTGATTTATTAAAGTGGGTTGTTGGGCTCATATAGAATAGGTATAGATGTAGCCCACAAAGGTATTTATTAAATAGGGCTGTTGGGCTCATTTTGTTTTGAAGTAAATCTGGCTCATCAACAGAATTAGTATAATGATGTTTGAGGGTTCTATTTTGAGGAAAAACGAGATAACTTGAACCACGCGTTGCAGCGAAGCATTATGATAATACTAACACAGTTAATAATGCGTTGTGGCACGTATGCAAACTTAGTTACGCTCGCTGCTTCGATGATAGAACATATAAAATAAATGTATGAAATCGGTGCCTTTTGGTTTTGGAGAACAATAACGTTATGCCTCCCTCGTGCCTAATATTATAAAAAAGTAATTTATATGAAAACATGTATGAAAAATAAAATAAAATAAAATAAAATAAGTTAATATAAATGGAAGTAAACATAAAAGGAGTAAAAGAGGGAAAAAAAGGAAAAAATACAAACAAATATATAATTAGAAAATGAGGTTCGGACCTAGGTCTATGAGTATAGCATTGCAATTACTCACCTCTACACAAAAACAACTTTTGTTATAACTTATTGAAATTAAATATCTTAACCAATAGAAGAGACAAAGAATGGGGTCACTGACACTTACAAATCTATAGAAAGACTATATAATTGTAGTTGTTGTTTTTCTCGGTCAAAACAAAGAATAAGGGAGCCTTATGGAGTTTCTCTTAATCAAGAAAATAAAATTGGGGGTTCGAGAAACTGCTCTCAAGAGTATTCGTCTTTTAACCTTTTTAAGATGTAATCCTATTTATATAAGAATTTCTTAGTCTAATGCGACTAAAACGTTAAGTATACTTTTAAATGATTTTAATCTGAAAATGTTAATTACGATTCTAAAATTTATTCAAAAATAACATTTTTTTTGAGGATTTTTGTTCTTGTTCGCAGTAACAGTTGCGGTACTCAGTTCGCAAAGATTCAAAGAACTTCAACAGTTTCGATATCAAAATTTGAAATGTTGCATCTTGAATTTTATTTACCTGTTTGCGAGATGAGAGGGCATTTTTGTTACACATTGGTCACCCTAGATAGAACAGTGACAAGAAATAGAGTTTTTAGTCAAGATTATTATAAGATTTTCTTCTCTAGTGATATCTAGATCTAAAAGTTCAAAATAACGTTTCTTTCTAAGAAACTTGTTTTTTAATTAAAATATCGATATGGTCAAATTCCCCGGAGTTCAAGTAATATTGTCGTTTTTAATATACTACAGTATGTAAATCGTAAACTGATAATTACTTATCAATTTTGATTTTGTTAGAAGTTGGAATCACTACATGATTTGAGAGTTGTCACATATCAATCGCATGATCAATAATTGTGAAGTTTATAATTTAAATAAGTTCTTTCATTCACCGGTATTAGAATTACCTATCATGTTTGGTCTGTGATAGAAAGAGGTTTTACATAAACGAGCAATAATGTGAGAGTTGAGAGGATGTACTTTGACATTTTATCGCTATCTTACCCTTCCTATTTTCGTAATTGCTATCTTTTAGTTGATTTGGGTTTCAATCCAAACGGTCAATCGTATAAATTATGGTCTCAAAAACAAAGCACACTTTGTTTGTGTGAAAATCGAATAAACAAATTATCTCATAATTATCTTATCAGCTAATGTTTCATTAAAAAATATCTAGCGAATACCGGCTACAATAAGACTATGGGGGAGTCTTGAAGCAATATAATATTTTCTGTTGACTATACCTTCTCAAAGCAATATAATATGTCCAGTTAACATTTCGCCATGAAAACATCACGATTGTATAGATGATCTTCAACTAACCAAAACAAAAAGTATGAACTCCAATGCCAGTTTTAACAAACTTCTAACAACCCACAGTAGATTCAACTTCAACTTCAAATTCCATAAGACGAACACAAAGAAGAAACTCAAACACAATACACCGATCTCAACATTCCGACTAATTATTAACAACATCTACAATCTACACACTCAAACCAAGCCCTAATTACACTCTACACGAACGATCAGATCCACAAAATACTTACATACAGGCGATGAAACGCTTCAACAACAGCGAACACGTTCCGATCAACTCACCGCTCGCCTCCGATCGCCGTCGTCTTGCCGCCGAGAGGCGACGTTGGCCGAGAGAACATCATCACCTCCACTCGATCGTTACCGAACTTACTAATCAAACCTCCGGCGACATCCTCTCCGATCTGCCGATCCTCCGCTCGAATCCTCATAATCGGATCGTGAACACGAGCACGCGAAACGCTAACCTCCTTCATCGTCATCGTCACCGTAAACTTCTTCGCGACAACCGATTTCGGAGAGTAAGTTTCAACGTCCTCTGAGGATGAAGCGTTACTTTCCAGATCTGGATCGATCTCCTTCAAAACGTTCACTGACGTCACCGTTTTCCGATCTCGGAAGTCTCCGGCGACGGCGTCGGTGACGGAACTCTTCACGGCGGTCATGGCGACGGTGGAACTCAATGCTGCAGTTTCTCCGACGGTATGTGTGTATCTGTATCTATATCTATATATCTATATACGTATATATATAGAATTGAGATGATGAAATGGATGAAGGTACGGTGGAATTTGAGGTGTGGAGAAATGAATTTGCAGGTGAGTTTGAGAAGATGACAAGTGTGTGTGGGTGTGTGTGGATGAGGTGACGTTTTTGATTGGGTAACAGGCTAAAACGACATGTGGGTGATTTTCGAATCGGGTGACGGTGACGGGTCAAGATATGTCGTTTGAGTAGGCTTATTACGTGGGAATTTTTGTGCCACGTTTTAAATTGCTGGCGACTGTTTAATGGGTTTGATTTTGGGTGTTTGAAATATATATAAAGAAATGATATTTTTTCCGTCCGAATTTAAAAGTAATCGTTTTCAAAACTTAAATATAAAAGATGTCAACGTTCGTTATAACAACATACAATATCTGCTTCTTTTTTTGAAAAAAAAAGAGGGTGCATATGGAACTCGGATGATCACTTAATAAAAAATAGTGAACCAACAACATTTAGGGGTGTAGGATAGTTATGTGTGTTTTTTATTTTTGAAAATGTATAAGAAGAGCCTATACGTAGAGCATTATGTATTCTAGAATACTCTATAAACTCTTTCAATATGAATGACCAGATTTTCACTATCGACATGTATACGCTATTGAAGAAAGTATATAATATGTCTAATATGTCACTTCAAACAAAATGAATACAACATCTTGAAGCTTGGATCTAAGAGGGTCAAATCAACTGGAAAACGACCTCTTGGTATGTATCAGTCAACTAAGATGTAATTCAGGCCTATTTAACAGAGAAAGTTTAATCTAAACCTATATTTGAAATAAAGTACAGATCAATCTCTAGATGTTTTTTTCATGCTGATGAACCACAAAGTCGACGCTTAAGTCTGTGGCATTAGTATTGTCACACTAGACAATAGGTGGTCAAGAGACAGGAATCTGAAGCTCATGCATGATAGATAAATCAATCGAACCTCTATTGTAGTGTAAGCCAAAGTTTTATGCTCAGCCTCCGTACTAGAACAAGCAATATTGTGCTGGTTCTTGGAACTCCATTTAATAAGATTAGGGCCAAGAAAGACACAATAAACCTGTAGTAGAACGACGATTATCCGAGCATTTAGCCAAGCCAACGTTAGAGTAAGTATGTAACTTGGGACTCATGGATTGTATGATGGTTAAGACATAAGAGATAACACCCTTAAGATATCTCAAAATCTTGAATGCTCCTCAGTGTCGATCAATAGGTCTCTATAGAAACTGAGAAACATTGCTTATCGCATACGCAATCTCAAGGCGAGTAAAGGCAAGTTACTATTATGTTCCAACGGTACTCTGATATAATAATGGATCATCCAGAGCAGTCAAGAACACCGAGAAAGCTGATGACTAGAGGAAACCAAAGTAGATAATGGTCGACAGTCAGTGAGGCTGGTCCAATGCAATAGCTTGTGTAAGTAGTGTGCTACTGTGATAATAGAAGTGTGCCGTGAAGAATATAACCTGTACGCCCAAGAAGTAGGATAGAGAGCCCAACTTATTTAACATATTTGTGAATGTAAGCGCTCAATGAAATCCATAACGAAATGCGAGGAGTACCAATTTATAAGAATGCCATCTACATATACTAAAATATAATAGATATTTGAACCACTACTGTAGACAAAGAAAGATTTGTTTAATACACACTGTGAAAATTTGATTACGTAAGAGCAGAGAAAAACTTGAAAAACCAAGCTCGAGAAGCTTACTTGAGGCCATATATAGCCTACCGTAGTAAGCATACATGATATGGTCGAGTGAAGTCAGTGAAGCCTGAAGGTTGAGACGTATATACAGTCTCTGATAAATCCTTATGGAAAAAGAAAGTCAATAATTCAATGTTTAATTGATCTAAATGCGTGATTTTACATCATGATTATGGTGGAATAGTTTCAAGTTGTTTGTGTTTTGATTTATAGGTGTTAGGAGCTAAAGAAGGCTTATTTTGGAGGAAAAAGAGCAAAAAACGAAACTACAAGGACTGAAGATGTAAATATCAAAAGTTACAAAAAGGCACAAAATTAGGCATGTCGGCGTATGATACGCCAAGTATAGGCGTATAATACGTCGGTCGGCGTATGAGCGGCGTATCAGTGGGTGTATTTGGAAAAAAATACAGAAAGTTGGGCGTATGGATACTGATATGGGCGTATGATACGCCCAGGGTCGGCGTATTATACGCCGGTCACCAACAAACTCCGGATTTTATGGAATTTCAAGTTATTTAAACACAATTCAACCCTAATTCGAAAGGGAACTTTCCAAGCTCAATTCTTGACGATTCTAATCTGATTTGTGGTGATATTGTAAGGAACATCTGAAGAATAAAGGCTGATGAAACCAAAGGATACCAAAACGACCAAGTCTTCCTGCATGCACTAAGGAACAAAGATGAACTAGCTTCGGAAGTTTTACACTCACAAATAAGTCTAAGTGTAAAATCGTCTGAAGCCAACAGTTCAGAAGAAGTTACTTCGGAAGTTTCACACTTATCATAAAATTATTACAAGTGTGAAATCTTCCGAAGCCGAAGACTCATTTCTTCTGAAGCCAAAGATGAAGTCTTCTGAAGCTTTAAAAGACAAAGTCTTCCGAAGCTTCAAAAGACAAACTCTTCCGAAGCCATTTTGCTGTGAAGACAGATTTCTTTCGAAGACAGAGAAAAGATGCTTTCTCTGATTTACTTTTTGATAAAGCTGATGTACTTTCCGTTACTGCTCTGAAGACTCACCTGCTAACATTAGTTGGTGAAACTTCTATACTTTATCAAACAGTAGAAAAAGTCTTTGACTGTAACTTCCCACTTTTGTTCCTATAAACTTGTCTGTATTAGATAAAGTCAGTGTGCTATGGCATGCCATAGTCACTAGTCAAAAGGCAATCTGCCTTTTGACTGTAGATTGATCTTGTTGTCTAGATTAGTCAAAATTCCAACTATCATTTTGCATATTGACGGTTGTAGGTTGTAGTATAAATAGTCTCCGGTTCTTGTAATTTTATATACTTGCAAACACTTATAATAGAACTAGAGAATCAATATACAACTTCCTTGAAAACTTAATCTTGTGTTCTTGTGACTCTGTTCTTGTTCTTATAGTTCTGTCTCTTTAATATTACTTGTGTAGCTTGTATCATCAGTGAAGTTACCAGTTCCTTATTTGAGTGGTTAAGTGATTAAGATCACTCCTCTTGTAAAGCTAATTGCACTCTTAAGTACCCTTACCGGTCCTGCAATTGGTATTAGAGCATTCCAGGTTGTTTATTGTAAGATCTCACCATTTTAAATCCTCTTAGTTTCACACTTCACTTGACTTTTCAAATGGCAGCTAACTCAAAGGATGATATGGAAACTGGAACTATTACAAAGTCCCCACAGATCACTCCTGAGGATTTTGATACTTGGTGCTAAAGAATGGAAGGCTTCATCAAGTCTCAAGTTTCCAGGATGTGGGAGTTTGTTGTCAATAGACCTTATGTACCATGCACTACTTCAGCTGCTAGTGGTGGTAAGATACTAAAAGAAAGGGTTGATTTTTCTGAAGAAGATTGGAAGAAAATTGATATTGATCAGAAAGCTATGACAACCCTTCAAACTGCTCTTCCTAACTCCATCTACAGAGGTTTCAAGAAGTGCAAGACCGCCAAACAGCTATGGGATGCACTGAAGCTGATGTATGAGGGGTCCAATCAAGCCAAAGAAAACAAGAAGGACCTCTTGAAGCAGCAGTTTGAAAATTTCACCTTCAAGATAGGTGAACCATGACTCAATAATACTTCAGGTATGTTAAGATTGTGGATACTCTAGCTGATGTTGGAGTAACCATTGAGAATAGAGATATTGTTAGGAAGTTCATGTCCTCTCTTCCCAGACAATGGATACCCTACTGTGTGGTCATTAAGAGGACTAAAACCTCAAGACTCTTACTCTCACTGAGTTATATGGAATACTCAGTGGATACCAGATGGAGATAAACATGCAAAATTCATCTGGTAACTCCAACACTCATCAGAGTTCAGCCCTCCATATGGTTGAAAGGGATGGCAGAGAACCACAACACCATCTCATCTGCTACCCTGACAAATCACAAAAGGGTCCTTTCATCACCTTTCCAGAGACACCAAGGGAAGGCTACATCCCTGGAAGCCCATTCCAGGAAACAAGATCTTCACAAGCTTTTGTGTATTTTGATGAAAGTTCAGGCAACTTTCTCTTCACCTTTGAAGACCTGGACTGTATCCATCCAGATGATCTGGAATATATGAAAATAGTCCAGCAGATGGCTCTACTCACTCATAGAGCTTAGAAGTTCTACAAGAGGACTGGGAGAAGGTTTCCTAGCAATGCAGTCAGTGGAAAGTTTGGGCTGGACAAAAGCAAGGTAAAGTGTTACAACTGTAACCAAATGGGACACTTTGCCAGGGAGCGCAAGGCACCAAAGTCAAATGGTGGCCAAGCACAATCCAGGCCAAACTACACTGAGGGAGCTCACCAGAATGAGAAGCCAAGACAGCAAACTGCAGTTGCTGTTGAAGAATGAGGCTTTGACTGGAGCTTTCAGGTTGAGGATGCTTCTCCAAACCAAGCACTAATGGAAGATCATGATGAAGCCAAGGTATTGGAACATCTTTGTACTCCTGAATGCATTGCTAAAGTTAATAGATACAAGTCCTATAACTTAGAGATGAGATCTGAACTTGAGTCCTTAAATATCTTAAAAGCTGACTTTAAAGAGCTGAAAATGATTATAAACTTAAGATAGAAGATCTAGAGAAAACCATTTAACTCTTAAGCATGAGCATACAAATTACAGGACTCAAATTAAAAAATCTCATCACAAAGTTAACTGCATTTCAGGCTGAGCTTGTGATCAGCAAAGCTAGGGCAGAAAAATGTGTTCTTGAAGAAGAGACCTTCAAGAACATAATATCCTCATCCCTACATGCAAAAGTTTGTTATCAGAATAAGCAGGGACTGGGATCTACTGAGATAGCTCCTTCACACACTCTATTGTCTGTTAGATCTCCAAGGTGTGGAACTTGTGAAGATAAGCTTCCCCTCATAGACCCCATTGTTAAAGAGGATGAAGAGGAGATAGTAGAGGATAACTCAGAGAAGAATGAAGAAGGTCATCCTAAGAAGGGTCACTATTCTCCTGAGGAGAGGAAAGAGGCTGGAATGACCAAGTCAAAGAGAAAAACTTGATTAGAAGAGCGAAGAGAAGATCAAAGAAGGCTCAAGAAATCAAGGCCACTTTTGACTCAACGCAGAAACAAGTGTTTATTTCTGCAGGTTTTGAAGTGGTAAAGACTGTAAACTCAACTATGAACTCTAGTACCAGGAGTTCTAGTTTAGTTCCAAATCATTCCAGCAAGAAGAAGAAGACTGACCAGCTGTGTACCACTGTTACACAGCCTGAACCATCCAGCTTCAAGAGCAAGTCTCTCCCTAAGAAGCTTGTTGCTTCATCTGCAAAGATAAAGGTAGAGAAGGAAAGTGATCAAACTCAGTCTTGCTCTCAAAAGAAGACTCTCAGAAAGAAGGAACTCTACTATGTCATGTGTGGTAGTACTTCTCATATGGCTAAGGATTGCAAGTACAATCCCAAAAGTACCATCCACATGACCACGAAGAACATTTCTGAGAAGAAGAAGGAACCAATAGCTTCGGAAGGAAAATCTGTTTCCTTCGGAAGCTCCAAAATGAAGAAGAAGACAAGTGAAAAATTGCCTTCGGAAGAAAAGTTGGTCTCGGAAGAAAGAAATGCTTCCGAAGTACTGAAGCTTGCAGCAGTGAAAGCTAGATCTTCCGAAGGTCTAGTCTCCAAGACTTCCGAAGTTGTCAAAACTTCCGAAGCTTTGAAGGTCAGGCCCAATCTTCCAAAGGTGGTATGGAAGATGAAGGAAGATCATGTGACTAAAAGTTCTTCATTAACAATAGCAAATGATCCTCAAAGCTTGAATATAGGATCACTTACTGTTGCATTGTCTTCAACTCATTTTAATAAGCCCAAGACCAATAAGGATTGGGTTTCTAAGGGTAACTAATCACCTTTTTTTATGTAGGAACAGCTAAAGACCAAGAAGAATGTCACACCCAACCTTAACGGTGGAAACGTCGAGATGTGAGGGTTAAGATTGTTCATGACATACAACGCTAATTTTAAAATGACAATATTATTAAAGATTAATATTCATGATGTACAATAAAGAAATAGAGCAAGTTCAAACATCCAACAATACATAAGAAATTCAAAGTCACAAAATGATCAATGTCTTTTATTTTAGTCTAGGTCCAATCCTAGATGTATGTAAGTCTTCAAGGCATGCTAAACAGTATCATTCCTGAAACATATTAAAAATAAAAGGTCAACATAATGTTGGTGAGTTTTCCATAGTTTTCATACATAAATATATATAAAAGATGACAATTCATGTCATAGGTTATTGAATAAAGTAACTAGAGATGGATGAACAAATGTAACAATCAAACCTTGACAGATTACAAGATTACAAGATTACAAGATTAAACGATTAGCTAAGTGTACTTGGTTTAACACCAAGTAGGCTTGTCAGAACCATAGATCTATGACGTCGCCAGGCTAGCAATAGTTAATGATTGTACATATTATAGTCATCACATGGTAATTACAAGAGTTCAACTAACCACGAAAAATAATAAGAATTTCCCAAGTGTTTACAAGATTCAAACGAGTTTAGAAGTGCATTTATCATAAGGTTAATATGTTTCACCCCAAAGTGTGAAAATACATAAAAAGGGTATGGAAAAACTCACCTGGATAATAAAGGATGAATAAATAAAAGAGACTTGTCACTAATGCCGAGGATTCGTTAACGTTTAACCTAAATAATACGTCATATTAAGTTAATCATGGTGATTTTTGGTATTGTATTTATAAACTGTCAGTCCATGATTTTTTTATGTTTTTAATTAGATACAATTTGTTATTGTTTTGGTATTTACAAGGTTAAATAAGAATTTTTAGTGATATCACTATTAATAAAAATTAAACTTTTATATTCAAATAGTTTTACTTTCAAATAAAATAGTAATTTTGTAGATTTACATGACGACATAATCCTATTAAAAACAATAAACGTAATTTTTAAACATGTATATATATTTCATATAAAGAATTTATAAATATGTTTGGTAACAATAAAAAATTAAATTAGAATTATGTATAGGACCCATTACAATTTAAGATTAATATCAAATGGTATTTGTAACGATTTTTGTAATTTATAAAATAAAATAAAATAAATGAGAATTTCTTACTTGAATTTCTAAGAAAATTAAAAAGAAAATAATTCTATTTAATTTTTGGTTAAAAATGATTTTATATGATTAATAATAATATTTAAGTATTTTTCTAAAATTTAGATTTTGTTAAAAAACCCTTAAAAAATTAATGGCAGGGGCCCGGGTCGAACCCGGGACCTCCTGCCTAGGAGTTCTTGTCCTTAACCGGTTGGGCTAAGCCCAACTGGTGTTATAGAATAGGAAATAAACTTTAAAACCCTTTTTCAGAAAATCCCCCAAATTGGGTTCAAGAACCCTAATTCGAAATCGACTATATTGATCATCGATTCGAAGTTTTTACCCAAATTAATCATGGGGCTTTTGTTCCCATGTGAAATCGAATCGATTGACATCTTTAATAACCTGATTGATGTTGTTCTTGATGATCTTATGTTCGAACGAGCCGCGATTGTTCTTGATTGAGTACTTCGATGTGTGTGTGTTTGTATCAAATTGAGAGTTCAAAAAGTTCAGGAAACTAATTTCGAGCATAAGCCTTCTGATTCATAGGTTCAATTTGATCGATCGAATGACCAACAAATTTAAGGTGATTCTCGGTTGTTTTAGGTGGAATTTAGTGCGATTGGGTCTATTACAGGTGAAATTGATATCACCAATAACTTCAAAATGATTACACCAATGTTTATGTTCGTTTAATTTCAATAATATTGCACTTTAATGTGAAAACGGATTGAAACTTTAATGGGATCGGTTTCGAATCGAAAGCTTAGTAAATCGTTTGTTAATTTCAAATTAATCATAATTCCAAGTTCGAAACATGTTCAGTAGCGGTTGGGTTCATTTTTGTGTGTTAAAAAGTGAGTTTTTAGGGGTTTAGGGGTCGCCGGACCATGGCCGGAGTTCGGCCGGGTGTCTTGGCCGGAAATACGGGGATGGGGGGTTGGGTTTAAAGAAAATTACATTTTGGTCCCTGTAGTTTTAATATTGACAATTTAAGTCAAAAGCTCAACTTTCATATTTCAAGGAATTACAGTTTTAGTCCCCGTAGTTTTTAATTTTTGTTATTTTATGTACAAAGTTATTTTTTTACAAGTTCTTAAAAAAATTACTTACTCACCTTGTTTTATTTAATTACAAGATTTAACACTTTTTAAGATTTTTTTTTAATTACTAGTATGATTATTTTCATTTATTATAAATAAACATTGATATTTCTTCTATTTTTGTAATTATTTTTATTATGTTATTATCATTATTATTATTATTATTGTTACTATTACTTTATTATTATATTATTAGTACTACTATTAATATCATTATTGTTATTATGGTTATCATTAATTATTGAATTATTTAATTTAACTATAACGATTTCTAGGAATTACAAATATGTCCTCGTATTTGCATTAATAACAAGCAAACCCTTACAAGAGATAACGAGATTAATCAAACATTAACTAAAAATATGAGAGGTCACAAAGAACGTTTGGATTATTGATAGTGGGTTCCAGGCACATGACTGGTAATAGTTCTCTGCTTTAAAACTTTGAGAAAATTAATAGAGGACCTGTTGCTTTTGGATGGGATTCTGGTGGTTACATTTCTGGAAGGGGCAGAGTCACAAATGGTAAGCTCAGCATTGAAAAGGTAAACTTTGTTAAAGAGCTTGGATACAATCTTTGAGTGTATCCTAATTTTGTGATCAGAAGCACCATATGCTCTTACTGAGCATGAGTGCATCGTTCTCAAGCCCGGGGTGGCCATTCCTCAAGAGCATATCCTGCTCAGAGCCCCTAGGAGAGAGAACATGTATAAGATGGATTTACATGAAACATCTCCCTCAGGAGAAGTTTCTTGTTTTCTGTCTAAAGCAAATAGTGATGAATCATTCATTTGGCATAAAAGAATGTACCATGTAAACTTTAAGAATATGAATAAATTGATTAAGAATGATTTGGTAACTGGAATGCCAAAAAAAGAGTTTACAAGTGATGACCACTGTGTTGCATGCCTGAAAGGGAAGCGACACAAAGTGTATCACAAACCAAAGGAAATGAACTCCATCACTACTCCCTTACACTTATTACATATGGACTTGTTTGGCCCCACCATTGTAATGAGTTTAGGAAGGACCACTTACTGCTTAGTGATCACAGATGATTTCACAAGATTCACTTGGGTCTTTTTTCTTAGAACTAAGGATGAGACTCCTGAGATCTTGAAGATTTTCATTCTGAAAATTGAGAATCAATCTGATCATAAGGTCAAAACCATAAGATGTGATCAAGGAATAGAATTTAAGAACCAAATCCTTGATACATTTATGATGAAAAGGGTATTACAAGATAATATAGTGCTCCCAAGACTCCTCAGCAAAATGGTATTGCTGAGAGGAGAAACAGGACACTTATTGAGGCTGCAAGAACCATGCTGTCTGACTCTAAACAGCCCATCACCTTTTGGGCAGAGGCTATTAACATAGCCTGCTATGTGCAGAACAGAGTTTTAGTGGTTAAGACTCATGGTAAAACTCTTTATGAGCTGTGGCACAAAAGGAGACCATTTATTGGTTTTCTCAGGTCATTTGGATGTCCTTGCACCATCTTGAATACCAAAGATCAAGTAGCCAAATTTGATGAGAAGTTAGATGATGGACACTTTATTGGATACTCTTCCCAAGCTAAGGCTTATAGAGTATACAATCTCAGAACTAGAGTAGTTGAGGAGTCAGCCAATGTGACCTTCAATGAGCACACTCCAAGTATGAAAGGTTCTGGTCCAGATTAGCTATTTGATCTTGACTTGGTTACCAACTGTTTTAACAAGTCTTGTGAGAATATTTCAGGATCTACAAATAATATATCAACAGGAGATCCTGACCCAAGATTTGAGCTGAGAAGACCAAGCAAGATTATGACTTCAGCTCCTTTGGTGACTAACCCTGCAAATGAAGATCCTATCAGCACAAACTTGACAAATTCAGCTGATACATCTGAGGTACCTTCAAATTCCAGCTTAGAGGTTCAAAACTCAAGAGAAGGAACTTCAATGCAGGAGGAAATGGAGGTGGTGACAGTGATCAAGAATTTCTTGATGCTGATAACCACTCCATAGAGGACAACATAAATGATGTCATACATTCATTGGATCAAGTCTCACTTGATAAATGTGCTGATGTGGTGGGTGACACTCCATTGCCAGATTTAAATTTCTCCAATCTAGATCTGTCTAACTAACTTGCTATGATCCCTCAACTAAGGATCCATAAATCACACCCCACCACAAACATCATTGGAAATGTTGAAACTGGGGTGAGAACAAGAGAATAAACCCATGATCAAAATGTTTGTCTCTTATTTCTTGTCCTAGATTGAGCCAAAGAAAGTTGATGAGGCTCTGAAGGATGGAAGCTGGGTTGAAGCTATGCAAGAAGAGCTACTTCAAATCAGAAGGCAGAAGGTTTGGAACCTATGTCCTCTTCTTCAAGGGAAGACTATCATAGGAACCAAATGGGTTTTTAGGAACAAGAGGGATGATAGAGGAATTGTCATCAAGAACAAGGCTAGACTGGTTGTTCAGGGATACACACAAGAAGAAGGAATTGATTACATGGATGTATTTGCTCCTGTAGCAAGACTTGAAGCTGTAAGAATATTCCTGGCTTATGCTGCATCCAAGGATTTCAAGGTCTATCAGCTTGAAGTAAAGTGTGTCTTCCTTTATGAGGTGATAGATGAAGAAGTTTATTTCAAACAACCACCTGGCTTTGTAGACCTAGATCATCCTGATTATGTCTGCAAGCTTGATAAAGCTCTATATGGACTGCATCAAGCTCCAAGAAAGTGGTATGAATACTATCAAAGTATCTTTGTCAACATGGATACAAAAGAGGTACTATTGATGGGACTCTCTTCATCAAAGAAACAGGAAATGACATAATGCTAGTTCAGATATATGTAGATGACATTATCTTTGGTTAACTAATTCAAAGCTCTGTAAGGACTTTGAAATGCTGATGAAGAATAGATTTGAAATGAGTGCCATGGGGGAACTCAACTTCTTTCTAGGAATGCAAGTGAAGCAGGTGAAAATGGCATCTTCATTAGTCAGTCAAAATATGTACAAGACATACTTACAAGATTCAAGATGACTGATTGTAAGGTTACAAAGACACCTATAGCTAGAAACCACTCCCTTGGTCCTGAGGGGGAGTGTGTTGATGAACATCTCTACAGGGCTATGATTGGGTCTCTTATGTACCTTACTGCTAGCCGGCCTGATATCATGTTTGCCATATGTATATGTGCAAGATATCAAGCCAATCCCAAGATGTCACACCTAGTTACTATCAAAAGAATTCTCAGATACCTTAAAGGTGCCCCTAAACTTGGCCTTTGGTATCCAAAGAATTTAGACTTTAATCTGTATGCTTATACAGATAGTGATTATGGTGGCTGCAACATGACTGCAAAGTCTACATTTGGGGGATGTTAATTCCTTGGTGGAAGGATAGTCTCTTGGCAATGCAAGAAGCAATCCTGTGTGTCTACATCAACTGCTGAAGCTGAATACGTTGCTGCTGTAAGCTGCTATGCTCAAGTATTGTGGATTCAGAATCAGATGCTAGACTATGGGTTTAATTTCAAGGAGACTCCTATCTATATAGACAACAACAACGTCATCTCTATTACAGAGAATCCTGTGCAGCACTCAAGGACCAAGCACATCAACATCAGGTATCATCTGATTAGAGATAATTTTGAAAAAGGATTAATCAAACTAATCAAAGTTAACACAAATGAACAATATGTTGATCTGTTCACCAAAGCGTTTGATGAACAGAGATTTAAATATCTTATATCAGCCATTGGGATGATTAACTTTGAATATATTTTCTTTAAACACTTAATCAACCTTATTTCTTAAAATTGTATGTTCTAAGTTGTCTATTAGATCACCCTCATAAGCCCAGTTCTCTTTGGAGGTAAATTAGAATTTCAAATGATATTCCTTAGATTTGTGAAAATTTATTATTTTGTCTCGGCAGAAATCAAATTACCTTCAGAAGAAATTTATGTCTTTGAATCATTTAACTACTTATCAGAGTTTACCTTCGGAAGAAATTCTTGGAATATCTTCCGAAGCTTAAATATGCTTATAAGTACTTAAATGCATTCAAAGAACAAATGTCTTCCGAATGCAATTAAGTCTGGAAGACTTATTATCCAAGGATAACAATTTTCTCAGACTTAGTTCTTCCGAAGCAAAATATACGTCGGAAGAAATTTCTTTAAGTATATTTCTTCCGAAGCCAAATTTTCACAACTCTTTGAAATATCTTCCGAAGAAAAATTGCCTTGGAAGCTTTGCTGAAAAGCTTCCGAAGAAAAAATACCTTCGGAAGATTTGCAACTTCCAAGAAAACTAACTCTTTGGGCACTTTTTCAGAAGTGGGACCCACTTACGGATTTCAAAGTTTATCTTTTTGTCTTAACTTTGACTCAAATCCACAGCATATATCTTCTAATGGTTCCACTTCATCTCTCTACTCTCACAAATCTTTAACCTAAATTCTCCCAAAATTCACCTTCTTCTTCCTTTCTTCACTGATAAGCTTCACCTAAATGGCCAACATCGATCGTCGAAACGACCTAAACTTCTCCATGCACCTACACAGGCAACACAATCAAGTTGCCCTGTTGCACTCTGAGAAGGATCCAAGTTTCTCCGACGTGTGTAGGTACCTTTCTTCGTCTCACTACCTCACCTCCCTTACAATCGATCCTCCTCTCTACGAGGATCAGTTGCTTGAATTCTGGCGGACCTGTCAAGAGGTCACCATGGATGGGGAGAGGGCACTGGCTGCTACAGTGCAGGGGAGGACTGTTTTCATCACTCCGGCCATCATAAACACTCATTTGCAGCTGGATGATGAAGCAGGTGAACTGTCCTTCCTAAAAGATGCTGTCAACCATTCCTTCCAGCAGATGGGCTATGAAGGTGACTTCACAGTCAAAACCTTCAGGAAGGGGAAGGTCTCATCCCAGTGGAAATATCTCATCCATGTCATCATACACAGTTTATCTAACAAACATAGGGGATGGGATCAAGTTCCAGAAGACCTCTCCTTTATAGTCCATGGGATGGTACAGGGAGTCAAGTTCCGGTACTCTCAATTTGTTTACACAAATTTGCTTGCTAACTTGGACTCCTTAGAGTATTACATGTTCCCCAGGTATGTTCAACACATTCTCAATATGAATTGGGCTCACAATTGAGGGGGACAGGTAATATTCTTAAATTGGGACAAATGAGGCCTGACATTTTCAAAATCTTGAAGAAGCCAACTGTTGGCTTCTCAGGGGTAGAAACAACCCTTGTCCCAAAAATGTTTGAGCTCATTGCTCAGGGTGACAACCTAGCAGCACCAGCTAGTGTTGATCCCACACCCTCCACCTCTCAACCACCTCAAACACAGCCTACCATCAGCATCACCTACACTAGAAAGTGTAAACGAACCCTGCACTTGCTACTGAGCATGTGCAGGCACATATATCACAACTATACAGGAGGAAGTAAAATCTCGAGCTCCCACTTCCCCTGAGGAGCAGACCACTCCCATCCTTGAAATGATCAGTTCTGAGGTTCCTCATGCTCAGCCTGATGAGCTCACACCCCACAAACAGCCTTAAGCCATCACTCTGAGTCTCAACACTCAAGTGATCAACCTTCTGGGGCCAGCTACCATCCCCAACCTCTAGACCTTAACCGACCCATCTCCAGCCTTGACTTTTACTCTGATGAAGATTTGGGCTTCAGTGAGTACCATGAATCTCTCCTCTCTTCCCACACTCTAGGAGAGATGAGTACTCCTACTTCTCCCACTTCTAGCCCATATCAGCAACCCCCTACTGAGGTGGATCTTCCTGAACTTGTTCAGGAGACCCATATGGAAGAGGCTCTCACTTTTTCAAATGATTACATAACTAGGACCTCAACCATGGCAACCCAACCTATTAACACTTCTCTAGAAGTTGTCATGAGGCAAGGGAAATCCAGCAGCCAAGAACCATATGCTAGTGGTGAGGAAGAAGACTTAGGTCCAATTCTCTTATCCCCAATGATTCTTCATCTGAAGATGAGGGGAGTCTGAAACAAAGAGTGCACCTACTGACAAATACATGCACTTACTTGGTTTCAAAGATAAGTCACTTGGAGTCTCAAGTGACTTTCTTGCTGAAAAGGGTCAATGACCAGCAACTTGAGATCACCGATCTCAAGGGCCAGTTAGCTAAGAGACCAATGAGGATAACTCCACCAGGCCCACAAGAACCTGTGATTGTTATGGATCAATCTCCTAGATCACCTATGCAAGAGGGTGATGCTACCAAAAAGGAGGAGGAAATCCTGACAGTCGTAGAACCTGGGAGTTCTTCCCAGAGTATGGACATAGAGGAATCACCACCCTCTCTTGCAGTTGTCCACACTCAGCAACCTCCTCAAGTCAAAGATCTAGACTTGCTTTTTTAACATCTGTTTGAGGAGGGAATCCCAAGAGCAATGTCTGCCCCCTCTGAGAATCCAATCATGGGTTGGGAGTATGACAGCAACAGGAGAGCTCTTGTAATCTCTAGAGCTCAGGGTCAATTAAAATTTTCAACATTTCACACCTGAGGCTCTATGAGAGTACATATCTGGTGGATCTGCCACTTGTCAACCCTAGCAACAACAGACAAGCTGCCAGATTGGCTAACCGGATACAAGACAGGGTGCTAGAAGAATTCAAATGGAGATCAAGATTATATAGACAGAGGCTAGCAGGTGAGGCCTTTGGTCAACTGGAAGTTGAGGCGGACCCTAAGATTAACTTCGAAGGAAAATCCTTGACTGAAGGCCTAGAGGTTGAGCCTGTGAACCTTGAGACAGGATCTCCTTCTGCACCCTTTACCCTCAGTGAGGCACCAGCTGGTGATGGTGCTTCACAACCTCTCTCTGGCTAGAGTTTGACAGTTGAATCAAGCAATGAAGGCCAAAGCTCTCTCCTCCCTGAGTCACCAAGGCCTGTGGTTGACAAAGGAAAAAGGAAGTTAACTCCTGAGGAGATGGAGGAGGAGAGAGAGAGAGAGGAAGAGGAAGCTGAGGGGAGAGAGTTCAAGTGGTTCCCCAAGGTTCATGGAAGCTGTAATCCGGGTTGCCCCAGGCCAAACACTCAAGAAGATGAGTTGAGGGCAGCCAGGTTAAACTACCTGGGAACCAGAAACTACAATGTTGATGAACTCATCTCTCCCCTTAGAGGAGCTGAATGAACTGGCTGACACTGAGTTGTCAAAAGAGAGGAGGGAAGCAGAGGATTTAAAACTGCTCCTCAAAGTCAAAGAACAAAGGAGGCTGAAAAGAATCTATAAAGATGCTCCTGTCCTCTCCCCAGTTCAAGAAAGTCCTGAGCCAGAGATTGTGGCCACTGAACAATCTCAGGTAGTTAATGAAGAAGAAAGACTAAAGATGATCAACTACCTGAGTGCCACAGGTCTCTATCAGGCATCTACACTTCTTCCTTATACATGAGTATAAAAGTTTGAATACAACAAGCAGCTGGAAGAACAAGCCAAAAGAGAAAGGAAAGCTACAAGGAAGAGATTAAGGGAAGAAGCTGTAAAGTCAAGAGCCATCATCCTCAAAAGCCAAAAGAAGTTTGCTGACAGACAAAGGATGATGAGCTTCTTGAAGCTGTATGGGTTCTCGGAAGGAGGCTTGGTCCTATGTCTCTATCCATAATAGATGAGCATATTAGGGTGATCAAGCAGAAGATAAAGAAGGGAAAGCTGGTGGACTTGCATTCTCCACCAAGTCCAGCTCAACCTGAAGCTGAGGTGAAGGTTGAACCTACTGAGACAAACACAACCTAAACCTGGAGTTGCATCTGAGCCAACTTCATCTTCAACCCACAGCAGGGTCCTCCTCTCTCTCCTTCTGAACCTGTGAGAGAGGAGAACCCAACTGAGAGAGACACAATAGAACCAACTGGTACTCAAGACCAGTCCTCTCAGTTGAAGAAATCAGGGAGGAGAAAAGGATGGCCAGAAGAAGATCTGCTTCAAAGAAAAAGAGAAGAAAGGCATCCACTCCCAACCTCAGGATGAGTCAGAGCATCCTGAGGAAGTGCATGAAGAGGTCTCTCAACAAACTCCAATTATAGTAGAGCCTTTGCTGTTGGAAGACAAATTCTGTCCTGGACTTATGCTGAAAATCCAGACAGATGGTATGTCACAAGAGATCAGGGAGAACAAACATGTCTACTTCATAAATGACATGCTGAACTTCCTCTGCATGATCTCTAGACATGAGAAGGTTCTATGTAAGCCTGAAGGATCTAGATCTAATGATGAAGAAAGGTCTGCTGAAGATCTGGATGTGGACTATCAAAATCTGAAGAACTTCTGGTTTGGTAGCATCAGCCTAGGGGAGAGTTGTAAGGAAACATCTGAAGAGTAAAAGTCTGATGAAACCAAGGATACCAAAACAACCAAGTCTTCCTGCAGTGCACTAAGGAACAAAGATGACACTAGTTAGAGTCTTCACTCACACAAAAATAAGTCTAAGTGTAAAATCTTCGAGCCAATAGTTCAGAAAAGTTACTTTGGAAGTTTCACATTATCATAAAATTATTACAAGTGTGAAATCTTCCGAAGCCAAAGACTAATTTCTTCCAAAGCCAAAGATGAAGTCTTCCAAAGTTCAAAAGACAAAGTCTTCGAAGCCATTTGCTGTGAAGACAGATTCTTCCAAGACAGAGAAAAGATGCTTTCTCTGATTACTTTTGATAAAGCTGATGTACTTTCCGTGCTGCTCTTGAAGACTCACCTGTTAAACATTAGTTGGTGAAACTTCCATACTTTATCAAACAGTAGAAAAAGTCTTTGACTGTAACTTCCACTTTTGTTCCTATAAACTTGTCTGTATTAGATAA